>OX388344.1:16187090-17387090 GCA_947579665.1 Sympetrum striolatum | reverse complement strand
TACTTTATGGGAGACTGAGGATGGTTATATTGTTGGTAGCGTCTGTCTGCCGATCATCCATCGCAATCTCTCGGACGATCTGGCATCTCCACTCTAACAGTGTAAGGCACTTTGCTCGAACAAGAGATATCCTGGGGAGAGTGAAGAGAAAGATCCTTAATTAAGGATCGGGGATGATAGCACGCGCCTCGATTTCCAATGGAGGCGATGAAGGTTCCTCACCGACTTCCATTTAGATCGATTCAACGCTTAAAAAGTTTCGGACGAAAATATATGAATTTATTTTTCCGAGGTCGCATTCGTTGAATTCTTCCATTAGAAAATAGTGCCATAAATAATATCGCATGCTCTACATCATATAATAATTTGCACTAATGTGATAACAGAAAGTTTACAACTTTTACTAATAACAACATGAATATAATTAATGATTCGGCTGTGATTCGTGGAGCGCCGATTTAATAAGTTAATAAACACTATAAATTGGTGTAGCTGCAGATGTATATGGGGATTAATTAATATAATCCAAAAACGCTGTTTTATTCGATAAAATTTATGAATTTTCGCAACTTTAGTAGGTATAAAAGCTGAGCGTATGACGATACCCTATTGCGTGCATGAGTCGCTTACTGAGAGTAATTTCTTGTGAATACAAATTTTTTTAAAGATAAATACATCTATTTCCATGAAGTTATTCTATCTGACAAGATCAAATTCTAACGAAATTTAAAGCATGTACGTCTAGAGTCTCTTCAGCTTACTTTCAAAAGATATGACGCATTTGAAGGTAAAGGAAATACGATGGTGTATGTACGAACATCAGAGCTTCACTGCATATTCGTCTGCTCGATTACTTTCGTGTCATAGATAAAACGTCTCAATATGCTTAATTAATCGGATAATGTAGTGTTTTATAACAAATATAAGATAATAAATAATATACTTTCGAATACCAAGGTCTTTATATAAATAAATTTTACCAAGCGCTCGCTGAAGATTAAATTCACATTTGTGACAGAGGTTGCAAAGAATTGAAATGGTGGTGACGATCTGCCCATTCCCGATTTTGTGAGATTTCGCCATATTGTTTTATAATTTTATTCTCTCCGGGTCTACTGCAGTAGTATGTGTGCCTTGATAAAGGTGGTGTTTATGTTTACTTGTTGTCTTATAGTATTTAATTCCCATTGTCTTTATATTATGATAGAAGTCTTAATTCTTTATTCTATCAATATATCTCAGGTGTATTTCTTTATTGCTTAATTTTTCTTCCTTTACACAGTAAGTACTTTACCCATTAAGCTATTACTAACTCCTCGCATCACGTTATTTACAGACTTTGCGGTAGTTCCTTCAAATGGGAAATTATTATTTCAAATGTTTCATTCTATAGCTGTTTTCTTTTAATTTGATGGCTGTTTCTCATAAACATTACGTAAAACTAAACGAGTATACTGTAGTTATTCGTATTGGTAATGGCAAACTCTATCTTTTCTACGATTATCTATCTAAAATGCCTATGAACGCATTCCACTTCATAGTTGAATACAGAATATATTAGTCCCTGCCACTCTCAGAATCCCACGTCAGTAGAGACTTCAGACAGGAAGTCAAGCGAAACGCGAGGAGCTTATCCACAGCCAATCGTCCGCTTCGGTTGAAATCTCCCAAATAATTTACGAGAGGACGCGTGCGTTGAAGTCTCCATTAATTAACGGGGGTCCGTCCTGACCCCGGTCACCCAATGTTTACTTATCGAGGGACACTTTCCCTGGGCCGTGGGTTTTGTGGGCGGTCAGGAATTTGTAGAAAGAATAACGAATGCAGCGGATCGAATTCGGGGCGTTCGAAGACCATAACGATGCTCATTTGTTATCTAACTCTGACAACTCCGTTTTCTGCGAAACGTGTCCTGCCTAAATACTTGAGAAGTGTTTGCATACTCCATGGCTAAAGCGATCAACCATCTTAGGATATTTCATTATGATTTTTAAGTTATTTACTAAATAATACATTTATTGATATACATGAGGGCATCAGGCTCATCATAGTTATTGAAAGTTGCAATTCCTTCCTAGCCATAATGAGCGATTTTTTCAATGGAAAAACACCTGAACGTTCAAATTTATACCATAGATTAGTACTAATTGATTTCGAGACTACTTATAATTTATTTTAGTTACAAAAGGCAACGTATTCCAGAATTAAGCCTTAAAATACTTCCAGCAATAATCAGAAAAAACTATAAGGTGAAAATATACAGTACGGCAATCACTAAAAAACTGTACCGTACGAGTATCAGTAAAGTTTAATTCTCTTTCACCTTTTTTTTATTTATTTCTTTCTTAATTCACAGAATGAGAACAAAAGTTTCAATTCCACTGAGAAGCTTCATATTGAATGTCTAACGTACAATTATTTTGGATTATATAACATTCGTACGAAAAATTAATTAATTAAATAACGAAAGAGCAATTATGACAATGATAGTTGAATTTGCCTAATGTAAAGAAGCATACCATTTAGGTGAATAATATTTTATGTGTGACAATAAATCCACATAAAAAGTATTTTTCACTTAAAATTTTAATAATAACAAATAGAAGAGATCATACTTTCGGAGAATACAACATGAAGTTATTACTTTTATGAACTGCGATGAGTACAATTTAAATGCTCTATTCATATATAAACTTTATTTAATTCAAATTTACTGAAGAAATTGGTTGTATGGTAGCAACACTTTACAAATGAATAATTTCTAACGAGTTTCCTAAGGTGGCACTTAATGTGGTATGCATTCATTAATGATAAATATTTCAAGAAGTTAAACATCACATTTTAGTGATAGCACAATCCGAAGATGGCACATTAGAGATGGCATTAAAAAAATGCGAAGCTTATATCAGATTTCATATTTTCACATTTCACACTTCTCACATTTAATTTTTGGGAAATAAAGTTTTAGAACACATGATAGAATTTTAAGAGAATATTGGAAATTCAAGAGTCATTGAGCTCGTGATGATAGTTTTAATTACTCTCTCCATATAGTATATTAGGTAAATCCCTACGGAATTTTAAAAGTCAATATACAGAGAAATTACGTCGATGATCATCAAAACACATTCCCGTGAGCTGCGAATACCCAAGATACAAAGTAAATTTCTATAGAGAGAGGGAGAGCCCAAAGATGAGAGAAGCTGTACGAGGGGCACTTAATATCAGGAAAGTACGAGAGAAAGTAAAGGGAATTTACGCATGGGAGGGGAATGCCCACTCCATTAGAGTTCTCAGGAACGGGGTCGTCTCGCAGTCTCGTAACTCAGAGTGTGGAGAGGAAGCCCTGGTGACCTCATGTGGGGGCCCACCCACGCTGGGCCCCCATAACTCACAACTCCTCCTGCAACTGGTAGCGGGCCCCGAAGCCCCACGATCACCAGGGGCGTGGTGAGGGATTTGAGTCCACAGGGTGCGAAGAGGTCTCCTTTATTAATGTGTCTTTTATATATTAAGTCTCTATATGCAGCTACTGACGCTCTAAATGCCGGGAACCTTTCCAAATGTTGCTTAAATCTATCAAGCCATTGGAATTCTCTTGCAGGTGTCTGCAGAGCTAATCTTGCAATATTTAATCAAGGTAATGATTATATGTACTACATAATTTCTCCTGGAGCAATGGCATTCTTACAGAAAAGTATAATACGCCAAATTGCTCATGGCTGCATTGGTTTTCCATGTACATTCCTCTTCATACCAGTAAGCACACGCACTGGTCCGGATAAAACTTTCCACTCAAACTTGATTTTAAGTTGACTTCAAACTTTTCTCGATCTAAGATTTTAATCATTTCACATTTTGCACTTACCATTTTCCCTACTAATAACCATAAAGTTTAACAAACATTTTTACGCGCGTGTCATTGCGTTATCTTAAAGATGAATTTAAATTTTACGTAGAGCAATAATTTTGATGTATATATAGACTTGGAGGTTAATTAACATTTTTCATTTTCTTTCTAAATAGTATGCAAATTAGTATTTACATGCATAAAATGAAACAAATTACCCTCGCTCCTATTTTGGCTTTCTTCCTATGCTCACTATTATTAAATTTCGTAAAACAAATAAATGTTTTTGACCGCATGGCTCGCGCCTTCAGAAAGAGAACGGAAAACAATTTGGAGAAGGTATTCAAGACAATTTTTACCACCTTTACCATCAAACAACTAACCTTGTTATATATTTATGCAGTAACAGCATAACTATGCATTCATAATGCATGATTGCCGATAAATAAATATTGTAAACTATTCAACATATTGGGAATAAATTCGAGATAAAAAATATAGAAATTAAAAACAATGAGATAGATGGAATGAGATTAGCTACTTTATATTTGAGGGCTATTCTAAGCAACGTGGTTGCGAGGACATTTGGAGAAGAGAATACCATGTCACAACCCAACGCACACAATGGTATTACAAAAAATTGGCTATCTACATCTACATTAATACCCTACAAGCCGCCTTTTGGCGTGCGGCAGGGGGTGTAAACAACAGTTGAATCTAAACTACTTCCTTATTCGATTATTGTCGCGTATCGTTCGCGGGAGGAATGAATTTCTTTAAACGATTCGAACTAGCATCTATTTCTCTTAACTTACGGTCATTATCGGATCGACCGAGGTAGTAGGGGGGTTGCATGATACCGATTGTATCTTCCGAAAATGTGGTTTCCATGAATTTAATAAGCAATCGCAGCCAAGCTTCCAATCTCCTTTCTTTCAAGGATTCCCAACCTACGTCTGAGAGCATTTTTGTAACTCTTGCTTTTTTATCGTAGCATTTCTTAACAAAACGAACCGCTTTGCGCTACACTTTCTCGAGTTCGCGAGTACACGTTTCATCCGCCGGATCCCATATACTTGCCGCATATTCCAGAAGGGGTCTGACCAAGGTAAAATAACATCGCTCTCTCACCTTTTCATCGCATTTACCGACAATACGCTTTACAAAGCCAAGCCTTTTACTTGCTTTGCCGCAGATTTTTCGAATATGCGTGCTCCAATTTAAGTTATTAGTAATGTTGATCCCGAGATATTCAACTGAATCTACTTCTTTGATATAAATTCCATTAATTTTGTATGGGTGATTTGGACGCAAGTTTTTCTTTCCGAAGAAATTAACTACGGAGCATTTACCTACTTTAATACCTAATATCTTAATTTTAATAATTAATATCTCCGTTAATATCTGTTATCTTAATTTGCCCGGAAATATTAATTCTGTTTCATCGTAAAACGAAAAGATACTTCGTATTCCTCCTCCTCATTAAATATTGTACGCTCTATTTAAAATAAATACTGTCATAATCGAAAACTGTATCAATGTTATGTATGGTAAAAGTGTCTCTGTGAGAGGTAGAGGTCCCTTTTGAGGAGGGCTGAAGAAGGACGGATTGCAAAGAAAAAAAAGAGAGAGAAAAAGAGGGAGAAAAAGAGGGAGACGGAGGAATCGTATTTCTACTAACGACACCACCCGATCCGTGGCGCTGTCCAAACTTTCGAGGCTCATTAATCGCTGTCTCAAGAGTGAAGTGGGGAGAGCGGGGGAAGGGGGGTGGAAGTGGGGGGGGCGGAGTAGCTCTCTACTAGGGTCAGGAGATGCAGGGATGCTAAGGCATGCTGGAGGGTTGCGGGTAAAACGAAAATATGTCTACGCAGGAGTATGAAGACAATGGAAAGTGTGTCAAACTAGTTAGGTAATCAAAGATAAATTGTTACCAGAAATTCGGCGGTCCCGTAAATAACACCTGGTTATCTAAACTTTCGATCCGTTTTTAGAAATCCTTTTAAATTGAAAAATTTAGCTCTAAATATTCCATGTTAAATGCAACATAAACTGAAGAAATTGAAATGAAATAAATAACAAGAAGCAACTTGTACAATATTTTAAGAATTATTTCACCGATGTAAATGGATTTAATGATAATAATAATAAAAGGACTTTATTAGGGCGAGATTGATACTAGGAAGTCACTTCTTACATCCAACCCTTTTACAGAGATTGAAAGGAAATCAATAAAGAGCCAGTACGACACGTGAGTAAGTACGTACATACGACGCGGGAAATCCCTTTGGTAGAAAAATAAAGATGTGATGGTGTAGATGGAGGTTCATCGCAACAAAACAAGGTTATTACGGATCTAGTAGAGAAGATAATTGTTTCAAGGTTGTATAAGAAGTGAAAAATAGTGACTTGGTGTACAACTTTGGGTTAGGTCGCAGGCTTTCTTGTGCTAAGACAAAATTTAATTTCATCACTTGATAAGTGTTTCATTATCCCATAGATTTCCTTAGTATCAAAATAATTTAGTGATTAAAAGTGAGGACTGGAATAGAGTTTCAAAAGAGGCGAATATTTCTATGTAGGTCATAAATGAATTAAGGAGGAAGTAAAGGGGTAATCATCTTCCTTAAACAACTTGTAATATATAAAAATATGTCTCCTTCTAGATACTTTTATGAACAGGTTTGGATTTTGAATAACACCAGATCTGAGACGGTGAATTACTTAATGTATTATGCTATGGATTCTGTTCCACAGCATAATACTCTAAGGAAATTCAGTCCATATTTTTATCAAATGAATACAAATAGTCCTTACTATCAACGTTGTCACCTCTAAATTCGGCTTTTAATTCCCAAGGAAAAACGGACTTGAAAAAAGTCTGACAGGGCCGGAAATCGAACCCGGGATCTTCCTCTATCCGGGAGGCTGCCTTAGCCATAATTCCGTTTTTCCTTGGGAATTTTCCTGGGTGCACGCCCCTATGTGCAAAGTCACCTTAACCCTTTCCTTGTCGGCTTTTAATCTTATTTTTAACCTTATTGAAGTTTTTATTTCTAACGCTATATTCTTTATTCACAAATTAACCCCTTTCTTAGTATGGCCTTTCACCATAGTCCACCTTGGTAGGTGGAAATGAAAGATGTTTGTGCCAGAACAAGAATTTAGGTGATGAGAATAAACTGAAAACAATTGAAATGAACTATATGTCATACCGAATTTTTAATGCTTCTAAAGGGAGAGGACGACCAAAGAAATATCATTTGTATGCTGCGTGTTCTCGATGCTCTAAGGCGCCACAATAATATTCCCACTGAGATTTCAATTGGACGCATAGCTTTCGAGATAATTGTGGATATATCTGAGATGAAGCACGCGTTGCGTGGGCGAATGTGTAAAAATAGTCCGTGAGAAAGGGAGAGTGAATCGGTGGGAATGCGATATCCTCAGTTAGGAGTCGCGGTTTCGAGGCATCCTTTTCAGGTGAAGCTCTTTCGGAATGTGTCCTCGCATATGGGATCCGTCATTCGCCCGATATCCATTTCCACACCAGCGATCAATCGATCCTGAGATAAAGAAAACACTGCGCTCACAAAAGAGACGCCGATCGGAAGATCAAAGCCTCTCCAAATTGTAACTCCTCAGAGGCGGATACAATCGAGACTAGTGACGCCAATTCTCGAACATTAAATGCTTGCATATTGGTTATTAAGCAGAGATAAGAACTACGTCAAATGTAGCAATTGGAAATTGGCAACTCTTTGGAGCTTAGTTATTAAGAAAGTAGTGAATTATACTATGCATTTAGTTTAAGGCAAAATTAATGAGTAGCTGATATATGTTGCGATGAGTATATCATTACGAATCCATGATCGACACGTAGGTTGTTGTGATGTAAGTCGAAGGCAAAGAGTGAACCATTGGCAGCCATTTTAACAGGTAGAGTTAAGGATTGATCCAAGTTTCACCCTCGAAGGACGAAGAGGATTCCCTTAATTCCTCGAATCCACTAATTGTTTACGTTGGCTCCAGTTGGATAAACTAAACTTAAGTGTTCTGATATAAAGTGACGGGGGTATGATGAAGTGTATGTTGCTTAATCCTGACTCAAGAATTGCCTTAATTAGAGAAATTTAGTGGAAATGTTCCTTTAGGAGATGGAACACACCAAATAATGATTTACGCAACCATAATTATTCACTTATAGTATTAGAAAAAATACTGTTGAAATTGAAATAACTAGAATACTCTAAATGTTCACTATAAAATAATTTTTTTGTAAAATAAAATGTAAAGTCCTTGATTTAGTCTCTGTAGTTCATGTAAGCTAAATTAGTGTTTGGAAACATCTATGCTTAGTTCTTCAATTTACTATAATATTTTGTAGTGTTACAAAGTTTTACTTTTTGTTGTTTATTTGTGGCAAAATGCACTTTTGAAATAACGATACAGAGTGCGGAATGTGTACAAGGAAGTCCAACGAATTGCTTTCTGTTGGAGAGGTGCTCCGCGATGTGTAACGAAGCCATTAAACGTCAAGATTAGGGTCCCCCACTCGTAATAAACGGAGAATATTAATGGCCTTCTAAGGGCGACTTGCGGTTTGCCCTCGTTATTTTTTTAACTTGTATACATATGCACATACGCACGTTATCACGGGGCTTCTGTTTTGCGTCAGATGGATAAAGAGCCCCTTCCCCCTTTCATTCCCCATTATCGATCTCCTCAATCATTGACGTGATGTGCGCAAGAAGAAGCTAAGAGAACTGCCGACAATGGGGCATCGACACTTCTTAGCAGGGATCAAGAGCGGATCCAGAAGTAGTCTTTGAAGGCTGGCTACATGTTCGCGCAACAATTATTATCGAATCTTTATTTTATGAAACATGTGAAACTATTAATCTAACCCAATCAGAAAATGATACTCCGAGAGTAAACTAGTAAGTAATTAAGACAAATGAAATTAACAAAGTACAGTAAACTCCCGTTTATCCGAATCGCGTTTATCCGAAATCCGCTTTATCCGAAAAAACTTTTCTGAATGCACCCACCCCCACCCACCGAATACCATCGCGACCATTTACTTAATTTGCTCGTGACACTTCTTTAAAACTCCTGTTCTTTCCCGCTGCCAAATAAGGCGGATTTTTTCCGTAGTAACGCAAAATAAACGAGCTTCGTTATTCAGCATTTAAAAACTTTGTGGTGTCAATCATACTCTGGTGCCTTCTTAACATGTCAACACATTTTTCAGTCAAAAACATGCAGGCTTATTCAAAACGATATCAATAACATCCTACGTACGCACGTTTTACGTTCATATTTCGCGGTATTGACGCAATTCGGGGTGTTTCACGCGGGACTTCGGTTTATCCGAAATTTTCGTTATCCGAAATTTTCGTTATCCGAAATTTTCGTTATCCGAAACGGCCGCCGTCTGATCATTTCGGATAAACGGGAGTAAACTGTACCACTGAAATTAAATTGGGCTGGACCTAGTGTTCTCATTGTGTGAGAACAACAACAATTGCTGGGGAAGGTTTTTCTATGTGTATTTGTCGCAGCTTGGAATTGATAAAATTAAGATTTTAAAATAAAATTAATTATCAAACTCATTGGCTATTGAAATTACAAAGGAATCATACCCATCGAACGGGTTATCCTCATTTGCATTATAAGCACTATCATGTTTTCTATAGAAATGTTATCTAAATTGAAATTTAGAGTATTGATAATTAAATACTTATCTTGGAAATGGACACATTCTCCTTTTGTTGGGTCGATTGAAACTTTACTAATATTGTAGATGTATTTATTGTATTTTTTATGGATTTTTGTAGAATGTTTGGGTTAACCTCACGCCTCTTTGTTAAGGTTCCCCAAACTAGTATGAGCCTCCATATGAACCTTAGTATCCAGTAGCAACATATTGTTTGAATTTATTTAGAATGGATTCCGAAGGTAAAGGATAAATTTGTTAATTTGGGAAAATGGCAGATATCAGGATATAGTTATAAGTCCGGCTCACCGCTAAATTTTGGGGCTATCCTCCCTTATTGATAGGGAAAATGGATTTGCCATGAATGTGATCTTAACCCACGACGGACTACGGATATGGCATCATCCAACACCTACTATTATTTCATTTTGTATCACAGAATAGGAGAGCTCGATGACAATGTTGCAATTTTGTATTTGTTTGGCTGGTTTTATAAATATGTTTGGCCTAATATTTTATGGGTATTGTTTTCAGACAATCTTAAAGCAATATACGTAAGAGAATTAGAATAATTACAAAAAAAATAATTCCGGCCTTGGAGGGTTAAAGTAAAATAAAAATTGATATCAAGAAACCAGTGCAGTCAGAGACGATTCAGGTGTATAGACAAAGAAGTTTAAAACAATTCATTCGTAACTAATTTGCTAATATTTATGAAATATATGGTATTCAATGAGAAACAATAAAATCTGTTAGACAAGTTAATTTTATTCCTACTACAAAAAATATTAACTCAATAAAATTAAATAAAGTTGATCAATTAACAGCTAGCGGAACCATGGACCTAGAGGAAGACTTATGGAAGATTGTTATGCGTTGAAAAGACACGTTCTGGGTACTCGTAAGCAGCTTAGCATTACGCATCGACAATTGCCATCGCATAGGAGTTGAGATAAACGACAAAAAAACGAGCTCTTCTTATCCGAGGACCCATAATCATTGAGAAAGCGTCGTGTTATTTTTAAGCGGCAGTAAATTCATCACCGTCACAGTGATTCACCGAACGACACCACACAAACATTTCCCTTCGGAATGCTACGCTTCCTGTCTACCCATACGTGCAACATGGATTTCTCTTGGCGAAATTTATTGGGTTTCCCATGATTTTTGCTCTAAATATGCGATTGCTTGCCATTTGAAATTATCTGCTACGGAGAATTTAATTACCGCTGTGATCTTTTAAAGCTGTTAGTTAAGATTCGGTGATATTAGGTAATATAGTGATTTTATTAGGAAGATAATGAGACAGAAAAGTCTCCGGTTGCAATTAAATGTCATCATTTTACGACCGGAATGTACATTTAGTGGAGATCTAGGAAACAAAAGTGAAACAGGTGGAAAAATTCATAAAGGATTTTAAAAACCTGCTTTATTAACCCTTAAAGGTCCAACCGTTATTTGGTTACTCCGTGGACCAAGGGAGGGTCAAAAATTGTCCACTTTTTTTCGATAAAATAATAATGAAACATAATATCTCTTCAGTAATTACCTTCTTGTTTTTTTAAAAACATCTTAAAATGATTTTTGTTGCTAAAAATTGTACTACTGCGATAAAAATAATGAAATTTTTGTTAAAAAAACTCATCAAAGACGAGGATATGATAAAGCTTCTTCTCAATGCTTTAAACCTCTAATTCGGAAAACAAGTTTGTAAATCACCGTTAGTTAGGCTTGTAAATCAACAACAAGGTATAATAAAAAAAATTAAATTAAATTATTTAAATTAATTAAAAACTTTTTGTCAAAATATATGTTTCCATTTGGTTCAAAAATATGTCGCAGGTTGGACCAAGGCAGGGTCATTTTGTGCCTATTTCCGCTCTCATTACTTTGCTTAAAAAGAACGTACAAAATGCATCAACATATAGTTATCTTTAACAACCTATATTTGACAATGTAATGAAATTATAAGTCTGTATAACACGATTAAGTTCTTAAAATATTGAAAAAGAAAAGTGGTGGGCATTTTTTAGCCCTCCCTTGGTCCTTTAAGGGTTAAAATAGATAGGAAAAATTCTCTTATATGGGAAAACACACACGATGAGTTGCGTGTGGAAAAACTGTACCATTTTCTGATAGTTATTTTTATTATTATTATTATTATTAGGGTATTTATTATAGGTGAGATTGAGACTAAAAAGTCTCCTCTTCCATCTAACCTGTTAAAGTAATAGTTCAAATTGTAATTTAATTATATTAGTAAGCCATGCAAACGTAGATACAAATTTGTATTCATAAATCTCAAAATTAAAATATAAATGTCAAAATCCAACTTTACAGTATTACAAGATCATTATTACGTTACGTAACTAAAAAATGGAATCTGTCTTTATGCCTCCCATTCATTCTTTATTTCCATTCATTCTAGTAGTAATGGCCATCTTTACTCCCAATTATATACTAAATATGACATTGTATCCCAAGGAAAAACGTACAGGAAAAAAGTCTGACTGGGCTGGGTACCTTTAACCCTTTCCTCATGACATTGTTTCCCTGTGTAATCACAGTGTTAGGTTTTAAAATTTGTAATGTCCCATTGTAAAATTTGATATTTAGTTTTAGATTTTACTTACAAGCCCACATATTTGTTGTTGTATTTTATGTACTAATTCTAGAAATTAAGTTCTACGTAATTTATGTGCCGGTAATTGAAGATGGGTGTAAAGGAGGTCAACTAGGTCCAAACCTCGTACAATAATGAGTATCTATTCATTTTTGAGCAGATATTCACATTAACAAGAATATAGTTTTCCTTATCAGTTACTTTATCCTTCGAAAAATTGAAACATCATCAATGGCGGCATTTAAATCGTGCACAGGAGTCGCTTACTATTTGTAGAATTAGAATTTATGCAGCTGAATTAAAGAGCGATTAAAGCGAAAATTGCTAAAAAGGGACAAATCGCTCCTGTATTTGAAGGTAAGCTACGAATGAGTGAAAGATAAACAGTAGTGGCAAATGCTCGAGAGATACAAGGAAAGGGTGTGATAGTGAAGCGATAGGCGAGAAAGAGGTGAAAAAGAGAGGCAGCGCTCTTCCGAAAACGATTTGTGGCCTCTTGTGTCTCTCTAAAGTAGCAGCTCGTAAGAGAGTTTTTTTTATCCCCTTTGCATTCCATCGATATCTATGGCCTAACACCATCGGATAAGAAAAACGAGCAAAAGACGTGGGAACAGCTATCGGGGAGTGGAGTTAAGACGAGAACAAGAATTTGCGTCCAATTTCTATTATAAGCATCTAGTTAGCTAAATGCTTCGATGGATGTTTCAGTATTTAAAGAATGTTGAGAATGTCGGACTTGGAGTGGAGAGAAAAGATTTTTTATTCACTTTTTCATAACAGTTCAAAACTATAAAATACCATTTGCTGCTCGTTTTAAAAATTTCCTTCGCCAATTTTGCGTTTGAATGATTAGGCTATTCGATGTCAACAAAAGTCAAAATAACGCCCACTAACCGACTACGCCAGCCTATCAAACAGATATAGGGATTCAGAATTTCGTACTGGTTTGTCCTAGGCTGTCACAGAGGAAGAAATTTATAATTCAAAGCGTGCACTTCTAAACATCTAAAAACTTGAAGCAAAAATTTTATCTCGGAGAATCTAAATTTCTAGTTTCAAAGATTTTGAGAGCTTCCATGTCAAAAAACGCACCCTAGTATGCAACTACATACGTCTTAGAAAATGAAACTCAATTTTTGTATGCATCTGATCCTTTTTAGCAAGGGTAGGTTAATTGTTAGTCTATGTGAATTTAATACATTGTGCAGCTTCGTTTCATTAACTATATTCAATATCAAGCGTATGGACGCCAACAAGTGTATTTGCTTCAATTCATCATTAATATTCTGCATTTTGTTCAGCTAGATGTCGTTGAATGTCACTATTGATACAGAGCTGCGTTCGGGTCTTCGTAAAAAATATTCAGTCTTCCCCAGTTCCCCATTTGTTTACTCCTGATTTGATGAAATTTTATACTGTCCTTTTAACAGAACAATTGAGTCAATCTCCGGTTGAGAAGCACTGGTGAAATAATTTTGCTTACCTTTGTGTTTTCGTAGCAAACTTCTTTTAATATTATGCAACGGTGATGATATTCGTTAGGCCAATGAATGACAACATATCTGCTATTTACACATTATTAAAACGATCACTATCTTCCAGTAAGGCTGAAATTAAAATAACATCTTATATAAAAACATCGTCATTTTATACCCAGAATATAAATTTAAAGAACATCAAGGCAAGAAAAAGCGCAAAGACAGGAATATATATTTTTGAAACCCATTTCCCAATAATCAGAAAAAAATCTGGAAAACATCACTGGAAAGTGTCCTAGTGACCCAAAAATATGCTAATGTTAGTAATTAAATTAAAACCCCCTGGGTTCGAGTCCCAGTCATGTCACAATTTTTCACTCCTTGTTTAACCTTAATAGATGTAGATTGAGGAAATGTAAGAAGTCCTTGAACTTATCATACAAAATAAATGTTTAAGGAAAAGTATATACAGCTGGAAAACCCCCTAAAAACGTAGAGCTGAGAAAACGAAATAAAATAATACTTAAAAAACAAAATAACAATATTTGTGCATAGCTGAAAAAGTGAATTATATTTTGCCTTCAATTTTTCCATGTCAAGGCATTTTCTTTCTGGTAAGAATGCGTAAAAACAGATATCGCCATTTTTTATCCATGGGGGTGAGGTGGTCCGTCTGGGAGAGGCAGGAAGGGGCACATGTGTGCGTTATTCCAAAGGCTCTTTTTGTTCTTCTATGGCTGGAGTTTACGAGGCACCCTGTCCCATTTTTACGACCACCCCATCCCACGGCGACCCGTCCCACTGCGAAACGCCTTCGCCCATAAGGAAGCGGTGCATGACGTGCTATGTATAGCGCCCTCTTTATGCAAATGTACGCGCCTATGATTGCCTTCCGGTGGGAGGTTACACCCTCGCGAATCTGGGATACTCCAAGATGCTCTCGATTACTCATTCTGACGTACGTAACAAGAAATGAGAAAGGTATGACAGATATATCAATAAATGGGAACCTAACTTAATTATTAATGATCCTATTCATGTATTTAAGATTGTATGTGTGCAGGTATATTAGTTTAGAGTCGGCATATGGAAGACAGACACCTACAACAAAAATTAAAACGATCAAGTTTCGCCGCAATTAGGATGATACCTCCTTCTAGAGATATCGTTCCAGATTCGACCACAGGTCCTACACCGTTACCATAGTAGTCAAGAGAAATTACTTTTTATCATCTTAAAGATTGAAATCTTTTCTGAAGAAGAATATGAAAAAAGACCGAACGACATCAAAAAAGGTAATTTTTAGAAATTTATTCATCTAAGATTTCTTTTATTGTCAAATCTGGGCCTAAACGCATAATTAATGAGATGTGCAGAAAAATAAATAAATCTGCAGCTAAAATTTGTCTCTTACAGATGTTGTCATTTTGGTGACGATTACTTTTAAGATTGTTTACTTTCAAGAATTTCTCGGTTAACCAGTAAGAAATCAGGAGATATTTTTCCAATTTATTGAATCTACTCTCATTCAAAAATAGTCACACTAAATGTTATGACCATCTATGATTAGATAATCAAGAAAATAATATCCTAAATTTTTCGCACAATTCAGCATATAAAACAGCTCAAAATATCCACAATTTTTGGAAATATTTTATACATTTTAGTTTATGAATGTTTCCAATATGGTACTGTAATTTTTCGAAGAGGAAATTTTTCTTCTGTAATATTATAGAAGAAAATTTATTACATATTAAATATTAAAATATTAATATTGTATGTTAAAATGTAATGTATTATTATCTTATAATAAGATGGGAAGAAAGGATAGGTGTTTTAGCTTACCAGTTTAAATACCTAGCAATGTTACTTTTTTACCTTATTATTTCAAAGGGGACAGTAGGACTTGTTCTTTGAGTGAAAATTTCTACTGGTTGACTAAGCAAATCTGGGTGGATCATCTACTAATGAAGGGTTTTTCATAATAGTATATATAATACCGAAATATGTTATCAATCACGTATTGAACGAAAAGTAAACTTAAGTATAGTGTTTTCTTTGAATGTTCATGCAATTCCATTTTCGTATTGCTAGCAACAAGAGCATGGCTTAATGCTTCAATTTTTTAAAGATTTTTTTTCCCCGTGAAGGGAGCCCAAATATGTCTTCAAAGTGGCTACTCCACCGCAGAAAAATGATTTGAAGACATATTTGGGCTCCCTTCACGGGTAGAGTTTCTCCCGTCACCTACTGAGTCAATCTTTCTTACGGATGCCAATGGTAGGAAGACTTGACTGGTGGGGAATAAAGCTTGACTGATTGTAAGTTTTTGTCTTAAAAATGAAAAACAATATGAATAAATGCACTCACATCGAAATTAGGTTTCCATATAACTATATATATATATTTCTGCTTTCGTCAATTCAGAAGTAAAAGAGGCCTGTTCTTACGCTTACTCGAATCGAGATAATTGTAACCAAAATATTTCTCAATGCTACGAGATCGATGTGCGTTATTGTTTTTGGGTGAATGTCTTATCTAAATGAGAATACTCACCAATTTCTCTACAGAATCAAATAAATAGCGAAACAGATCACGTTAAAATGTTCTACGAAAAATAATTTGGTACATATTCACATTTTAAGATATCCATTTAGGTAGATTTAAATTATTTAACACCTTACTGCTTCAATAAGGTGCTCTACGAAGTTGGTCTCTCTATAAGATATTTGGAATTATTTTTATATTCGTCCATCGGAAAGTTCTTTCATTTAGTATATTTTCCGTCGTTTTTCATAACTTCTTTTCTAGACAACACTCTTGATTTTATGTATCTCGAAAATGTGTATTTAGGTGTTATCCTACAAGATATGAGGGAAAAAATAGTTTGACTAATTTGCTTGGCATCCTTAAACATTCTACATAGGATTAACTGGGAGTTGGCTTCAATGTAAAGTAAACATACTTGAAGTAGTTCATTCATTGTAAAATGAGCCCTTCATAAAACGAATTGTAAAGTTTGTATGGAAGTGAGAAGTATCCAATTAATATTATGCATTTATAATGTAAATATTACATACATATTAATAAACTATAAAAAATTTTATATAATTTTGATAGTCCGGCAGACCAGGAGTAAATTCATTTCCATCTAAAAGAAGAAAAAATAAAAATTCAGCAAGATCGGTTCACTACGGAACTTGATATGTAGTATTTCTTATTTATTTTATTTACTTTATTTAGTAAATAGAGAAATAGCCTGATTCTATCAAATTACCACCAATTGAGTTCAATTTAGATGAATTGTATTCCACGATCATTATACGCTAATAAGAGCTTTATATAAAAAAAAGTTTTCATTCCTAATGCACAACCATGCTCTCGCTCAAGGTAATATCGGAAGTTAAATTATACAAGAGTTTGCTCTCCACACTATGTCTCAGCTGATGCGTGATCACCTCTAGAGACGGCCCTGTGGGCCTGCATTCCTTTAAATTTCCTCTCGATTTATCGCTGTTTCATTTTCATGAAGCAGGAACTCTTTTTCTCGACTCCTCAGCAAAAAAAGCACTCGTTGAAGTCTCCCTGGCGAAGGCAGCGTCATTTGTCTTCACCTCTTTCTGTTCTTATCTGGCGAGAAAGTTGCTCGAGACACCTCGTTATCAGCCCTGGGCAACCGCAGTGGCCCCTCGTCCTATATTTCGGGGGCGGCTGCTCAGTGTCAACCCGCTATTGAGAGCTCCTAAGAGGCGCACAACTAAACGTTACCACTGGGACTGGTTGCGGGAATGTCTGCCTCCGCTGCAGCGATGGGTGGTCCAACACCACTGTCTTGACGGGTCGCGCTTTCTGTTGAAACTCTTTCGCTGCCGCCGTAAGTAAAACTTAATAACTTTTACTGCCTAAGCAGATGGGCGACATGAAATTTCGGATGCGAAGAACCGAGTGGTCGTGATTTTAATTCGTGATGTATAAATTTATAGCCAAGGGGAAGTAATATTCAAGCTCATAAAGAATAATCCGAAAAAATTCACTCCGCTGTATTTGTCCGAGCGTTGAATGTTCCTCCGACGTCTATGATCTTACACAAGAGCTCAATTTATCGATTCCACGAAGCAAAGGATGTCAGATAGCGAGGTCGGAGCAAAGTCGATGACAGCTGAACGCTCATTAAATCCTCCTCTTAACCCCCTCTTAACACTTTCTAAGCAAATAAAACAGTTTTACATATAGTCAAGGATGTGCACTTCTTAATAACTCTTTCTCTCTCCCAAGCCAGCATAATTTCTAGAGTAAAAAATTTTCCAATATCCGTATGAGTGGTTAATTTAGTGTTTATAACGTTACTTTGTTGAGAATTCTGGCACGAAAACTAAAATCACACCATTAACTCTAAGCACTTATGTGATATTTTTTTTATTATGTTCTAAATATTTAATAGAGTTTTTTCAAAATCTGTCCGATTTTTTCCTAACTCTATTCCTCTTTTCTTAATGCCTATATTTTAACCTCCAATAGGGAAATAGTTATTTTACGGCTTTAAAGTATTACATAGGAATTTCGAATGTATTTTGATCAATGACTTATTCAGAGTTAAGGGGGTTATTCCACTTTAAAAGAATCAGATGCAGATGTACGAATTATTTAGGCCCTAAGCGATTTGCTATCAGTTATAGTACGGTCCTGGTTGTCGAAAAATGATTTTTCTCTAGAAAATTTCCTATTCCATCCAATGAAAATTTTATAACAAATACAATGTCTGCATAAGTCTTCCTCAGTCTATGCTCAGTATAAATATCTAAGAAACGAACTACTCTTGTCCATTTCAAGATGTCCTCTGAGTGGGTTTCTGTTTTCGGCAATGGGCTGAATCCGGAGGAATATCAGCAGAATGCCTCTAGGTGTGAGCACCTTTTAGAGGTCCCACCAAGAGATTATTGATCAGCAAAACCTTTTCACTTGGTCCTCCTTAACTGGAAGAACCTCTACTTGCGCCTTGTGCTCTAGATGGCAAGTCGTTTTGCAGGGATGAATGTTGGGCTTCCTGACTCTCTTTTCTAGCAATTAAGTCGTTTTTATTTAATATTCAGGTTCATTCCTTATGATGTAGTTTTTTATGAAACTTGATTTAAAGAATAACCACACGTAGCAAGCATTTTTAAGTAATATACATAATATTTTTAAATAGATGGCGGATGAAAGAAATTATAATTCCCGATAAAATTAGGCTTTTAAGTAATATACATAATATTTTTAAATACATCTATTGGATGAAAGAAATTATTATGCCCGATAAAATTAGGCTACTATAAAAAAATAAAAACATATTTAAATAGATTTTTGATCGGTAATAGACATTATTATTATATTTGCTGTGAATCGACTATATGATTGACCTTTTCCGGAAAGAATTATAAGAAAGATTTCCGAGGGAAGGGGTTAAAGTGGCACCGCTTAGAGATATAACTTTCCTTTGACTGGTGGTTCATCCAGCATCCCTATGAGCATCGCTTTTGGGAGAAACTCACATCCATCATTTCAATTGCCTCATACGTAACAACACACACGTTACGGATATGCATTTTTTCCGTGAGAAACAGGATCAAAACAAATGGGGATCGGTTGGGACGGATTGATAAATAAGGAGTCGCCGGATGCATTCTCCCGGTGGTTCGCCTCAGCCGGTGAATCTTTTTTCGTCCTCATTAAGAAGGCATTCCTCCAGAGGGGCGAATTATAGCGATGAGGGGCGTGGGGACGGTGGGGTGGCCATCAATCCCGCTTTATGGGCAAACTAATGAAGTTCAACAAATTGGCCGTTAGCTCCGGATGGCGTCGCTATGGGACAACTTAGAGGGAATTAACCCTCCTGCGGAAGTCGCTCACAAGGATCTGCTAATAAGATTCATCCCTCCGTGATTTCGGGGGAGATTTCAAGAGTTCTAAGCACTCGCTCATTCTCTAATTAATTAATGACCAGCGGTTGTCATGGAACGTTTGCATGCTCCTAGCTGTATAGTTAGCTTCCAAAAGCCCAGGAGAAGGAATGAGACTTACGAAGCTATTAGAGAAGTGCGTTGGTTTGTTATTAAAAGAAAAAATATGATTCCGCAGAAGATTTCTGCGAAGAATATTTATGAATAGTAATCGCACATTATCCTATGAGAAACCAATGGTCCTAATGATGAATTCGGAGACATCCTGAAACCAATATAACCTTGTTAAATATAAAAAAAATTCATACGGTTTTGATACATTTTAAGACGTATAGACAACAATGTCAACTATTGCGAGAGATGTACAAATCTTATAACCTCTCTGTTAAAAGTTACCCTTAACCTCTTGAAATCGTTCCAGATGAGTCCTTACACCAGCGATTAGTTTTTTCATACAAAGTACCGCTGATTTCCTCCCGACGTCGTTGGTATTCCTTTCCAACTCCCCTGCACTCAGATTCGCGCCATTTTGTCTAAACAGTACAGTAGCCAGTACAGTTTTTCTTTGAATTCCGAATACATGTTGACGTAAGGTTTAAAGTCTAATATTGTTGAATTATTTGACATGATTTGTGAAACGGTAATGAAATTTTATACTAAAAAGCCCAAGCTTTTCTATGGATACCCTACGGCCGTCCGGAAGAGGAATTAAAATTCTCCCTTGCGTTAGGAGTTAACTATCTATTTATCCATCTATTTTTAAGCGTTACAATTTCCTACTCAAAAAGCGGAGCTGTCAATGTTTTCTTACTTTCACTGATTGGCGATTTCGTAAGAAGGAAAAGGATAATTAAAAATGATTGGTACAATGAGTCGCGTCTTGAAATAGAATTCAGTGGTGGCTCCAACTTCTTCGCAATCGCCTCAGAAGCAAATTTCGAGTGCAAAAAGGAATCATCGAGCGACGAAGTGAATTAACAGCTAGTAGGGAAGAAAGAAGTTCTTAATGGGCATCTTGTCCTTCCATCGAAGGCTGCACATTTTCTCGCCAGAGTGCGCTAATAACTCAATTCTCTTAATGACGCGTGGAGGTGGTCGGATTCCTCGCGTGCCAGAGGCTTCTTGTGGTGCCACCATCTGCCACAGAAAAAAACGACCCTCATCTGCACCCTCGAGACCACCCCCAAGATGCCACGCCCCCTAACCTTACTCCCGATATTGCTCTAGGTTCTTTGAACAATTAGGTTTCTTTCGCATCCAAACATTGTGTTTTAGAAAACGAAGGAGAGAAAATTCCAATATAAATTTATAATATATCTTAATGGTGCATTTGCGTGTGGCTCTTTATGTGATTCAATTAAAACCCTGGAGATATGAATTATTATTATTCCATATCTTATTACTAGAGATGTTTGCAAATGTTTTTATTTTTTCCGAAATTTTTTGATTTGAAAACCAAATTGTGGTGTTTTGTGTTTTTATTATGTTTCCTAAATTTGGTGTTACAAATTTTCACAGAGTCTCATTTAAGCAAAGGGATAATAATAGTCACACTTTAGCATAAACATTAAAAGCATTGAAAATATTATTAACTGTAAATTATAAAAAAATATTAAATTAAATTTATTTAAAACTGTGCTGTTTACACCTAAGGAAAATGCTTTCACAGCTGCAAATCGACAAAACATGATATTTTCATTAAAAACGTATTGACACGATAGATGTTAGGAAAAACAAAACATATTTCTTCGTGGAATTAGGCGAGATATTGTGATAATCCATAATGGAAAAAACGTTTTGTGAATTAATTCCAAAAGATCAAAGCTGAATTCGCATAAGCAAAGATGTCATGAGTGATCAAAAATATGGCACAAATACGTAAATAATACAATTATCTATTGAACATTTATTTAAATCATACCAAAATTACATTTCCCTCTCTTACAAATGATGAATGAAGCGAAAATCACCTAAATCTGTACTGCTTATTATAACTGTCGAAATTAGCGTTACTTCTCAAAATCGGCCAAATTCGCGTTATTTGTTGGTTTCATCGCTTATTGCGAAAAACAAACACCTCTACTTATTACCTTTTCAATTTCCTGAGGTTAGACGCAAGATCCCTTGCAAACCGTTCTATGTGAAGTGCATTTTAAGTTTATTCTTATTCCTACAGATTTTATGCCTTTCATGATCTTCGATGAAAATAATACCTTAGAAAGCCGACTAAAATAATTTTAATCGCATAGAGGACAAATCATCAAAGATTAAATATATATTGCGACGCCACTACCTTAACGACTGTTTCTGATCTTCAGTTTATGTTTACTAATTCGTTGTTTTCATAAGATTTTATTGGAAAATGTACCAGGATGCACAGCATCTGATGTAGTGACTTTACTGTTAATCTAAAATAATTTTCGGATCTAGTAATCTATTTAGCAGCGCTGTTAAGACCATTCTTTGTTACTAGTAGCATAAAACGGTTGAATTGTTTATGATCCTAAGTAATGTTTCGTTGTCGAAAGGCTTAAAATTCATACTGCCTCATGTAGTATTTGAGCTAATATTATTTTGCTAAAAGTTACTTCAATGTTTGAGAGGGTTATATGTTGGGAGTTCAGGGGATGGCGGCCTAATACCATAAAACATATTCGATACATCTTGAAGTAATTTGTAATATATGTAGGCTAAGTCATGGCTGTGAAGGAATGTAGTTAATGAAAGCATGCAGACACATGCAGCTCATAATTTACCTTAAACATAATTTCAATCAGGAACAGCAAACGTTATATCGCAAACCACCGCATCAATAAAATCGACTAAATAAAAAACTAAATTATCTAAAAAGAGAGCAAAACGTCGATAACTATTCCATCACTAATCCAAGTTTTCTTTCTTCAGTGAAAATCTCACTGTAAAATAAAATGCTCAATAAGGATAAGGGAAAAAAGTAGAAACGGAAATTGACAGAATACTGCACTTGTAAAATGTATTAAATTAAATTAATGAAATTTTCGTAAATGAGTCATGTTTTATCAAAAGGAACAATTATACAGAATTGTATATTAAATAGGAAGACAGAGGCATCATCTAAATACAAGTCTCGTTGATTTTGTCTACGTATTAGTTTTGTCTATTTGAACGTTTTAGAGAGGATCAGCTTCTTATCCATTTTAAGTTAGCTTGAGAAGCAGTCTGGAGTCTCCCTAAATCTTTTACTTTTTCCTCCTTCGCATTAGCTTCGGCCCATAGACTCGACGCTTAAACGACTGTTGGTGTCTCGGGCCCTCGGCAAATGGAATCCATCCGTGAAGCGCTAATACTCGTTAATCATTCCAAATAATTCCTTGCAAATGGCTTAAGATGGATGGGGAAGGAGGACGGCAATCCCCTTTTAACCACTTCGCCAACCGAGTGGCAAATGGCGAAATATTGGGCGCTCTTCACTTCCTTTTATAAGAGAGCTTGAAAAATTTACTCTCGGTTGGTGATAGCAATCGGCACGCAACCTCAGTCGTATTTCACTAGTTAAAGATTTTTACTTTCTCCCTATACGTAGTATAGAGAAAGTATTGTATTCTCAAAAAAAATCGACCTCCAGATTTCAACTGAAATAGATGTTTTGGGGCCCATAGAGCATGTTTTAGCTATTTTCCCGAACATGTCTGTCTGTGTGTCTGTGTCTGTCTGTGGTAAAAAAGTTTGTGTGCGCTCTATCTTAAAAAGTAATAATCCGATCATTTCCAAAATTCATATTTAGTATTTTCCTATCAATGCCAAGAGTTGATTAGTGTTTGGTGGATATCGCTTAACCGTAAGTTGCGGTTTATCCGGAACAAACTTTTGTTTCTTAAATATCTCTGTCAGAATGCAATTTCGGTATATACAATTACATACAAAAGTTATAGATAATGTAAATTAATACAACTTTTGTTTGAAACATTTTTCTGTAACACTCATTTTTTTTGGAGTTATTTATATATTACCAGCATAGGCTTCTGTTTTCAATAAATATGGAGAAAGTCATGTGTTGGGCGCATCAGAATTTTTTTATAAATCGCAGTGATTCAGTGTGGGTGGTGATCATTTGATATGTTTACTTTCCCTCTGTCCTGTGAACTGCTCAAGCGTATATAACCAACTATTTATGTATGTACCAGGTATCATACCTCGCGCTCTACTCTATCCTCATTCCCTTGAAAATATGTAAAATGAAAACATCCAGTGATTTAATTCATTTATTGCACCAATAGTCATATTCGTTTAAGCATACGCGGTATAGAGATTAACATAAGATGTGTGCATAATTTGTATAGGAGGATTTTCAGTCAAAGTTTTACGCAAGCATTAGATACGTATAAAAATAATTATGATACAAACTTTTTATTTTGCAACGTCTAAACATCTCACCACGGATGTCTACAGAAATAAAGGCCTAAAGGAGTAAACGAATCATATTTTCATAAAAGTAAGTAATTTTAACGAAAACATGTTGTGCTTTACGTCCGAAAAGAGATTTCAGGACTAGTTTAATAATGAATAGATGAATGTCAATAATGAATAGATCATTATTGATGAGCAAATTATTCCTAAAAATTCTCAGTCTGACAGTCAATGACGGAGTTTGTCGATAGAGAAAAACTTTATAAGTAGTAATAAAAAGAAAATAATTTAGCGTTAAATATTCGTCTCCAATATGAGTTTAATTTGACAATTCATAATTTTATACGAATATTTAAAAGCTAAATGTTATTCCTAATATGTCCAAGGAAACGTTTTCAAATTTATTCCAGCTCTAGTTGAAAGGGATCGCTATATTTATATAATCATCTTCTTTGTAAACGTAAGTTTTTTCTAGTTGAAAAAAAATGTTTAATGTATGCGAGAAAATGGCAACTAAAATTTTTACAACAAATTATTCACGAAATGGTTTAGCAAAATAATACGATAAATAATAAAGACAATAATGAATGATGATATAATTCTAACTTTGTTTAGACTTCATACAATTTTGAGATAGGAGTTTTGAAACACAATTTAATTGATTACTGCTGATAAAACATATCAATGTAAGTTTTGGCGGCGTAATAATTTGGTTCTGGAAAGTAACTTATATTTTGCTTTAGCACCCAAATGACTATGGTAGTATTGCATTAATTACGGTTATGCCATAATGCGCTCGTATTTTCCCTCAGGTCAACCGAGTATTTTAATTGCCTCTCTGAAAGATGTGTGCCAGTCTAAACAACGACGCATCTTCTGTAAATATCCTTGGAGAGTGAGGGGGACTCCACAGAGCCAATTGATGGATGGCCTTAACGCCTTCTGGACCACCGTTCCTCAAACTGTTTCTTTGGCATACCATGTGATCCTCACGGCCATTCCTATCTCAAGTACTCGACGGCAACTTGTTACTCCCGAGCTACGCTGTAACTTTGCCTACTGGCGCGTATCAGTAGCCCTAAATTCCTATCATGTTCATCTGACAGCGCTGATACTTCTTATGCTTTCAAAGCCCTCCTAAATTCTTTAGTTGTAAACCTACTTAGATCAATATAGTTTTCACTATACACCTCATATTATATTCGGCAATGTGATAAAAATACCATCATGTTACTAACTATATCTTTTGCTTTTTATCTGAATGTTTTAACTCGCTTTAACTTGTTGAGAAAAAATCGTTCCTTCTTAGTTAAAGAGTAAACGAAGATAGTAGGTAGCGTTATAATATTATGAAAACCTCTCTTTAATATACTGATGATGAAAATGAGGGAAAATTTGTTTTTTGACCATAAACCAAAGCATATTCATCAAGGATGAATAAAGGACAAAAATATCACTGCTTGCTCCCCATAATCCTGAAACTGTATAGAAGTGAATCTTTGTTAAAGTAATCTTCTTCGTTAAATCAAAAAATATAATTTCATCATCTTAAAGTGACTAGTGTTTTAATTTTATCATTCTCAGCAATTATCTCTAAAGCCGAATTCTGTAAAAACATCCTAGACAACTTTCGCAGTTATTTATTAGTTTGAGAAAACTTCCATTATACGGACGAAATCCTATAAATACAATTAGATTATTTTATCCATTTATTTTGATGAGCTACATTCATAGTTATGCAGGTTAATTCTGGATGGCATATTTCCATTCTTATTGCGAAATTTAAATGATTTGTTTGTGAATAGTATTTTAGATTATTATCGTGAGGTTATTCTCTTTGATGTTATTATTTTAAAAGTAAATCAATGTGATGTAATTTTATTCAATACTTCCCCCTTTTAGTGAGAATCCTCTCATTTTCTCTTTCAATTCAATGGCAAATAATTTGCTTGGACCTATGTCCACATTGATACCAAGACAGCCATGGATGTCTATGCACCAAATCGCACAAAACTACGGAAGGAAAAATGTTATTTCATTGGAAATCAAATGATCTCTTTCGAAATAAAACCTTACTTACAAAGTCGGGTGAACTAATTTTTCCCTTTTGTTTTATCAAATCTTTGAAGTTTTTTATTTTACTCTTGCTCTATTATCTGTCTTATCTGTCAATTTTTCAAGATTACGTTTTATATAAATGGCTTACTTTGAATACGAATCACTTTACAGGAACCTACATTTCCTTATTAGAATCATCGAAGTTTATTGCTAAAGAAGAGTTTTCAAATAGATGTAATAAAAGGAAAATGTTGCAGATTGCTCCGGAGAAGTTAACGATTCCCTGAAAATTTGTGAAGTGAGGTGATTGGTTTCATATATCCCAGCACGGTTCAGTTACATACATTAAATTTGTAGCTGGTTTTTGATTAAAAAGAAATGAAAGGAAAGAAAAGTAAGTGTCAAATTTCAGTAAGAAACAGCGGACATAAGCTTATTCTAATTCCAGCTGTTGGAATGTTTTTATGCAGTTAATTTGTAGGACAAGAATCGGTACCTGTTCCTCGTATCATTTAAGTGCTCGCAGCCGGAAAGATAATTTTCCGTTGAAACTACTAATCAACTTCTGAAAAGTGCCGATGAATTACTAATTAGAGTACATAATCTTCAGCAATAGAAGAAGTGTAGCAGATAATTGCCAGGACAAGAGAATGCCATGGCTAAGGAAGCTTTTTACCAAAAAAATTGATGTCAATTACAAATAGTGCAAGATTGGGTATAAGGAACCGTTTGATGTTGGATGATTATGGAGTATCCTCTTCTTCGTCTGAGAAACGTTAATATACTGGAAGAAAAGAGAGATTGGAAGAACGGTGCTACAAAAAATTATATAAGAAAACCTACAGACCAGTGGGTACACACGATAATACATGCATAAATGTATTAATAAAGAAGTTCATCTCACAATTAGAACTAATGAAGTGGTCAACTTTGGTGCATAGACTAGGGAAATTGATCTGACGAAATTTGAGACATGATTATTTGCTAACGGCAACATTGGCGGGAATTGTTATGTTAGGAATCACGAGGAGATGAAATTATTGGCTAAGGCAACGAATCTATTATCAAATCGCGATTAGAGATTAGATTAGAGCAGTTTAAAGCTGTAGTCGCTTACTGAAAGGAATTAGCACAGTTGTTATAAGCGGAAATGTTGTCATGGAATGGAAATGGAGGTGGAGAACCAGAAATAAGCTGAAAGAAGAATAGATCAATGAATAAACGTACCAGAAATCTGCAAACCGACCGATGATGATTATTATGGCTAATGTTAATTAAATTGAAAAAAATACTCGGAGAAATAACATGTTAGTGATAATCACTTATTCAATAAAATAGATATGAATGTAAAATCGATTGTGGCAGGCTTTACCGAGTGGAAATCCATTCCTAGAGGTTGTTAAGAATAAAGATTTACGAATAATTTTTTCCACACATTTATGTAAAACACGACCGGTTTCGGCACAGATCGGCCATCTTCAGGTCAGGTCAGTTGCCGAAACCGGTCGTTTTTCAAATAAATATGTGGAAAAAAGTATTTGTAAATCTTTATTCTTAACATCCTCTGGGTATGAAAGCAAGAAATAGAAAAGTTTAAAGGTTAAACCGGTCGTTTCTCCATGGGGTCATTTTATTATCCAAGAACCATAAAATTCAACATGCTCATAAGCTTCAGTCGATTGCAATCCATATATTTACAGTACCGTCATCAATACTTAGACGCTCAATACTCAAAATATTCTGTTATAAATTCTCCCCACCCTCACAATCGAGCACGACTACCTATTTTTACCTAGTGATGTAGAATACGAACCAGCAAATCCTTTTAAAGAGTGCGGCGTCTGTAAATATAAGAATGTATATTTCTAAGAATAAGAAATTCACAAAAGTACTTCACAAAAAATCTGATGTGGCCAACCCATGACTTTATCCATATTTATCGAATTCAGAAGAACAGGTAATATATAAATAACTCCAAAACAATAAGTGTTACAGAAAAATGTTTCATACAACTTTTATAGTAAATACATTATCTATAACTTTTGTACAAATTGTATATAAAAAAAGTACATTCTGTCAGAGATATCTAAGAAAAACTACAATTTTTGGATAAAAAGCAACTTACGGTTATCGAGTATTCACTAATAACTCCTAAACATTCAGTGTTACGAAAAAATGTTTCAATCAAAAGTTGTAGTAAAAAACATTTTCTGTAACTTTTGTATATAATTGTATATACATATATAGAATTCTGACAAAGATATGTATGAAAAACTTCCATTTCTGGATAAACAACAACTTCCGGTTAATCAATATTGAAGAATAACTCCCAAAACTTCATTGTTACGAAAACATGTTTCAAACAAAAGTTGTAGTAAAATACATTTTCTATAACTTTTGTAAATAATTGTATATACCTAAATTGTATTCTGACAGAGATATTTAAGAAACAAAAGTTTTTTTCCGGATAAACCGCAACTTCCGGTTAAGCAACATTCATAAAAAAACTAATCAACTCTTAGCATTGTTAAGAAAATATTAAATATGAATCTTGGAAATGATCGGATAATATCTTTTTAAGATAGAGCTCCCACTAACTTTTTTACCACAGATAGACATGCACACACACACACACAGACACACAGACAGACATTTTCGGGAAAATAGCGAAAACGAACTCTATGGGCCCCAAAACATCTATTTCCGTTGAAATCTGGAGGTCGAATTTTTTTGAGAATACAATACTTTCTCTATACTACCTATAACGAGAAAGTAAAAATTAGGTGAAAAAAGCAAGGTTTATTTTATAGTAAGATATAAATATTTCATAATATTATATATATCCATTAGGATTATAATCATAGAATACTATACCGACCCCCTTGTGGCGTCTTCTAGGTCAATGCGTTTATATGCGGGTAAACACGGTAATACATGCATAATTATAATAATAAATGAAACAATTCTGGCTTGGAACGTCTAAGAGGTCGATCAATTCAAGGTTACACAAATATCTACTAGCTTAACTCTAGGTAATGATAACAAGTGCACATTTTGCCATTTCTTATTTACCTCATAATTAGCTTAATATCTCTCAATCCTCAATGGGGACCACATAAGTATCCGCCCCCAATGTTAAATGTCCCCTATTCCTGTAAAGTGGTCATGTTATGTTTTCCGCATGCTCTTTCCAGAAGGAGACGTGTTTGTGGCTCAAGGTATACTCGGATCGTAAAAACGGAGCGCACATGTGTGACATTGATAGGATCACCTCTTACACGCCTTCCATTCGTTACATTTTTAACGACTCTCCCGCCAGTGGAAATATTTACCCTTCAGCTGACGTTTGCGTCCACCGACTTTGGGAGATCCTTCCCTTTCTCAAAACAATGACTTCCCGTCAAAAAATAAAAGAATTCATTCTCTACCGCACTATAGTATCCGACGAGTTTTAAAAAAGGTCGAAGACCACCTATTGCACTTTTATAGTGTAGAAGAATGAGGTTTGTGGGTGAAAATGAAAAATAGGCAAATCCGGGAGCTTAGATCATCCTAAAGGTAATAATATAGATTTGAATAATTAGTACTATTGCATACTGGAAATGATTTGTACAAGTGGGTATCTCGTTTAGCTGTAAATGTATCCACATACATGCTATTACATAAATAGACTGCACGCAAAAGGTATTATTACATTCTCGTAAGCCATGGAAATTATTACATCTGTCTGTGCAGATTGAATAGTAAAAATATTTAATAAGTTTTGCTATTACATCATGTATATATTTATATGTCCTTCATCAAATAATTTTCAAAGAAAAATAAAATTTTTTACCGAAGATTTTTAACTTTTTGAGAACACTATTTTTTTCTAATAGATGTTCCTTCATAATGTGTTAGTTCAGTTAGCGCGTGTTACACATGAGAATTCAGCCAACAAGAAAGTAATTCAAAGAGAAGCAGTGCTTTAACCTTATTCCTTTACTTAGTCCTTAGCTTAGTATTGAGGACGAAGGATTCTGCGGATTAAACCTTCAGACAAGAGGTCATAAAGGCACAGTCTTAGTGAAAAATTAGCAAAGTGCAAGAGAGTACAATCTGGTACAATTTTAAAATGCCTAAAAGGAAAGAGGCTGAAAAAAAAGTTGCAATCATTTCTTGAATATAAAGAAACGACAAACGAAATATGTCTCCGACCTATATGCTATATTGCCCGATTCATCATTGAGCATAACATAGGGCTTAGAGACTACAAGACAAATATTTAGGATTATCAATATACCTGCGAGTAATCCGCGGTTGTAACATACACAAAATATCGGTTGATTGCTTTGGTTGAATTAGGGGATGAAAATACCAACAGTCGGCTCGAAGGGTATGAAGGAGGATGTCAGATAATTTCTCCGAATGAAACTTCATAGGTAAAGAGATACCGTCGGTAATTTACCAATTTTCTCTGATATTATATTTTTAGCTCATTTATAATACTTATAGCTTTGTAGTTTGCAACTTTAGTGACCTATATCTATCAACACGTTCCGTGCGGTGTCGATTTCATTGGTTCCTATCCTATGGCTAAATACTTTTAATATAAAATTTATATATAATAAAAATAATAATATAATAATAAATATATATAATATTTCAAATATACATAGAATGTTAGCCCTGCATGCTGCAATAAGTTTAAAATAATTTCATGCGAACATTTATCGTTTTTTTCTCTCTCTCTCTCTCTCAGCCACAGTATAGGACCAACGTGAGCGGCATGCGGGCTCTCCGCACGGAACATCTTAAATACGAAGTACGAAGTAACACCCTTTAGTACGAAAATCCCTTGAATACTATTCCAGAGACTAAACACGTTTCCTTATCTCAGCCCTTGTCCTATGAATAAAGGGAACCTTAAATTAGAATATATTTCAGTGATAATTTTAATTATGACGCTTTAAACTCCTCATGAGCGTGAATTGGTCTCAAAACCTTTAATTACCTTTTTAAGTTTGCCAACTTCAGAGACAAAGATCTCGGCGACTCTCAAAGACCGGAAGTTTTTGCGGCCTATTTGATCTCCGTCCGACTCCATTTTATGATCCACGCAATCGCGCCGATGGTAAAAAGTCGTATCCCAGGAAGACTATCTGTGGACATCCTTGATCTTCCACTATTTCTGGCTGTTATGTTTGCGATCGCGAGATACTCCGGACCACCGCCTCCGAAGATGAGCAATCACCCCGAAGAAATCCAAGATAAACAGGACTCTGGAGATGGAAGATAACTAAGATACGTTTCACTAACGAATTCCGTTTCAAAAGGAGCCGAAGGTGGTGCTCTTTTCCCGTATGAAGTCGCCGCCAACTGTTTTCTAGTCTCTAAAGGTTGGTTGATAATTTCCTGAAAGCCGATATTTTCTGTCATTGAAACGGGGCAAAACGGTTTAGAGATCGAAAAACTCCAATAGCCGTCTTTGTCGGCGTTCCTCGTCTCATCCACCGGTGTTCGGAGAAAACCAGAGAGGACACCGCCAATTGCGGTGGTAAGGTAAGTAGGCTAAAAAAATAATCTTTCATGGGAACATCCTCAGCGGAAACTATAGGACATGTTTCGATAAAAAGTGTGAAAACACGTTTTTTCGAAAAATTTCACAAAAAAGTAATATATTTCAGGAAAGACTGAAAATAACTCGGCATTGATCGAGATGATGGTTCCAGTTAAAGAATTGGCTGGTTGTACGCACGAACTTAGAAAGTATAGGACTGGAAACTGCTGACATTTTTTGGCTCCCTTAATGTCCGCATCCGCGAGATGGCAGCACTGAAGTTCGCCCTTTGAAACCATAATCTTATATGGAGTAAAAGGTGAAAAAGCAGGATTATGATATATATGTAATAAAGAGCAATATTTACCAAAGATGGAATTAAGAGTAATTGTTTTATCCATCAATAGGTACTTTTGAATTGAATACAAAACATTTGAATAAGACAAATTAGCAAATCCGAAGAATAGGTGCTTGCCTTATGTGCAAAACACAGGTAACTTTGTCGCCGCAAAAACATTCTTCGTAAATCACTGAAATACGATGAACCGTAACGTAGGCTTTGGCCGTTTTTTAGATAAAAAAAAATATTTCTGTATTCAATTACATTCTCTATGCTCAGAAAATTTAAATTACATGAAGGTAATTCTTATTCATGCAAATAAAATCTTAAAATTTTTCTTAAGCAACGGAATTTATTTAAAAAATTAAAAATAGCGGCCTTAGGCACCCCAACCGATGGGGTGACTTCGGCCACTAAATATGTGTCCTAAATATCACCTATAAATTAACAATATGACTGATCTTACGACCAGTAATATATTTTAAAATCTTAAAATTATTATTATATTTAATCTTTGTTTAATAGGTACTGAGATAAGAAGTTATTGACTCATAATAACGTTTTTCCACTTTATTTATAAATTTCTGGAATTTTTGTCAAAGCACTGAACATTTACTTTCCTTATCTTAAAAATGAAAAAATCGTTGTATTGCACCAGATAAAGAAACACAGCAAGTGTGCTGTTTGCCAGGCGGTATTAATTCATCCGGGGGCATTCTCTTGCCATCCAGTAGCAAAGTTAACAAATATGAAAAGTATGGGGGGTTTGGTTCATCCTAATGTAAACCTTCGTACTTTCATCCTCAAAGAGGAGGAACAATTTGTAAAGCACTGTGAGTCAAATGATGTGCTTGAGTGCATAATTACAGAGTTACTTGAAGGTGATGAAGAGATAACTTTTCCATGCTTTGAGCACGGAAGTGAAATCATAGCATATATAATAAAATATTATGTAACTTTGAGCATTAGACAGCATGCAAAGTTTACAAAGTTAAAGAAAGTGCATCGAAAAGGAAAATTGCGAAACTGTCTAAAACTTAATGTTTGGTCAATTAATTTTTTATACCACTCTATCCTTTATGTTTGCATATTGTATAACATAACTTCACATATCAGCCTCCCCAAGATAAAATGCAGTCCATGCCAGTCACTAAAATTTGATACTTTTGGATTTATGTATGTTTCAACAATATTTGATCGTTTACTCATTTCCTGGAGACTATTTCAGGGAACTTCGATTGTTTTTCAGGAAATGTATAAACGAGGGTGGTTTGAAAAGTTTCCGACCCCAGATTTTTCAGACATCTTCAGAAAATTTTCAGAAATTTTCGGGAAACATGTCAAGAAATTTTGAAATGTCGGAAACTTTTCAGACCACCCATGTACATCCCGCGATTCTAGTTTTAAAAGGCCTAGTTGAAAGTAGATATAACGTTGGTAATTTATTAAGGATCAATTATTTTCCGTGTATCCAAGCAGAATGCATTGCACTTCGCTGATCTACGAATAACGTTTCACAGCGACGAAGTTACTTGTGGTGTGCCCTGAAGGCAACCTGCTCTTATTCTTCGGATTTACTAATTTGTCCATTTTATTCAATTGTTTTAAGTACTTATAAATGGATAAATCACTAACTCTGAATTCCATCTTTGGTATATACTACTCCTGCAAAGAAAAAGAGGGAAAAAGTATCATAATCGTGCTGTTTTTTCCATTTACTCCATATGAGATTATGGTTTCAAAGGGCGAGCTTCAGTGCTGCCATCTCGCGGCTGCGGACATTAAGGGCGTCAGCCGATTGTACTGTCAGCATAGGGGAGCTTCAGAGCGTGGTTGTACGTAAACGAATTGCGAACAAGTCAATGTATCCTTAAAAATATTTTGCATGCGAAGAGTTTTACTGCCAACTCTCGAGCGGATGCTTTGGAGGATTAAGTACGCCAATGATGTTAAACTAAATTTGGCAGATATGATACTGAATTTTACTGTGTAATATTGAGTATCCCTTCATTATCATTTTGAGTCCAGCTACATGTTGGTTTTGCATTTCGATATTTTTAATCGCTTATAATTCGAAAATTATACATTGCATTTATCAGTACTATTTATTGGTGGCCAACTAAATACACCTCATATTCTATAACTTTATAGCTCCTGAAATGATCCGGGGAATAATTTTCATTCGAAGAACGGTCAAACCTTTCTTTAAAGTTAGGCGATGATATTTTTAATTATATTTTACAAATAAAGTTTTTGATTGGCGACTCGTTTGTTGGAAAATTAAATTCAATAGGCATAAAATGCATTGATGAAGAGGAACAATTTGTACTTTTTCCACAGTATTTTATTAAAAACAATAAAAGAAAACAAAACACGACAAGTTTCAGAGATTTATCTACAACTTAGAGATGGACTTGATGATGGAGATCAATCTCTGAAACTAGTCGGGTTTTGTTTCCTTTTATTGTTTTTAATAAATACTGTGGAAAAAGTACAAATTGTTCTTCTTCATCATGACGTATTTCCACAAGACATCGCCAGAGACTGTGAATATAGAAAAAGTATTACCCAAAACATAAAACCAATAAATATATAAAAAATATTCAGATCTTTTTTAAATTCGCTATGGACAAATAACACCTTATCGTGTAATATAAAGAAGATCGATGAGATCGATCGATGCTTGATCGAGAGCAAAGGAGAACAAGTATCAACGGCTCAATGTTGGAGAAATACGCTGGGTATGTGACCTTTTCTCCTTGAATGAGTCTCGCATGTTGAGCTCATCACTTGAAGAAATTTACGCCGAAGAAATTTTGTGAACAGCGTGATAGGATTTCAGTGACGAAATCTTCACGTGAGAAAAAATGAAAATGCATTTTTCTTATACAGACTGAAAACAGGGATATTCAAAACACAAAAACTCATTTACAAGATTTGATCAAATGTAAGAACTGAGAGTGTTCAGGTTACATGTGTCCTCTCTTTTGATGTATGGCTGTAAAATCTCTTGATAGCACTGCAGATAAAAAATTAAATGTTTTTGAGATATACTAATCCATTATTTTGTGCCATAAAAGGTTGTTTTGGTAGATTCAATGAAAGGTGAGACTTTCATGAATACATCATGAACGAGATTTATAAGAATGTTGAATTGGTGAATGATTCTGTCTACTTGGATAGCTATGGGATGATATTTACTGAAAGAAAAGACAAGGAATTTGTAATACTTTTCTCAACTAAAAATATGTTTTTTTTAATGTAGAAAATAACCTTTTGGGGCGAAGAATTATTTCTATAGTGACGCAAAGACACAAGTTGGCAGAAGTTAAGTTTTTTAGAGATCAAAATTGGGGCTTTTGATATTGTTTTTATAGTATATCGTATTTAAAACTAATAATTATAAATTATAATAAAACGAATCATATCCTTTGCTTATATAAATATAGGAAATATTCAAGAATAATAAATTAATAAGTATTTTTGTGGCGGAAGCTTCACAAATTATCTTCAAAGCTTTCTTCACAAATTAAATATAATATTTTTCCAACAAGGACAAGAGTTATAAGGGCATGAAGAATACAAATATGAGACGATCAGTTTACTCGTGAGAGTAAATACTTACTTACCTTATGCTTCATACTTAGGTATGGAGTAGAACTAAAGATTCCCTATCGAGAAAAATAAGAGTTTTGCAATTTATGGAAAATTGGCCTCCAGTGATTTAAATCCGTGTTGACTAAGAACTTTTCTCTCAAATTATGAATATTGCCAAAAAAACTTCTTTTCTTGGCTTCTTAACAAGATCTTATAATAAAATACGCTAATGCTGTTTCTCTAGGATCTAAGTGCGAGAAGTCTGTGCCAAAAGCACTGATTAGAACTGCTTTAACAAAATATTGTTTTAGGAGAGACAAGGATACTTAATTTTTGCATATTCATCGGCTAAACTTTTTTTAACGCATATAAATATTTTATCGGTATGAAGTTCAAAAGTCAAAATTCTGCTGAATTAACGAATGGCTCGATGTGCAATTCTAGCATCAATGTTCATTGAGAATTTTGACTATACCACTACAGAATCTTATCAAGACATCAATACTAAAAGGCAAGAATTTGAATTAAATCCATGGACCACTGATTGCACGTGAACTTTGACTCCATGTAACGGTCAGATTACGACGCAATATTGTTCATTTAAGAGACGAAGAAAACCTTTATATTTATATAAATTTTAATTGATGATTTTAAAATGTTGGAAAACAGAATCGTTGAATGGAATAAGATGATAAAACACAAATTTGACTGTACAAGAATAATTATTGAATATAGAAACATTAACGAACTAAAGGAACACGATAACAACGTTAATCGAGTATATGTACAAGGTAACAACGTTAATCGAGTATATGTATATATGTACAAGAATAATTATTGAATATAGAAACATTAACGAACTAAAGGAACACGAGAACAACGTTAATTGAGTATAGACCAATTTTAATTAGATTTACATAGTTATCAAAATTTATACTTGACTGGTGGATGATCTGTTCAATCAATTCTTAATTTTATTAGTAGTTCATCTTCGCGTATCGCTATCAAAAATACTTTGGAAACACAAGTCCTAATATCCATTTCCATAGTTTTTATCATATTTTATCGTATATTTTTATCGTATTATTTTATTTTATTATATCATGTTGGAAGCACGATTTTTATTTCAAAAACATTTATGAAAAAAATATGGAGATATGTTAGCTCAAAAGTTCCCTTTTAAAAACTTAATATTACGTATGAAACGACAGTGGTGACACATATTTTTTGTCGATTAGATTCTACTTCTACTTAAATAATGCTATCTCTATGATCGATTTTGAAGATAATGGTGCGATATAGAAGAGATGTTTAGGATAGCTATGTGTAAACCCTTTCATTCTGTCTCGATTTTATTCACTAACAATGAGCATCTTCATTTAAGCATTCATTTCAAGATGTCGCATATTCAACATGGCTTTGGAAATTTTGTCTAGACTATTATTCATGCTAACAGTCTAAATGCTTGGAAGTTAACCATTTTTTCTATGTTATTCATTCTTTTTTCTGCTCGAAATGTGAATCGAGAAACTTGGTTCTACACAGCAGGAGAAAGAGGGAGTTAATTTGGCAGAGAAAAGAGAGTTGGATATAGAGTGGTGCTGCTGGGAGCGGCACCAAACGGCCCTCCACTTTGACGCCACCCTTTTAGTTCGTGGGGCAGAAAATTTCTGTTTACATAAAGTAAGATTTAGGACCTGTTCTTGAGGTCTCTCTAACGTCACTCCCCTTTCCCACTACCTCGTCAAATAACATTCCTCTTCACCTATCTGCGTATTAAAAATGCCACGCGTTTGAGTATCCTCTACTTTTACTGAACTAACAATTGTTATGAAGATTTTGAGATTAGATCAATCCTTTTAAGGGAATCCTGAGTTCTATGGTATTTATGAAAGATGAAATAACCATAGAATCCATTTCTCCTAGATAAAGTTTGGTCTGAAGGTCGGAAACGATACCCAAAATGAACTTTAGTTATATACTAAAAATAGAAATTACTTATATCGGATAAATAAGTTACTAATATTATTTGATCCTTAACAATAGTAATAAATGTTTAAATTTATAAATATTAGAACACATAAATGCACATAGACGGGAGTGCTTATTATAATTATAAGTGAGTGAGTATTATATTTAAAGACTGGGACGATTCGCGAAGCAAGGAAATTTTTGCCACGGCCGTTTCACCGCGACGAATTTTTAACAAATTAAAATATCGTTTGTGGAATGTTTAGGATTTTTTTCAGTATTGGGAAAAATTAATAATTACTCCACTAACGTTAAATACTTAAAGTCGCATAATCCTCCGCATATCCACATCTTAACACATTTTGCTGATGGATTCGGATATTTTCCTGAGAGTTTTTCGTTCTCGCTTTTCACATCCCCACATCTCTGCGATGGTATTCAGGCATTTCTGCATAACTTATTGATCATTGCTTACATTTTAATAAATGTATAATACAAATACTGAACCAGCTAAAATAATCATTCAAATCTACTGAAACAAATCATTAACAGTATTTGAAGAAACTCACTTAGGAGTAAAACACTTCAGATCCGCTCAGCAAGGATTTCTCAAGCACCCTTGTTGGAGTGCTTATGTGCTGTATCATGGCGGGCATTCTGAATCGCCTTCACGGCATAACCCATAGCCCGCGGAACCATACACTCTCGGGGTGTCAACCACTGCTTGAAAATAACTGAAATTCAACTGCAAGAAACGATCTGTTAGTATCACTGTCTGCGGTCGACTGACAGCACGATCCGAACCCCAAAGAATCGTCTCAAATATCCGCTGTCTCCCGCTTGACTGGCACTTCGAACGACAATTGTAGGATGCCATACAATTAAGGTCGGTGAGAAGAATGTCAACTACTCCATTTCAACTACTTTTCAATTGATGTAAATTTTGTTCCCTGGATACTTTTCATTATTCTTTTATATTTTTACATAAATGGTAGTCAAGTACTTAGTTACACTCATTATAAATGCCATACAGGAAAATATCTTGAAAATAAAAGCAAAGCATCCAATCGAAAATTTAAGGGTGTTTATTAACAGGAAACTAAAAGAACAGCTTCGTTAAAATTTTGACGATTTAATTTCAAGAATTTCTATTTGTTGCGAACGATACGCGAAAGTAATCGAGTAGGGAATTTGAATTCACCGCCTGCCACACGCCGAAAGTCGTACTGCAATCTTTTTTGTAGATAAAACTGCTTATAGTTCATCGAAAATGGGATACATAATTTTTTTAATGGTTCATTTATATCTGTTATCCAATATTTATAAAACCTCAACGAACCAATAAGTATTTGCAGGGATATTTACTACATCGAGTAAAGTACTGAAATAGGAATACCGAATAATTAACTGGAACAGAAATAGATATAAAGAAAAAACATTTAAGCAACTAGTTTGTTCAAAACGTATATGAGAAGTGCTAATTATCTATCACAAAAAGCTAATCTCATTTTTCATAGTCTTGTAATTTTATTACTTGTAATCATTTTTACGCATCTCTCCTAAATTTGTTTAGATTATATTATTAATTATCAAATCTTCTATGGATCTCCAGTATTTTTTGGGCTGGCCATGCTGTGACCCCCTTAACTTTACTTAAGATATAAATAAAACACTGTTTAAACTTAAGTAGATTGACAAGACTAGATAATAAAGTATAATCGGTTGATTATACTTTATTACTGTGTTCGGCTGTACGATGGAATTTAGCTGAATTGAGGGTGATGGGGAAGATGCAAACAGGTTCCCAAATTGCTAGAATTTTGTGAGATCCTTTGAGCGATAGCAAACTGCAATACACTTACTGTTCAGATCTATAGTTGAAGAAAACAACTGTTGAAATTGTTAGAGACTTATCTATGAATCGTCGTCAAAGTCTTAATTTTGAATGTAATAAAAATCATTGACTATGAACTAAATTAAAATTAAAAAGTTATACTTAACTTAAGTATGACTGTTCCACTTACTTTCATCCCTTGGGTTTCTACAAATAAAGATTTTTATTTATGGCTAAAATGAAATTCTAAAACATACTTAAGAGCGAAGGGATTCGAAGTATTATCGCAGTACCCAATCTCGCAATGACCTACTTGGGTTCATGAAAGAATCATAGCCGCATATTCCGACAAACTGACTTGTCAATAGATCATGTAATGGAAGCTGAGGTAACAGTAGTTTGAAAGTAGGAATATTGGTGGGCACGCTTAGAAAAAAACAGTGATTGAGCAGGAAATAATTTAATTAGGAGTTACAAGTTTTGCACTAGTTTATGTGGACTTACGCGACATGAAAATACTCTTGAAGTTTATTTATTTATGATAAAGTTATCTAATAGCCTATTAGAAAGAGTTGTAATCACGGATACTTAGGCAATCAGTTAGTCGGAATTTGCCTGGGACACGGAGAAGGAAGACACACACTGTGGGAATATCATCGCACTCTTGAGGCTATGTAATTACAGATTCACTGTTCAATATACAAAACAGTGATTCCATTCATGTGGATAATATTTAGAAATAATATATAGACTACATATTTATAACGAATATATTTTTACTTTCTCCATATACGAAGTATAGAGAAAGTATTGTTTTCATGAAAAAAATCGACTTCGAGATTTCAACGGAAATACATGTTTTGGGTTCCCTAGAACACGTTTTGACCATTTTTGGAATGATGTCTGTGTGTATGTGTGTGTGTGTGTGTGTGTGTGTGTGTGTGTGACAGTGGGCGCTCTAACGTGAAACCTATTAGTCGTATCAATACCAAAATTCATATATAATACTGTTGTGTGTGCTGTCAGAGTTGATTAGTTTTTCAAGTAAATCGGTAAACCGGAAGTCGAGCTTTATTCATCAAAGCTCATTTCCGGTTTTCAAAATATCTCCATAAATATGATATATAGGTATATTGTATACTTGATAAAAGTTTTAGATAATGTGTTTTACTATAACTTTTGTATTTAACAAATTTTTGTATCACCGGTTGATTAGGAGTTATTCGTGAAATACTGATCAACCGGAAGTAGCTGATTATGTACTTTGTGGGCGCTCTAACATAAAAAGCATTTGTCGGATCAACACCAAATTTCATGTATAATATTTTATGTTGTGTGTTTAGAGTTGATTAGATTTTGGAGAAAATCGGTAAACCGGAAGTCGAGCTTCATTCTTCAAAGCTCATTTCCGGTATTCAAAATATCTCCACAAATATGATATATAGGTATATTGTATACTGTATAAAAGTTTTAGAAAATCTAATTTACTATAAATTTTGCATGAAGCATATTTTTGTATCACTGATTGTGTAGGAGTTATTTGTGAAATACTGATAAACCGGAAGTTGCTGATTATGTACGTTGTGGGCGCTCTTGGAGCTGGGGCGAAACGCCATTTCATCGTTTTTCATCGAGCATGTCCCGAAAAACATTATTTATAGTGTTTGTGACGTAAAAGATAATATGATATAAATAAACACTCCTCTTCCAAGTTTAGATGGAATATAGAGTTCGAAATTACTATAGTATATAAATATTTACATCTTATATATGGAGAAAGTCATGTGCTGGCCACATCAGATTTTTCTGTTGGAAATCAAGGTACTATTTAAGACTAAAAAATTTAATAATGCCATCTGCGATTACAATCAACTTGCCATATTTGCAAAAAGAATAACTAAGCAGCAAGGGCAATGAAATAATCTTAGCACAAAACGTTATCATGAAATGTATTCTATATATATAGTTCCTATCCTTGACAAAATCAGTAGTTACATTTGAATTAAAAGAAATATAATAAATCGTGCATACAAATTAGAGAGATTTAGAAGAAAACTGTGAAAATAATAACCTAATTCACTAATATAAACTTTGTGACGAGAATTATGTTTGAACGAAATGGTCCTTTGTAGGTCGATTTCCACATGAGTATACACGGTTTATCCTTTTCAATTTTCCTTTTAGTTTCTCTGGCGGCACGAAATTTGATGAAAAACCCGCTTCTATGGTAACAACAAATATTTATTCGAACTCTCTTTGGATATATTGGCTAAGATAAACAGCTTAGTTTTGTATTTAGGAAGGCTACTCACCATGGTGTTGCCAGACGTGTTAGTGTTGGCGATGGGTGTTTTAAAGCTCGTTAGCTGCGTGGATTCTTTTGGCTGTCGCACGCATCTTTCCAACTATTTCTTGCGCTAACCCTCACATATTTTCGGTCTACTAATCCTTCTCTTTATCTTCTTCTCGTTATTTTTAGTTTTTCGAATAAATAGTTCATAATAACATCGTACAACCATTGATCCATAACGATGGAATCAAAAACAGGAAAGTTAATTCGAGATCATTAACCTATCGTCTATAGACTAACTTATGCCAAGCATTTAATAATTATTGTAATATATTCACATACGAACATACAGGAGTAAAATTCTACCTCACCGTTGTTTCGTGGATAGGTGAAATTCTCTCTTAACGTTTTTTTTTCCTTAGTGATAGCTAATCTGGACCTTGACATCATTACTTTCGTCTTTTTCCGACAACTTTTACCTTTTATCATTCCAGTCCCACAATTTGAAATAAAATGTAAGATATTCCAAATTTTGCAAAACATTTTGCATTCATTACTGAATGTTTGAAGTAAAACCATTTTATTTAATCTGTCATAATAATGCATAGTTTACGAAGTTGATTTACGAAAATAACACAAAGGATAACCCTTAAAGCTAAGTAGAACTTGAGCAAATTACAGCGATAAATTGCAGTGATAAACCAATGCAGAAAAGTGGATACTTCCTACATATCTAAGATAAAAATCTTGGCTGCTTGAAACTGAAATAAAGCACTGTATAGAATTAAAATGTGGACATGAGGCTTAAAATATACTAATATACAATCCTTGGAAAAAGTAACTGAATTTATTGATTTATAACGGTATTTTAATGCAGGATATTTTTCAGCTACGTATATAATTGCTTTGTTCCGCTTGAATGTGATATTTAGTTTCTTTTACGGATATAATTAGATGATAACGCTTGTAGATGACATTTGGGTGATTGGTATTATATATGGAATAACGAAAAATGCACATAAACCAAAATATGTAGTTTATTCCACGACCATAGTTTCGGCACCTTAGGTCAACGTTTCAATAACTTTTTTTGAGAACCCTCAGAATACAATGCGAGTGAATCAGATTATAGTTAACATTGCAGCAAGAATGTGAACTAAAAGTTATATCGCGAATATTGCAGAGTCAGTTTATTCATACCGTTATTGTGAATTCAGCGATAAAGAAATATGGGCAGTGGCGTAACTATAGGGTGGCAAAATGCCACGGGGCCCTGGCCCGACGGGGCCCCTCGGCCCTAGAAGCCGCAAGCTCAGACGCAACCTAACATTTTTAACAATTTTTTTATTATTATTTATATAAGTACTTTAATCAATCAAACTTTGGGAAGATGAGCGTCTCCAAGATCTGGAAAATTTTTTCAAAGTGAACATTTTTATCGAGTATTGGACATCATTATTAATCAATTGAAATCGCGTTTCCTTCAAATAAATTAAATTGTTTTCAATTTCAGTCTTTTGCAACCTGCCACTTTGCAAAATTTAACGATACTGATCTATTTAATAAGCTCTAGAATTTGTTGAAATATATAAAAAAAGAAACATCTGAATCATTTTCCAGGGAAATTCTCAGTTTTCGGTCCACCTTCAGAGACAAAATAGAAAAGTCTTCGCATATTAGAGATAATATTAATAATAAAGAATCATTTTATGTCATGCAGCTTTCTTGAGGTATGTGCTGCATTAATATTATTTGTTACAATTCTTGTGAATACAGCTAGTGCTGAAAGATCATTTTCGAAACGAAATTAATAAAAACCTATTTATGGAACTCAATGGGGACAAGACAGGCTACGTAACTTGGCTATTCTATCCATTGAAAATTCTATGGCCCGATCTTTAAACTTTGATGATGTTATTGATACTTTGCAAAACAGAAAGCTTGGAGAAAATGATTTTATTGATTAATATATTGTTAAGATAAAATTTTTATTTTATTATAAATATGTTATACCTAAATTAAATTTATTAGACATTTAACTAAAATGCACACAGTATTAGTAATACTGCTGGGTAACTACTTCAGTGAGAGATCCAATGAATTTGCCACGGGTCTCAGAATGTATAATTACGCCACTGAATCTGGGGCTAAAAGAAAATTGTTTAAATATTCATTATAAAATTCAATCCGTATTTTTCCTCATTCATATTCACTGAAACGAAATTAGTGAACAGTAATTCTGAAATTGGCAAAAATAACAAACTCCAGAAATGAAAAGAGACAAGTGAGTGGCGGAGATTGTGCCCCGAAAGGTAAAGGTTTGCTTTGAAAGTGAGATTTGAATGTCATCCGAGATCAACAGCACGAAGTAGATTGGACATCTCTTTTCAAATTAATACTCCTGTCTGAGTATGAGGAGGGAGTCCCAGGAAGGGAAATATCAGAGCGTCGAGAAAGGCAGCGGCTTGTCTTTTAACACGTGTCTAAATATATCGCCAGCCCTCACTCTTTTTCCACACTTCTTTCCTGCCTCAACCTATCTCTTTATCTGGTTCCCCATCCCCTCGCCGCTAATATTTCTCTCCTTTGCATGTCTGAGACTTCATTAAGCGCACAACGCATACAAAACGCTCTCATTAGCTGAATATCACCGAACTCTCGGTTCCGTTTCGCAGACACGGATAGGAATTGGAATAGAAGTTTTCCGTTTTTACCGAATTTTTTAAATAATACCTTATTTAGAGGCTACGATTTCCTTTCAATTGTTTCAAACTTATTATTCAACAGTGAACAGGTATGGCAGAATTTCTTCTTCAGACAAAAAAGGTTAAAAATTGAAGTGGCCACCCAATAATTTACCATAGGAGGTTAAACATTCATTTTTCTCAATAATATTTTAGAACGGATAGCAAGAGAAAGTCTGTTGTCAGTGCGTGTACAGTATTAGAAATTTGATATGCTTCATCAGAAAATTAAGACAAGGACTCAATTTTACATAAATGTATTCAATTGTTGCATGTAAAATTTTCATAACCGGACACTTTTAAATAAAACCAATGATGCATATAACGTGAAATTTGTATATTTACTCTTACTAAATGTATCCTGTGCATCAACGATAAGGCTATGACTTAGTTTTGTAGTTTACATTTCTAATTTCTAAAATTTGGTTGTATTGTGGAAATAGCATTAGTTATGGCACTCAAAAAGCACAACAAGATCTAATTAAATTTGCACTCTAGATAACAAAATACGTACAGCCCTTTTAATTGTAATATTTCCGTAGAGTCGTATTTGCAGTTGCATTGAAAACCACATATGAGATTCAGTAAAAGCAGAACTCCAAGTATTTTTTGAGTATTCTTAAATGAGTTTAAATAATTTAGTTTATGAAAGAACAACAAAGGATATTCCAAAATTAAATTTTCTGAAATGTGAGAGTCCATACAGTAGAAACATATGAATTAATAAACTTCATTTGATGTTGTTAGTAAATAATATTTTTTACATTTATACAGCCCGTAAATTTACGGAAAGTTAACATACTCTGAAATTTATCATCTCGAAAATATGAATGGCATAAAAAAATAAGTGACAACAGGACAAAGTAACACGGTCCCATGCAATCAGGTGATGTTATTTATTTTCTTTTTTTGGTTTTGTATTTATCGATGTTGCCACCAATCGTTGCAGAATAACTAGCAAGAAAGTTAATAAATGAATTACCGTTGATGAGCGAATGAGAGTAAAATCCTCCCTTAGTTTACTCATTTACTCTATTAACAGAGGATACAAAATTTTCGTAGCCGTTTTTCAAGGTAAAAAATTCATAGCTGTCACATTTCCAACGTTAATTATGAATCACATGTTTGAGTGAGTCAAAAGTTATAGCAGTATTCGTGAGATAACGATAATCATTAAGTGTGGATATCTTCTCTTAACAGAAATATAATTCTCTCGGAGCACAGCATTTTCCACATAGACTCAAAATGGCATATTCTCGCTCACTCATTCATTTCTGACAACACAGTCTAGATGCTCTTGGTTCATTGTTTGTGAATGTCTTCGTACATACTTCGAAGTCTTTCCACTATGGTAAAACATATACCGTCTTACAATTAATAATAACATCTAATTGATCTTTAATTTTAACGAGTTCCTTCAGACATATTCAGGATCCTCACCGGTTTCACCTTGCCGAAACTTCCTATATCGCTTAGGTTACGTCACATTTATTGTTCCCACTTCATCCTTCTATGCTTCTATTTATTGCACTTAAAGGTTGCTTTTACGGATTGCAATCTGAGTTTTGTTTCCCTCTGGGATCCATCCATCTTTCGAAGGCACATAAATCACTCCTTAAAAACCCTTGGACTGGAATCTGCTCCAAATGTTGCATCTCAACGTCCTTCGGCTATCTCGGACCGTACTCATAACCCCCGTGACCTCTGCCCCCGACGTAAACCCCAGGGCCCGTGGCCCCTCCGAGGAACCCGCTTTGGGAGTGCGTGGCCTGCGCGTGGTGCTGCTGGGCGCCCAGAGTGTGGTGGTACCCTCCTCCGTACACCGCCCTCCCCATGGCCCCTCCGGCCTCCGGCCCCATTCCTCCAGCACCAACATACGCCCCCGAGGCCCCGCGCACCCCGCCAGAGGCATCCACTTCTGCCGCCACCGCAGCCGCCGCGGCCGCTGCTTTGGCGCTGGCGTAGGTGTTGTAGGCGTGGTGGTGTGAGTGGTAGAGAGTGCCGTAGGCATCGGGTGCAGGATAGTGCTGCGGCAATGGAAGTGGAGCGTGGTGAGTCGGAGGAGATGGATCCGACGTGAGGCCGCCGAGGAAGGACGCACTACGCCCCATTGCAGCGTTCTCCGAGTCCTCGTCTGCAAAAGACCACAAAGGTGTAAAACTTTCATGTCGATTGATTTCATTATTAAAAATTTTAAAATATATCGTTCAACCTTCAAACATTAACTCCCAAACTTTCCACGGTCCACATCCGACCCTTTGAATAACACATGCTAAATTCAGCTTGATCATATACATCATAATTTGATCGTGCTAAATCTGTATTGTCACCTGCGATCAACTTAAACTTAGTGCGTCATTATTTGCTTTTAATGTTTGCTTTCACTATGAAAGTCTTACAACATTAAATGTTTATGCAGCACATTTACATGTTTACTTATACTTTAAGGCAACTTAAACGTAACTTTTATTACACAGATTTCAAATTCTAATCGAAAATGTAAGAAACAACAAGTGTAGAAATGGGTATTTCAAAGCTCTCATAATGAACTCCCATTAAACGAAAAAACATGTCAAAAATTTGAAAATATTACCCTTTGATGATACGTGGCACGCCAATTGCTTTTCCGTGGCACACAACTTAACACCGGTTGGGAAGCACTCCCATAACCTACCGAAATTCTTCCATATGAGCTTTGTAAGCTCATTCACCCATTTTCTTTATTAAATATCCTAAAAAATCTGTTAAATGGATTCTTAGAGTTACCTCCAGAACCATCCCTGTTTTGCTATTCCTTTTGATGTACTCATTGTTTACCTAGCCTTAATCTCTTTGCGGCGCCACACTCCGCCGAAACACGAGCAACGAAACCCTTCGCCTAATACTGCGTGACAGTTACTGAGCCACGCGAGTCGTAAAAATAATGTCCTCCTATTTCTCACATCTGTCTCTTCTTCCCTCCGTAGAATTCCTCCCTTCGCATAAACTTCTCCGGAGGCAGAACATATTTTCTTGTCGGCTGCTTTGCCTTCAAAATCAGAAAACCTCCAATTACCATAGGTTTTTCTAACTTCCTTGCCTTCCGCTGCAGTCTTTATCAATGCGTATGTCTAATATTTGACAGGATAGACATGTAACCTTTACGTGATATCGAAGGTTGAAATAAGCTATATTCTGGGATAATTACTATAATTAAGATGATCCCATTCCAATTAATGAGATTATTAATTATTATCAAAATTGTCAGTATTTAGGTAAATATTTTTGCTCCAATTTCTTCCCTTCATGTTTTTGTGTAAACCACCTCTATTTGAAAGGGTTGCAAATACTATTCTGTAAATATTTCTTCTCCTGGAGAGGATGAACTTTTTCTTTGAAATTCAACTAAAAATCTATTATTCGTCCACATCCATGAACTGGCATTCAGTAAGATAAGAAATCGTTAGGTTATGAAGAAGATACATATGGTTGCATTGGTTGAACAAAGGAATTTACGAGAGGAGCGCAGATTTAATGGCTGAGTTAACCTAGGTAGAATATTCTTTACCGATTTTACCCGAAGTAGTTTTCGAGTTTATCTAACAAACCATATTGATGCGAGCGTTTTTCTTAGTGATGTAAAAGTCGTATTGAGTGCACAGAGATTACTTTCGTGGCCAAAACCCTACAGATTCTCAACCTCTATCCTTGTCACTTACCGTCTTGTTTTCCCCGAGGAAAAGAGAATCCTTGAAGGAAAATGTCCTAGCATCTCTTTAGTAGTATCTGAGAGATATAAGTAGAAAAGTGGACAGAGAAATTCGATAACGTTCTGTTCCTAAATTTCTCGTGCAATTTGATCCGAGTTTTTACCTTTTCTACTTAAAATTATTCCCCCCTTTGGTAAGTTACTTATAAGATAAGTTTAACAAATTGTGGACACTTTTATTAACCAATAGTCAATCGCTATCCATTTCATGATTATTCACCAATAGAACGAGGAGGCAAAATATCTCTTCGTAAATAACTGGTTGAATGATACAATTCCCGTATTATTATTACTAAAACTGCGATGGGCCTCCTTTTTGGCTGAATTGTATTCTACTGCGAAAAGAGAACATCCCTGCAGCGCTGCTCTTAAGGCAATCATCGAATGAACATTCTCTAATAATCGATATAAAAGTAGCTACAGTATAACATATCCAGCAGGTAACTAAATATTTCTACACTTTGAAGCAATACACCCCTGATTTTACGCATTCTACTGCTACGCGCATTACGTTGACAACTAAATGACCTCACAGTGTTTATTTTTGAAGATGTCATATTTTTAAGTAAAGTTGTGTTAAGTATCCGAATATAGATTATTGCTTCTCTGTCAATACTCTCTGAATTTGCTATCTCGTTGAAAAACTCTATGTACCTCCGCTTATAGCAGATCGGTATGCTTTTCTCAAGGTATGTTCCTGTCCATTAAATCCAGGATTTGTTTCCCTCCGGTTCAAAGAAAGCTGTGAAATTCTTTCTTTGCATTTGTATTTTTCTCTTTCTTTTCGATCCCCTGATTTTAATGCTCAAACATGTGCAATTATTGTAAATTGATATAATTTTTCGGTTGAGTAAATATTAATGGAAAAAAGGAACTTTCTTACTTGCAATGCGAAGTACCGATATTTGTCCCAACGATCATTAAAGTCTCTCCATTTAGGATGATCTTAGAGGTGTGCTCACCTTTGGTCTCTTTGAGGTGCGAGAAGATAGGAGATCTCGTGGTTGCAGAGGATGGAGGGGGTGGGAGTGGTGAGGATGGTGAAGTGGTACCCAAGCACCCTCCTTGACTCCCCCTCGCGGCCTGTTGGCTCCTCAGCCTCTGCTCTCTTTGGTGCTGCTGGTGCGCGGCACCGCCTCCCAGTTGAAGGTGATTCAGCACCTCCACGCCACTGCAAAAAACGCAACGATTTAATATCAACATTGCATACATACATTCATACATACCATCTTATCACTGGCGAAATTAAAATTTAAAGGTATCTTTGAACGATGGAATATGATATACACTACGCATAGCTAAAATATATACATAATATAACATGTAGATCCCTGGTTGGATGAAAAAGATAGAATTAGGAAATTCGAAAAAGTGTCCACATAGAGAAATACCCATTAAAAGGGGTTTATGAGAATGCAGTGAATACTGAAAAGTGAATACTAGCAGAATTTATTAATCTCAATCTTAATGCTACAGTAAAATAATATAGAACAGTAAAAAGAGAAAATTATTCAAACTAATTTAGCATGAATAACGTAGATGAGCAAGAAGTCATCAGACACAAATCTTTGTCGCGTACATTATTTTGAATTCATTAAGAATTGGGAATGTGGAGAGATGAAAATCTTATTCAAGGAAAATATTAGATGTACTATAATAGTAATGTGTTTATTACGCGTCTTATCCCATTGAGAGTTTACAGTAAAAATATTTACAGTGTTATAAAATAATATCACAATACATAAATATACTCAAGAAAAATAAATATAATCAATAAAATCATATCTAGAATATACAATCACTAAGATATGGTATAATCAAGAAAACACTATCAATAAAATACAAACAGGAAAAGCTAATAAGAAAATACAATCAAAAATAGAATCCATTAAGAAATACAGTCTATGAAATATAATCAAGTAAATACAACCAAGAAAATATTGTCAAGAGAATACAATCACTAAAATACAAACGAGAAAATAAAACCAATAAATATATCAAGAAAATACAAACAAATAATATTATCAATAAAATAAAATTAATATGATAAAATCAAAGGAAACACAATCAAGAAGATAATTAATATAACAAAAGAGTGCGATAAAATCAATGCAGTCTCAAGTTTCTTTTTAATTTTTCAATGTTAACATTATGCATATAAATTTCTTCACGTAACACATTTCAGTTTCTCGTTGCTTAAGTATTGGTGAGTAATAACAGTAGTTTCATTGAGTGTGTTTTGCAGTAAATGATAGGTTTTTCCTGGTGTTTTTCTGAGAAACGCGAAAACTCAGCATGTTAGTAATTTCTCAGGAATCCACTTTGTTGTTCAATAGCTTTAACAGAAATATTGAGGGAATTTATTAATCTCAATAATAAGTATCTCAAATCCTATGAGTAAGTAAAAGTCGATCTTTGTCATGTTCATCAATAATGATTGACGATATACGTACTGTATGTGCTCGTATCTTTCATACCTTCAGGTTGGAGAAACTATAACAATCATTGCTGACAATAGCTTAATTGCCGGGGTCAATATCCAGGTGCTTAAGAAACCTACCTAGTGGATGTATTTCATTAATCCTTCCTACGTAATTCCACGAAAGTAACGTATCTTCTAAAGGCTTAATTTGCCCTCTCCTTTAGCATAGATTTGCTTTGATAAGCATATTATATTCACATCTTCTAATCCTTTTTAACAACTGATGTATGTGGAAGGGAGATTCGAAAGGGGAATGGCAGACGATGTCTCTTCAGCAGTCATTCGGCTGGAAGCAAAAAATGTCTCCGTGGGAATATTTCCCTCCGCTGGTGTATTTGTTTACTTAGAGCCATGAGCGTTACCGAGGGGATGCCGAAGAGTCAATTGCGTGAGGCGAGAACGAAAGTGAGAGAGAGGAGTCTCGAAGACAAATGTTATCCGGAAGCCTGCGCCGCGGAGACTAAATTAAGCAAAAAATTTTGAGAGGGCGGAGTGACAGCGGTTTAGCGGGCAGAGATCATCCATCTACTCGTGTTGGGGGAAGGGAGATAATGGGAGGGAAAGAGACGATTAAGAAGTAGACGGAGGAAGAGACACAGCAAGGACAGTGTAATGACGAAGAGAAAGAATGGGTCCCCGATTCACAACACCTACTCTCGGGATACATAAATGTACTTATTTTACAAATATGCTCGTACATACATACATGGGTGTTCTGTCTTTTGGTAGGTCCGTGTGTCTTGTTATTTTCTATTCAAAGACATGTCTTTTTATTGCTGTTCTGTCTTTTGGTAGGTCCGTGTGTCTTGTTATTTTCCATTCAAAGACATGTCTTTTTATTGGTTGCTTACACCGACCTTCATATCATCTAACACATTTTACCTCTGTTCTCTCTTACATTTTACCTTCAAGTAGTTTCTGTAGCAAATATTTTCCCATCAGTATTTGACCAACCCTTTCCTCTGCCGCTATTAAATTACATCCATTATAACCCTCTCTTTAAAAACCATCTCGAACTCCTGCGTATTTTTTTACGATCAACACACATTACCTTTTTCATTCTACACACTTACAGATGGTCTCTTATCTTCCGATGTCCTCTTTTCTTAAGATCTTTGTTTCGCACCTATATAGCACAACACTCTGCTCTAAGGAGTTAGTTAATCTTTCCCTGATTTCTTTATCAGGTCAAAATAAGTGCTACACGCTTCATGAAAGCTATCTTGGTTGATGCTGTTTATAGGTTATGGTCTAAAAAATATGCATTGATTTCTCATGCAAGACTTGAAGGTACTTACGTTGTGTCGTATGGGGAAGGGTCTCGAAGATATTTTCAGACTGAAAATGTAATCGATATGCCCTGGCTTTATATCGAGGAACGCAGCAACAAACCTCTACTTAACTTATCATTCGAAGATAAGTATTTTGGTAAACTAAACTACTAAGAAGGACGTTTCGTTTACCTTTGCTGATTTGAAGTCAAAGGAAGAATTCCCTGATAAATTAAGCGCAATTGGGCAGCAAAGTACATAAAAATATATTATTCCTTAAATAAACCAACAGTAATGTAAAATTTTGAGCAATGTGATTACGTATCAAACCATTATACTACATAAACAACCATAACTGAAGAAATACTTCCACCAGAGACACTGGTAACCTTTGGAACGTCTCAATTCTATAACCTGTAACATTTCAAATAGTGTGTCGGAAACGTAGATTGCACTTGAATCCGACCAAACAGCGGTATACTGTGATTTTGCACAGCTAAATTTTAAAAGGCTAAAAATGGATAAAAATCTTCCCAGAGTTATCATGTACCATAATTAAAGACATGAATATCTATTAATAGCCATTGAAACAAAAATGATTTATTATTTATTAATTAATTATTATAATTGACTTATTTCAGAATGTAATTGCAGTTTAATTCTCTGCGTCAAAAATGGAATGCTTTGTCTATGTAAGAACCCTGCAAGCCGCCTTTCGGCGTGTGGCAGGGGGTGCAAGCACCTTGACTCTATTTTCCTAAACGGTTGCTTTCGCGTATACTTCGCGGAAAAAATTAATTTTTGAAACGATTCGTTCTAGCATCTATTTCCCTCATCTTTCTGGCAGTATCAGATCTGTGTCATTGCTTTCATTTGCTTTTGGTAGAGGATAGAGTAAAATGGATCTTACATTTAATTTGAGCTTAGTGATCTTCATCGCTGTTGTGGTATGAAAAAATAGTGAGTGATGTTGTTTAATAGCATTAATAATGGTTTATTTACATCGAATTCTTTCAAATTTATATATTCGTGGGATCATTGTGCTACGTTTGCGTCAATTTTCTGCTTCTATCCGTAGTGGGAGAGCTAGGGTACACCACCTCATTCCTCATCTTTCCTGATGTCTCATTCCCTTTCCAAAGACATCAGCTAATAGTGGAGGAGATTGAGAACAATCCTTAAGGCTACAGGGAGACCAATTCAATGACATTAGATTGAAGAGCCGCGGAATACATAATGAGTATTTCGTTGAGCCACAAGTCATTACAATGGAACAGAGTGAATTGAATCTTTCTTGCAATCCAATGATAGTAAACCATTTTGTCTCTCCTCCTAGAAATCAACATGTTTACTCGGTTAGAAGGGAGTATTTAAGGAACAAATTATCTAAAAAGCTTTCGACCTTCCATTTAGGAAAACCTCGAAATACGCAACGAGAGTTAATTTGAGAAGAAATTGCTCCAACGAGAGTTAATTTGAGAAGAATACTCTGCGGAAGTGAACTCCATCTGCTAAGCATTTCTAGTTCCCGTTTTGCTGACGCTACGAACAGTTTTCATACCGTATCGTCCTCTTTCCTAGTACAGAATGTGAAATCCACCATCTCGACCTTCCGAAGTCTCGCCGCAGCTATTTTCTTTTACGAGATTATAATTATCCTAGAAATAACGTCGATTTTCGTCCAATTTCAGTCCCTCCGTTACATTTTATTTCCTCCGATCCGACTTTATGCCTTCCATAATGCTCCGAAATACGCCGCCCCTGATTAAGTTGTGGAGGAATCCGTATCTCTTGTTTACGGTCCTACGCTCTTTTATTTTAGAGCGATTTATTGAACCGCTAGCTCTGAAGTGTTTCCGTGTGGATACGCTCACAATTTCTACCCTCATCTGTCTTGTTTTACTATTAATGAGACGATACCGCTTTCATCGACTACAATTACCTGTCCAAAGTAAATAAAGGAAAGGGAGGGAGGGTTATCTGACAACTTGATCTTTCGGTTTTGATGTTTGCTAAAATCTTCAAAATTTTTGGAATTAGTAGTTAAAATATTAGAGAATTAAAAGTTAAAATACTAGTTTTAAAATCTGTAAATACCTTGATTTGAGAAGAGTTCCCCGGAAGATTTTTATGAAGTGGCTAGGTAAGTTTTTATCTTCAACTCATATATCTTCACAGTATATCTACCGATGTATGACAGAAGTTTCAACTCGAAGAGTACTTTCAAATAAAATGATATATTGCCCTCTTCTGTTCTTTAAGGATATGAGAAACTGTCAGAAATAACATCAACGCCAGGCAGATCAAAAAATCCTGTCTTTAGCTCGATAAACACACAAATGCCTCCTCATAGCAATTGAGATGAAGGCCAATCCAAATTACGTTCGGATATTTGCAATATAAACGGAACAAAACCTGTGAAAATAACCAATGACACTTTTACTCATACGATATCACCATCCAAAAAGCACCGTCAGACATGTTGATGTTGATAGGGATTTTAACCCGGGTATTGTATTCTTAACTTCCTTTTGTCGCATTCCTAAAAGAAGTCGTTTTTTCGTTTTATACTTCATTGTTTTTCCCATTTTCCCAGCGGCTCTTTTCATTTTCCCCGATGTGATGAAAAGGGTTGTCTATCGAACTAATCCTGCGAAAACCACAACTGAGATATCCCCCTTCTATTTGATACCTAACTCAACATTTGTCCCGGTAATTTAAGGGATTTTATGCCGCAGTATATTTAACCATTGGGCATTAAATTCTTTTGATGTAAAGTCCTTTTACGCCGTCCCAATAAAACATTGGCGTCATCAAAATCTTCCCAATATTTATTCGAGCCTCCTTCAAGAATCGTCAATAGGGAAGGAGGTTCCTTAAACAAATGTTATTCCTCTTTATAAATCGCACTGAGAGGCCGTAAATTCCAGTTCCCCTCCCACGCGATCCCTCCTCTAATAATTAACAGCACCATAAAAGCGCGCGCTTCCGCCCGACAGACTGCCTCGCGTGTTATTTTTGATCCGAGGAGGCGACCAATTTTCTTACGCGTTCCTATTGCGAATAGATTTCGATCGGGAATTTACATATTTTTCTTGTCACAAATCTCTGAAAGTGTCCGAATGGTATGTGCGAAATAAACAAGGTTTAAAATTCTTTCTGAATGGTAACTCTCCATCGTAATTCCTCGTTATCAGTTCAGAGTAGGGCTTTCCATCCGCTTCCCTTAAATCGAATCCATGCGTCCTTGTGTCGGATTTTCCTCTAAAAGTTGCACACACTATTATCCTATAACGAATCTATTAGGAAGTCTAGTCTAGCGCTTACGAAAAATCCACCGCAATCACATGGTAGCAGGTGAAATGAAAGTTTTTTTCAGATTTCATATCTAAAAGCCTTTTAGATTGACGTGGCATTAGAGACTCGATAGTCCATTGCTGTTTACCTAGTTGATTTCCTTACTTTATCTTGAAATTTGTCTGTAAAAGGTGTCCGCCACTTAGTGAGCTTTAAATGAGCAAAGAATCATCTTAGAGCATAAAACATTACGCAAATTGAAATAAAAAGAGTTATTCTAGTTTACTGCATTGTTGTTTCTTCCAAAAGTTTCTCTCAAAAACAACTTTATATCAACGAACACGAACGTTTTTCCGAAAAATCCGAAACTTCCCGTTTTTGTTAAAATTTCTCAAGTTTGACGCCCTGTATCTTTTTGACGCATGAATATTATAAAAAAGCGAGGAGCGGGAACATAAAATTCAATCATTTTGTAATATCTATGCCAAGTTTCAATATCCGCACTCAAAAAAAAAAAGGTTTTTCGCCCTTTGTCCAGGTTTTTTCGATTCTAGCCCACTATGCGTTGTTTATAACAAAATGCTATTTCGTTATACAGTGGTGCCTCGCATAACGAACGCCTCGCACAGCGAACGCTGCACACAACGAACTTCCTTTTCGTTCATTTCACGATTCATACAACGAACTTCGCTTCACACAACGAACTTCGCTTCACACAACGAAGTCGCCCACTTCACACGATCACTGCCGATTTATTGCATCCTTCCGCGCAGGCAGTCGTTAGTCACTGCGTAGTACGCTTAACTTACGCACGTGTCGCAGCAATCGTTCTTCATTACGAATTAAATCGCACACGTATCACGGCAGTCGTCCTTTTAAGATAAACTCAACATTTTTTTTACATGATGGGTTCTAAAAAAAGCAGGAAGGTGATTTCTCTTAAAATGAAACAGGAAATAATTAGAAGGAGTGAATGTGGGGTAAAACAGTGTGACCTCGTCAAAGAGTTTGGCCTCAACAAGACCACCATTTTCACCATTTTGACAAACAAGGATGCAATAAAATCAGCCAAAGTAGCCAAAGGAGTATCAAAACTATTTAATGAAAAACATAGATCTTCAATCCACGAGGACATGGAGAGGCTATTAGCGATTTGGATTAAGGACAGGCAGGTGAAAGGTGACGTAACAACCCAAGATATTATCTGTCACAAGGCCAAGATAATTTATGAAGATCTAAAGAAAAACATCCCTGGAAGTAGCAGCAATCAAGATAATAAAGAAGATTTCAAAGCCAGCAGGGGGTGGTTTTTTAGATTTAAGAAAAGGTATGGAATCCACAGCGTTAATATGCATGGTGAGGCTGGCAGTGCTGATAAAAAAGAAGCAGAAAAGTTCTCTATTAATTTTCAAAAATTTATTATGGATGAAGGATACTGCCCACAACAAGTGTTCAATGCCGATGAAACGGGTCTTTTCTGGAAAAGAATGCCGAGCAGAACCTTCATTACAAAAGAAGAGAAGAAATTGCCAGGACACAAAGCCATGAAGGACAGACTTACCCTTATGATTTCGTCTAATGCCAGCGGAGACCTCAAGATCAAACCTCTATTGGTTTATCACTCTGAAAATCCAAGAATTTTTAAGAAAAATAACGTTATTAAGTCCAAATTGCCCGTCCATTGGAAGTCCAATCAAAAAGCCTGGGTGACCCAAGTTATCTTCAACGAATGGATTCTGGAAACCTTTGCTCCTGCCGTGAAGAAATTCTTGTTGGAAAAAGAACTGCCGCTCAAAGCCCTTCTGATACTTGACAATGCCCCTTCTCACCCAAAAGACCTAGAAGAAATATTGCAGGAAAATTATCCTTTTATCAAGGTGCAGTATTTGCCACCAAACACCACATCCATTCTCCAGCCAATGGATCAGCAAGTTATTGCGAACTTTAAAAAACTCTACACTAGAGCCCTCTTTAATAAGGTGTTTGAAGAATGCGAGTTTGGTGGAGACAATATGACTATCCGAATGTTTTGGAAGGAGAAATTTGATATCCTTTTGGCAATACGACTTATACAGAAGGCCTGGGAAGAAGTGTCACAAAGGACCCTCATTTCTGCTTGGAAGATGCTTGTGCCTTCGTGGATTCAGGAAGAAGCAGTAGTTGATGACACAGAAGTGGTGAAGGACATCATCACAGTGGCCCAAAGGTTGGAATTAGAGGTAGAGGAAGAGGATGTAGAGGAGCTTATTGAGGAACACAAAGAAGAGCTGACAACTGAAGAGCTCCAAACACTTCTGGCCCAACAACAGGACAATGCTCAAAGGGAAGCGTCATCTGATAACGAGGAGCAACAATCAAACAATCAACCAATTCCAACTGCTGACATCAAGAACATCCTGGTCAAATGGAAAGCAGTTCAGGAGTTTACCAATGCCCACTATCCGGATTCCGCTGAAGCAAACAGGATCAACGACCTGTACTCCGATACTCTTGTCCGTTATTTCCGGCAGATGTTGAAGAAAAGAGAGAAACAAACGACTTTGGACAGGTTTTTCACTGCACCATCGGCCAAAAAGCGGAAAATGGATGAAGATGTGCAAGATTTGATTATTTCATAAAATTAAAAAATGTGTGTTTTTTTCATTATGTTTTTAGATGTATCTAAATAAAAATAATAACAAAAAATTTATCTTTTTTTATGTCATCTTACCATATTTTATGCTACAGAACGAATTATTTTTTTTAACATGTATTGTTATGGGAAAACGCGTTTCACATAACGAACTTTTCGCATAACGAACTTGCTCCTGGAACGAATTAAGTTCGTTGTGTGAGGCACCACTGTACATTTCATGCTATTGTCATTACTCCTCGGATCTCGGATAAATAACATCCACAGAACTTTCACATATTTTTTCCTTAGGATTTTATACATTCAGACAAAATTCAAAAAAGCAAAGTCAAAACTTACTTCAATGTTACCAATTGATACCACAGCGAAGTCTTATTAAATGGTGAGATAGCTCTCTAAATCAATCGCATGTGTTTAATATGAGTTTGGAAAGGAAATATATACGCGGCACACTACTAAATCGCGGCACACCGATTGATAAAAGGTTATCAAGAGGAAGCTGCAGCATAAGGGGTTAACTCTGCTCCTCTCAGAGAAAGATCTGGTACCTAGCTCAGCGATTTTGCAAAAACTGATGCACCGAACTTGTAATCTATCACTTCTCATACATACATCTCCAACTTAAAAAAAACTGGCCCAGATGTATCCTCAATATTGTGTACCTATGACGCACTATTCACTGTAACGTATGTGCAAAGACTGTAGAGTTTGAAGAAGTAAGATATCCATTTACATCTGATTTTTGAATCGACTGACTATACGAGTACAAAGAGCGGGTACTTCTCTAGCATTTTTATCTAATTTTCTATACTGAATAATATGAGTTGAAGCAAGAATTACGATTAGCCTAAGCTTTTATCTGTCGGAAAGAATTTAAAACATTTCGATTACTTTTTTTTATATAGCATAGTTTTGAAGTTATCGACACTATGACGTGATACATTTCGAAAGTACGAGTCAAATTTTTGTCTTCAAAAAATTAAGCAGGGAAAAAATTGACTAGAGTATTTTTGTTAAACGATTGAAGTGAAAAATACTTGCACTATGAGGAATGGGAATTAACGCATAAAATTGTTGAAAGGAGTATGTTTTATGTGGGTTCAAGTCCCGCTCTAGCAAAGGATATAAAATATTTTCCGGGATTTCACCATGCATATTCTACAAATTCGACTCTCAACAACTACAACAACTCAACTTTAAACAACTAGAAGAGGAATATCCGTCATACGGATCGTATAAAGGAATGCGAGCGTGTAAGTCTTAATAAGTCCTCCAATATCTCCAAGGTTGTGCACATAAATTTTTATCCAAAAAAACTGCCCCCGTAAATCCAAAAATATGTTATGGATTAACTAAATATGTTATGGATTCCCCCAAAAAAATTACTCTTTTCACGAATAAGATAAATGATCCAGTTATTATCAAGATTTCGCATAGCAGTTACCTGGGAACCCTAACTTTATATTTAAATTAATACTATGTACAATGAAGGTTACAGCCACAACTTATACACTGCAATGAAAAGAATCCCACCGTGGAAAAATACGTCTTGCCCTAAAATATAAACATTTACAACGAAAGTGAGTTTAGAGAAGTATCTTCCAAACTCCCTTTTTAAAACCTTCCCCTACTCGTCGTTCCTTCAATAAAATCCCTTCCCACCCTACTCCCCCTTCTCACCCTACTCCCCCCTTCCTGCCTCACTCCCCCTTCCCCGTGCGAGAGGTGTTGAGAGAGAGACTGGAGGGCAGATTGCCACGTTCAAGAGGGGCGAAACAAGGAAAAACCGGAGGATGTATCCACTGCAAAACTGCCGTCGAGTAAAAATGTATATTCGGCATTTCTACACAACGCTATATGGAGTGAACACATTTTGTGGAGAGAAACAGTATTGCTTAGGCAGACATTCCACAAAATAAATAGAGCGTACAACAAAAATTTCTCTGGAAGTATAGAAAACAAAATTGAAAAATTCGGGAATAAATCAAATGATCAATATTATCTGTATGGATCACACAATCGAAGTTGCCAATAAAAGATCCAGAGTATCGACACAGTTATATCTAAAATAGCATCTCCAAACACAAGAAACTCAGAATTAGGTTGCATTCATCAGACTTAGTATGATAAGCACTAATTTAACTCAGAAAAATGGGCAACAAAAACCTGAGAAAAAATAAATTAAAACTTTTAGGATGATTTTATAAAATATCAATAAAGACTGAGAAGTTATGAAGAAATTCGGTCATTTACGATAAAACACAGTGAAGTAAGAAAAATTATAAAGTATTTTGCAGAAAGAATGAGCCACTAATAATTAAAAAGACAGATAATGGAAGTTTAGGATTACAAAAGCAAGGCAACCCATGCTTTAGAATGAATCAGTGAAATTAAAATACAGCTAAACCTAGCTGAAACCGAAATAGCGGAATCCTTAGATCCTAAACTCATATAGAGCAAATAGTTACTAATAAGATTGACTCTGAGATACTTTCCTCTAAATAAATTTCCTTTTCACCCTCACTATGTAACTCGTGTTCTTTCCCCTCTATAAATATTTGCAATAACATGCATTCCAAAGAAATGTACAGCAGTTTGTATAGGAAAAAATGTTCATACTAGGCTCCGACTGCTTAAACAAATTATCGGAGGCTTACTGTTCTTCTCAGATGTTCTAATAATATTTATTCACCAAAGTAAAAAATGTTACATTATATCAACGGAAGCATTTTTATCGTTGTCTAAATGAGGAAATTGACAGCCACTGTCCTCAAGTTCAAAGATTCTCCATCGTCGTGTAACACTTACAGCTTATCATCAGAGCAAACTGCTTACAAATAAATCAATTTTATTTTACACCAGAAAAGTGCAAGGTTATCCAATTAACTTCCATATAAATTAAGATAAAATATGATATCAATGTCGGATCTGCTCGAGATTCTAGATTCGCGTGTGGCAAGCATATCACATAGCATAGGCGCATATTTTCCTGGAAATTGTTGGTTCTTGCATTTAACTTCGGCGCTCTTTTGTTTATATTTCATTTAATCCTTATAATATCCCATGTTTACGGGCAACAATCTGATTGTTGGGTAAATTGAATGATGGTCATGACGGAATTTTGATTCAAAACTATTGAAACAACAATAAAAAATATCTACAAATACTCACAAAACCTTTCCTATGATTTTCCTAGCCAGATTTCTAAAGAACTCAAAGATTTACTCCTAAATGCTATTAGCGTAATACGGTGGATATTTTCAGGCGCCTCTCGGCTTCACCCATCGCTTGGCATCAAGCGAGTGGAGCCGGACTCTCATACCGCCGCCCAGTGCTTGTAAATAACAGCACTCTAGGGAAACAAGTTATAAATCGCGGATTTGAATCTCAAAGTTTCAACCAGGGAATTCAGTACTATCTAATTGTGCAAGCTGATGGAAGATTTAATCAAAGAACTTATATTTGAGGACAGTACTATCCGCAACGTGTTAATGGTTGAAAAAAAAGTTCACGAGACTTTCAACTGCCAAATTTCAACTATCTTTTCCAATTAGAAGCTATTCTCTCAATGATTTGTACATCTGAATCCTATCTGATTTTTCTCTCAAATGTTTGTTTTAGTAGAACTCTTTCACGGTCATCACAGATTTTAGCAATACCTACAATTTATAACGGAGTTAAATAACAAATAATTGCTTAAATAAATAAAAAAAACCTTTTTAGGTAACTTACAGGATATAAAAATGAAAATAAAATAGTGGAATAGAGATAGTAACTAATTAACCAGAGATTATAGAAAAAGGAAAACTGTTTGAGTAATTAGGATGTCAGAAAGTTTCTGTAACACGCTAGTTGTCTTTTCTTAAAGGTATCTAAATTATCACTGATCCTGAGTTTTTTGTATTTTGTATATTGTTCACGTGAATTTTCAAATATATTTCATCGCTAAATCCCTCCAGGAAGGCCAACATATTCCTCGAGTTCGCTTTGTGGTACCCAATTCTACTCTCTTTGAATGCGGATTGCAGATTATTCCTAACTCGTAGAAGTAGTTGCAAACGTAAGCTCTAAAAGAAATGTGTAGCCTACCTTTGTATTGGCTTCCCCGAGCTCTCCTTTCTATTTCCTGCCCTCGTTTTTATCCCGAGCCGCCTTCATCCGTCTTCCTTCGTCAACTCCTTATCCATCAACCCCTTCCTTTCACTCTCCTCTCTTTCGCTCGAATATCTCAAGGCACCGCTAATCCCATTGCCTTTGCCCGATTTTCCGCCAGTTCTATTTAAAACGCTTTACGCTCAATGAACTCGGAATTCTCATCTTATTGCATTTATATTATGAAAAATTATGATCGTTAATCTTTGTAATTTTGATGTTTATTTTAGAATCTGCGTATGAATATATGTACGAACCAAAACTTGAAAAGTAGATATTGCATAGCTTTCGTACTTTGAATGATATGAAACATTAAAAACGCTCTGCAGATCGATAGAACTAATATGCGTGGCATAAAATGTCACTACGGCTATAACGCTAATTGCTATCTTCCAAATGGCCTCATTTATACGCCTGGTTATGGAAACCTGACAATGTTAAGCTCTATCTTCCCTCGTAAAATGACAATTTAAATTTACAGTCGTATTTAATTAGTTAAGTGACTTAATTTCACATACCGTAAGTGTAAAATCCACGGAGCTGGCCGAGATGTAGTGGAAATTGAGCTTCATAATGAAGGGCAAGAGATGTATACTTATACATCATTATTATTAGGGGTCTTTATTACAGACGAGATTGAGACTAAAAAGTCTCCTCTTCCATCTAACCTGTCGTTAAGTTGTTACATTATTATAAGTATATTACATGTATCAATGAAACTTAGAGGAAAATGGAAGAAAATGTAAGAAGGAATTGCGGATGTTAAAAAAAACTAAGAAAAGCTTATGAAAAAATATCCGCTGCAGGAAATCACCCACAAAGAATGGGGGTGTGAAAAAACTGCGCAAACCTACCGATAGCAAAAACTAAAAGACATTAAACAAAATAATGTACATATAACCTGGAAAATTACAAGAAATGTTTTACATATTATCAAGACAAATAATGAAAGTTGATAAAAAGTGAAATGCAGAGAATACAGTAAGTAGATACATACACTTGTGATAAAAAATGTGACTGAGCTAGAAAAAATCAAAATAAAACACGATCAATCCAAAATAACGATCTACAATAATTATATAAAAGAGTTAAAATCATGATTTAGGCATAAACAATAATCTAAAGTAAGTTGATATTATGGAAATACAAAATAGGAAAAAGAAAAGGTTATACTAGATGTAAACTGTAATACCAAAAACGAACAAAATATTCCAAAGTAAGGAAGAAATTTGAAGTGTTGTTCCGTGCGGCATGAAAGAAAAAGAAAATCGAACTTGACTTATGATAAAATGTAAAATGCTATGATGGAGATAATTAGCGTTATTGATTCTCTGGAAGATACGAAAGGAATTTCCTCTTGAAAGTGTGGATAGAACAGGAAGATTTGATACTTTGCGGAAGGGCGTTCCATAAATTAACAGAGGTCACTGCAAAGGATTTATGAAGCATTTCCGTCCTGTGATTTGGAATGAATAGATTGTTTCTTCCTCTAGTGTTACAATTATGTACCGTCCCTAAGCTGGCAAATTCTGAAAAGAGGTAATCGGGAGTTTGTAATTACATGTAAGTTGTTGTTAAGATGTGTAATTTTCGACGAGAAGCGAGCTTGAACCAAGACAAGACAATGAGATCAGATTATGGCTTTTAGCCGAAACCAGTAATTTCCGAATAAACTTCTTGTGGAAAAGTATACATCTCTTGTCCTTCATTATACCGTAAGTGTGCTCTGTTCTATGTCATAGAACAATATAAGCTTTAAAATTTAAGTAACTATACTAACTTATCAAATAGTAATAATAATAATAATAATACTGACCTTGATGTCAGAAAAATTAGTGAAGTAATGATCATTTAAAACCAGAGGAAAAAGTCGGGTGTTTCATCAATGCAACGGGTGTATCAATATGTGACAATAATTTCGCAAGTGTTGGAGTAATGATTATTCGTAATATGTGTTGAAACTTTTAAGCTCTAATTAAAGATGACACGTGTGTTATTTTGGCTTCCAAGGGGGAAGTAAAATATTTCTCTCTTATCTTAACCCAATGGAGAACTCACCAATCATCTGGATCACAGTCTCTGAATCCTTTGGCAAATGGGTTACTTGCAATTTTCAGCTGAGTTATCTGCAAATTTAGGAAAAATGAACGATTTTATTAAGTAAATAAGAAGACAATCAGAATTCATTAATCTCAAAAATTATTTCTTGAATATTACAAACGATCATTCCTAACTCAATGCGTAAAAGAATACTACTTCAATAAATTTTAGTATCTATATCAATGATGAATATATCAAATCTGGTTAAATCATTCTTTACCAATTATTAATAAATGACATAAAATATTTTTAAAATACACATGAATTATGCGAAAAAAAAACTTTTAAAACAATTAATAGCTATTCTAAATTTTTATTTGAGAATTGTAGTAAGTATGGTACACTATTTTTGTGATAATATATTCGCATTTCTCCTCTATGATTACTGTTTAGGGAATTAATTATTTCTTTACATTTAACACACTGCACACTATAAAATTAAAGGATGAAATTACTTAGGAGCTATTGCTTTGTTATTACACATCTTTGAAACTTTAACCTGTGTCGGGCCTAAGATCGCCAATAGAGGGTCAAAGGAAGGGTCAACCCTTCCTTGACTGTGCCCTGAAACTTCAAGAAACAGCTGTGTGTGGTACTCGGGTACCCCAACGCTTTATTCGCGAATATTACGTTCTTTTTTGGTTTTTCTTTTACTTAACCTTTGATTATGTTTAGAAATACATTACTGATTATTTTTTTGAGATTATCTTTTTATTTTTTTGAGGGTAGCATTAAAGTTTTGACTACCAAACCAGGCATACCCGAAAACATCCCTGTATATGAGATTTGGGATGACAATGTGATGTAATTACTGTTAATGCAATAAGTAATGAATCAATTGAAAAATCTGTAAGAAAGGGTGACTGAATTGCCACAAACACACGACATGACATTGTGCATAGCAATCCAAGCAAAAATGGCTGTGCGGGGTACTTTGGTACCCCATTCAAAAACTAAAGATATTTTGGAAATAAGTATGTAAAACAAATTTCTTTCAATTTCATAATATAAAAGAAACATTGATGCACGAAATTATGGAATAAGAAACATATGTGGTTGAAAAAAAAACTTTTCTATTGAATTTAGCTATTTTGGGGTCCTCAAGTACCCCGCACCGTCAAGGAAGGGTTAACTAACTCATAGCAACATTAACTTTCGTTGGCGTTTAACTTCTGCAATTCCTCTACCTTTGCAATAGTATCTAATCGAACCGATTATTGTTTTAAATACCTTTCTAACGACTTCCCTACGTCTAGGAATTCGACAGCTTCGAGTGAACGTCCGCCATTCTGTATTAGAGTAGTTAAGGTTTTTCAAGAAAGAAAAGAAGCCTGAGGAAATTACTAGAACGCTAGAACATTCAAAGAAATAATACCGGATACGTGGCAATAGACTCCGACTCTAGAGTAAGAAAATGGAATAACAAAACTTAGTGTATCGGTCCTTTGATGCGCTTTCCTGATTTTCGTTTACGCCTTATTCAAAGCAGGCGTTCTCTTACTTAAGAAGAGAAATCGAAGGAAGCTAACCATATCATCGCAAATAATCCTGTATCGTTTTTCTCAGATGTTTGTATACTTCGTAATTCTCAGTATTGGCGAAAGCAGAGCTCGGGCCTTTGATGGCGACCGGAAGTTCTGCTCCTTTTGAAGAGCTTTGGAATTCAATCCGGATTAAAATACTCAACGTGCAAAGTTCCGATGAAGAGTGGAAAAATATGCGATCGGAATGCAAGGAAGAAGTGAGGATTTTAAAAATATCACGTATTTGTAGCTGAAATCGCTGTCTCTTCATATTGACTCTTTTATTTTAATCGATTACATACGATTTAAATCTTGAGATCGCGGAATTATATTCAATTTCCTTCTCTTTATTTAGACGTTTTGCTGCCCTCTTAAAGAATGAGCAATGCAGCTTAGGAATACGTTCATTTTAATTACATGGAATTGCATATCCGTACTGGAAAGTTTCAAAATTCAGCTCTCTAGTCACATACCCGAAAATTCCTCGCGATCGATAATGACTATCGTTTTTGCGTCAAAAGGTTTTCTGGTAGTTTTTACTTTCTCCATATACGTAGTATAGGGAAATTATTTTTTTCATGAAAAAATTGACTTCGAGATTTCAACGGAAAGACATGTTTTGGGGTCCCTAGAACACGTTTCGACCATTTTCTGAATGATGTCTGTGTGTATGTGTGTGTGTGTGCTTGTGGGCGCTCTAACGTTAAAATTATTAGTCGCATAAATACCAAATTTCATATAAAGCACTTTGGTTGGTGTAGTTAAAGTTGATTAGTTTTTGGATTAAATCGGTTCACCAGAAGTCGAGATTTATTTTTCGAAGCTCGTTTCCGTTTTTGCAAAATTCCTCCATTAATCTGATATTTAGGTATATACAGTTATCTACAAAAATTACAAAAAACGTATTTGTATATATCTTCCAAGTTTAGATTGAATCTAGAGTTCGGTAATACTGTCGTAGATAAATATTTACATCTTATATATGGAAAAAGTCATGTGCTGGCCACATCAGATTTTTTTAACCAAGTGGGTGGAATATCATAAAGTTAATTTGTTACTAAGATAAGGGGTTCTCCTAAAATTTATTTCGCCCATTACACAGATTTAACATGCAGCAGAATGCCTCAGAGAGGATATAAAAAGTTTTGGACAAAATGAAATGTTTTCTCACCCTGTGGTTCTGGTAGGCGGTAACTGCAGTGAACCGCGTCTCGGGGAATGCGAACGTCTTGAAGTTCTCCGTCTGACTGCCGTCTTCCGTCTTCGGTGTGAGGTGCACCACGTGGAATCGGGGCTGGTATCGGTGCATCGAGTTGAGAATGATCTGCGGGAGAAATACACGAATTTTGATTAAATGGCTTTCGAAATTCGAAGAGGAGTACACATATTGTGATGGGCGAAAAAAGCGAAGAACATGTTGCGAAAAAGCGGAGAAATAATACCAAGAAGTTTAATTTGTGGAGATTTTCATTTATGTAAGTTACATAAGCCGCTTAGTAAACACAAGCAAATCAATTTATATACAAGCAAAAGAAATTCAGCCGCATTTTTAGAAATTTATGCAATTTAGAAATTCTTAAACTGCACACACATCTACTTCAGCTCTTATTGTCCTAGAAACACTTCGTTTTTGTTCCACTTTGATTCATGGCTTTGATGGAAAATGCAAACACTAGAAATAGTTATGGAGGTGAAAAGAAGGAGAGGAAAAAAAATACAATGAAAGAAGGAATTGAAATTTTTACGTAAACAAACACTTTGTTGGAGTTTTTTCACTCAATGTCTTTATCAGCTTTAAATTATCTTAATTAGCCTCAATAGTTTCTTCTGCAGAAATTATCCCTCATAATAAAGGAATCTAGTTGGAAAAACGTGTTCTTTTATCTTTATCTTTGTATTTGATTTTTCGAGTGTATTAGTCTGTCGATATTTTCCTAATTGTAGCTTCCTCGATTTTTCTTATCATTCTTCTTTTCCTCCCATCCTTGAATCTTCTCTTAGGGAATAATTTCGTTATTTTTCTGCTAATTCGACTTCATTTATCACTTTATATTCATAAATCAATGGGTTTGATCACTAAGGGGATTTGCTGAAGCTATACTTGGAGAGAAGCCATTCTGGCATAAATATTACCAACCTCGTAATGCTACCGACACATATAAATTATATCTTTCTATTTCCTTATAATTTCTTCATTTCTATGTACAAAAACATTCCTCTGCTTAAAGCCAAACTGTCATAACCTGTTGCAGAAATGTATTTGTGGAAAATTGGTAATTTATCACTGCTTACACAGGAGTCGTTTCTTGTTATATATATATATATATATATATACCTAGTTTTCTGCGGCCAAATAGCAGGTGACAGTAATGCGAACAATAAGATAATTATAACTCACTATTTACATTAGCTCGGATTTGAATTCTAAGAAATGTTTTTCTATCAAGAATCGATATTAAAAAATCGAAGAATTCGCATAACTCTAATTATTATACTCTAAAACATGCTGGCTACGTTAGAAAGAGTGTTCAAAGAGAAGTCCAAAAACCTTTTGGTATGACTCCGATAGGAAACCCATCTTGATATTTACTAAAATGTTCATAAAAATGTGCAAACCTAGAGTTTAAGTTTAAAGTATCACAACTAACTTCAGGAAAATAACCCATATTAAGCTGTAAAATTCGTTACTTTCGCCAATTAGTAGAAGAAGGTTATCTGTGATGACAAATAAATTATATTAATATTTTTCTCCAGTAAATTACATTATTATTAAGGCTCAGAATTTAGGTTCCGTTCCAGTTTTCCTCCGGCTTCCACCGATGGCCTAAGTGAAGTATTTAATTCAATTTAGTAACATTCTGAGAGGTTTCATTATGAAAAAGTTTTTATAGAATTAAATAAAAGTAAATTTTAATACCAACACATAATTTAAAGGAAATAGTCTAACTTAGAGTTCAGTTCAGTTATAGAAATGAAAATGTTAAATGATAACTTTCATAGAATAATATAAGACGGTAGAATTAAAACTTTATTACATTATTACATACTGAATTTAATTACTTATTAATTGCTGAACTGAAAACTTTAATTTAGTATTTATTAATAACTTTCATGTCACATATAATAAGGATTTGTAAAATTATTTTTGTTACACATATAAAACGCGGACCAATTAGCGAATTGAATGATGATTTTCTGTTTATGTTCAACAATTTACATTTTTCGTATCGGTTCGGGGTTTCCGGTTCGTTGCCTTGGTAATAGCAGGGAAATGCCTTCTTCTCCGCCGTAGGAGGCCTAGGTTCTTATTTCCCATCCGCAGACGGATAAAGCAAGAGAGTGATCGGCTCTCGATATATCCGAAGTAAGCGAGAGTGAAAGGGAAGCAAATCACGAATGTATTTTCGAGAAGAAGAGAAGCAGATGGATAAAACCGCACGCTTGGCTATGATTCTCGAATACTTGGACAGAGGAAGGCTTCCCCTCGCTCCGCCGAAACAGAATAAATGTGTCGACGCGGACATTAGTCGGGTTCCTCCCCCTCTATGTGCTCCCTCCCCCATCCCTCCCTCCTGCGGCCATGGAGAATTTTGTCCCGCGACTGCGGATACGATAAGAGTGTTTTTCCTGAACTCGAAGACGCTAAGATGGAAATCCGCTTTTTCGTTTATAGCGACCGAAGATGTTTAAAGATTTCGAATACGCAGGCTGACCCAAAACTCAGGTGATTGCATAAAAAAGTCGATAATCCATGATTGGATGATTTGCGGTATAAAGTAAACTGAAATTTATAAAACTTTTTATATGACGAAAATTCAAAACTAAATTCATATTACCAAGCTAGTATTTTTATAATGCTGATAAAAATATAATAATTTTGATAATTTTTGTTTGTTGCTTTAAAAAAACTATAGACGACCATCGTTAATAAAATACTTAGTAACTTCCACAAATATAATATATTTGTGGATGTTACCTAGTGTTTTATTTACGATGGTTTTTACTGCATTCCACGAAGTGAGGATAGAACATTTTAATTTTACTATAGACGATTGATTTTTTATGTCAAAACTGTCACTATCATGCTCTAAGTACTCGCCGAAATCTAGATATTAGTCTCTAAATTTTAATTAAATAAATAAAGTGGATTTTCATCAAGGAGAATACACAGAAGATGTTACAGAAAACTATTGATATAGTTTTTCTAATCCTGCATTACGTATTTCAGAATCAGATTCTAATAAACTCAATTTTTATCGAATAGTTTCAATTCCCCCATACCATTTTCTTACGTATCTTGACGGATTTCCACAGTACTAGAAAGTCCACCGTATATATGGGAACTATCTGTTTGTATTTTGTTTTTATTTTATCTCCTTGCGGTTTCTGGTTTTCGTCAATTTTCTAAATCAAATTCTAATGCTCGAGCAAAAATATGCAGAATATAGAAGAAAATTCCGAATACCCTCAATAGATATTGAAATACTAATTCATAATAGACAATAAACATATTTATCTAAAAGTAGTTTTTTAACTTACGTGAAGACATAAAACTCCTAGGAATACGTAAGTATCGTATTTCAAACAGCTGGAATTACATGGAAAAACTTCATAAATTATGTTAAATTAAAAATACTCAAAACCAATTGATGTGAATTGTATTTTTGTTGTTATGATAAAATGCGTAAGATAAGATTCACTTTATCTACAACTAACTTACTTTCCGTTCATCTAAATATCTTTTCTGATTTTTAGGCTTCAATCTCCAAGTAATATATTCAAGTAATGCATTCAATGCGTTCATGATATTTGCTTGCGTACCTTTTGAATATTTTGTTTAGCGTTAAAACGATCACCTGTTGAGAGATTTTTAGATACACATTTTTTATAAAAATAAGATTTTATTAAAAAATTATGAAATTTTTTTAATTGATATTTTCCTCTCTTGCGTGGTCCCAAATGACTACTTTTAAATTATTGATATAATTGGTCTTAGATAATTTAAATATTATAAACGTATTTCTTAGTACTAAGCGAACCGAATTAATAGAACTTCTATATATCTAGTCTGAGTCGGAGTTCTTGAGTGAAATAACCGTGATATTAGCAAACAATATATCAGTTGAGTCAAAAGTAAAAAAGTAATCGAAGGAGAAGCAACCCATATCTTCCAAAACTGTACGGAAGTTGAATGTCTGATCCACCATATATCGACGCCATTTTGCTTTCTGTTCTTCCGAATATGCAGTTTTCTGGATTATGTTCCGCCTTTTCACTCGGAGTACTACTTTCCTTTTACCCTCAAAAATTCCTCGTATTCTTATGTTATATGGTGCTTATTTCTGTAAACATTGAACAAAAAAGACTCCTTCTCCAGATTGCGGCAGATTAAATATTTGTGTCGCCTTGAGTGTGTTTGAAAGAGAGCAATGTGGAAGGATGAGCGCCAACCGAAATTTCTGCGGCAAAGCAGGTCATGAATGCGACGAATAGGCGCCTGATTAAGCAAATGAGCAATTAAATCTTAAAGAAGAGGAGTGGTTAAGTCACACGAAGTAGTTGATCGCATTCAACACGGTTGCAACATTGAAGGGCTTTTAACACAAGCGATAAGCTAAAACACTGATAAACATTTCGCTGGGTGATCCTAGTCGTCATTTCTGGCGTCTAACATATCTTATAAATGTTTTTAGCAGTTGCGTAGATACTGAGGACCAGCTAGGTTATAAATTATGAGTGGATTATATTAGTGGAATAAATTGGAGTGTGTATTGCAGAAAAATTATCAAGGAAAGTCGGGCGTGAAAACACGAACAGACATATCTGAATGTTGTAGAAAATACCTTAGTTGAATAATTTTTTTAATTGAATCTTAGGGAAATATCTTAGGTGAGCACCTAGTTATTCTTTTCCTTGAGTTAAAAAAACCTAATGATGTTACTTGAAGGAAAATTACCCGCAACCAGATAGAGCCCACAAAGAATGAAGCTATCAACACGATGTAAATACTTTTAACAATGATGAATTAGTTAGAGTAATAAATGTTGGAAATATATTATTTTAAGCCATCGTATGATTCTGTGAAGGTTTAGATGAAGTTGTTGATTGAGAGAAATTTAAAAAAAACTCAAAAAAAATATAAAACTACTCTAATAAAAATAGTAAAATATAATAAAAATAGCATGAAATTAGTGAAAAGCATACAAATAAGATTTTTTTGTAAGAGAATCGTACTGGAATTGTCATATTGTCTACTGTTAAAGACTTCAAATCCAAGTTATGTATTTCCTGATTGTAAATAAATTTATATCGAATTTGTTTCCACATAATTTCACATTTGCATGTTTTGTATTTCATATTTGCATACACATAATATACATTTTGCGTACATAAATGTGATTACATGTACTACTTTATTTAAATACCTACATTGAGATGTTTTGGTCCCCTTTATGTTTTAATTGGATGCTACAATTAAAACGCAGATTTAAACGAATAAAAAACCCGTTGAGAAATATAAATGATGCAAGAAAAGATAAAGTTCAGCTTTCGTTGCACTTTCGTCGCTTATTTCAAATCCCTCAGTCGCTTGTGAGTCTCAATGGCATCAGAGTGCAAGATTACAATGAAGGTCAACATTACAAACCTATCGGTAAAATATAAAATCCCATTTATTGATTAATTCTTTAAGTGCCAATTACAAGACAAGTTTGGAAGTACTTCAGATTTATGGAAAGTTATATCTTCATTCTTCTCTGGTTGGAATTTCAAAACCTTTTTCTGTTTTAGGTGTTCCTCTTCGATAAATTCTCTCCCATCTTTCGTTGGTTCTATCTCATTACTATCAAAGTAGATAATGAAGAAAAACAATTTAAATTTTCCACATTTTTAGATTAGGAAAGTGTGAAATATTTACATTGTTTTTCTTCATTATCTAAATGGCTTTCCACAAAGTAACGCTTGATCATCTAGATTTCACTATCAAAGTAATCTTTGTTAAATTGAACGATTAGGATTACCTTACTTTAAGGTATTCTAGGGCTGCATAATTTGGTCAACCGACTGTAAAATATTATCATTGTAAACATCTTCGTATCTTTTATTTTATGTTAATTAATTTTTATCTTACTCTATTAATTAAATTAGCAATTTTTCTGGTTGCGAAAATAATAAAATAAACCTGTTGAGGCAAGTCCCTCCGATGGTACAGTCATTCTGTAAACCATCGTTGGTGACGATTGACAAAAATTAAAATTACCGCCACAAATCTGATTTTATGGAATATTACCCATCGCCTTAATACGTAGGCTGTCGACAAGTGGGTGAGGTAGCGCCGGAAGCCATTTTGGGCGCAAATTGGAGGGAAAAACTCGGAAAGTGCCGCGGAGGATGCACACGGAGGAGGCTGAAAGAGGATTTGCACATCGTGTAACGGATTTAAAGAGGAACATTTTCAATTTACGAATAGGAGCAAATCCGAAGATAAAAGCGAAATGCGATGAGAGGATATATAAAATGGTGGTGGGGAATGTAGGACGTGTGGAAAGGTCGTGAGGTATTAATAGGAGGAAGGGCTGGCGCAGTATACGTCTCTCCTCTTGGAGAGCGAAAATAACGCGGTGGAGAGGTGAGGATGGACATGGGCGGTCCTTTGCCGGAGGGACGGACGGAATCCTGCCCACACCACCAACTCAAAATTACGCTTCGTATTGGTTTTATAAGATCAGGCAAATATTTCCATAAAAGCCATCACCATAGATTTACGTTAAACAATGTTTGTAATTAATATGATTTTACAGTTAATTTGATATGATAATAATAATTATTTTTATTATTATTATCACGAAGCATTCAATTGGGAAATTCTATTATATCTATAAGAATAATATATATTTTTCTTTTTCCTACAAAAACGGGCTTTACTTGTAAGTTAGTCTCAAATTTAATGAGAGCTTAGAGTTATGGAATTTTAAGTTTTTAGTTGTCACATATTTCAAAATCTATTTTTTTAAATATTGTAAATCTCTACTTTATAAGTCGGTAATCAAAAATATCACCATCGATAATCTAAAAGATGAATTACGCATTATTTCTATATCTAAAAATTTAACCTCAAACATTATATTGAGCATAATATAGGGCAGCAACAACTTTGAAAGTGTTTAGCTCGATTTTTTGCTATTCAAGTTCAGTTAAATTTTATTGGTGATAATCTGGGAATTCATTTCGTTCAAAAGTAATTAAAATATTTTTAAAAATAATCGAAGGCATCGTAAAAATCGCCAGAATAAAAATGATTTTGGTTTGTATCGTATAAAAAGCAAGTTAGATTCGTCATAGTTAGAAATTCGTAGCTTTTAACTTATTTCAATAAATAGAGGAATAAAAAGTTTCCTCCTAAATATAGTAAATTGCATACAAATTCATGAAAACGAATCATCGGCTCCACTATTTGGTCCCAAATCTCTCCATTTTGAGAATAGTGTCACCTAAACATTTTTACTTTACTGACTGATTTTCCAAAGATATGAGGGACGCCAGCCAAATATTCATTCAAAGTATTTCTGGCATTACTGTACACATTCTGCGTCTATCCTAAAAATGGTATTTTTAATCTTGGAGAATGAAATTCTTCGGACAATTAGAGCTCTGTTACAAATAATTTTCCCTCAGCAAGTATCCAAATCCACCCCTGAATGCTCATGATCGATTTTATATTACCACTGTTCATCCTTCAACGCTTACATTAAAATATTTTTTTACTTTTTCCATATTTCGGAGGAGTTATCTCTCTACGTATTCATAAAAACCAAAGATATATTTTCACACTCTTGATCTTGTCACCAGCGATTGTTTCACTTTGAAATTCTTCGGAGATGACTCGATGCCTCCAACCCTTTCGTTTTTTCCATTCATCCTTCTTCCCCGCCTCTTTTCCCCTCTCCAACACGTTCTTCTCTTTTTAGTGCTGGCGTTGACGGTGTTATTCCTCCAACCTCTGATGTCTGCAGATATGATTTCTCAGAATCAACTTGGAGCTAGTTCTCTTCCTTTCAACCGAAAAATCTCAAATTTTATTGGAGAGGTTTCATTCAAAATCCTTGTGCTGGAAGGCCTGGTTAAAGTTACTGGATAAAAACCTACACTTTAATATTTATCAAAAATAATATGAAACTTGATTTGATTTTCCTGATCGTACATCTTATTCAGTGTTTGCCTTTCAAATCTCCAATAACTTGAATATATATCAGACCGATCACAAGAGTGAGAAATTCTTTCGGAATAGAATGAGAAATTTCACATTAATAATAATATAGAAATATAAGATATCGTAGCTATAAAAAACGTGAATTTTTCTCATCATAATTGTCAAAATACCCTGTACTTCATTAACCGATTTTTAGCAGCCCTTAAAGCTATATTAGTCCTATCGGCCACGTATTGCTCAAATTAAGAGTAGAATATCATTATTTCCTCTTTAACAAACTTAATTTAATTTCTTTATCTCTTTCACCTGTTTCAGCTCTGGACCACGCAGCGAAATTTATTAAAATTTCATCCTAGTGCGTAGATTTGCCATATGAAATTTTATTCGAGATGAGTACATAGGTATATACCTAGTACAAGATAAGAGAAAATATTTTAAAATAAAATTATATAAACATAAGAGAGTGTGTTATAAATCAGCATTAAATCTGCTGAACTGCTATTGATTGTTCGGACAACCTACTGCCGAAAATCTTACAGCCATCTTACAACGCATATTTTCATTCTTTCCATCAGCAAATCGAATGAATTTGTTCTTAAAATAACGACTCCCTTCTAATAATGCCTCGCTTTGCTTGACTCGTTTGAGTTGTCTTGGCATTTAGACATAGACTATGTCACACTGGAAAATGCACCACTGAAAATAATAATTATCTTCTTGAGTTCGTGAATACCTTGAATAATGATGGAAATTGAAACAAGGTTCTACTCTAATATTTTGTCATATGTGCTCCTTAACGACTACTGAGAAATATCAAAGGCAAACATTTAGCATTTCAGCAGCTCTTTTCAATCGTAGAAGGTGACATATTAACTAAAATATCTTATCAGGTGATTCTGGATCCGAAAGTGATTTAGTGGGATTTCCCAAGCTCCATAGATTCTCACATTGAGGGTTCTCCGTTGGTTTCCCTACACAGTAGCATAATTATCCTTCTTCAGGAGCATCTCTCTACTTAACTTCAATTATGACAACAGTAGCATTAATCGAAGTATCCTCCTTGGCCAAAACTTTTATAGTGAAATTCGTTTTCCAATCAACAAAAATATAACTCTACTAAGTTAACACAATGGGAAATTTAAAACAATAGCGAAGGGACAATTAAATCCAATGGTTCAAATTCCATAACCTTTCTCCATTCGTCATTTCTTTATCTTAACTTTTCTATTCATATTCGTAATTGCTCCTTGTTCCCTTCTCGGCATTTATTTTTCTTCGAAAGTTTTTTCCATTTACTTTTTTCTGAATCATCGTTAAATATTCAGTCTGATAATAACAAAGCTAGTTGAAATTACTCATTTATACTCAACTAATCCGTAAAATCGTGAGGCTAAACAAATAAGTATTATCTCCTATTATTCGATAATCCAACGATAGCTATCAATCCACGATTGCAATTTCACAAATTTGAACAATTAGGGGAAATTTTTCAGTACTAATTTCTCCATATTTTCCGAAAATTTGAAGAAGTAGAGCCTCGTTACTGATTCAACTAGAACTTCGAAATGCCTGCATCTACTCGTTTGTCTTTTGTCGTAAACTCCCCCCTTCCAGTCGTTTGTTGGCGACTATTTTTCCACCACTCCCTTTCCGTCCCTCCGTAATTGAGTGCTTTGGTGAAAGCAGCGCCCGAAGAACTAAATCGGCTGCAGAGAGAGATTAGTCTGCGGCAGAGGAAGTCCGGAGGGAAGACATAAAAAGCATTTATTGACTCCGACGCGGCGCCTTCTCCACGTTCGGAGCTCTCTTACTTACGTGTCCATTGTCGTCCAGTTGGTTGTTGGTGAGCTTAAGTTTGTCGAAGGAGACGACCTGCTTCATCCACTGTCCTCCTTTGGCTGGTGAATCCGGGTGGACGTGGATCCTCGGGGGGGACACGGGATCCGCCTTGCCCGCCACAACCCAGCTCGAACTGTAATCGGAACGCTGCATGAGTTGCGATCGCCCCTCGGAATTACTTCCAAATGTGTATCAACCTCTAAGGCTCTTATTGTGTATCAACTGTTACCGTAACCTAGCAACCGATACGGCCTCAGATGCGAAGGCAACCTGAGGCAATATAGCGTTTGAATTGTTCTGGAAAAGAATCACTTGTACACTCACACAAAATTTATTGACGCGACGTGTTTCGCTAGTTGAATAACATCATCATAGTTCGGTAGCCAAATATCTGTAGTCAACAAATTGTTTGGGAGTGTACAAGTGATTATTTTCCAATATTATGGCCTTCCATGCAGTTACACCATCACATACTGAGTTTGAGCAGTCCATTTTTCAAAATACAGTAATTCCGTTTATCCGAATCTCGTTTATCCGAAATCCGCTTTATCTGAACAAACTTTTCCGAATGCACCCACCCCCACCCACCGAATACCATCGCGACCCATTACTTATTTGCTCGTGACACCTCTTTAAAACTCAGGTTTTTTCCCGCTGCCAAATAAGACGGATTTTTTCCGTAGTAACGCAAAATAAGCGAGCATTGTTATTAAGCATTTAAAAACTTTGAGTTTTCAATCATACTCTGGCGCCTTTTTAACACTTCACCACAAATTTTTCAGTCAAAAATATGCAGGCTTATTCACAACCATATCAATAGCATTCTACGCACGCACGTTTTACGGTAATATTTCGCGGTATTGACGCAATTCGGGGTGTTTCACGTGGAACTTCGGATTATCCGAAATATTCGTTATCCGAACTGACCGCCGTCCCGATCATTTCGTATAAACGGGAGTTTACTGTACAATTCAACAACCTTAGCGTACATTATCACGTAAATCCAGATCACTTGTTAAATATTGGTTTCCGTTTTTTATCTACTTCAGTAGCGCGTTGCCACTGTTAATCCTCCGCCTATATACTGAATGCGCTGCCGGTATCTCTTTTGAAGTGCCACGATAGGAATGAATGAAATCTGTTTCGATTATTTCTTGTAATTACAGCAACATTTTTAACACTTACCTGTGGAAGGCGTATCTGTAGCGCTTGTCGTCCACTGGAACGAAGTCCATCATGAGGATGTAATCGGCGAGTGGGTCGAGACCGTACAGACGGACTTGGAAAGTTGGAAACATCCTCCTGTAACAAACACAATACAAACACATGTTTAGAGGCGAGTTTCACTATCATGTTTTACAAAGTGCGAAAGATCTTTTCTTTTTCAATTTCATTGACAACATCTTTCGAATGTATTTCCCTCTCTCGATGAAATGGAATTAGGGGATAATGGACGTTGCTCTCAACAGGTTGTGATGTTACGTCTCTCTCTGTAAATTCTCCTGTGAACAGAATTTTTGCTCATACCAACGTTTGTCTTTTTTCTCGGTTACATTCTCTGTCATAAAGTTGGTGTATATTGTGAAAATGGGTACCGGGTCCACAAAACAACTTCGTAACAACCCTCTGGATGGGAGGATTAGTTGATGTATGCTAAACGATAAGGCATTTCATGTTGTTTAAGTTCCTAATTACCGTCAGAAGAGAACATTTACTTGCATTTAATCATAAACCGATAAAAATCTTAGGGAAGAGATATAATTGCAGCCTGCGAGGGAAGAACTTTTGTACCTCCAAAAGTATCTCTATAGAATAGACATCGACTGAAAGCCTTAAAGTTAAAACATAATGTTTCTGGAGATTATAGTAATTTGGAGGATAGTTTTAATAAATGTTATTGTAATATGGCTGACTATCGCCTTTTCTAAAATGCATTTTCATCCTTGTATCTTAAGGGATTTACCTGTATTAATCGCTAAATGACACGCATCAACATTACAACTAACCCGCCTAAATTCAGGGCACAATAATCTTTGTCAGGATAAGGAAAGGTATGATAATAAATGAAATTTAAGGCTATATTACTCAAAATAGTCTTGTAATTTAAAAGTTTCCTGAAAGATTACCATACGGAAAGGTTTTCCAGTAAATATTCTGATTTTCCTGGCATTTTTTAAAGAAAACTTTGACTTTACTAATTCGCGCCTTGTTTACTTTCCTGCTCGAACGTGTGAAACCAGTGGCAACAAGCAGTGTCAACACTCTTAGAAAATCAATACTTCGTCTGTGTGGAGTATCATTTTCAAATTTACCCGGAACAGCATACCGTTATTAAAAGCTAGACCTTAGTAGTAGTAGTAATTGTTAAACGTGTGTTGTTAGGTGAGGTTGTTTTGCACCATTTACAAGCTTAAGTCATAACCACTCTAGTGGTTCTCTGAGGCATTGTATTAAACGATAGATAAAATATTCCCTAATTTTGGCATTTATATTGACTAGGTCAAAATGCATCTTCCTCTAATTTTGTGGTATTGTATCAATGCTGGTATGAGTTATTTATCTTCCTGAGGACGTTCCTTATTCATTACAGTTGGTTTTCTTACAAATGAGATGTCCAACAGTCATCTCAAGAGAAAGGTAACGTAAGATATTCATCGGGAAATTTGTTCTGAGTGCTCTACGTTAAGAAAAATCAATTCCAGATCGGCGTTATATGATGTTTAGAGAATATCCAGAGAATTTAATTTGGAATAGTAAATTAGATTAGGAAGACATTAAGGGAAAGAGTATGCAGCGAACACGTTCGCGAAGAAGTAATGAAACCACAGATTGGTGAGTGGACTAATTGTGGCCAGAATAAATTATGTAATAGAGGACAGTGAGAAAATCATATCGCAAGAATGAATGAAATTCGAATTTCAAAGAGCGAGAGGCAAATGACCAGTAGGAAATATCGAGAGGCAGGACTGCAAGAAAATGGAATGAACTTAATAAATATTTTATTTTGAAATAAACAAGAGCCAGTCACATAAAAGCATAATGAGGAATTTAAAAGATATATCTGTAAAAGGTCGACATTAGAGCATTAGAAAATTTTTATCAACCTTTCCTTACTTTCATACATTTCATTTGCGTCGTATTTTCTCTATGAACAATATTCTAGGCCAGTGCAGAATAAAATTAAATCTTGTATCGAACAATAAAAAAGGACAAAATGCACAGCGGTCAGTGTAATGGGTTTCTATTTGCGGTGCCATCAAAGGGGACACATCGGCCAATGGAATGAAGGGCTTCTGTTCAAAGCATTCTCTTGCCTCTGAAGAACACTCACCTGTCTGCTTTCGCGAGCAATTCGCATTCATTTCACTCGTCTTAACTGCGGTGTCGAAATGCTGTATGGCATATTCTTGCTTGCGAACTACTGAAGAAATTGCAAATTTGCAGTTGAATAGCTTTGTTTGGCAGTGTTTATAAAACACTTTAACCACTCATACAACTACTTCCGAAGATGCTATCGCTCGCGTTACCATCTTGATCAATGGAGTATTATTCATTTGTCCTCAGAATTAGGATAGAGAAAAATGAATCCTTGGTTTAATTTTATTTCACAGTCAGCGTTATTCATGGCTCTCATGATATTAAACCTGAGTTATGAGCGATGTAAATTAATGGCATACATTTTAAGTATTTATTCATAAGCCCATTGTGCTGCACGTTGTCGGACTTTTTCCTTTTTCAGCGATTTAGCTCAGTGAAGAAAGTAAGGGCTAAGTAATTCACTCCCCACCTTCATCGTGGACAGGCTTTCCTTGCAGACTTCCTTCGCCTCTGGAGAGACACGAGTTGAGAGAGAGCGGATTGCGGGACGCGGTATCCGTCGCGACAGGAGTAACGCTCTCCGGATGCGTCCCATAGCGATGACAAACGGTTGCTATCGCCTCATAGAAGGTGCAGATGAAACCGTTCAGCTGAGCGCATCATTGAATGGAAGGACACTTTCCGAAGCAATTACTCAAACAAGATGCGTGAAGAGCTTATACGTACTGCGGAGTTTTTCTGGTCGAATCCAGTCTCATCCGCTGAAATGTTAATGTGAGTAATAAAGGAAGTTTATAATAAAGGGACTGAGGTTATAAATATGACGAATAGACTACAATTTGGCGTGATTCCAATGTGAAAATGCTTGAGAGAAAAGCCTCTAACGACGTAAACATAAATTGCTAACGACTAGGAAGGAGGTGTGGAGCATTCTTTCATCAGAGAGCTCCATTTATCATGAGTCTACATGAGAAACAATCACGTAGCGATTGAGTAACTTATTGCGTGTGTTCAGATTGCTTGTTATCGAAATTAGGTGAAAGGAAACTAATTTATTCGCTAAGTTAAATAGAAGAGAAAGTTTTCAATTTTTTCTTTAACGTTATCAGCGAGACTGACAAATGCACCTCTGAATGAATGCATGCATTTCAGTTTTGGTTACCCATTTAGATCAATGAACGGAATCTCATGCATTCTCAATTCGCAAGCCGCCTATCGGCAAGCAAGATTTGAATGTAATAACCAGGGCAGTAACACCGAGATTTCCATCGACGGTTTTCGTCTACCGCAATTCATACACGGAAATAATGTTTTACTCTCTTCATGTCTATCTCTTTATCTCACGTTCATATCTGAATTGATACATTAGTAAGGAGGCTGTATAACATCAGTAAGGTTTATTTATTAATTGTCTTCACTCGAAGTGAATTAACCTTGCCTCCAACCTCATGTCTTCCAAGGATTCCCAACCAGCATCAGAGAATATTTTATAATGTCTTCCTCATAAACATCAAAAATATTTTTGCTTCTTCGAGGCCTTGAATGGAGGTTATACCTAATATAATTCGATATACTTGCCACATTTGCTGGATGAAACCCAAATGGCATTGCTAATGTGCTTTCTCATCACAGATATATCAGATGTGCTTCATAAAACCGAATTTTGGATTTCGTTGTACTCTCTTAATGGGGAAATATGAATCGAAGAGGTTAAATCATCCATGTTCGAGGACTCAGATAAAAAAATTGAAACGGAGCGGAGCAAAACCTTAATGGATGAAATACGTTTTTCACTCTCAGCTAATTTACGCAACCGCAAAAGATAAATACTCATGTAGCCTTCACAGGAGAATAATTAGTAACTGTAGATTAAGAGAAACACTTTTCAGTAAGCCTAACGAGATATTTTATATGGGTAATCATCCTTATATATAATTTGCGAAGAGTCCGTCTGTCCGTCCCCGTCTTTATTTCAGAAACGGCTTGACTTAGAGATTCGAAACAAACTGCATTGTGTTTCTACGAGTAAGAAACCCATAGGAAAGCTACCGTTACCCTGACGGTTCTACGCCAGGGCACCATTTGCATTTCATCAAACAATTAAATGTGGAATTCGGAATTACGTTTGAGGAATTTCACGTTAGTATATCGACTTGAAATTCGGCATGCAGCTAAAGGGATCGTTTGAGAACTTAATGCGCAACAATATCTTCATATAAGGTTTTGGTGTCGACTGTAGGCAGGCTACGTATTCTGAAATGCATAGTGAATTCCCGTTAGAATGGAAACATAACATACGGCATGAAAACAGAAGTGAAGAACGCGTGTTTCTATGCAATTCTCCGTTTCCCCAGTGATACCTGGTTCGATTCATTTAGATTCTACCAAACGTTTTTAATGGGGATATTTGGTTGACTTTAGTTGGCGTTGATCCTCCCATAGGACCTACAATTACGAAGCATGTGTTGATATCAACACTGTCACACTGATATTTATCTATATTTATATCCCCGTAGAAAATCAACGGGCACTTCTGTTTTGGCTATTATTCATTTTTGTGTGAATGAATGTCGTAAATAAATTACCGTTCTACTTAGGTCTGCTAACTAAGGTTTATTCCCAGAAAAATCGATTCAACTCAAAATACCTCCTCCTAAAACGGGTATGTCGATGGAGTCAAATCAATTTCGTCTCCAGTAATCTCGGAACTATTTCATCAGCTCTTTTTTCTCGAGGATTTCAAGATTTAAATATTGGCTGGATTTCCTTTATAAAAAGCAGATAGTTGTGAATTCTCAAATGCAGATATTATTTGTTCTCCTTTTTACATGGACTGTAAAACTATTACAGTAAACTCCCGTTTATCCGAATCGCGTTTATCCGAAATCCGCTTTATCCGATCAAACTTTTCCGAATGCACCTACCCCACCCACCGAATACCATTTCGACCCATTACTTATTTGCACGTGACACCTCTTTAAAACTCATGTTTTTTCCCGCTGCCAAATTTGACAGATTTTTTCCGTAGTAACGCAAAATAAACGAGCATTGTTATTCAGCATTTAAAAAATTTGAGTTTTCAATCATACTTTGGCGCCTTTTTAACACGTCACCACAAATCTTTCAGTCAAAAACATGCAGGCTTATTCACAACCATATCGATAGCATTCTTCGTACGCACGTTTTACGGTCATATTTTGCGGTATTGACGCAATTCGGGGTGTTTCTCGCGGGACTTCGGTTTATCCGAAATTTTCGTTATCCGAACCGGCCGCCGTCCTCCAAATTACAATATCATTGAGCGATACACGACGGTAACCGACTTAAGGAAAAGAGAGTATGTCACACCCCCGAGGGGTCACCTGAATGGCATGCAGAAGGAAATGAATATCTTTGGAGCATTCGGTTGGCCAATGCGTTGGAAAGAGGGCGAGAAAAACGCTGATTGAAAGCGTTGGACTCAAAGGTGGATGAACGGGTGCGCGACTGATGTATCGGCGAGAAAGTCGCTTTATCGGCGGAATTCTAAACGCTCATTATGCAGCTCCTAAATGTGTTTGCCTCATAATTCCTCGCAGGAGTCCCGAATACCTCGCGTGCACTCCTCTGATACCAACGCAGATAAATCTGTCCGCTCGCCTCTGCACTATGGTTATTCGTAATGCCTCCTGCCGCCATGCTTCTTCATTCACATCCGAGCCACTTAGGAACTCCCATTCGTAAGCACAATTGATGAGATCGCAAAATTGCAGAATCGTAACCTAGAAATGGTCTAAGAATACACGTTCAGCTAAAGGTTGTCGGAATAATATCATCTTATAAAAAATCTAATAGAGAATGTTCATAGTCTAGTAGGAAAATACCTTTGAAATAGAAACTACTTATTCTTCTTCTTTAACCCTTAGAGGTTAAAAAAGGGTTCTTAAACCCTTTTTTTGGTTACTCCGTGGACCAAGGGAGGGTCAAAAATTGTCCACTTTTGTTTTTTCGATAAAATGATAATGAAACATAATATCTCTTCGGCAATTGCCTTCTTGGATTTTAATAACTTCTTACAATGATTTTTGTTGCTAAAAATTTTACTACTGCGATAAAAATAATGAAATTTTTATTTTTTTTTAACTCATCAAGTACGAGGATATGATAAAGCTTCTTCTCAATGTTACCGGCTTTAAACCTCTAATTCGGAAAATAAGTTTATAAATCACCGTTAGTTATGCTTATAAATCAACAACAAGGTATAATTTTAAAAAATAAATTAAATTATTAAAATTAATTACAAACTATTTGTCAAAATATATGATTCCATTTGGTTAAAAAATATGTCGCAGGTTGGACCGAGGGAGGGTCATTTTGTGTCCAACGCCTATTTCCGCCCTCATTACATTGCTTAAAAATCTGATGTGGCCAGCACATGACTTTCTCCATATATATAAGATGTAAATATTTATCTAAGACAGTAATTTCGAACTCTATATTCCATCTTAACTTGGGAGATGAGTGATTAATTTATATATTATTATCTTTGACGTCACACACATTATAAATAATGTTTTTCGGGACATGATCGATGAAAAACGATGAAATTGGCCTTTTGCCCATAGAGCCCAGAGTGCCCACTAAGTACATAATCAGCAACTTCCGGTTTATCAGTATTTCATGAATAACTCCTAAACAATCAGTGATACGAAAATATGTTTCAAATAAAAGTTATAGTATATTTCATTTTCTAAAACGTTTAAAAATATTAGTATATACCTAAATATCATGTTTATAGAGATCTTTTGAAAACCGGAAATGAGCTTTGAAGAATGAAGCTTGACTTCCGGTTAACCGATTTACTCCAAAAACTAATCAACTCTGACAGCACACACCACAGTACTATATATGAAGTTTGGTATTGATACGACTAACAGTTTTCACGTTAGAGCGCCCACTAGCACACACACACATACAGAAACACACTCACACACACAAACACACACACACACACACACACACATACACACAGATATCATTCCGAAAATGGTAAAAACGTGTTCTAGGGACCCCAAAACATGTATTTCCGTTTATATCTCGAAGTCGAATTTTTTCATGTAAACAATACTTTCTCTATACTTCGTATATGGAGAAAGTAAAAAAACGTACAAAATGCATCACCATATACTATCTTTAAAAACCTATATTTGAGAATGGAATGAAGTTATAAGACTGTATAACACGATTAAGTTCTTAAAATATTGAAAAAGAAAAGTGGTGGACATTTTTTATCCCTCCCTTGGTCCTTAAAGGGTTAATATTTATTTTGTTATCCTTCAAGCCAAGTATAGTATAAGGCAAGTTATGGAAAATAACACTCTTATATATCTCTATGTAGCTCTAAATTCAGCTCTCCTTTCTAGTTCTTTGCTAAAAATGCTACCAGTGCTAACGTAAATCACAATGATGGGTTCAAACCTGAAGTTATCCCATTTTGAGGGGATTTCACATATTTTCGGACCAAAAATATCATAGAACTGGACTTGAATACGCGAAAGCAATTGATTAGGAGAATAGAGTCCATGTACTTGTGTCCTCTGCCACGCCCCGAAAGGTGGCTTGCTTACATAGACATAGACTTTGATGTTTTCCTTTACGAGGACATACAGTTGTTATTAAACATGTTATACGCCGCTTTAAAGAGCAATTCTTTGCCTTAAAATGGTTTTCAATAAGAGTCGATACAATTCTCCTTCTTAATCTGACTCGGTGTGAAACCAATTAAAACGCAGTATTTTCGCGGAAATTCTCGAAGATATATATTCGAGAAAATAAGGAAAATTCTCATAGAAGGGTGGAAGTTATGAGCGGTAACGGAGTCATAGAATCAACTCAAGTATACCCTCGACAATAAGTTCCAGCTTTCATCGATAAGAAGGAATTAGCTCCTCGCTTGATGCGTGGAGAAATTCAGGGAATAAACTTGGGTGTAAGAGTAGCACCTATCTCATGCATATTCATAAAATCTAAATTTTCAGGCGTTACTTTGTGGAAAGCCATTGGATTAATGAAGAAATGAAACTTGGAAAATTTACTAAGTTCTATTTTTTCATTACTTATGCATATTTAATTCATTCGTAGTTTTCTTCGAGAAGGTCTGTCATATTTGAAAGAATATGGCATAACTACTGCCATGTTTCAATGGTCATTCGAGATAATTTCACAATTCTACGGATATACTATATTTTTACAGATACCTGGACGTCCACCCACTTGATTTTTAAGTAATTTCTCGATGGGAAATCACATTTGAAAAGTAAGTGAATATTTAGCTGAAGATAAAAAATATCCGTAAGAAATACTTTAAATAAAATAATTTGTTTATTTCTTTATTTAATTTATGGAATAGGCTTTAAATTTATTTTGCCTCTTCTTCCGAGAGAGAAATCTGCAGAGGAGTAGAAGTAGAAAATAGCCTTCGTTTTTGACTTGTGATGAGAAGTGCTGATAAGTGTAAGATATCAAAACATTCCTTCGGATTTCCTCCGGATATGCGTCTCTATAAGCCGCGATCGCGTGACTTCGGCGGATAAACAAGATTTCGCGGCTTTAGTTACCGAAACTGGCACAGACCTACGATCCCTTTGGAAGCATTCAATATTTCGCCAAAATGCCGCTGACGAAAGAAATTGGAATTCGAGCGACCCTTTCTGGGCTCTGATATGAAGGATACTGATAGCCTTGCTTAAGACAAACATATTTCACCATATAGGTTGGTTCATATCCATTTTCCTTCCATGAGTCCTGAAATTATCATTCATATCGTGACCGTACCATTTGCATTACTCCTTGGTAATTTTCCCGTTTTTGCATAAATTCTGTTTTGTGCTCCCCTCTGTTTTCCCATTTGTCGTAACTTCAGCTACTTTCTTCAGCAATCCCTCTCCTCCCGATTTTTTTCCAATTCGTTTTTTCCTTCTTTCTTCATTCATAGCCTTTTCTCCCATAGAATTCTCGGAACTTCAATGACTAATGATCCTAAATATTGTCTCCTTCCAACGCCTCACCCACGTTTCGAAGACCTTCAATATTTAGTGTTTCGTATTACACTTCGCCATTGCTATCCTTATTTCAGAAATAGAATGAGAATAGCCTCTCTTTTTTCCTCTTCTCTTTCTTTTGTAAGATCTTAAATATTAATTCCGAAAAAATGTAAAAACTGATAGTTTTCGAATAATGTTTAATCGAAGGTGCGGTCTATTGGTGGTCTCGTTCGATGACGTCATCGATGTTTCGAGACATTTCATCAATAAAAAACGTTTACCATTGGCTCGTAACTCTATACTTCTTAAGTATGGAGGTAGGAAGATAACGTTGCACGTAAAGGATTGTTCCTGAGTTTAATGGTAAGAATACCTCCCTGGAAAGTGGAATACTTGGATTCAAGGCCCAGTCATGTCCTTATTTCTGTCTTTTATTTATTCTTGGGTCTATATATTTTGCAACAGATATGCCTTACTCAAACAGAGTGTCCACTGTTTTTCGTATTTCCCATTTATTTTCTTCATTTATAGTTTGTAACGTATAGCAGCTTAGGATATAAGCATAGATGCCCACCTACGCATCAACATCAACAACAAGGGATATATATTTTTCTAAAGGGTATATAGAGCAGGAGTGGCAGTTTAGCGATAATCAACTCACCTCCCCGCCTTGGTGACTATCATCTCGGTGCCAAGTTCATTGAACTCGTCCCACAGCGGCTTCATCTCCAACGCCGCGCCCGCGCATAGGAGACTCGGGTGCAGGGGTTTGCTGCGCTCGGCGCCCTCCCCGCTGCGGCGGCCGCTCCTGCTGCGGCTGCGCGCCCTCTCTCGGCCACGCCCCCTCTTCCTCCCCCTCTCCTCCCCCTCCTCCCCCCTCTCCTCGTCCTCGACCTCTTCCTCCTTCTTGGACCCGTTGGGCTGCGACGGAGGGGACGGCGCCTGGTGCTGCGGAAGGTACGTCTGCGGGGTGCGGAGGTAGTGCAGGGGGTCGCTGGGGTGGTGCGCGGGTGCGGTCGGGCGGCTCTTCCCTGCCGACTGGAGGCAAGCTGCAACGAAACGACGTTGTTTAGGCTTCCGATGGTCATATTTCATTCCTATGGTAGGGCTGTCAAGATGTCAGCAAGGCTTAATCGGGGTAATTTGGAACAGTAACACGCAAACATATTACTTTAATGACAGTATATTTAAAAAGCTCCTACGCTATTCTTTATACAGTATTTTTATCTCGAGAAGGGAGTTATGTCAATAACTTCAGGTCTCTCTTATTCTCACTTTTCCAGTCCAAGAGCCCAACTATAATTTAATGAAGTCCATATATTATTAAATATAATGAAACATAAATTGAAATAGGTCTCTCTTTACTGAATGCTACGAAAAGGGTTATTTATAATGCAAGGTATTGTAATGACGATATCCACTTTTATCATAAATTCATAACAATCTGTCTCAGTGAAGATAGTAAAGAGAGACTAGCTCGCTTCTCATATAGTAAGTCTCATTCCTTCTCCAGAGCTTCAGTTAGCTAGAGATATAAGTTAAGAGGCTCAAACGTGCTACGAGAGAGTATATAGAGATCACTCTAGATTTTAAAACCTCGCGGGCGTTATCACTTAATTCATACTTGTTTTGCATCCTTAGTAATTGCGCCTGATTTGCGTTTCCTCAATACCTTAACACAACATTATCTTGCCAAAGTAGCTAATTGTATGATTATGAACACTACCAGAGTAAAACAATCTTTTAATCTCGAGGAGACAACGAGGGTACATTCTCTATCCCTGGGATGCCTCCATAACACATTCTGCAATTTGATCCACACCTCCCCGTTTGAATGGCGATAGCAAAAGTGCCTCTGCCGTTCTTCGAGGAGATGAGCCGCTCTCATTAGTAGAACACAAATCTGTCTTCGTGGCAGGCCCAACACGAACAATCGCTACTCCTCAAGAACTCGCCCTTTCCCAACTAATTAATCCACGATAAAAAATAAGCGGCATCTCTTTAGACGGTTACCGATTAAACAATCTTCCCAAATGCTAATTGTTACTTTTATTTTCAGAATACAAATGACTACACCTGCTTTAACAGAATAGATGGTGTATGATTTGCCATGCTCTTTTATCACTGCTTGAAAATAAAAAGAGCGTGAATTAACTAAAGTTCAAATATGAATCTCAGATGATTATTTCCTCTATTTTCAGTCATCTGTACGCCCTTAATTAAGAAATGTCTAAACATATGCATTGATATCAATAAACAAATCATCAATGAGAATGCATTAGAATAAGAGAAATAATTCGTACTAAATGCTGGTTTTCTACAAAGGATTATAAGATAGAGTCCGAAATCAATCAAAGAAGCTTTAACTTTGTGGAACTCTATCCTAGTAAATCGGTGGAAATAACTGTGTAAATAACACCACACACAACTTGGGTAAAATGCTTCTCAATAATAAATACACTTTTAACTATACACGAAAAAGTGGCATTTACAAATTACACTGCAACGGTTGTGGGACGATTTACTTAGTTCAGACGTCCCGCAATTTACAAATAAGAACCAAAGAGCACTTTAATTCTTTCCGTAACAATACACAGGCATAACATTTCGCAAAACATCTTTTAGATAACAATCACACCTCAGATTTCTCTTCTACTCTATTACATTGTCATCACAAAGGACGCAAACTAAATTATCTTGAACAAATAGAAATAATACACCACTTAAAAAACAATTACACACTCACCAACTTCCATCTTTTCCCTAATTATTCTACCCTGCTGTCCATTGTCAATCTGCTTCCCCTTCCTCCTCCCCCTAACACCGCTGATAGCTAATCTGATTGGTGGCTTGGTTTTGTACCTTATGTATACATATGTGTACTTTTGAATAACTCCTATGCTTGATAATGGACTAACTTCCAAAATCGGTCGCGATATTAAAAACTTCTAAACAAGTGGAATTTTTGCACAGTTATTCCCACCCATTTACTAAGATAGAGTCCTTCAATGTAAATATGGTAGTAGGAGGATAAAATATATTTAAGTTCACGAAATACGCAGTTTTTTGGAAAAAATAACGCAGTCCTTCATTCAATCAATATCGTGAATATGGCAGAACACGGAAGGGAAATTCGGAAAGTACAGGCAAATCATCGGTGATAATTTCACTATTATCTTTAAGGACTAATATTGATAAGAGTTTAGCGTTATGGGGTAGATGCTATTCGATATATAAGACATGTATCCGTCAAGATGAGATTGAGAAAGGAAATACACAATCGAATAAGACTTAAATGAGTCGAGATCGAATAAGACTCTGACGTCAGAGATCGATCAAAAGTTGTACACAACTGAAAAATGCATCCTCAAACCATAAAAAGGAGACCAAGGAAAAAAAGAGAAAGCAAATCAGTACAATACATTAAACTTGTCAAATTCCGAGTATGGGGAGACTTTCTCTAATCTTTCCAATAAATAAAAATTTTAAAATTTTAATAAGCCACTTGAGTATGTCGACCGAGAGAGAAACCATGTTCGAAAATTGTTGTGTAGTAGGAGGGAGTTGATCCTGGGGTATTACCGATACTCATTAGAAAACAATAACATTGAGCACAACATATAGTGAGGAAAGACTATTGAACACTTTCTAAATAAGAAGATGCTAAATTAATAAACATTAATCTGATTTAATAACTTGAAATTTTCCAGAAAGCGCCACAATTTCGAAGTTAAGCATTACTAATTTAAGAACTATTAGCACAGTAAATCGAAAGAAAGCCTTTTCATCTCGTGACAGAAAAAAGAGAAAACGACAAAGTCTTAGGCAATGAACGAAATCGCGATTGCAAAAAACGTTTTCGAGTAACGGGATAGGAGGGACTGAGTTGAAAAAAGGGAAGGAAGGCTAGGAAGTGGAAGAAATTAGTCACCGAGAATGTGACAGGGGAATGGAAAGCGTCGGATGTCAGTCGAGCACAGCTTTCCCTCAAGAGATTCCCTATCCGAACCCTTTTTGCCACTCTTTCCTTCTCGAGGAACGAATACCCTTCCAAAGAATAACGAGAGACCACATGTTTCCACAGAAAAGACAAAAAGACTATAAAAACCGAAAACAACGGGATTAAGCGTATTGGACTTTCTGACTCGAAAACGGCATAAAATTTTCTTTCTATAAAAATGTATGTTCAAACTCGAAAAAGATTCTGAATATATAGAAGGTCATCTATGAATATGACCTCTTTTCGTATCGGAGCATGGAACCGAACTGAAAACAGAGAGAACAGTTAAATTTTCTGGACTAAAATTCCGCGCCTAAACCAAAAAAATTGTTTTCTGAAACTGATTTTTTTGCACCGAAACCGTTTATTACATATTCTCTTATGAATGAAATTTCGCATTCTGAATAAATTCAGCGGAAGTAATAGGTACTAATAGTGATACCATACCAATCACTAGTTAGAATTAGTAAATAAAAATAAATAAATAATGGAGCTCCTACTTTCATTATTTTATTGTATGATTACGTTACAACTGATGTTCATGAGTATATGCACATAATAATAACCATTCATAAGTATAAGTATAGTATTTAATGTTGGGAGCAAAAGAACGGTGGCTGACATGAAATTAGGACTGAACTGGAATCTGTCGTTCTAATGGAATCGTAGCGGATATTGAAACTGTAATAATTACGGCATGATGTGCAGGTTGAAAATGGCCGACGTTTCGATGAGGGGGTGGGTGAAAGATGAAACATTTCTAAAATAAATAGTGGATTACTGCAGAATATTACGGAATTCGGCTGTATTTCAGATATTATGCAGAAAACAACACAATGCAGTGCTCTTTTACAAGAATGCTCCTACGTAACTCCAATAGATGCGCGGATTGAATATGTTGCTATCCTGAGGGCTGCGAGTGAACATGATCATCAACGCATATTGCATTCGTTCATTGCTATACCTGAAAATCGCAACAGAATTACATCGTAATAGTACGTCAAATTGAGGAATTGTAAACGTCAGTTCAAATGCGGAATGAATTTCAACTATTCGTGGCTTTTGTCGTTTTAGGGACCGAAATATAAAGTCGCTGGCAAAGTTTTGGATTTAAAGTTTGCGATTTTATACATTTTTACTTAGTATTTTACATTTGTTATGAAATACACATGATTAAAATACATTATACAAATAAAGAATGTGATGGAGGATTTAATCCACGCCATCGATGAAAATCATAGAAAATTATTTATATGTAAATTATATTTACATTAAATTATTTATATAGGAAACAACGGGAAAATCGTGGCTGGCCGTCTGCGGATTCGAACCTCTAAGTTTTGATTCGGAAATCCAGTACCCCATTACACAAACTAGCGCCATAAACAAGCGAATGGACGATACAACTTCAATTTGTGCGGCGATTGCAACTAGCATAATATCATATGTTAAATAGCACTGCACCATGTTTTCAACTATCCATTTTCGACTAATATTAATTTTTCTCCTACGGAAATTATTACTTCTTTTTTTAGTTTAAATTTATGCTACCTCTTTTGCATTTCATCATATTTTTATTTCCGTGAATGGACCTCAGAAAGTACTTCCCGAATCACTTGAAAAAAATAAAAAGAATTAACACAAAGCATGGATTAGAGCCACACATTTTATAAAGGACTATCTTGTTTCAAATTCTTTGCAGTGTGTTTATACTGAAAGGAAACTAGAAAAATGTTTAAACTAACAATATATATCTTTTTGATGCAGTAGAATATATTTTTATAACTCATTATGTTTATAGAACAACAACAGTAGATTCACATGATTATATTTTTTTAATTGGTAATATCTTGTTTGAATTACTACACATGATTCATTTCTGGAAACCTTAATGCTATCAATTATCTTCGAAATGATGTCAGCTCAAAATTATAACCGAAAGAAGAAAATGTCCACGGCCGTTACATCCGTATATATCTTATAAAGTGGTTTCAATGGCTAATATTAGAGTATCGAGCCATTTATAGTTACAAAAACACGAATGAAAAACTTTTCTAAACTCGCTTTAAGCTAAAAGATCCTTACATTTACTCTTATAAGAGTAATAAAGATCGGTAGATAAATGTAAAGCTCCTTTATCTTTTGAACGGCTTTTTTACGGAACCTATTCATCGTAAAAATCGTGGGATAGGATTGATTTTAATAACAGAAATTTTATGGATGCAGATAAGATATTTCCTGATACTAAAAAGTTCTGATGCGGAAGGTAAAATCAAGGAATCAAATCCTACAGCCAGCCAAAAATTAAAAAAAAAACATTTTTTACACTTTAGCTGGTTTATATTACGTATTAATATCAACCTCGTAATCAGCGAAAGAGAATATAACCTGCATTAAGGTAGAAAGTTGCTGAGAAAAATATTCGCGCAGAAAACTGGCTCTTGTTATTTGAAGAATTAGTAGGTTAAAAGAAAGCTTTATTTTACGTTACTCTCCAAATTGTGATGTCTTTTATATCCTGTTAATCTATCCTCTTATATATCATGCTGAAGAGATATTGACAGTGTTACATTTCAATGTGAAAGATTAAACTTGCTTGTGTTACACTGAGTCGAAGAATACTGCATTAAATCATCGATCACTGAACTCAAGCAAGAAACTTGGACCAAAGCGATTTACGATTAGCAAAGTAGAATTTGTATCTTCGTCTAAGGTGTAACAGGAAATCAAGTGATCATACGCCACTTACTTATGCATTTAAGATATGACTTTGACTCTTGCGATTCTTAAAATGTGGTTCATTATCTATGTTACTATTTACATTCTAAACATAAATTTATTATAAAATGTCTCAATATATCAAAAGAAACTGACTTTTACAATTTTTCTGCCTTCATTTATAGAATTTACTTCGAAACCCGTAGAGTTATTTCTCAACCACTTATATGAATTCAATTCGGTTGACGGCGTCAACAATAATAGCCACTTGCAGGAAATAAAGTAGCGTAAATCGCCATCGGGAGTGAATTATACATTTCAATCGATACGAATTTAGGCAAACATATTCGGTTAAACTGTTGGATGAAGTGCGTGCAATGGTCATTTTCCGTTGATACAATGAGATAATTTTTACAGGATAAAGGGCATAATGATCAATTTGCTACGTTTCTTGAAATAAATATTACATTGTCTCCTTAAATTTCCTCCAATTTATCTGATAATTCATCGCTGAAGTAACACATGTACATCTTATGAAAATGTATCAAAGAGAGTGGTCACCGTCTGTCATAGTTGAATCCTTTACCATATATTTCAGACTACATTAGATTACTTACATTAACCCGATGCAGAAATATACTACTAAAAATTTTCATTAAAATATCAATCATATCACCATCATAACGAAAACTATTTTAATTTTCTTCAATAATCTATATCCGCATTAAAATTCTTGCAAGTCACGAATTACGTAAGAAACGGTCTGAAAACACCTCTTCTTTTTTCTATTTACTAATGTTTTGGATCATTCTCAGAAAAATTAGCTTATAACTATTTCTATTTTGGTCCGTCTATTACTTCACGGTCATTGGCCGAGTTAACAAGAATGTGGAATTATAGTGTGGAAATAAAGCCTTTCTTAGACAAACTTTACCTGAATCAATGCATAAAATCATTTTAGAATCTTATAAGAATTTACAACATCTAGAAGAGAGTAATTATAAGTAATGCTTGTTAATATTTCATTGCAACATTTTACTAATCGCTCTACATTGCGCTGCATTTTCTCGAGCTCGTGGATGCAGTTACTATACCATTTACTTGATGCATATTCTAGATAAGACCAATCTAAAGCTAATTCTTTCTACTTGCGATATTTTTCACAATACCTGTGAGAATATTAATCTTTAAGTATTAATTTTTAATTTCTGTTTCGCAGATTTCTCTTAAACGCGTGCTTTACTTCAATATGTCTAATCATTTGACTAGCTTTATGTTCAATAATTTTCACTAAATTCATCCTTCAATTCGTCATAATTTTTTATAAGGGAGAACTTCATGAAGACGTTTATAGGCTAAACTAACAGGTAATGTACATTCGAGAATTACTAATTGGCGGAAAAAATACTGAGGAGCATAGTTGTGTTTTTCATTCGAATTTTAAATGGAAAATTGAGGAGTTGGTTTTTTTAACTTTCAATTGTTTATTCCCATCCCACCTCTGACAGGTTCCTGACAGCTGATCTATTGTCTCATAAAAGAACAACTACTGCACATCGTCGCATAATGCTACGAGTATTTAGCTTTGTTATCCCGGATTCTCTCTTGCTGTGGTTTACATTGACTATGAAAACGAATCATTTTGCTATGATAAATGCAATCAGATTATGAATTGTTGACAATGGTGATTACGAAGTGTAAAACTTTTCTGCATAAAGCGCGATATGGGAATTGATGATTTATTTGTGTATCCTTAATCTTATGCGTCCCTCGCTGCACTTAATCAAATTATTGAGGAGTCTGAACTTCCCTCAATTTGGTCGTTGGTCGCATTCGTTCGAAATATTCTGATGAAGTATTTATCAATCTATAATAATCGCATTTAGTAAAACAAGACCGATGGATGTGTCGAGAAGCTTCCCTTTTTTGATATACCCATCCTTATAACTTTCAGTATGTTCCATTCATAATAATTTCTATTCCCTTTTAATAATGAAAGGCCAATATTTAAAAGAAATGCTAATAAATCTTTTTAATTTCCATTTTTATCCACTTTTATATGTTAATCACGTTGGTAAATTTCAGGCTAATTTAGAAATTGAAATCGTTCCTTTATAGTATTACTACAAACTTGCGCATCTTTGAATATAATATCTGTTATCTACGTTTAGCTCGGTTTCTGTTCCAAGTATTTTGAGTCTCATCAAGATATACTACTGTAGCAAAAGAGGAACTAAGTGATCATAATTCAATGGCTTAAATTTTACCATTTATAAATAGTCAACGCAATTCAGTATGAGAGATTTACTCCAAACCTTGGAGCTCAAAGCGGCGGGATACGTTAGAAAAGATTTCGCTTGGCATAAAATTTAATTAATGCATTGGTAGATTTTAACATTTAAAATTTTTTATGTGTTTCTGGTCCCCCGAAATCTGCCATGACGCTAATGCTTCTGGAACTACAGCGAGAGCATATGTTCATAATTTTACGCACGGCACTCAAATCGTCTATACTATTATTCTCTGAAGTTAAACTTGCGGGATGATGTTATATTTTTAATTAACTTGATTTTCACTTTCCATTTGCATCGAAATAACGTGACAAATCTACCAGATGTGGGGCGACCGACCTTCATAGCTTTGCGATACTCACCTGCAAAAATACCTCCAGAAGTTCGGTCTCTCTGAGTAAACTGTAACTTTGCATTCTTTTACTTTTCCCGATGATGGCGTTTTGATAATAATCGAATGCCTTTGATTTAAATAGGAACCCTTTCTTTCGTCAATATAGTTGGCTTTCTCACTCAATTGTAACTTAAGAATAATTTAATACGAAAAATTATATTTTTACATTAATGGACATGCGTAATTCATATTTTAAGGCTTAGCTTAAGATTTCATATAAAGCAAGGAAAAGGAGCTACAAAGAACTGGCATTACTTGAGGTTATTATCCGTTTCGAAGCATCATTGAATTATCGCCCCAAATCTTCTTTCTTTTCCAGTCAAACGGTCTGTTTTACTTGTAATTGATTCAAAACTTAATCTGTATTACCTCCGTAACTAAACCGAAGAAACGCTTCATCATCCAACAGTTACTTAATTTATTCAGAATATGCTACTGAACTATAAGTGTTGATTAGCTCCTCAAATTATTTCATACATATTTTTATATTATTTTAATTATAAATATTACCAGTTAAGTTTCAAGCTATTTCAACTTTACAGCAATTATTTGTAGCTAATACTTGCTGGGATATAGATTATATATATATAGAGACGATTCCTGTCATCCTGAGCAGAAAAGCCATTGTTATCCAAGGCAAAGTATTTGTTAATTCCCAAAGAATAATATAGTATAAAATCTCAATATCTGTAAGCACATGTATAAAAAATAGATGAATATGAATTTTTCTGACCTTATATTCAAAATATAAAAATTATCTCACGTTAATTTTCACGTTATACTATATAATACGTGTGGCATTTCAAATATAGAATTTCTTCTATTAGTTCTCGTTCATCCTCAAAAATCATTCCTTACACTAATAAACTTGACTGAGTAACCGTGATTTTCCTTTTCTTTTATCTTAAATTCAGCATACTTTAACACTTCTACATTGATACTTAAATTTTGCGAGGATCCGCCGGACGAGGATATCTTTCGATAGTTACGATTTCATTCAATTTAAGCTTACAATTTGCCGCCAAAACCACCGAGAATGTTACTCCTACACATGCATATTGTTGTTTATATATCTATAGAGAGTAATTTAAGGATGTTCCTCTAAATGTTTAACGGAAATGTTTAGAATTGTAGTCAAAATTTGAAAACTATCTCATGTTTTCAAAGGAAAATATTAAATATGATCAAAATTTCAATGTGTTAAAAAACCCATTCAGTAACGAAGGTTTAAAGTTGAATTTCCACAAGTTATCCGATTCCAGCTCGAGAAAGGGCTAAATTTGGTGAAAATATCAATTATCGGAAAAAGAACAAATGTCGATGATAACGATCTTATTCTTCTTCGTGCTTGAACAAAATTCACCGTGAATAATTAAATGGTACACAAGGACAAAGAGCTCACCCTCCATTTCCTTCATGGGGGTCGAGTAAGAAGAGAGATGGTGCTGTGCAGACGGCCAGTCATAGCAGCAATCCGCTGCCGCCGCCCCGGGGGCCTCCGGGGGCAGAGGGGCAGATCCGTGCGAGATATCCCCGAGGGGACGGCTCGCATCCGTCGCCAGCCCCACTCCCGCAGCCATGCCGCTCAGCGGGTGCGGGTGCATCCCAAGTTATCACAGAACACACTCATGCAAGCACCACAAGAAAGTCACCAGAGGGAATCGGAAGGCACTCCGAGAAGTCCAAGCACTTGGTAGATCCTCCTTACCACCTCACCAAATACTATTCGCGAATAAAGTTATTGGTTGAAAGGGGTCCCTCCGCGAAGAGCCCTCAAAATACTTCCAAAGGCCGTCGCGAGGAAGTCGATTGCGTCGCACTATTCTTCCGCGCTTCTCCGAGGTCCCCCGCGAGGCGATTCGCCTAATTGGGATCGATTTAAAGAGGCGCCGACAAAGTGCCTCACTCAGTTCTCTCCTTCCACCTGAAGAAGCGCGTGTTCGCACCTCATCGGACAAAGGGTTATCGGAGTGCGGCTGTCACCTAGCGACTTTAAAACTCGTCGCCCGAGTTAATACCAACGGTGGCTGCAAAAGTGTCGTCGTCCGTTTTTTTTATCCGTGGTCGGGTGGCGAAATCGGCAGACGCAAAAAAAGAGCCGGAGAAAGATTTGTCGAGGGGATGAGCGGTCGGGGCGTAATCGTCGACCTCCAATTAGGATGCCGTGGATGTCGTCGGGATTCTATCGGCGGACCTCGGAGAAGGCTGCCGCCGAATGATGTCGATGAAGAGTGCCGTCAACGCCGCCGAGACCAGCCGAAGGAATTCGGGAGGCCGTCGAAAGAGGCGAGAACTCGATGGCACGGCAAGGGTAACTGGCAGTCGCTGGCGGCAGCACCCTTCTTCCCTCTCCTCCCCTCCCTGCATCCCCAAGGAGCACTTCTAGAGATGGAGGAGGCGTGGCTAATGATGCAAGGCGGGGCGCGGTGGGTGGGGAGCCGTGGGGGGGCGTGGTCTCAGGGTGAAGAGGGATCCAATGGCCGCACATCGACGTGTCGACGCCTTTGTTTTCTCGGTGCGTTTCGCTGAAGGGAATAACGATTTGCTCCCATGAATGGGACTCGAGAGGGGAAGCCTCCAATTCATTGCTTTGATAGAGCGATTTGGGTAAACGTAGATTGATTCCTCGAGCATATACGTAACTTTCAAGCCATTTCCTTTGAGAATAAACCCATATGATTTTATGCGATCCTTACCTTATTAACGGAATTGACATACATGTAAATATAGTCGACTTACTTGACTCAGTCGGGGTCACCCAAACAAATAACTTACGTTGGATAATTCTTATCCGAAATATACGTGTCAATAGAAAAAATTACTGAAATAAAATTCGGTGGTGAAATGGAAATTTGAAGGTCTTTCTTTATCCAGGCCAAGCAAGATTATGCGACAAGTGTGTGGGATCCTGCGGACGAAACCTTTAAGCACAAACTCAGGAGGATGCAGCGCAAGGCTTTGATGGAAAAAGCGGTCATTAAAAAGCAAGTATTACGATGATGCTTTGTCTATGTCAATGTAAGAACTCTGCAAGCCGCCTTTCGGCATGTGGCAGGGGTTGGAAACACCTTGACTCTATTTTCCTAAACGGTTGCTTTCGCGTATAGTTCACGGAAAAAAATGAAGTTTTGAACCGATTTGTTCTAGCATCTATTTCCCTAATCTTTCTGGCAGTATCAGAACGGCCCGTATAACATGGGGGTCGCTTAATACAGGTTATATCATCTGAGAACCTAATTTCTCTGAACTTATTTAATAAATTTATCCTTTGAATTTTTCTTCTTTCTTCTTATGATTCCCATCCTGCGTCCTGTAACATCTGAGTGACACTCGCTGTTTTATCGTAGCAGTTCGTGCTTTCTGATTCAGTTGGGGTATTTTTGGAGAAAAGAACTATTAGTTAGGTTGAAATTGCTACATAAATTCAGAAAAATTACGTTTTAGAAAGCTGTTGTAGAAATTATGTGACTTATTAAAATGAATTCTTTGATCGAACGATTCGCTATAATAATTTCTGAATTGAATCAGTCGATATTTACCACGTGCCGATATGCGATTTGCTTGATATCAATGTAGATGAAGACATAGATACAAGAAAGCAGTATAATACTCAATATCTTCTACATTGTTTTGTGAAGGAGTAGATCAAGTTCTGAGATTAAATCCAACTATTTAGCTCCTTTACGATGCGCTGCCTGCACACGGTACAGACAGGGAGCAGCAGTATCAGCATTCTTTGGCATAAATTCGACTAAATGAGGCTTAACTTGGTGGTATTCCATGACAAAAGAAGCAAATTGACAAGGAATAGTCAATTTCATTCTTTGGCATTATTTATGCTAGTCTCACCGACCACGAATCCCGGCAAAGGAATTTCAGATGTCCTTTAGCAAAGAATGTTTTGGCTTCTCGAATGCTAAATCTTTACAAGCGAAAATTCATACTCATAACGGGAACACCGCGTTTGTGGGGAACATGACGTCGCACAGAGGGCTAGAATAGAGAAAAGCTGGACAAAAATGCAACAGTGTGAAGTTTTTTGTGTAAAATGTTGTGTGTAAAGTATTTCGAGTGCAGACTATGAAAATTCGCATGGTTACTGCTGAATAAATTTAGCATACAACCATGCAAGTAATTTACGTCGACTCCTGTGCGTTAAAATTATACTGGTGGTCAAAGTTTTATCAAATTTTGCAAAAAATGCCGGTCTTAGGTTTTTTGCGAAATCTTTCAAATGCAAACCGATGCTGAATCCAATAGAGGAAATTCATCGGATGAACACATATTATGTAGTTTACCTAGATTTTCAATTTTGCTGAGGGCATTTCATTTTGAAATATTTTGTTGCAAAAGGTTTCATAAATTTAACGCTATCCACTTCGCGGGGATTTCCTGAAAGGCTTTATTTATCTCCACGTGCTTTCTTCTTTCTTTTTAATTTTATTAGCTATCTCTCTATGTTGAATTATTAGTGACTAGAAGATGAATTTAAAATGAGATTAATCGGTCTCAATCTCACCCTGATAAATACGTTTTATTACTAATATTGTTTTTGAAGTACTTATAATAAATTATTAAAATTTGATTTTCAAGAAGAGGAAGGAATTCATAACTTCCACGACCGTTCTTTCCAATTTCCTCTCACAGTTACCCTGCGCCTTACAAGCTCAATTGGAAGCTTTCTCCTTTCCTAATTCTCAATTTTTTCTAACCAATCGTTTTTTATTTTCTTGTCTCCGTATTTCCTAAAATCAATTAAATTATTATTAAATCGTATAATTAAATAATAGTTAACTTAGATCCTCTTAGTCGAATGTGGAAAGAGTCCACGGAAACGGAATTTTGCGTCTTCTGTTTTCACATTCACTTATCCCAAGGTTTTCTAGGATTAAGCGAGTTTGTATGTATATACCATTTGCGTCACCATATCCCTATCCAATCCATTTATTTCCTACACCCTCTTGGTGGTGCAAGTCCTTGCTGACACTGTCAGTTATACCGTATGGTTTTCGTAATACATTAAAGCCTATTTATTTTATCTATTAAAGGAATATACACTAGCGGCTAATCAAATATTTTATTTAATAACAAAGGTAAACAATATAATCGCAATTTCAAGCAAAAGCAGCAAGTTAAAGCTGATGATGAATTTAAGAGACGAACAATAAGTAACAAAGAATAAGTAAATTAATATGATTGAATTGACTGAGTTATGGTTGGATCAGATTGGTACAGCATATGAATAATTGATATGCGAAATTCTATGGTGGTCATGCCAATGTGAAAAAATCAACATTAGGGTGTGGAAAATTTAATATTTATGATCTCCGAAGATGAAATGAATGAAAAGACATTTAGATTAGCCGGGATGTGCAAAACATGGAAATCAGAAGATGGCTGGGATGAACTGCGTGGCAGATTTGAACTTCCTAATTATATAGGACGCGGCAACCATAGTTTTAAAATCAAGGAACATGAGCAGAAAACAGACATAGCGAAATTTTCTTTCATTAATTGGGGTATTAGGTACTCTTTATCTGGTGAATTTCTCGTGTCAATGCCTAAAAGTGTAAAATTTACAAAAATAAGCTTCAGTCAAGATGTATGTAATTATGTATGTGACTATATGGATATTATGTCATCTACTGTATTATTTTAGTTAATTCACAGATCTCATACATATTTATGTTAGATAGTTCTTATTCATGATTTATGATTTTATTTTTATAATATTACATTGTAGTTCAATTGTACAGCCTACGGTAGGTTTTTGGAGGGGTTTCCCTCCCGTCTTTGGGTGGTGCGAGGCTTAAAATCATTTTTATGTTCCCCCCAAACGTCGCCACCTGGTCTGAAGGCTAACTTGCGAACTTAAATAAATAAATAAAAAATAAAAATATGAAGAGAAAATACAACCATAGAAAAGGTTACATAAAGCAATAATCTCATTTATATTAGCATATCGGTAGATTTATTGGTTTAGCTCTATATTTAGTGGAAAAACGATATCGGATGCTACTTCAGTGAGTAGTAATCATTTTCTTGCATTTAATCACTTGGAGCTACTAGAATGAGCCGCTAGAATTAGTGAATTGTCTTCATTGATTTTTCAAAAATCCATGTACAATCCACGTACGTGTACCATGTCTATTCTGGACAAAAGGACCAAAGTAATAAAGGGAACGAAGTTTAAACACCAATGACAGGAAGAAAGTATATAAGCGGGAATTACCTATGAAAAATTCAGATGAATGTTCTCTGCCGTTTGGAAATGTCTGAGATTACAAACACGCAGCTTCACGCACCATCCCAGTATCTTTTGCTTATTAGATAGTAAAATCTTTGAAAAATTTACTATATTAAAATCAATATCAACCCAAAACACTTTTATGAACAATAATTTATTTGTTATAATGCGATATGCTATGGTGACCACAATTTACCCATTCTACAGAATTATCTATGATTTTTGGTATGCTTTAGATAACGAAACACAAAATTGCTTTACCTTGTTCAAAATTGACCGTTCAATTTCTCAAAGAAAACAAACGCTAAAACGGGATTTTTTTAATGTTCTTCATTCACTCCTTCATTGTCGTCAACGGCTAAATAATATACAATGATGCAGATATATGTAATGCATAACTAGAATCAAAAATTAATATCAAAAACATTTGCAACCCACCAGGTTTTTACATACAATCCGTTGAATTGAGAAAAGAAGTTTCAATGAACACACTTATACCAAAACTCTTTAATTTCGCAAAACACTAGCAAACATTTACGTTCCAATAAAGAGCGCTTAATTACTACTGACGTTCAAACAAAATTTTTTAACCTTTCTTTAATCATCGTATGTTTGTCCATGCAATTTTTAACTGTAAATCCCTGATAACTGAAAATGCTAAAATTTCATAAATTACCTCCTTCTTTATATAACACAGTACAACAAATCGATTTTTTTATGTGCCCTCTGAATCAGATTATGAGAGTTTAACTATCTTTAATGAGATGAATAATAAACTATAAGTAAAATATCTCCATCACGTACCATTTCATACAACCATGGCATTCATTTTATTAATCAATAAATAAATTATTTTTCATTTCAGAGATTTCTGTGGAAGATGCCAAGTTTTTTTCATTTGTTGAAATGTCTATTCCATTTTACAAATTCACGCTTCAGCATATAAATTTTAAATTATTTTTCTTTCAATGTAGATTTCGTCACAAATCTGGATAGTTAAAATGTTTCCTTTGGTCGATTCGGTTTGTATTCACTTTTTACTTTCTCTCTATACGTAGTATAGAAAAAGTATTGTATTAGCAAACATATTCGACCTCCAGATTTCGACGGAAATAGATGTTTTGGGGCCCATAGAGCACGTTTTCGCTATTTTCCCGAACATGTCTGTCTGTGTGTATGTCTGTCGTTGGTAAAAAGGTTTGTGGGCGCTCTATCTTAAAAAGGAATTATCCGATCATTTCCAAAACTCATATTTAGCATTTTTCTAACAATGCTAAGAGTTGATTAGTTTTTTTATGAATACCGCTTAACCGGAAGTTGCGGTTTAACCGGAACAAATTTTGTTTCTTAAATATCTCTGTCATAATGCAATGTAGGTATATATGTAATTACCAACAAAAGTTATAGATAATGTACTTTACTACAACTTTTATTTGAAATATTGTTTCGTACCACTGATGGTTTAGGAGTTATTCTTCAATAATGGTTAACCGGAAGTTGTTGTTTATCCAGAAATGTGAGTTTTTCATACATATCTTTGTCAGAATGCAATGTAGGTATATACAATTATGCACAAAAGTTATAGATAATGTACATTACTACAACTTTTGTTTGAAACATTTTTCTGTAACACTCATTTTTTTGGAGTTATTTATATGTTACCGGCATAGGCTTCTGTTTTCAATAAATATGGAGGAAGTCATGTGTTGGCCACATCAGATTTTTTTTCTTTCTCTCAGCAAAGACCAATTATGTTCTGCTAGCATACTACAATTTCACATCCAGAAGAATCGTTTTCCGATGATGGTAATGTGAAGCCTTTCACCAGGTTCATGGTTGCCCCTTGGTTTGCAGGGAAGGTAATTAAGAAAGTGCAGTTTTAGTTGCATATTGCACTTCATTTTTTTAAACAGTTTATCATATTCTTTACTCTTCGTTGGTCGATTTTAGCTTTATGGTTCCCAAGAAAGAAGTAGACACTGTCTTAAATGCCTTATAAGCACCTTTTTCTGTAGTATTCGATTTGTTCTCTATAAATTTGGATCTTGCACAGTTTCTCTGATTTGAGGCCCGATTAAAACACCCTCTATGATTTTGGCTTCACTGATTTTGGGGGATATTTCTTTCAAGTATGCAAATGCTTGCCCCTTTTTGTCCAAGACTTTAACAAAAATCTTCATTAGCCCTATTTAAATATGCAAAGGAGAGAGATAAACATCTTCAGGTTTCACCAACGACTTACAGAACTCATTTTTTTCCAGGAGTGTATGTATATCTCTGAGGCCATACCTTACGAAGATAGGGTTCACCTTTATTGCGACTATCCCACAAACATAGGAAACAGCAGTGCTTAATGTAGACTTACTGCATACCAAGTAAAATTCTCAGTACCTTCAAATCTCTACATATTTTCCACTTATTTTTACTTTTTCCATATACGTAGTATAGAGAAAGTATTGTTTTCATGAAAAAATCGACTTCGAGATTTCAACGAAAATACGTTTTGTGTGTGTGCCTGTTAGAGGTCTGCATGGGCCGAAAATTTCAACCCAAGCCCGGCCCGGCCCGTCCGTTGTTGAGCCCGACCCCGGCCCGGCCCGAACGTAGGAAAAAATTTTCGAGCCCGAGCCCGGCCCGGCCCGGACGTAGGAGAAAATTTTTGAGCCCGAGCCCGGCCCGGCCCGAACGTAGAAACAGTACATTTATTTCACTTCTTCAGCAATGCCAAAATATATAGAAACTAGATTAAATGAAAATTAATCAATAATTTCGTATTTTTGGTCATAGAAGTTTTAATTTATTTTGTAAGTGATTGTACTGAATAAATGATAAATAAAATAAATAATGTTAGCAAGTAAATGATAATTTGTTCTGAAAAAGGACAGTAATTTCATGTCATGATGGTCTTCAGCGAAAAAAGTTGTCCAAGGGCCTTTTACGAAAAACATATCACTTGATAAGTATCTACATCGCAGTAATTTACATTGTATGATAAGGCTGGTGGTCGCACAAAGGCTCCGTCATATGCTAATTACATAATAAACACTTATCTGAATAAGTAAATGGCTAGTAGAAGCGTTTCGGTTAATAGATTCTATATTTATACTCATGAAATAAAATTCCAATATTAGAAGTATACGTTGCTATAAATAAGGTTAGGTTGCTAGTGACGCTTTAAAATATTGTTCTCCCATCTATCGGGTTGATCTACACTATCTAATCTAACGGTGAAAACCTTAACTATTGATTCAAAAATCACTGTGGCTATCCATGAGAATTTTTTTGTTTACAACCTCAAACTTTAACGGAATATTTCGTTTATTTCATTGCTGTTCTTGCAATTCAAATAAAAAGCAAAATTCCACGACTGAAATATAAGTATTCATTCAATTTCCTTTCTTTTGGTACTTGTCTGGACTTCGTACGACTTCTTTTACTAATTTAATTTTGCAAAATAAACAAACCCAGCATGCGATAAAAAATAGATTTACGTGCAAACCTTATGGAAAATTATTCATGGGCCCAGGCCCGGCCCGAGCCCGATAGACTGCCTGCTTACCCTGCCCGAACCCGGCCCGAACCCGGCCCGAGCCCGAAAGACCTCCTGGTTACCCGGCCCATGCAGACCTCTAGTGCCTGTATGTGTGTGTGTGCTTGTGGTTGCTCTAACGTAAAATTTGTTAGTTGTATCAATACCAAACTTCATATATAGCAATGTGGTAGGTGCTGTCAGAGTTGATTAGTTTTTGGAGTAAATCGGTTAACCGGAAGTCGAGCTTTATTCTTCGAAGCAAATTTCCGTTTTTGCAAATTATCTCCATAAATATGATATTTAGGTATATACTATTACTTACAAAAGTATTAGAAAATATAATTTACTATAACTTTTGTATTAAACATATTTTTGTATAACTGATTGTTTAGGAGTTATTCATGAAATACTGATAAACCGGAAGTTGCTGCTTACGTACTTTGTGGGTGCTCTGGGCGCTGTGGGCGAAAGGCCAATTTCATCGTTTTTCATCAAACATGTGCCGAAAATCATTATTTATAATTTTTGTGACGTCAAAGATAATAATATATAAATAAATCACTCATCTTCCAAGTTTAGATTGAATATAGAGTTCATAAATACTGTCGTAGATAAATATTAAAGTCTTATATATGGAGAAAGTCATGTGCTGGCCTCATCAGATTTTTTCTATATATATTCTACAGCCATGACATTCCATAAGCTGATATCTAAAGCAGTGTACCATCATAAGAAAGCGTCATATTTAGTTGAAAAATGGCATCAATTGACAGTGCTGGAGGGATGAGTTTATTGGTTCCAGCACTACATAGTTCCACTGTTATGACGGTAACAATCGTAGACGGTATTCCATGACCAAAATAAGAATCTTTATCTAATTCCTCTTCTTTTGTTAGTTCGATTTCGTAGGAATTTTTTCTACAGTAAATTCTCAAATGAACTTAAGCTTTCAACTGGTGAAAATGAACTTGCATTCATTATGTGAACGCTTTGATAAGTGTGAAGGGATGTTGGTTTTGGCGAACAGATGACGGATCAAAATATCAAATATGGCATGTTCGGAGAAACTAAGTCTTCCTCAATAGAGTGAGGTGCATCAAATAAGAGGTTTTATCTGTAGCTGAAAATGATTTTATTGGGAAATATCGAGAATCGTTATTAATAAATTAATGTTTTTTTAACAAGATTGGCCCAAGTCCGGGTACATTCCTCATAATTATTATCCTTCTATGTCTATGTCTATGTATATGTAAGAACCCTGCAAGCCGCCTTTCGGCGTGTGGCAGGGGGTGCAAGCACCTTGACTCTATTTTCCTAAACGGTTGCATTCGCGTATACTTCGCGGAAAAAATGAATTTTTGAAACGATTCGTTTTAGCATCTATTTCCCTAATCTTTCGGGCAGTATCAGCACGGCCCATATAACAGGGGGGTCGCATTATATCGGTTACATCATCTGAAAACGTAATTTCTCTGAACTTATTTAATAAATTTATCCTTTGAATTTTTCTTCTATCTTCTAATGATTCTCATCCCGCGTCCTGTAACATCTGAGTGACACTCGCTGTTTTATCGTAGCAATTCTTTACAAATCGTATCGCCTTCCGTTGTACTTTTTCTAAATCCCGAATATGACATTTCTCAGCGGGGTCCCATACACTACATGCATACTCAGGGTGAGGCCTAACTAACGCTAAGTAACATCGCTCGCGCACCTTTTTTTCGCTCCTACCGACTATTCTTTTAACGAAGCCGAGTTTCTTAAGTGCTTTTCCACATATATTTCGGATGTGGGCACTCCATGAAAGATTATTCGTGAGAGTTACTCCAAGATACTTTACCGATTCTACTGACATTAGGTTTACCCCTCGAAGACTATAAGAATAATCATTTATTATAGATTTACTTTCGAAGAAGTTAACTACCGAACACTTTTCTACATTAAGCTCTAATTGCCACTCATCGCACCAATTCATAATTCTATCTAAGTCGTTCGAAAGGGTTAATCTATCCTCTGAACTAACTATTTCCCTGTAAATGACTGTGTTGTCTGTGAATATCCTAACATTGCTTTCAATGTGATTGCTGAGGTCGTTGATGTATACTAAAAATAACAACGGTCCAATTACACTGCCCTGAGGGACGCCCGAGGTCACCTTAACCAAGTTGGAACTAATACCATCGAGTACTACTCGTTGCTCTCTATCGGTGAGAAAGTCTTTTATCCAGTTAATAACTTGTGCATTGATACCCGCAATTTCTAATTTGTACAGCAATTTATGATGAGGTACCTTATCGAAAGCCTTCCGAAAATCTAAAAATATCGCATCGACTTGCTTATGTTTTTCAGCAGAGTTTAGAACATCGTGTACTAATAAAGCCAGCTGAGACTCGCAAGAACGAGTCTTACGAAAACCGTGCTGATTCCTAATTATGAAATTGGACGTTTCAAGAAAACCCATTAAAGAGCTAGCTATTATATGTTCCATAATTTTACCGCTCAGTGATGTTAAAGATATAGGCCTGTAATTAGCTGGATCGTCCTTAGAGCCACTTTTAAATATTGGCGTGACATTCGCAATTTTCCAATCTTTCGGGACCTTTCCTTCGCTCATACTCTTGTCAAATATAACTTTAAGAAAAGGTGCTACGCTCTCCGCAACTTCCTTGAACACTCGAGCCGGTATGTCTTCAGGACCCGGAGCTTTATTCGGTTTAATCTGTTGCAATAGTTTAATGATGCCGTCTTCTCTGAAGGTGATTTTCGACATTGATTCAGGTTTATCAACATTCGGGAGAGTATTTGATGTATCGTCAGACGTGAAAACGCTTCGAAAAAAATCATTCAAGATATTAGCTTTGCCTTTAGCATCGTTTACTATATTACCGCAAGTATCCTTTAATGAACCAACAGTTTGCTCTTTACCTTGGACCTCACGAACGTACGACCAAAACGCTTTTGGGTCCTCTTCCAAGTGTTCGCATAAAATCTTCTTTTTATATTGACGGAGGGCATCTCGCATAATTCGTTTAGTTTCCGACTTTGCTTCCTTATGTTCGCTCTCTACTCGATCTATGTTGATACTATTCGGTTGCCTCGCAGCGGCTTTTAATTTGGAATGCAAACGCCTCTGTTTCTTTAGTGCTCTCCTAGTCTCCTTATTATACCATCTAGGTTCATTAATTTGATTTGAAAGTTTTGACTCAACATCCTTCCATGAGCATGTTGGTTTATAATGTAAAATTTAAGTCCGATTGCCTCGTTCAACTTGTTATGGGCTATCCAAAGAATTCAGCCAAAGTTAATACATTGTTCTGTTAAATTTATTCATACGCAAGCGAGTAAACGGGTAAAAACATAACTCAAGATCAGGAGTGTCGAACTCACAAATACCGGTCATTTACTACCAACTCTATTCACGCTGGCCGAAACAAACGTTTTGATGACGCTTCTAATTCCTCTAAATTTTTGCAGTTTTTGAATATCCATTTAAATAATTATAGATTTTGTTCCTCTATGAAGAGTAAAATTAACATAAATATATAACTCATAAATTGCCCAAAGGAAATATTCAATGATAATAATTCACGTTCATATAAATTTTTATAACATTTGGTGATGGATTCACATTAAGTGTAATAATGTTTATTATACTTAATAATACTCGGTTTTAAATGTATTTGATTTTCTTACATACTATCTTGCTGGAAATTTGCCATCGATTGCCTCCAATGTCTCTCAGTATTTGGAGTTAATAATTATGAATATACAATATGGTACAAGTTACACGTAGGAAAATAATTTTTTGCATACATATGTATGTACCTTTAAAGTATTTACTTTTAATCTTTAGGTATTTTTCCTGTAAAACAATGGATGAAAAAAGAGATTTCAAGCTGAGATAGTGATTCCTATGAATTATATTTTGAGAAGAACAATCGCCTTGAAATCGAGAGCCGTATGAGAGGAGTTGGAGGTCCGCCAGTTTGACATCGCTGCTCTGCGGCGGATCCAGGGGGGGCGAAGGGACGATCGACTCCTTAAATGTTACATTGTAGAGTAAATGTAACATTGTAGAGCTTGCAATTTGTTTAGGATGTGACGAGAAGTTTGAGTTAGATCGGTTTGTGAAGTTTTTACGGCCACTATACATGTATTACAATTATCAAAGCAAAAAGCTGTTTAATAGTCAGTTGGAGATGAGTTCAATGCTAAGAACTTTATCTTAAATCGCCACTTCTAAGCAAGTCTCTATGCCTGCCCCTGCTGTATATGTATATGAACATTATATGCGATATAAGCATACAAAGAACAGATTTTGCCTTTACAATAACCAAGTCAAGTGAGTAATCGGCTTAGCAGAAACTCTTTTATGCGATAATGAAATTTATTTATTATTTTTGAAACGCTGAAATATTTGCGAAGAAAGAAACGGAATTAATTCTATGGTATTAGGCCGGACTTCGTGGAAAGCCATAATAAGAAATTAGTAAAGCACTTCGTAGTTTCCACAATATTAATATTGTGGAAACTACGAAGTGCTTTACTAATTTCTTAAGAAACGGAATCTTTTGTTGCGCCACGACAATTTTCATATTTTCTATTCATAACACACAATAATGATACAAATATATTTTATCTCTACTCTTTGTCTCCCTCAGAAATTATTGTCGTAGCCTACGTTTTTTGATTCCAAATCATTCGCTGCATTAAATTCTAACGTTTTGAAGTTCCTTTGTGTTTTGTTTCGCTCTTTCTGGAAAGCTATTTGGCGCAATCTTCGGAATCGTACGGAGTGTAACAGCGGACGTGTACTTTTAGCATTCTCCAGATAAACTATAAAATATGAGTCAGCTTTAACGGAGGAGAAGATAGGATAATTGGTGGGAACGAAGTGAGAGAGAGAGTTAACACTAAAGGCTGAGTGATTTCGCGCAAAGTCGATGATCTGAACCTCGGAGAACTGCACATCATCCGTTGCACCGATCTCTCGCCAAAGAGATGCTCTCTTCTGTTATCTCCTCATACCGCTCCTCTCCGTCTTCGCCAACGTGCTTTCGCCGAGGGAACTCTATAAATGCAGGTGGGCGAGAGGTGCCAGGGATCGCTGCGGGAGGAGAATGATGAGCCACTTACAGATGGCAAATCCTGATTCAGCTGTCGATTCCATCCAGTGTGACGTATGGGCGCCTCTTTAAGCTGCTGAAAGCGGGAGGAAATGAGATATCGAGTCGAATCCCTAAATCGAAAGTACTCGAGAAGCAGATGCGATGATGAAACCTGGTTGAAATTAAAGTCTGCGAAAACTCACTGTTATCGACTTCGGTCAAATAAGGAGCGAACGAGAGACTATCCTTTCCAGAGTAGATGGGGCGAAGGGTGATCGGCCCCCCATTCTGAATTCGAAATAATTCTTCTTCTAATAATAATTTATTGCACTACGAAAGAATTCATAACTTAATGGATATATAACTTTTAACTAAAAGTTAAAATTAGGCATTCATGATGGAATCCTTGGGCAGGGATCAAATTAAACAAAATGTATTGGCAACATGGCCGTTTCTTTCTTATGATCCTGCGCTTTAGTAAAAGTTTCCCTTCGTCAAGTTTTTGTTTGTTATTAATTACCACAAATTTTCTTCTGATCGTTTAAACAAAAGGAGTTTTCAGTGGTTAGCAATTTTGCAATAATCTGACTGGAAGCTTGAAATAAAATCTGCTTCTGTAGTAACATTTTTATAACCACTACGCATCTGAATCTAAAATCAAAATAGTACTTAAAAATTCATTTGGAGATGGTTCAAATAGGAAATTGCCTTAAATTTACTCGCTCCCTTTGACAAGTTTCTAGATCCGCCTCTGACGTCGAGTCATCACAATGTCGCTTTAGAATAGAATTTATTCTTGATTAAATATCCCTCTTTTATTATAATATTTCTGATTGAAAGCCACCCTTGATGTTTCAATTCCAGTTTTAGCGTCTTTTTATCGCGATCCTCATTTTCTTGTGATTATGAAATTGCTGCATCTAACGATCCAATTAATGCGGACCTAACGAAAGGGAGTGCGAGAGACCTCCCGAAACGGGTGAGCCGATCTATTGCTGAAGTAAACTAACAACATTTGATGGAAAATCTCTATTAAAGTTTCTGTCATGTAATAATCCTCCCGATTTTGTGTCACCAGTATTTCTAATTTAATAAAACTGAATAAAAGGGTCTGCTACGAAACTTAATACTAACCTTAGGTTATCTTATGTAAAGTTTCGATCTACAATAAATAGATGTATAAATAAATATTCATACACACACAATGAATATTATAATTCATTTCCGAGTCACATTACATTACATGTCTCAAACATTTACTCCATTTAAAATTCTGCAAAAGATCACGTGAGTTTCCTTCCGTATCTGAATATTTTGATTCGGCGCGCGCGTGGGGCCACGCATTTTTCTTAGAAATTTCTGTCCTTGCAATTACTCTTTGCGATTCCTTTTAAGTATATTTGTTTGGTAGATTCAGTATCTCATCACATATACTTCAGCAAACTATGCAATAACAAACACGACGGAATTTTTATTTTGAACTATTGACGCAAATTGTTGAGAATATTTGCAAACACTCACATTGGAATAGTCCACCTAAGATCTGCACAGTTATAGGCAGGCATTTTAAACCCTCCTTTGCCAAGTACTGTAGGCCCACCGTAGGGAGGTATTTCGAGGCGCCAATTTTTTCGGCATTACCAATCGCTTGAAGACAAGAGCGTTGAACTGAACTCTCATGTAGCCATCCAATGCTTGTAAATAATCAAAAATCTATATCAGGAACAAGAGAAAAAATCGCAGTCGCCCGCCTGAATATTCAAACCCCAAAAGTTTCGACTCGGATCTTTTCACATAACTCTGCCATTCACTCCTTAGATTAAGAGTCTTCAAGGCTACACTCTACATTATTAATAAAAAATTTAACGGTTGACTCACTGAATTCAGGAGTCATTTCTTCTCCTTCATCTGAAAAATCCTCCTGAACTTAAGCAATTATTAATGTACCCATTTCTGATTAAAGTTTCTCTTGTGGAAGAGAAGCCTACACGGACCTAAGATCGCCAAAAGAGTATCTATCTATCATCTTGGGTGCTAAGCTTGTCAACGTTTTCCACAACCATCTCTTTAAATCTTTCTTCATTTTATGCATGAAAACATCATTATAAAAGTTTTAACTTAAGATAATTTTTGTGGCGTAAGAAACTGAAAATCGTCTTTTACACTACAGATTTATTATACTGTTGGACATAATTACAAGATTCTACAGCTACGTTCATTGCTAGATTCACTACGACAAAGCGTTTCTAAAATATTGTCTCCGCAGACCCTATAGTCACATTTTTTATTACACCTAAATTGCTACTTATACTGTATGTTTGCGTCTAAATTCAAGTAGTAACGTTTCCCTATTGACTTTTAAAATAAGTATGTTCTTAAAACTGTCTTTTTCAATTTGATACCTATATCGGCTAAATTGATTAATCATTATAGACGGATTCGGATTTGAAGTTTCAAAATCCTGAATTCCATAATATTAGCCGAAACGTATAATACGTAAGAGCTTAAGCAAACTCAACATTTTATTCACAAGCAAATGGTAACTACATGTAGTGCATTGATCTGCCTGAATCCCCCCCTCACACTGATCTAAGCGATACTACGATAAGAGGCGGATTTAGGGCCAAACAAATTGCCTACTGTACTGTAAAAAAATATTGGCTCCCAATATCAGAATCTATTATTATATAGCTATTTAAGTATAATATAATATAAAAGAAACTCCAAAAACCATCAAAAAAATTTACAAAGTGGCTATACGTATTTCGACTTCAAAGAAGTCATCATCAGGCGAGTCGGCAATGAAATGCTTTAAGTATAAGGTAATTTCAGGTGAGATTCCCCACCGGGTGAGATGCCCCAGTCGCAGTATTTTTAAGGAAAAGCACAAGACGTTTGTTCTACTGACGGTGAGCGTCAGTCAGTTGGAAGGCACCCGTCTATCTGCAAGAGTTTCACGGCAGTTAATTCTTTTTACGCAGTTTAATAGCATCCTTTCAAGTAGGCACTGTTTTTTATCGCCCTGTTATAAGATTGGGTATAATTTTTCTGGTTGGCATTTGTTTAAATATTTGATTATTTTGAATTAAAGGGTGAAAACTTGTAGCTATAGGTTCATCTATTTTTCCACGTGCAGTGACTAGCCATCTTGGACTAAGTGTAGCCCCACTGGCCGTAAGGGTATCTCTCCCGTACTGAAAGGATAGACACTTCTTCTAAGGATAGATGCCCCAATGCTATCTTTAGGTATATGTGTCCTATTAGTATCAATTTAACTTTAAGGTGTCACTGATTAAGGCTTTATTCAAGAAAATTTCAATTCAAATTTAAATCCACGGCCGAATGCATTTATGCACCATCAAAAGATGATGAAATTTTTATTAACCACTAGGGAGGTGCGTTTTAACACTTTTTTCTGATCGAAATGTAACACTCGAAAAGGCGGCCACCCACATTGAAATTACAAATATAATTTTTTTCGAAACCAAAAAACATCTTCTGTGAGAATGTTTGCCTCGAAATTTCGACAAAAAAATTTACATTGTCATATTTTTTTTCGGTTTAATCGACAATATGTTTGCATGAAAAGACAGCACTTGCAAAAAAACTGATGACCAAGCCTCAATATGCTATTTGTATGCCTCTAGAGGGGGCTGAGATGCCTCCAAAATTTTTTGCAAATGAAACTATTAAATAGGTTTTAAAGTTAACTTAAACGTTTACATAGATCCCGAATTTAAGTTATATTTAACAATTTTGTATATGACAAGCGCTTTTCAGATTAAATTCAGTTCAAGCTAATGAGGCACCTCTCCCACAGAGGTGGGGCGTCTCACCCGGACACTCGGGAGATATGGCCAAATGCATGGGTGCAGAAGATCTTTAATGTTTAGTGTGAAATTTTTTTAAACAAAATTTGTTCGCATCCTGTTAATAATCAATGATTTTTTATTATACCACGCAGTTTCACATTATTTTTATCACTGAAGTCATTGTTATGAAGTTATTTCCTTAGGTGGGGCATCTCTCTCGGAATTACCTTATATTATAACCACAAAACAATTATTTCTTAAAAGGGGTAATTAAGTTCTTAGATAAATGATCTCTCTTGATATGATTGTGATAGGAAAGTTACAATTTTAAATCCATCATTTATCCTGAATTTATCTAGGAAATTAGTTCAATAAAAAGTAGAAACAGAATGTTCTAAATACGCTGAAGTATTAATGAAAATTTAAGTGCAGTATAAACTAATTGCGAACGTGTTGCGAACGTGTCCCTAGAGAGAATGTTGTGCCTGCCATGAATAATGTAATTACTTGCCCGAGATCGACATTAGAAATTCATCTTATATCTTGTTAGTGGTGCTAAATTCGATTAAATAAATTTACTTCAGGGTGCATAGTTAACTCTAAAACGTTACTTGCTTCGTAAAAATTAATCAAGGGAAGGACTTCAAGAAAAAATTCTTTCGCCTTTTCTAGGTTCGCCCTAGCATCTCATAGCAATAAAGTCTGCACCATAGGTTGCGGCTATTTGATCTGCTCTATCAATGAGCTATGCTAATGAAATGATCTAATAAAATGCGTCCCTTTGCCATTGTATACCGTATATAGAGTTTATCCAAAGCTAACTGGGTCACGAGTGGCGATCGTTCAACTTGAAGGACTGACGAATTGCTTCGTTAACTTCAGGCTTGTGCCGTTGGCCGTAAATATTACTTTTTCCTCCCAGAAATCTCCATTAGCTTTACCTATAGTATTCATGCTATCTAGTCAGCGATATTTTACAAAGGTTAAATTCTTAACTAATAAAAATGCAGTTTTTTTACTGTAACAGAACTGCTCTTGACGTACAGGTCGGAGACGAAGGTCATGGACAGACATACATCAGAGAGTTTTTCGGTGGAATTGAATAAATAAAATAAAAAGATACTATGGCTTAAATACCGAGATTGTGTACAAGAAAGATGGCAGCTGAGTATATAGTTTTGAGAACAGCAAACAAAATCTCTTAAAATGGCATGGAAATCATGGGTCAGTAAAGAAAAATAAAAGATAAATGCTGTGTGGATTAATTCAATAACATTTGTAATTATATTCTGGAAGAAATAAATAGGGTAGGAAGTCTACTGAAAGTTCGACGTTACAGTTTTTAAACCTCCGATTCATGGAAATTGAAATTAAATTAATAAAATCGCAATCAGGAGAATAGAGCGATGGATAGCATTGCGAGAGTGGCTTGAGGCGACAAGAGGTAACAAGCTGTAAAAGAAAAATTAAATGCATGTAGCAGCGCCTAAATATGCTTATATATCTACACAAATACAAGCATATGTATGTGCATACTTCTAATTGTCAATTTTATAAAGATGCCATCAATCGTGGTGAACGAATAATTGCTAGATAATAGAAATATCGAAATTGTATCAAAAATAGTTGTATGTATTACCTAATGTGGTGGGTAAAGCATGTTCTGTTATGAGGAATTGAATAACTTTTATAAAATGATTCACTTTTGAATTAGGGTTCAATGTTAATCGCCACCAGAAAAATATCACAGAAAGAGTAAAGTATGCTTCTAACTTCTACCTCCTTTACATTCATCCATAATACAACGGCATATTGCTTTCCGATTAATTGTCACTTTAATTGGGTAGTATCATAGAGTAAACTTTTAAACTAACTGAAAACTATTTGAAAATTCAAGACTAGAAAGTTGTTGGTATGACGGAGTATGGCTGCCCAAACTTAATGAGGACTTTTTCTTTGGTTGAACGGAATAAATCAGAGCATATTTTAAGGAATTTTCACTGGGCGACACTGAAACTGCTTGAACTCCTGAACCCCCCCCCCCCCCACCACCCAATACCCCATTAAAATTACCAAAAAAGTATTTTGTTTACTCTCTGGCTGTTAAGTGTCAACTTTACTGCTGCTGCGCGAAACAAAAGTTGGCCCTTTATATAGCCATCGAGCAGAAACATACAATACGCCTTTCGGCATGAAATAAAATAAATAAAGATGTAATATCTTTAAAAAAATTACTATCAAATGGAAAAAATCTTCACTGAGAAAGGTTTGCTTAATTAATAATTGCCTTGCCATCAATTATTTTCTTCTTGTCCTCGCGCCAATCGTACTTTCGGATTCCTAATCGATTTCCTTGGTATTCTACGGTGTATCACCGCCCTCGTACACAATCACATCATCAAAAATTAGCTGATTCGCACTCACAATAAAAGATCTTCCACAAGATCTACCGCATGAAAACGACCGCCTACCTGGTAAGTCACACACTGAACTCAAAGGTGAATAAAAGGGAATTCTTTCGAAAGGAATATTGGGCCCATCATTCCACCACCTTCCCGAATTCAATCCCTGAAAAGAAACATTGTATCTAAACTATAACGCTTCCTGACTTCAGTTTAACACGGGTGGAACTTGATTTTTTTACTTTTTTTGCCAGCACCAAGTACTGTCACTGGGCGACAAAATCTTGGCTCTAGGCGACATTCGTGTCGCCTACTTTGTATGTTATATTATGCACTGGAAGCAATGACGAATTATGAAAAAGGTAATTTAAAAGATTTGAGGTTCTTAAATTCATTTTGAGTTTAACTTTACGTAAGATTAACATTCGGGTTGAACATCGGACATGATGGATGAAATCCTTTCGCAGGATATATCTTTAAAAAGAGGAAAGCATTTTCTGTGTGTTAAAATTTCTGTTGCTCTATAATTTTGATAGAAATTAGGTTTTTTGACTTAGAACTTCAATCTACGAAGTCTATTTAGGCTATCAAATTATAAATATAATTTATACCCACCTTTATCCATTTACTTCATTGATGCGAAGTTGACGAGCCTATAATATACTAAATTCGTAACTACCATACTCTACGGCAGACTTACATAGTAACAAAAATTTTGCTGCACATTATCTATTATTACAGTTAATCTGATTAAAAACTAAATAATAAAAATAAATTACTAAGTATAAATTAGCATGACTCTCGCAAACAACTGTTAAATGAAGCACAGCAAAAGCCTTCTTGCGGCACACCAATGCTTACTTTTGAAAGTAGATATTGTCGGAAATGGTCGGAAAGCAATGATTTTACTTTTAAAATGAATAAAATTTGCCTTTAAGGCAAAATTTTCGCGGTTAACAAAGCAAAGGAAGGAGGCTGGTCAATGATGTATTTATAAAATACAAAGATACTTCACAGTTCAGGATTTTTCAGGAACCAAGTATTAATTATATTATAAAAATATTATACAAAATTTTTGAACGCAAAACTCAACGTTTTTCATCAGTATCTTCATTCCTAAGATGCTGTCACTACGTGTGATTCAGCCCCTCATGGGGACAGTGGCTTGGTAAGCGACCGGGTTCGGATACCGGTCACCATCCACTGTTTTGAGCTACCTGCCGGGGGGTAACCCGGTGCTCTTTTACTACCTGCTGGGGGGTATCCCAGCATTTCTCTTTTGGTCTTAGGACCTTTCTTGTATCACTTGGAGTGATACCTGATAAATTCTTTTTCGCTAAAACATCTTAAAAGCGACACCGAAAGAGTAAAGAGTCCTGAACTCGGCGAAGTAGCGGCTAAAAATGGAAGTTGATGAAGTAGAGAGTAGAGTAGAAGGAAAAGGAAAGAGATTGCGCTCTCAGAGCCCAGTAAAAATGGTGGTTAAAGCTAATGAGGCCAAAATATCTGTGGCAAGATATCTAATAGTTAGCAGAACGGATGATGGGAAAGATTTCAACACAACTTCACCATTTGTGGTGGCTAAAGCCATAAAGAACACTGTGGGAGAAGTAGCCTCAATAAAGAAATTAAGAAACGGAACCTTGCTTGTAGAAACAGCAACAGATGCTCAGAGTAAACAACTCCTTGATCTGAAGTCTCTTGGTCCCTTTGCAGTTAAGGTTAATGCACATCAGAGCCTAAACTACAGCAAAGGTGTTATAAAATGCTTCGAAGTGCAGCACATGGAAGTAGAGGAGTTGTGCTCAGAGCTAGCCACCGAAGGTGTCATAAAAGTAGAAAGGATAATGACGAAAAGGGATGGTGTTCTAAAACCTACTGCCTCCTTAATACTCACCTTCGGAACTCCTCAGTTGCCATCTGATATAAAGCTAGGTTACCAGGTTGAAAGAATAAGACCGTATGTGCCGAATCCAATGCGGTGTTTTAACTGCTTCAGATTCGGACATACCAAGTTCACTTGCAGTCGGGAGAAGATCTGCCCAGACTGTAGCAGTAAGGCCCATGAGGGAACCCAATGTCTCTCAGGGCATCGTTGTATAAACTGTAAAGGAGAACATTCTGCCTGGTCTAAGGATTGCCCTAGTTTTCGCACTGAAAAGAAGATTCAAGAGCTCAGAGCTGTATGTAAGATCTCAGTGACAGAAGCCAGGAAACAGGTGATGGCGACTCCACCTCCTCCCATCCCTTTTTCGAAAGTAGTAGCCAGTCCTTCTTCTCAGGCAACCATGGGCGAACTATTAACCCTGGTGAAGGAACTCGTAGAAGAACAGAAGAAACTTCGAAGTGAATTATCTGAACTCAGAAGCTACCAGTCCGTTCCTCCAGGGAATAAACCTGTCACTGTTAGTGTTAGTAATGAATCAAAGGCTGTTTTAAGCAATAAAAAAGAGGCTGAAATATTAACAAGCAAGGGACACTCTAGAGCTAGTGATTCCTCATCCGAAAGAAATTCTACGGAACAAAAATTGGGCAAAGAAACCAAAACACCATGCAAAGAGTCCGAAAAGTTAGTAGAGGAATTGGACTCTGATGAAATGATGGAGACTAATATAGATAAAGATATAATTGATAGGATTCGCAGAAAAAAAGGGAAAATTAAACATAAATTAAACCGTTGAACCATATACAGAACCATGAATACCATACTTCAATGGAACTGCAATGGTTTCCGATATCGCCTACCAGAATTACGTATACTTCTCTCAGAATTATCTCCAGTGTGTGTTTCTCTTCAGGAAACACGACTTAAAGAAAATGATGATGTCCACCTTCGGGGGTATGCTGTTTATAACAAGGATCTTGCCGGGGTACCTCAGGCCCATGGAGGTGTGGCTGTTCTAGTGCACGACTCTGTTCTTTCAGAAGAAGTGACTCTGACTACAGAACTGCAGGCTGTTGCAGTTAGAGTGTATCTTCCTGCTCAGATAATAATTTGCTCCATCTATCTTCCCCCTAATGAGCCCATCAATATAAATAAATTACTAGATTTAATTGAACAATTGCCATTGCCATTCCTACTTCTGGGTGACTTCAATGCCCATAATTCAGAGTGGGGATGCAAAAGAACTGATGTAAGGGGACGTCGGCTCTCAAATATATTTTCGAGTCTAGACATGATAATTCTAAATGATGGAAGCGACACACATTTTAGTGCTGGAAGCAGGTCATTTTCAGCTATTGACCTTTCTGTGTGTTCCAGCACTGTTGCTCCAACATTCAAATGGGGAGTATACAAAGATTTGTGTAGTAGCGACCATTTTCCCATTATCCTGACGCATCTGACTGCCTCCCCAATGGAGCCTCGCCCTATCAAGTGGATAACGAGAAGAGCTGATTGGGAAAAATTCTCTGAATCAATTCAGAGGAGGAGGAATTTTCCTCCTTCTCTGAATCAATTCAGAGGAGGAGGAATTTTCCTCTGTAGATAAACATGTCAAATACTTCACGGATACCATAATAAAGGCGGCGGAAATTAGCATTCCGAAATCCTCTGCTCGGCTTCGTCGCGTCCCTGTTCCTTGGTGGAATGACGAATGTCATTCTGCCATTAAGGATAAACGACGAGCATTTAGAGCTTTCCGTCTCCGACCTACAGAGGAAAACATGGTAAAATACCTTAAGTTAAAAGCTGTGGCTCGCAGGATAGTGAGGAAATGTAGGCGTGATTCATGGATGAAATATGTTTCTACCATTAACAGTTCCACTCCAGTAGCTAAAGTATGGGAAAAGGTCAGGAAGATATCCGGTCGGACATCTTCCTGTAGTATTAGTGGTTTATTGGTCAACGGGAAAACAATTACCGAAAAGGTGGATATTTCAAATGAAATTGGATTGGTTATAGAAAAGGCATCTAGTTACGAAAATTATCCACCATCCTTTCGAAATATAAAGGCTGAGAGTGAGCGGAAACAGCTAAAATTTAATTCCCGAAACAATGAACATTACAATTGCTCCTTTAGCCAGTGGGAACTGGAGACTGCTCTACGTTTGGTACATGATAGCGCCCCTGGTGCGGATTCCATTATTTATAGTATGATGCAACACCTAAATATTACCGCCAAGAAGTATCTCTTAAAAATGTACAATAGAATCTGGGGTGATGGTTGCTACCCAACACAATGGCGGGAAGCCATTATAATCCCCATCCTCAAGCCGGGGAAAGACAAGAAACTACCAGAGAGCTATAGACCAATTTCTCTTACAAGCTGTATCTCCAAAGTGATGGAACGAATGGTCAATAGGAGGCTTGTTTGGTTCCTTGAAACAAACAACTTATTGGCCAATATTCAGTGTGGTTTCCGTCGGTATCGCTCCACCACAGACCATCTGGTGAGACTGGAGAGAGCAATATGTGATGCTTTTGTCAGAAGACAGCACTTGATAGCAGTACTATTCGACCTTGCAAAGGCTTATGATACCACTTGGAGATTTGGCATTCTTAAGACATTACATTCTTGGGGATTACGTGGTAATCTCCCACTCTTTATTAAGAGTTTTCTAAAGGAGCGCTACTTCAGGGTACGTGTCGGGACTTTTCAGTCTCGGCTATTCACACAGGAAAATGGAATCCCTCAGGGGTCTATCTTAAGTGTATAACTGTTTGCTGTTGCTGTAAATGGACTTGCCCAATGTATTAGACATCCTATTGATGGAAGTCTCTTTGTGGATGACTATGGTATATTTCTAGCATCCCAAAATATGACTATTCTGCAACGTCAAATGCAAATGACAATTAACCGAATATACAAATGGGCAACAGAAAATGGATTCACCTTTTCGCACAGCAAGACAGTTTGTATCCATTTCTGTAGAATTCGTGGTCTACACCCAAATCCATCCCTTCTTTTAAATGGCACCGAGATACCTTGTGTTGAAAGTGCATACTTCTTGGGAATTAAATTTGATCATAAACTAACATGGCGTTCTCAACTTAAATATTTGAAATCCCGATGCCTAGCTGCCCTAAATGTATTGAGAGTTCTCAGCCACAAATCCTGGGGAGCAGATCGGACCACCCTGCTTAGAATATATCGGATGCTCATTCGATCAAAGCTCGACTATGGTAGCATAGTATATGCATCAGCAGCACCATCAGCTATTAAGGCGATTGATGTGATTCACCACACAGGGATTCGCTTGGCTACAGGTGCTTTTCGAACCAGCCCTATAGCAAGTATTCTTTGTGAGTCTGGGGAACCATCACTCTATATGCGCCGTAAACTGCTGTCTATGCGTTATGCAATAACCCTTAAATCCAAGCCAAATCATCCGGCGTATGAAGCAGTTTTTGTGCAGAGATATAGCCACCTATATGCTGTCCGGGTCCGTTCTCTAAAGCCCTTGGGTATGAGAGTCAAAGGATACTTCAGAGAAATGGAATTTAATATCCCCAGGATGCCAGAAACAAAATTCTCCCAATTCCCACCATGGACATTCCCATGTCCCAACGTCCACCTCTGCCTTACCAGACTTGACAAGCAAAAAACTTCTCCTATGGAATACCAACGTGAATTTTATAGACTCCTTGCAGACTTCAGCTCTAGTACTGCCATCTATACAGATGGTTCCAAGCAGGGAAGTCAGGTTGGATGTGCATATGTGGTGAAGAAAACATCATTTCTGTTTCGACTACATCCACTTTGTGGGATATACACAGCAGAGCTATATGCTCTTTTACAATCTCTTTGTTACATATCCGCACACTCCCAGACTAAGTATGTAATCCTAAGTGATTCCTTGTCTGCTCTAAAAGCCATCGAGTCTATTGGTTCCATCCATCCACTGGTACAGAAAATCCAGTCATCTCTGGTGGACTTAAAACTTAAAGGGGTGGAAATAGATTTCATATGGTTGCTAGGCCACGTTGGTATACCAGGTAATGAAATGGCGGATCTTGCAGCTAAAGAAGCTGCTAAAAAGAGGTGGACTTTTTATGACCAAGTGCCTGTGAGTGATGTGAAGACATGTATAAAGCACTTGGTTTTTAAACAATGGCAAGATGAGTGGAATGAAATAACAGAAAATAAATTAAGAATAGTGAAACCAAATGTTAATTCTTGGCAGTCATCATGTAGGCCCTCCAGACTCGAGGAAGTAGTCCTAACCAGACTACGAATCGGGCATTGCTGGTGGACTCATAAACATCTACTGTGGTCTGAGGAGGCCCCAGTATGTGAGATATGTGACACAGTATTGTCTGTGTCACATGTCTTACTGCAATGCCCCCAGTTTGAAGATGAGCGAAGGAGATAAGGCCTTTCGACGGATCTCTCGGTCGCCCCAGGAGACGATGTAGCATCTGTGGAAAAGATATTTGATTTTGTGAAGGCCACGAAACTACTAACTTACATTTAGTCAAGCCCCACTCAACTTGCCTTGTTCCAATTAATTTAAAATTTTATTTATTTATTTATTTTATTTATGGTTTTAATATTAGTTGGAGACAGTATCCTTTATTGTAAAAAATGGACTCTAAGGGCTAGACCCTTTACAGTGTATGTCCTTATTTTATCAAAACTTTAAAGGCCACTATACAGCCCTTTCTTGTTTTTACAAATTTTAATCAGAGCCCAATTTTAACTTTTTAACCTTATATGTTGTATGTATTGTTCGACCTGTGGATGTACTGACTTGTAATGTCCTACTACTCATGGCGATAATAGCCCGAGAGGCTGATTCGCCTGCAAACACATACATACATACATACGTGTGATTCAGACGGGAAGATTGGTTTCTTTCATTCAAAACCCCTGTTTTCTATTCTAGTGGATAAAGCCCATTTCCCAAAAAATTAAAAATAATTGTTTAACAAACCTTCTCAACTCTCCGTAAGTGATGAAGTAAAGAATCGGAACATTTGCCATTGACAGATTAGAATTTGAAATTAGTAGCTTCAAAAGCTACTTACGCTTAAAGATATTATTTTCTTTTTTTTTAATTGTAGTATTTGTCTTTCTTCCGATTCAAGAGAGGTTAACGCCCAGTTTTTCGCTGAATCCTGTTTGTAATCGAAAACTTTTATAAAAACATATTAATTCTTGCTTCTTTTTGTTTACTACTAATGAATTCATATACTTCTCTCGTTATTAGAAAAATTAATGAACGCTAATTCGAGAACAAATCTGAATAAGATCGACGAAAGAGGAATAATAACGATTTACTTGTCTATGTAAATATTTCTCTTTCATCACGAAGAAGTCGAGGCCGAAACATTTAATTCAGAATAAGATTTATTTATATCGCAAGCATAAATAAAATAATTTTAATTACCATCATTGATATACTTCAGTGTACAGTCCTGGCCAAAATTAACGCAGCACCGGCCGTAAGGATGGCTAGGGAGGTGCTGCGTTAATTTTGGCCAGGAGTGTACCTAGCAAAGCATTCATCTCGATGAAACTCAAAATTCGTTCTGGTTTCTTTCCATTCATTCTATATTGTCAACGCCCGTAATAGTTCTGTTTCCTCAAAATTAAGATTATAGACATCCCCCTTCTTCACATTTTGAAATCTTCAGTAATTTTACAACTTAACTCACTGACTGTTTATCACAGCATATCATATATTTTTTCATGCCTAGCTGCCGTTGCCCTTTATCGGTGAAGTTCCCTAAAGTCTTGTGAACTTGTAAGGGGGTGATTCACCGAGGCAACAGCAACAACGAACACACACAACCATTCCCTGATCGGAAAAATCCGATCAGCCACGATTCGAACCCTGGGATTGGGGTTCAGAGTGATAGCTTAGATGGAATGCTATCCACTCCGCTACGGAGGCCGGTATATATGATATTACCTGGTATTATATAAAAATGTTATCAATGCCACATTATGAAGTCACTTTATTCATTCATATCATTTGAAGAGCTTACAAGATATCATTTCGATGCAGAAGTCGGCCACCCACTGAAAGGAGGCTTGCAGGATGCATCTTTAGATACACGAGGTTAGTTAAATACCGAAATAAACAATCTTAACAATCGCAGCTACTAGCCTATAGCTTTCTCGATTAAAAATGTCTCAGTTTATGGTAAATTTGACCCATTTAAAAAACGTATTGTCCATTATGATAGTATTTCTTACCTTAAGAACCCTACATTTATATATTTCTGACTGTGGGCGACATTTCAATAGTTCGCCAAATCTTTCTTTCTAGTTAGCATAACACCCAAAAGAGACCGCCATGCTAAGGACAGATAGTTACGGCCTCTTTGAGGGAATATTATAACTGTTATTAGTGAGTTTGAGATTGATTATATTAATTATACAGTTAAAAATAGTTTAAATAAATGATAAAAGTTGTTATTAATATATAATATTCTATTATACAATAAAATTACTAATTCTTTAAAAATTTTCCATGCTTATATTCTCATACTTGCATGCAACCGGCGGAAGTCGCTTAGCACCTCTGCGCATGCGGCCTTGAGGTTTCGAACTCTAGCCATCTTTACAAGGTTTGATTGTTTGACTGTAAATTTTGCTTTAATTCTCCCATTCATGTCAGAGCCACAGTCAGCTCTTTTACTACGCAAGCAGTTAGCAGGTACGTTAATAAAATTAATTTTGTTAGTTATTTCCTAATATAATTCGAAGTTGCAGAGCAATGACCCTAAATAAATGACAAGGAACGTCGACCTCGCATAGTCGAGTGATAGCTTCTTTGTCAAGAGCAGCTGATTCATTCTGCTCATTTTATCCATTTAAGATTCCAGTGTGATCTTACTGAATAAATTTAAGTGCTACTGGGGATATAAGTCTTCTAAATGTTATAATAATGAGTAATTTCAATATCGACAATGCTTTGTCTAATTTCGATGGCATAATTTTCGGTAATCGTATCCCAGTTTTAAAATTATAGCGTTATATTATTATTTATTATTTGTTTATAATATTTGTTTGTCAAGATGCATTTTGGGTGGTATAAACTAAAGTAAATGACCTATTTTTCCAGAACTGAATAAGAACCCGGTCGAAGGGTTCTCAGCTGGTTTGATAGACGACAATGACATATACCGATGGGAAGTACTTATTATCGGCCCACCAGATACCTTATAGTAAGTGTTTTTATATCCGTTATTCCTATTCCACTGCATAAATATCTGTAAATACTTAAATATCTCATTATACCTTTTCAGTGAGGGAGGCTTTTTCAAAGCACATTTATATTTTCCCAAAGAGTATCCACTACGGCCTCCCAGGATGAAGTTCATAACGGAAATATGGCATCCAAATAGTAAGCATATGTTTCTAGCTCTTTGTGTGGCCATGTACTAACTTTTATCACTAATAATGCTATTTTCCAGCTTTATACGGATTATTGTTTTAATGCTGTAGATCAACCGTCATTCCGTAATGCTCGTTTCCAGAATAATTATATATATTCCTTTATTTTGTAAATCGTGTTCAACACGATTATTTTTTAAAGCATGGTTGTTACAAACTCTTCTTAGTTTTTCTCTGGAAGTGATATGCTCCCCGAAATTTTAATAGTTTAATGCAGACTTGCTCCTTCTGTGATGGGAGACTGCTTTTCAATAGCAAGTTACTACCAACATCGTTCGTGAGTTCGTGGGGTAATTCAGTATGTCTTTCTATAACGTTATACTGATATTTGATTATTTTTCAACGACCATGTTGTATGTTCATTATTCTTAAGTTGCACTGTATTATAAAACTTTGATATGTACAAGCGTTTGTACCTGTAATGATCCCTCTGTAATATGATCTATTCATCCCATATCAGTTGATAAGAATGGAGATGTGTGCATTTCAATCTTGCACGAGCCTGGAGATGATAAATGGGGCTATGAGAAAGCGTCTGAAAGATGGCTTCCAGTTCATACTGTAGAGACCATATTAATCTCAGTGATTTCAATGCTGGCTGATCCTAATGACGAAAGCCCAGCTAATGTGGATGCTGCTGTAAGTATTGCTGACTATGTATTTATTTTAAGTTTTTCCTTTTTAGTATTAGTTGAATATATTTATTGTAGGTTGTGTAGTGTGCATCATTTTGTTATAATCACTACATCTTCATCTACATTAATACCCTACAAGCCGCCTTTAGGCGTGTGGCAGGGGGTGTAAACACCAGTCGAATCTAAATTACTTCCTTATTCACGTATTGTTCGCGGAAAGAATGAATCTCTAAAACGATTCGTCCTAGCATCTATTTCTCTTAACTTACGGTCATTATCGGATCGACCGACGTAGCAGGGGGGTTGCATGATACCGATTGTATCTTCCGAAAATGTAGTTTCCCTGAATTTATTAAGCAATCGCAGCCTAGCTTCCAATCTCCTTTCTTTCAAGGATTCCCAACCTACGTCTGAGAGCATTTTTGTAACGCTTGCTTTTTTATCGTAGCATTTCTTAACAAAACGTAATAAAAACTAACTTAACTTCATGTAATATCAAGTATTACCATTTTCATCTACAATTACTCTTTGCATTATGATGAGTCATGCTAAATGGGTTATTGGTTTGTAGCCCAGTAAGGTACTCCCATATCTTAGATCATATCATGATCCAAGGTCTGGCTAAAATTGAAGTAAGTGAAGGCTGAATAAGAGTAGTTACCTGGTAACTGGAACATCTTTCACTTGTGGTGGGTGATTTGAAATATTATGACCAATCTGGATCTGAAGGAACTTAAGAAATACTGCTATACGTGAACCATGTTATAGTTCATGTAGAGCAGTATCATGTACAATTTATCATTGATAGTTAGGAAATTTTTAAAGGATGAATGTCGTTATTGTAATTTGTTTCCTTCGTTTTACTTGTTTATTATATATTTACGTTATATCATCTTTAAACATTCCCCTTAAATATGCAGAATTTTTTCAAATGTTTTCTGATAATTACCTTATTTTAATCTCACACCCTATATCTGCAGTTTTTTCTAACTAGGTTTATTCTCCAACATGATCTTCTTCGGTTCTAATGATTCGGTTATTAGCATCTGTAAATGTCATTTTCCTTAGAGAATTTTTAGCCTTTAGTGGAGTGAGTATATTGGAATCCAAAGATAATGCTTTCTACTGCATTGCAGATGTTTTCAGTTGGTTCATGTTTTGCTGCAGAATAAGTTGCTGTGTTGGTAACATTCTATATATTGCATCAATGGTTAGATATTTAATAGTTTCTTTCTTTAATAACTATCAATGATTCTTTTCTGTGGAATTAGAACAAGTCTTAGGTAACCTGCCAGTAGGTGATATATCAGGTTCAATTGTAATAAATCTATTACATCTTATCCTCTATTTTTACAACTCATTTTATCTCTGACAATAAGTAAAAACATGTTATCTCGCATGAAACATGTACTTTATTTCCTAATAGTTTAGTCACTCATTCTTTAATGGCAGTTATTTTGTAGCACATGTAGCCTACTAAAAGGCTATTACTAAACCTCTTTCGACAAAGATTGTTGTGTCAGTAAAGTTGATGTAGTCCCAGCATAGTTTTTCTCTCTAAATAAAAAGATACAATGCATTATATAGTACAAAAATACCATATAGATGATGACTAACACTTTTTCAGAATAGAATACAAAAAGCCTCTATGCTCATGATCAGAATTTGGATTGGAATCAAATATGCGTATAATAATTTCCTCCATTATTGTGAAATCAGGTTATTCGTGAGGCTTTCATCGAAATTGGAAATAATAAGCAGTTTAGCATGGCAATTTTTAGTAGGGAACATTTAGCTCCTTATAGTGAAAGTTCAGTTCATTGAAAAGTATTGATCCAATTTTATTCTCACAGAATACTTCATTCATATAAAATACAGAGATTATTTGTATAAATTCATATGACCAAATAAGAGAGATGGGAATAGCCAAAGAATAAACATAGCCCTTTCTGCATGGCATGAATTAATGATGGCCATGCAGAAAGGGTTAACTATTACCTAATGTTTCAACTTTTTCTTGTCTAGAGGATAGCAGAGAAATATATTCTGTCAGTTTTTAGCATTGGATGCTTTACTTGCTCCTGAGGAAAAAGGCAAGATGGATTAGCTCCCTAAAAGTCTGTTTTAAAGTCATAATTTCTCATCTCATTGTCCAGTAAATGTGCAATAACGTCTGAAGTAATTGGAATACTAAAAGTTTAGTAGAAATAGGTAATATAACCAAAAACCTCCATTTGGTAAGATCCCAAGCTACTAACATCGTAGTTTGTAACATACACTTGTACATAACATTGTAAATGATTTAAAAAATTATAATAATCATTCCCTCAAATTCATTTTACAAGTGTATGAAAGTGAATGAGTGTCGAACGAAAAATGAGCATATGCATAATTACCTAAAATTCTCATTGGTTAGTTTGCATTTTGTGAGACTTTTTTGGAGCTTGGTACAAATATTTAGTCCTCCATCTTAGACACGATATCTATAATATTTCCTTTCTATTAGATGTAATTTTGTTATGAACATGTTGATGTTTCATACTGGCAAAAGTAAAACATGGTATTTGTGAACTGCACTCACCATTCCTTGTTCCAGTGATTTTTATTGGAAAATATGAATGAAAGTCGAAGATAAGTACTTACAGTATGTTCATGTATATCTTTGTCTTTTTCTGTAAATGCAAGATTGTTTAAATTTGTGGCATTTTTGCATGCATGGTTGATTAACATGGATATTTTTCCGCTTTTACAGAAAGAATGGAGGGAAAACTATACGGATTTCAAAAGAAAAGTGGCCCGGTGTGTAAGGAAAAGTCAAGAAGAATGTTTGTAGGGATAATGTGTGTGGATTTAAGGGAGTTCAAGGTTAGTTGGTTATTTGACCTTTAGTTTTTTAGCCCAATGACTTTGAAAAAGAGTTTTATTTGTTTGGTTTTCAACTGTTTATTTAGATTTTTAGTAATTTCAAGGTAGTACAACTGGTGTGAAAATCAGTATTCACAGCCATATATATGAAGTGATTTCATTGTTAAATGGGCTCACAGATAGCCAAGTGGGGGCACCATCACCTTTGGTGTTAGCGGTCTTGGGTTTTATTCCCAGTGGGAGCCCATGTGTTCGAAATCACCCCATTGAAGCACTGTTGACTGTACTACTATTCATCATCAACTATTTCATCAGTTTGTTTGCAGATTGGAGTTCATTTAAAAGCTCCATGATCGGAAATAGAAAATATTGGTGAAATGGCTCAATATGTTGATGCTTCTTTTATAAATTTTGTGATTATAGTCTCTCATCGTACCAAAATGATTTTGACTGTGTAAAACTACTGGTTTGCCCCATTCTTGATACTATGTGACCACTATTCCCCTATAAATGGAATTAATTCACTTGTCTATTTTTGTCGTTGTAAGGTCCATCCTCAATGGAGGAATGGAAGATTTGAAAGAATGCACTGGAAAATCAGCTCATCAAATTGACTTCCTGTACCTAATCTACCATATTGATGACTGCTGTTTACTTGGCAGTTAGTGATTGAGTTTGAATTGTATCCAGTAATATTTTCAAAAATTCACTCAAATTTACTTGAGACGTTCACTATTTTCATAATTATTTTGAAGGAAGTGTTAAATTACATTTCTGATTAAATGATCTTGCCCATTAATCCTGTCATTATTCGAAGGGAATAGATAGACCCAAGAGAGAATTTATTTTCAGTCCTAGATTTTGGATGGTTCATTTTTAGATTGCAATTGTTTCATAATGTTGCTGTTGAATCCAGCTGAAGACTAGGGAATGTATTTGGAAATGATTTTTTTAGTTCACAACCTGGTTTACTGTTGCATTTTTAAGCTTCTTTTCTGATGCATCTTATAAAAAAAACATTACTAGCAAATTATTCTCTTGGCAATTAAAAAAGCTACATTACAAATTAAGATATTGAAGTTTTGTGAAGTATAATTTGAATTGAAGGTATAGGTAATTGTTGAAAAGCAACATATGAAAGTGAAAAGATAGAGTATAGTAAGTATATTTATTTTCTCTTTAAGGATCTGGTTATCACTGAAAATAATCTAAGAATCCAACCTTAAAGTGGTGTTATGTTGAAACTTTTTATTTTAAAATCTACGCTTTGGAATTGCTTTCATCAAATTGATTTATTGCAATTGAATGCTGTGCTTTTTCATCATGAGATATGTTAGGATATGAAAGTAGTCTTGAAAGACTCTAAATTGATTTCACTACCATTAGGGACTTTTATTGTTATAAAGAGGAACTGCTCATCTATTTCTTATATCTGGAGTAATGCCAAAATTTAGCCCTCAATCAAAATTGATACTTCCGCTGCTGGTTTCAGAAAAAGGTAAATACAAATTGTGACCTCATTTTTCTGTCTAAGAAATTCATTGTTTCTATCTGTAGATAGATAGAGCTCAAGATAACCCATAAGTTCTATTTGGAAGCATAAGTACTCTGCAGTGCATTTATTAAGCAATAGAACAAATAACAATACTAATGCTAGTGAATGAAAAAGTATGTACTGTCATGAATAATTTGAAAACATGTAAAAAATTTTATCTAAATCATATGACAAGTTGCTAAAGGTCTATTAGTGAAACATGAACTTAAAATAAATTATAACATGCATTTTGCTTAAGAACTATCTCATTAGTAGAACCAGCCCAAAGTATGAGAATTGATTAATAGAGTTAATCATGAAAATGTTTTGAATTTGTATAAATGCATAAGATGATTTCCATAAAATATAACAGTAAAATCACTTAATTACTAAACCACGCCTTTCCACGAAAGATGTTTCACTACTTTTCTCTTCTTTGACTGAATTGCATATTAATTGTATTTCCTGATCTACAGAAGGAAAGAATATTATGAAAAAGTGAAAACTTGGGGTTTCTTTGGACCAAATCAAGCCAGACTGTGCCATGTGCACTTTTAGGAATTAGTGTGTTAATGGGAAATAATCTGCTTATACTCTTAAATATTGCAAGTTTGCCAAGACATTGTTATTTACACACTATCTTTTACCCATTGTTATCTTGTTCTTTTTGTATAACTTGTTACTAGAACAATTCAAAATTAATTCGTTCTGATATCAAATTATACGCAAAGAACTTCTTAGTCTGAAATTTTCTATGCCCTAGTTCTTTCACCACATCATATAGTTGTTGTGTAAATACCCAGGGCAAAATACTAAATGAATAACCAGACAGCTTTTTATTTGGTGAGTTATGTTATGATTGTGTGATATCATTAACATTTATATTGGTTTCTTTTCAGGAGATTTTCCGCCAAGATGAGGGCAAGATCTCAGGGGTCGATGGGGGATGAATGTGATTTTTAAATTTTTTGTATAAATTAACGGTCACGGTGTTTGTCTGTTGAGTGACACTTGGCCCATTTGGATCAGTTCCAGGGGCAGAAATTAGCTTTTGCCGGTTATCCCCTTATTGCCCCACACCTCTTGTTACCTTCATAAATTCTGAGTCTCACATTAATTATTTCCCCAAGTGAGGATTGAAGATGCTGTGTGAGCCCTTCGCTTCGCTCCTCTCCCACAAACTCAGCTGGGTGGCAACACCAATGGAGGAGTGGATTGAGTGAAGAGTCATTTATGGTGGTCCACACGTTTGTTCTGCATTTTTTCTGGGATTATTTTTGTGTGTATTGGTGTGTAATCAAGTTGAAGTGTTTCTGTCAGGATCTATGCGTGCCGAGCTTGAAGAAAGCGGAGGAAAATTGTGTGCAAAATTATAACCAAGCTTTTATTCCACGTATCTCTTTATCCCTCTACCCCCTCCCCCCCCACAACGTCGCGATGCTTGCTCATCATCCGTATCAAGCATCCCTTGCGTCATTTCCTTCAGGGTTGTCAAAGGCGTGCATCGAATGTCTGTGTTTGGACATCAGTGAGATTAAAACGGGACGTGTATCAGAGACTCTTTTTAATTGTTTAAGAATGCTGTGAATCATAAGACTCATGAGTGGATTCTTATTCTGCCCTTAGCGATGCCACATATCACAACTGTAGATTTTTTCTTTTCATCGTCATTCCTTATTTGTTGTCTGATTTGCTACTTATTCTCTGTTCACAGTTACCTTATGTCTACTTCTGCGTCATGCATGTACAAAGCTCCCTCTAAAGTCACTCAACATTCAGAAATTCTTCTTACTCTATGAACACCACCAGCCATCGTTAGTTTTATTTTCAGTTTGATTTGTGGCATCACTTAGGAGGGTTTGATTGAGGAAGGCATGCAATTTTGGTTGTGGATCAGGCTGACTGTAACTTTTTCTATGAAGGAAGAAACGCTTAAAGAAATTGGATCAGCTTTCCTTCACTTTTAAACCTATGTGTTATTTTAATAATGTCCACGGTTTCCTGAAGATGAATTTCTAAGATCCCTTTGTCAAATGAGAAGATGAAGTCATGGTTTTAAAATGTAATCCTATATCAACTTGCAAACGGGCAATTCATAAAACTTGTAGGGCTTGTCTTAATTTGAGTATGACTGCTTTGTCCCAGCTGGTGTAGATCCATATTCTGTTTTGAGTATCTGGGAATGTAAGTGTTACTATTAGGGCTCTTATTAACTCTCATTAGTCATCTAAGTTTTGTGGTGTTGATCAGAACTTGTGGGTGAAGTACAATCACCGATCCAACAAAGGAGGATTGTTTCAAAATGAAGGTGCAAAATTATTCAGATATATCTGTATTGAAGACTACAGCATTTAATTATTCCATTGTTACGTAAAGAGCAAACCTAGTTAATACTTTATTCACAAGTTTAAGCTTGCATTTAGTTGTTCAGGTTTGTTGAGTTTTTGCTCACTGCTGTACGAATTGATATCAGTTGAAGTACTCCATTATGTTTGCTTAACAATTTATCTTCCATCAGCCCATTATCATTTTTATGTAATTATGAGCTTATCTTACTTATGACTGTCATCCGTTCATAAATTCAGTACCTATTCATCTGCATACTGAGAATTTTCTTGGGTCTGCATTCTGTAGTCAATCTTTTTATCAGAGGTGGTGCATATTCAAGCTTTAAAATTGATTTTTGCTTTAGAATTGGAAAGAGTCGAATGTGAAGTGTATTATCAACTGTATTTGTGATATGTTTCTTATCAGTACGTTCAGGGATCATAAAAATAATCTGCTGAAAGTTATTTTGGATTCCTCTTTGTTTACCCATGTAATAAAATAGGGATATCTACTGATTTTTTTGCATTTACGTATTCATTATGGATCTTTCTGCAAAGACTTGCCCTTGTGAGGTAAATGTTGTTGAGCCATTATAAACTTGGCTCAGTCTCAGGCATATGACTTTGTTGCCCTGAAAGCCCAATCCTTCTTGGGCCAAAAGTGGTTGAATAGGTAATATGAACGCCAGAGCCAATGCAACTAAATTTCCTAATGGTGTAATTGATACTGTGAATTTTGTCAAGAGGCTTATGAACATTTGTCCCCTATGTTATTCCAATTTTGCCTTTGTCTAAATCTGACAGACATTACGAAGAGCTGAACTATGAATTATGGCTAATACTATTATTTAATTATCATTATGATCTGCACAGGTATTTTGAGTGATGAATGATACATTTTGTCTTGCAAGGATGTGAAGTGTGGTATTTCTCGCAAACTCTTTAGTAACAATTTTTCAATAAAATTCATAAAATTTTCTCGATTTCTCCTTAGTGTTATGGATTTTCCTTCATTTTTTATGTTAGCGGTATGTTGTATGAAATACTGGTATGAATTGATTTTTGTGTGTAATTTAACGTTTTTATATTACTTGATATGGGTCACTCATTATCCATTCGTATAACATTGAGACTTATTCTGATGTACAGTTTAACATCTTTTACCATTGATTTGTTTCTCGTCAAATGATTTTGTCTTATCCTGGATTTATAATTTGGATTTTAGGCACCAAACCTTTTTTACTTATTGGGTGAAATATATCCATGATGATCAGTCTTTTATTTCCATGAATATCAAAAGTTAAATAGCTTTGTATGAATATTGCCTATTAGATGGGATGGTCACAATTTAGCTTAAATATTTGTAAAATTATGTATACTATTCTATTTTATAGAAGTTCAAGATCCAAAAGAAAAAGTCTCATGATTTGAACTGTAATGATACTTATCAGTTTTTATATTCAACTATAGATACAATGCTACTATACCATAATACACAACATTTGTTCTCTATAGTTCTGAGGTTATCATTATTGCAACTGATAGGCTCTCCTGTGATGAACAACTTTTTTCTTATTTTCTCAAGCTACCGTAGTAGCTCGAATGTAACGTGACGATAAGATATTTAGAAAAAAAGTAATACTCATAAAAGAATTATATCAGATAAGCATTTATTTAGGTAACTATAGCTATTAACGCAGGTTACATTCATGTCAATAAAATTAAGTAATGTAAAACAAAATTAATATTATGTAAGTAACAACAAAAAATGGAAATGTTTATTCAGAATCTGAACTGTTTTCAAAATGAGAACTCATTGATATCACATTGGTATCATCAGTATTTTCATTCACGCTTTCAGTCTCCCACAATATGTCATCTTCCGTCCAATTTAAATCATTGAAAACGTCCAGTTGCATTTCAACCTCTCTAGGAAAGTGTCCTTGTTTATATTACATTCCATTACTTAATCCCCGAATTTAGAGCGAGTCGATTTTTTAACAGAAAATGAATGGTTGAAAAATATCATGTTATATTCGGGCTAATAGGGTATTCATTTTTTGTACCATAATTGCTAAAATTTTGGTATCAGAAAAAAAATTAAGGGAATAATTTGTAAGATAACTCATTGAACTTGTCATATTATCCATAAGTATTAAAAAACTACATTGATTTGGAAAGTAAATAAACTATAACAGAATTTTTCAGCCTGAAAGTTGGTTGCGTAATTCGTAATGCACAGAAGGCTTGAAAGATGGAAGGTGACTTTTGCTGCTGAGATAACATGAAACGTGAGCTGCAGATGTGTTGTCAACAGAGATTAGGCAAGATAAAGAGTGACAAGTTTGTACTTGTTTTTCTCTTAGCATAATATACCATGCAGGGTCATTTCATAAGGAATACAAATAAAACTTTGATGGATTTCAATAAGGAGAGATTTAAATGTGTAACATCCTTATCAATCCATACCGTAGCATCCTTCATATCATCACTAACAGGGAAAGCATAACTAAATTTTTCTCTATTCCCTAAGGACATATGGAAATATTCAGTCTATATATGATAGCATGGAATAGAATTAATATCATAAGAGATCAATCTGTTAAGCTTTGTATTCTGAATTAATATCATTTTTTATTCCGATAACCTGGTATGTGGGTCAATCCAAACCAAGTGGTCCAGAAAAAAAATAATTGGTTGCTTGACCATGTCAGAAAAAATTGATATTTAGTGAGTAGATACCTTTAAGTTTAGAGAGCTCAAAAGTAATTTTTAAATATTTTTAATGTTTACTGTTTGGAAATAGAAGCCATTTTAGTACTTGGCCGCATGCGGTTTTTTGCGTTTGCAGGTATCTACGATTTCTTAAATTATTCAGCAATGGGTTGCCATAAGACTTTCAAATAAGCTGCATTAAGTTCAGTACACTTACTTGCCAACATTGATATTTTATGAAAATTAACTACACTATATAGTGTAACAGTTCAAAAAATATTAAGGTTGAAAAATTGTTTCTTCTTTGAAAAATTTCCTGTCAAAAGTAGAATTTTGTTCATTTTTTACCAATAATTTTAAGCTGTTAAACAATGTTGAAGAAATGCATCTTGCAATGTAATTATGGTTTTATTTCATAGGCCAGAGTGTACCTATGCCATAAAACCATATATGAAATAAAACCATAATTACATTGCAAGATGCATTTCTTCAACATTGTTTAACAGCTTAAAATTATTGGTAAAAAATGAACAAAATTCTACTTTTGACAGGAAATTTTTCAAAGAAGAAACAATTTTTCAACCTTAATATTTTTTGAACTGTTACACTATATAGTGTAGTTAATTTTCATAAAATATCAATGTTGGCAAGATTACCATTTAAAAAAAATTCTCTTTTAAAAAACGCATTTTTGAATTTTTTTCAAATTTTCACTTGCAATATCTTGGTTGGGGGAGCAGATAAAAATATGAAAATTGTACACATTAAAGGTCTTAATCATATAAAACTTCAGTATAAATTTCAACTTTGAGATTCAATTGCAACATAGTTAAAAAAAATTGTCAATTCGTGAGTAAAATGAGATATTTTTGCCTTTGCGACTACCGGCTTTTAAATGTAGGCATGGTAATTTTAGGACTTAAATACATCTAATCAAATATAAACCCTATGGTAACACAGGAGTTCAAATAAACTAAAGGTTGCATTGTTGAAATAGTATATATAATGATTATAAAATGCAACATTTCAAATTACCAAATCGACAGGATTTAAAATGTTTTGGATTGTCTCATTGAATTCTAACACTACTTATCACTGAATAAAAAAATAAATAAACTGGCAACAGTTCCTTCTCACCTTCAATCAGCCTAATTTTTACTTAAATTTTCATTCAAAAGTTGTGAAAATTCTTCACAAAGTTTAGGCGTTATGTTAAAAGTTTGACCAGTCACAGAGGTGAATTCACCACTGTGACTGGGATTCTGCTTCTTCAAGATATTTTTAGTTGACATCCAAACATGGTCTTATCCTTCTTTTTTAAATGAGGTCCTTAGTCCTGGTGGGTGATAAAATATAACATGCACATCTTGGATTTGATGCTCAATAATATTCACTTCCGCATTTGAATTCTGAATTTGAACATTTCCTGAGGAGTCAATATCTGGTTCGCTGTAGACTGGCTCCTTTTTAGTACCCCCAATTCCATCGCACGCATTCTTCCCATGGCATGAAGCAATCAAAATGAATATTCACAACTTTTGAATGAAATTTTAAGTAAAAATTAGGCTGATTGAAGGTGAGAAGGAACTGTTGCCAGTTTATTTATTTTTTGTTTTTTTATTCAGTGATAAGTAGTGTTAGAATTCAATGAGACAATCCAAAACATTTTAAATCCTGTCGATTTGGTAATTTGAAATGTTGCATTTTATAATCATTATATATACTATTTCAACAATGCAACCTTTAGTTTATTTGAACTCCTGTGTTACCATAGGGTTTATATTTGATTAGATGTATTTAAGTCCTAAAATTACCATGCCTACATTTAAAAGCCGGTAGTCGCAAAGGCAAAAATATCTCATTTTACTCACGAATTGACAATTTTTTTAACTATGTTGCAATTGAATCTCAAAGTTGAAATTTATACTGAAGTTTTATATGATTAAGACCTTTAATGTGTACAATTTTCATATTTTTATCTGCTCCCCCAACCAAGATATTGCAAGTGAAAATTTGAAAAAAATTCAAAAATGCGTTTTTTAAAAGAGAATTTTTTTTAAATGGTAATCTTGCCAACATTGATATTTTATGAAAATTAACTACATTATATAGTGTAACAGTTCAAAAAATATTAAGGTTGAGAAATTGTTTCTTCTTTGAAAAATTTCCTGTCAAAAGTAGAATTTTGTTCATTTTTTACCAATAATTTTAAGCTGTTAAACAATGTTAAATAAATGCATCTTGCAATGTAATTATGGTTTTATTTCATAGGCCAGAGTGTATTGAACTTAATGTAGCTTATTTGAAAGTCTTATGGCAACCCATTGCTGAATAATTTAAGAAATCGTAGATACCTGCAAACGCAAAAAACCGCGTGCGGCCAAGTACTAAAATGGCTTCTATTTCCAAACAGTAAACATTAAAAATATTTAAAAATTACTTTTGAGCTCTCTAAACTTAAAGGTATCTACTCACTAAATATCAATTTTTTCTGACATGGTCAAGCAACCAGTGTTGGACCACTTGGTATGGATTGACCCATGTATCATTTTCATAGTTTTCTACTTTTATTGAAACTAAAATTGTCTTTGTGAGAAGTGGAGTATGTCTAACTCCATCAACAACTTTAAATATTTGGATGGCTCACAATTTACCTTATTTCTGTTAAAAATTAATAAATCATTGTAAATCTATTGTTTATTATCCTACTACAGTGATGTCTAAAATGACTTCAGTGATTCAATTTCATAGTAGATAGAGTTAGAATTTCCTTTTTCCACTTGTGTTAACAAAGGTTAGCATAGAAAATTGTATTAAACCTTGGGAAAAAAAATATTGGACCACTAGGAGAGTTTCAAGGCCGCAGTTTGGACGCTCCTGATTCATACAGTAATTATATCTTCATTTAATTGAGTATACATGAAAACTGGTTCACTGAGTACAACTCAATGTTATATATGTTCAATCAAATATAAGAGTAATTTTAATTCCAAAGGCACATGCAATTTTGTTGTGGAGTTATTTTAAAAGCATCCCAAAGAAGAACCAAAAACTCTGCTGCTGTTCTTATCTTCTACTTGTAACATGGCATAGAAGCATAAACTACTCACCCCTTGCCAAAATTTATTTGCTTCAAAAGCTCTGGATGGTTGCATTTTTCACCAAAACCTTTATGTCATGGGCAGCATTCCAATTTGTGGGCAGGCTCTGAACCCTTTCTAAAGACTGCATTCACTTCACTTGTATTATCCTGTACATGAAGCAACGCTAGGAATTCTGTCATCTTCTCTAAAATTGGCCCAATCGGTCACTTGGAAGACATCTCAGAATTAGTGATGATTTTTAACTCTCTCCATTGATACTTCCTTTGGGGATCTTGTCTCCTGGTCCAATCTTATCTTGATTCTTTTATCAATCGACATTTTAAACCACAATGACCTTGGCAGAGACCCGCATGCTTTGAGAGACATTTTTCTAGCGTTTTGTAACTTTTTAAATTTGATCATTTATCAGGCATTGAATGTCTAAGTTTAGTTGGCCATTAACTCTTTAACAGCAAAAAGCCTAATCCATTGGTTCTAAATTTTTCAATATGCTACTATGTCAACCCACTGAGAATTAGTTTTCTCTTGTAATATTTAGCTCTTATATCTGTTGATAATTCACATTTACCAAAGAAATCTCACAATATTCTTGTTATCTAAAAAGATTAGTGATGATAAGATATGTGAAAAAGGTGAATAACGGACATATATTTTGGAATTACCTCATTTGTCATGGATGCACGCATTCAGGCTCACCTGAAAATTCTATCTTGGCAGAAAAGTAGTTGAATATTAATGCTTTCATTCATATCTGGTCATCAAAAAGCTTCAAATATTCCATAACATGAAAATGGTAGAGAACATTCATGAAAATATTTAACTTCAATTGAATGTAATCGTCATAAAAATCTTCACAGTTTTAAAAACTTGCATTTACTGGAGTTTACTCACAACAAATTAAAACTACAACATGCATCTGTGAATACTGTTAACAAAGATGATCAAACTACTTATGAAAGATGAAGAGAGATATTAATATTTTATGGAAAGGAATCAAAATTTATTTGTTGAGCATCATGGCATAAAATATTTTATTGCTGCAGTTGATTTAGAATGTAATAATATTATGGACTATCTCTGAGAACTTAAATGAATGTCAGTTTGTTTCTGTTTTTTAAGATAATCGGTTCCATGGTGTACTTTCCTACACTCTAATGATGCTTTGCTTTCATATTATTTGTTTTTACCTACTTCATTAGAAAATCTTAATGAAAATATTATGCAAAGATAGCATATGGTTTTGAACTTAACTCTCTTTTTAAAATCCCTTTCATGGAGGTTATCTTTTGGTCAGTTTCAAAGAAAAGAATGGGCTAACCTGGAAGAATTTGGGAAATTATGGGAGTACATAATTTTTCAATAAAATGTTCAATGTACAGATCAGCGTTAATAAGAAAAGGCACTGGTTTTCTATTTATATACAGCCCAATTATTAAGAATATTAACTCTGCAATTATAATTTAGAATCTACAGCTATCAAAATTTGGAAGAGATTGGGAATATATTAGATACTTGAAGAATACAGATGCTGTCTGATTCAAAAAGCTTATTACTGTTTCACCATATACTTTGTATTCAAGAGAATGCATCAAAATTTTGGAAGTCATGTACGGAGGAATCAATAATAATGCAATTGTAAGATATTTTGGTACCAACTCAAGTTAACCAATTTTTGAAGGCCCTAAAAATATGAAAGAGTTAAGTCTTAGATTCTAAAATAAATTATAGTGGGGGTTGAAAATAAATGGTTTTAAGAAAAGAACTCATGGGCGTGCACAAGTGATTCATCAAGATCTGTAAAACCTCATTTCAAAATATAATTATGTATTTGGTGTGTCAGTTTCATTCAAGATTAGGGTGAAAACTGTTCAGTCAATAAATAAATATAAACAATGTATTCACTATCGTTAATTAACTAGGAATTACAATTCATCCTCTCAGTAGCTATTATGGTCATTGTAGAGAGAATCAATTATCCATTGGAGGGCTTTAGAGTTTCATTTGTTCTTTTTCTGAGGATGCCACACAAACTTAATTAATCTTTGATTTGTATTGCACTTTACTTAATCGTAATTGCTAACCTTAATCACTGTCCAATATATCATGATTATGTTTTTGAAGATATTAAAGTTATGATAGGCAAAGTTCACTCATGTTGAAGCTTATAAAATATGCTTGAATTATTGTTAGTTGTTTATGCTTGACAATTTGCTCTATTATTAACTTAGAACACTGCAATTGTTTTTAAATCTAATTCTGAAGATATGTTACAAGAGTGATGATGATATCTCATTATAATAAGTAGAGAGAGAATAAGACACAGTAAAATATTATTATCTTTTTCCATTTATGTTATTGCCTGTTCATTTTGATTTTCATGTCTACTAGTTTTTCGCATTAAATATGTTTATAGTGTATAGAGTATACTCATCTTGATGAAAATTAATTCACAATTTTGATGACTTTTTGGGGAACTCCTATTTTATGTACAATAGTTAGTCCAGATTAATGTGGCACGTTAGAGGAAATCAGTCTTCGGAAGAATACTTGTTTTTCATTTTCAACTCTTATTCCTTTGGAATTCCTCTAGTTTTCAATAAAAGAGTACATAGTGAATGAGAAGTTCCTCTGCCCTGGAAGCCCAAATTGCCTTCTGAGCACACAATTTGCAACCTAAATTATCAGTCTCTCTTACTAAATATCATTATATTGTGTACATCTTTGCATTCACTAAACATGATTTCTTTCATTTTCATTCCATTGCAAAGAAAAATGGTTTTCACTTCTTGCACAACCCAAATAAAAATGAGTTAATTGCAAATCACTCATTAATCTACTCCTAACATCATGATGAGATTTCTTGATATTGATGTAACTGTGAGTTTTATGACACATTGTAAACCAATAATATGATCTTTGGTTTAAAATAAATTTTTTTATGCCTGGAAAGAAACTTTTCTTAAAACAAAAGATTCTTCTTCTATCTTATTAGAAGAGTTTTCATGCAGCTTGTTAACCTGTTACCAGAAAAGGCAAAACACAGAAGTAAACCTGCTATAATTATAAAAATTAAGTTTCAGTAATGACATAATAATTGGAGAGATAATGTTATAAGATGTTCATCTTGGTAACTATGTTGAAAGTTGACAAGAGGAATTCCACTATTTTTACACATGAAATATGATTTCTTGAGTTCTAGATTTAAAAAAATGTAGAATGCAATAAAAAATACTAGACCCTATAATCACATGGGCTTACCATCATGCATGTTTGATAATTTTATGGAAAAAGGCTTAATAATCTTTAAGAATGGATAAAGCGGTTGGATTATTAAAATAAGTGACTAGAAAAGAATATAAGAAAGGTTAAGTAATTGGGTTAATCCCATGCTCAAAGGCTAAACTGTTATTTCCTTTTAATTGATTTACCCAAGAAATCTGACTGGGGCACTATTTAACCATCATAATATTCCTTGTAAGAGGCTCATCTTATCTTAATATAGTAACTGCAGCTCTTTTGAGGAATAATTAAGATACAATGGTTTCATCTTCACTTTCACACTGAAGTACTACTGACATTAATATATGATTTATTTTAAGGCCTTATTACCAAAAGACAGACCTACTTTATCCTAATAATATTACAGCTCATTGCTAAAAAGTACCTCATGTTAAATTTTATGTATGATTTTGACAATTGTTCGATAAAAGTCATATTTTTGGCAGCATAACTCTATATCTTGTCCTTATTGTAAAGATTGTTAGCTTAATGAAGGAAATACAACAAAGATTAGTGAAAATTCTCTGATGGTTGAATCTCACAAACAACACATATGAATGTCTCCATAAAATATATATGCACTCCTGAATGGTAAACTGATTATTGTCGAGGCTGCTGCAATACATTATACACAATGGCATTGGTAAAAAATATTTTCTTACTACACAATAGAACAACCTAGGAGGCAAAAATGAATAGTAGTCAATTACATATAAGAAAAAGGAGTAGAAGTGTGCTTCACCACTCATCTGTGGGTGGGCAATGATGAGAACATAAAGATAATTTTCTGTTTCGTAAGTGAGCATTGAAACTAAGATAGCAGTATTTATTATGATCCAAGCTAAAGTTACTAGGTATTTCAGCAATTAATTTCTAAATCTTCAGTACACTCTGGTGCAGCTCACTGCACACAGTACATAATTGGATCAATTTGTAGAATGAATGGTAACTGGGGCTCATTTAATGTACTTTCTATCTTCTTTTTTGGCTTAGTTCCAAAAATTTTCAGACAAATTGTATGTGATATCTTAAGTAGCAAACTTTAAAGTTACATCAATTTCTGTTTCTAAACATTTTTGCATGAGATATTTTCAGAAACATAAAGGAGCAAATATTTAAACAGATGGAAATGTTTATTAGATGATTCTTTGGCGATGAATCTTCCAGATTCAATGAAGCTGTAGTGCTAAAGAATAGAAATCACACAAGTAACTTTTTCAGCAAACAAATGAATCCTACAGTTTCTCCAAGCATCATATATTTTTTTACAAAATAAATTTAATTTTCTCCTTTCTTTATTTTGTTGCATATAAACTTCATTAGTTACTTAGTTTCTGAAATAAGTTTTTACAGGATGAATGGTAACAAATATTTTAATTTTCAGTGATAAGTGCCATTATATTTTGTGTTATACATTTTTGCATTATTCATTCAATGACATTAAATAGAACAAGTAACTGTAAGCAACAAATCTTCACATCGACATCAAATTTAATTCCAGTTTCTGCTGGATAAGTAAATTGAATGAAGGAACTTCAGCCAGAAATGTAGGCTGTTAGTTTTCAGACGTATTCATCTCTTCGAGAATGCATCACATAAATGCTGCAGGAAAATTAATTCCAAAAGCAATAACACACTTCATTCGTATGTTTTCTACAATATAATACGATACATTTCTGCTCGTGATACCCTGTTTATTACAAGTCTGCCATCATAACTTAAGGAGGCAAATGTCCACGGATTAGCAGTAGACCATTCAACAGCATAAACTGAGTCCTCATGCTCATCATAAGCGGCCAGTACACCATCCTCCATCTTCGACTGCCTACTCAAAATAAAAATTGCATATTTCATGTAATCTCACATTGTAAGAAAATACAATAGCTACCAAGGGCCATACAAATTACTAAACTCTAAATGAAAGGCTTGAAAATAATATCCAAATAATCATTTAAATTAATTTGGAGCTTTTGATGTATTTTCATAGTTACCGTTTAAGTCTGAGAATAATTTTACAACCTTATTTCACAAAACTATCAATAGAATGAAATATTTCAATAATAAAATTCCTCTGCATAAGGTTTCAGTTATGCAGAGGAATTATGCTATACTATGCCAGAAATTTTCTGAAAGAAGCTATGCATTTTAATAATAATAATAATAATAACAATAAATTTATTCCATCTTAAGATAATACAAACAAAATAAAATAAAATTATACTACATTGTGATGGAATTAGGTACTCCATAGGTAAAACCTGTTTTGGGGTTACCATCAAACTAAAGTAAACGGATTGCTGGTGCTAATACATACAAAAAACATAAAAAAGTAAGTGGTTTAACAAAAAAGAAAGAATATATTTGTGTGTTCTTTACACTTGTTCTTAAAGAAAAAAAAAGTAATACCTGTAAATTATACAAAAAAGAGAGAGAAAAAACCAGATACATGTATATAACAATAATAAGAATAATAATACTATTACTATCAGAATAATAAAATTATAATAACCAAAAAATCAATTTTAAAAAAATCTATCAACATTTTCATTTGATAATAACCATGACTTGACTAACTGAAGAAACTTATAATAACATTCACTCCGTTGTGAAAACCTATAAGAAAAGCAGACAATAATGTATTAACATAATAAGATAAAACTCACTTTTCTTTCTCCTCTTCACCTTCCTCGTGCAAGTCGTCATCCATACAGTGACCGTAAGGCTCAGAACTGATTGATGCGACACAAGTCAGAATGACTCTTGAGTCACTACTAGATGTAAGCACAAGCTGATCATGCAGTGGGTTGTATCTCACGCTCCAGACCCTATAAAATGGAAATTATAGAGATTAAATAGAAGTGGTTCCATACCTTTTTGATACCACTTTCAACTGCTGATTTATCTACCAATGTGAATGATCTGATCGGGCAACTGCTGGCTCTGTAGGAGACCTAACATCCCAGAATTTGGTCCACCCATCATCTCCACAACTAGCCATATAATATTGCCTGTTTGGGTTGAAGTCTAAATCCCTAGAAAAGAAAATCCATTTTATATATTTTTAAGAACTAAAGCAACTGCTTTAGGTCCTAAATCCATGGGGTTTATTCTTTATAACAAGTTACAGAATAATTTTAAAGAATCATGCTCAGTATATAATTTTCGTAAAAAACTGTTGATTTCTTAAAGAAGCATATATTTTACCCTGTCAATGAATTCTGTATGTATAAGTGACTAAGATATATATATTTTTTATTTGTCTTTGGCATATTCTATATCAATGTATGATTGATCTTCGAATGAAAATAAATTGAATTGAATACAATTGTTTGCAATTACAGATGTAATTAGCGATGATTATTTTGATAAAATTAATGAGGCAAATAGATTTAAAACTAATATAATAGAAAGCAACCGGTGGAAATATGACTATAAAAATAACAAAACCTTCACCTTATGAGCTGAGAATGTGCTCCTTCTATGGTCCAGACTTGTTTAGAGGGAGTACGGAGATCCCAACTACGAACATGTGTATCATTTGCTGTAACAAATTGAGTACAACTTTGGTGTGGGTTCCATTTCCCAGCAGAAAATCTTGGCTGTCCTTTCCCGTCTAATTGCCCATGTGTCAACGCCTTGAAATGAAATTGAATAAGCAAGCTGCGCTTCAGAACCTTTCAAAACAATAGATATATTCGAACATGACTCACTTTGGCAGAGGCATACCCTTCACCAAGATCCCACAAGATAAATTGATTATCAACAACCGAGACCACTCTGTTTCCTTCGGTTGGATGAAAAACCGAGCAAAGTACATCCTTTCCATATTCTGAGGTATCTAACAGAGAGAGGTGATTCAACGAAGGAAGTGCAGCAGAACAAGGATCCGAAATATCATTCACGGAGCTATCATCGGGTGTCTCAGGTATTCTCCAAACAGATGCATGCATTGAGCATGAATTCCTACCTTCTGATTCCGAAGAAAAACAAAATATTCTACATCCTTGCTAGCATTGCTTAGACCTTTAATATTAAAATAATTTTTATTAATCAAAGTTTCATGGCTGTGTATCTAAAAGCAAAAGAATCGAAAAGTATCACCTGATATTTTATTGTAGCACGTTGATATGATGTTGTTATCCGTTGGTGAGGAGGAAAGATGCCAAACCTCGCCAGCATTATGGTGGTACAGCTTTTTACATATGGAATTCGACTTTTCGTCGAGTTCTACAACATGAACCTGATTTTCGAACTCAAGCGACTGAGTTCCAACAAAAAATCTTACAGCCTCTGTCTCAGCAATTTGAGTTGCTAAAGCTCTAGCCTGTCGAATAAAATATGATGTATTATAATATTATCAGAACACTCATGCAAAATATTCACCAATTATTGACAATATATACCTGAAATTCCAGGCCGTATATCAGAGGAGAGTCGTTATCCATCTCTTTGTTTACAAGTGTTGCACCAGCTATTCTTTGCCGCAATCGATGAATGACATTAGAAATTTACCACATTATGGATTGAACGCTATCTTCTTTCAACAGTACCATCAGAAAAACTTAACTTTAATTCCAGAATTAATTCGTTGCATGACATGTAAACGATAATCATTCAAAATCTACCAGTTGTCACTCCCATCTGGAAGTTGCGCTTCCTATTTCCTTATTCACTTATTTATAAATTTTCCACCTTGGTCGCGGAGGGCGCGGTTGTACCATAATACGATGGCTACGATTTCGAACTTGTTGTACAATTGCAAGCACCCGTAAGAAATTGGCGAGCTCGTCCCTTCGTGACGTCAGAGTTAGTACCCGCTATTAGGTGGAGATGGCGGTAGAGTTTTCCTGAATTAAAAAAAATGCTATAACAAAGATAAGATAATAAATAAATGATTAAATATTTTCTCCATCATTATAAAATGTCAGAAAACTGCAATAATATTTTTAGTTTTCAATAAAAGAGTGCGGCAAAAAAATGTTCAGTGAGGATATGCAGCAATGATTCAACTGAAAACCCAAACTTAAAATTCCATAGATTTCCAAGAACGACAGAAAGGTATTTCTAATATTTCGAGAGTGTTGTTGTATTAATGTCGTCTCCCTGAAGCTAGATTTTCGATGTATGGAAACGTTTGAATACATATTTTTTGTTTACAAAACTTCATAGATGGAAAATTAAAATTTATGGTATGAATTTGTTTTCTATTAAACTATTAGGTCTTTATCTTGGAGGAAATTATGTGGAAATCCATCTTGGTAATTTTGCCGTTTGGCACCGTCAGGGAGAAATTCTATATCTCGGTTACTATTAGAGTTACATTAACCGTTCATACACCATTTTAAAGATAAAAGAGTGCGGCTTAATAATATGATAATTACTTATTCCTAAGTGACGCAGTTTTGAAGGAAATTCCATCCAAAAATGATAAATTTTCGATGTTTTTCGTCTACTTTCCCGCCATTTTTGATGTTTCCTCGGAAATCCGCTAGGGCGATAGTAACTTATTTCAACTCTAACAAACGCCCAATTCCCATTTCCTACTCGGTTACGGGCTTATTTGAGCAAAAAGGGGTGTTGGGTGGGTGTAATAATGAATTGTTTCTTATGTCAATTTTCCATTTTCCTACTCAGTTACGGGCTCCTTGAGCAAAAAGGGGTGTTGGGTGGGTGTAATAAAATGAATGATTTTCGAAGAAATGCATCCAATATTTCGTAAATTTTAGGAAATCTAGCTTCTGAAACTTTTCTGAAGCTTTTAAAAAACCGAAATACGATAATCCAGATAAATTACGTAGACGGAAGGGGGGGGATTGAAGGTTGGGGGAAGAGGGTTGCTTTCATTATCTTTACGCAAAATAACTTTAGCTAAATCATTATATTTCCTCAAATAAAATTAAGTATAATTTAGCCGTAATATCTTCTGAAATTTCGAAAGTATTGACCATTTACGAATATATAACGTTCCCTAATTCCATTGATTGAAGATATTTTCGAACTAAAAGTATGCCGAAGAAAGTTTTACGATAAATATTAATATATCTGTTCGAAGACCTTGGAAACAAATTTAGCTTGCAAACCAACTGTAGCTTGCGATCCGGACGTGAGGGTTACTATCTTTATCTTACCACAAAGCAACATTTGGGACAAAAACACTTTTTCTAAAATAGAGCATCCTTCTGCCCGTTCCGAATATTTCAACGGTGCAAAATTATTGTTTTTGTCGCAAAAGTGGGTTTATGTTATGAAAAAGATAGTCAGCCTCCCGTCCGGACTCCAAGCTACAGTTGGTTTGCAAAGTTATTCGGTTTCAAAGGTTTCTATTATGCCTTATATTTAGTATGACGACTACTACGTAGCTCCTCCACCCGATCTTCGCTACAAATCGAGAAATATGCGCGGCGCCGATGGGTTGAGTTGGGTAGGTAGGGTTCCTTTCGTTGAATTTAGATATTGCATATATTGTATAACATGAACGACTACTACGTAGCTCCTCCACCCAATCTCCGCTACAAATCGTGAAATATGCGCGACGCCGATGGGTTGAGTTAGGTGGTAAAAGTTTCCTTCGTTATATTGAAGAAAATTGGCCTTTTCTTATAGTAAAATTACATAAAAATTGCCTTTTGTTACAGTAAAATTACAAAAATGGCATTTATTTCCTAACATGCCCCCCTAGCACCCCTGATTCACTCCATGGACCCGTAAGATTGCATTGCATAAATGATTCCCACATAAACTTCTTCGAATTATAATTGCTCACTGATTTTCGGCATAATCACACTTTCCGGTATCTTAAGGCTGCCCTTTACTACACAGAAAAAGCCCTTTTTAGACTGTTTCTATTGCCCTCGCATTGAAGACATTTTAAAACTTACAAAGTTATATTTTCACCAACCGATGCTTAAAAGATGAAACTTTGTAACATCAGGTTCTTTTTATTGATATTGCATACCGAATTTGTTAAAAACATTATCAAATATTGCTAATTTTCTCTGAAGTGCCACGTTCCTATAAGATAAGATAGCGAAAAAAGCTCATGATGTAACATAGCTGTATCCTTTATCTTTCGATTGAGACACTACTCGGGTACATTATATTCGTACAAGAAGAGTTATTAGGGAAATCGCAGAGTATGATAATGTAGCCAGAAATTGGCGCTGCATACGCCCAGCGGAGCAAGTTCCCATTCCACCGGCTCCCTCCTTCCCCACCCAAGGCCCAAGACTAAAGATGAGGCCAAAACTCCAGGAAGTCCATCCCTTGGGTCGACCTTTTTTCTAAAGGTCCGGTCAGCGGTTACTGTTTGGGAATTATGGTTAAAATTAAGTATAATATATTTAATAAGTAGGTTTAATTGAATAAGTAGTCCACAGTATATTTCCTTGTGTTTTGCTGATTAATTTGATACCAAACACTTTGCAGATATCCTGATATTATCAATAATTGTCTAACTTTTTTTGTTCATGGAATGGATGAATTTGAATGAATGTGCTTACGATAAATAAATATATTAGTTTTTAAACTTTTTTACTAGCATTAACTTTTTTAATTATCTAAATCGTCTTTTATACTGCTGATTGTTACGCGATGGTTCTTCTTCATCATCATATTCACTTCCAATGGAAGTATTATCTGCAGATGTTATTGTTTTTTTGGAGATGTTATTTATGTGTGTTTTTCCACAATTAAAAGTTACAGCCAATTTCATCGCCGAAGTTTCGTTCTTACTCTTCAAAAAAACCTCCCGTTCTAGTGGAGAGAATCTGGAGCTCTTGAGCGTTGCACCATCCAACTCAAGGGTGGCTCATGATAGACCAAAATGCCGATGAAGATTTTTATTATTGCTAACAACAAGGTTAATGCGACATAGCGTCTTAGTAGATTAGTTTGTGCCAAGAAAACGGAAATCTCTGTGAGCGAAAAGGTGATATCTCTTGTCGAGGAAATAGCAACGCAACGTTTGGGTGCAATTAGAATTCGCAACTCGTAAAATCGTATTTCTCAGTCCACCCTAATATTTCATTTCAATATGAGAATCGATATATTGTCAAATATTGCGATTTGCGCAAAAAATATATTTTTATCTATGCTCTGATTGGAAGAAGTAACTAGCGTCCAGGGAAATCCAATGGCATGAAGACGGAGAAGAGGTCAGTGTTGAAGGAACAGACAACGTCGGTTAGTTTCCAGCCAAGCCTCCGCCTCCGGCTGAAGAAATGATTCCGATTTATTACATTTAAGTAGCTTTAAAAATGTTATCATAATTAGATAAATGTTGCTTATTATGCTTATATTCCCCAGTAGCAGAGAATGTTGTCACAACGTTGTATCAACGTTGCTGCATCAACCTAAATGTTAAATTGCAACGTCAACATTGTGACAACGTTGCATCAACGTTATACTGCAACATTAATTTTTCATGTTACAGAAAAATTTTATTCAACGATGCTACATGAGGTTTTAACTGACATTTTTATAACATAGTCGCTGTAATGAACGTCCAAAAGGAAAATGTTACTTGCTAGTTGTCACAACGTTGTGACAACGTTATCACAACGTTGTCATAAAGTTGTCACAACGTTGTCACAAAGTTGTTATAACGTTGTGACAACGTTGTGGGAACTTTGTGACAACGTTGCAACTTGCACGCATATATGTATATGAGTTGGTATTTAAGTAGGGGTACCATGAAAAATGTATTTTTTAATGAGTTCCTGCATCCATTAATTAATGGATATAAAAACTTCTTCCAAAACTGCTGGGAATAAGATGGGAGATAGACTGTCACCTTTTCAAACTTTCTTCTCAATCTTGAATTCTGGGTAAATTCAGTATTGTCCCTTGGAATGTCTCAAATCTTCAGTTCCTTCTGTCGTTTCATCATTCGCTGGGTTTTGACGACTTCCATTGCTTTGGCTCCGAGTTCTTTCTCATGAAGGGCTAAGAATATTCCTATGTTCCAGCTAAAACTCCTAGTTATTTGCAAGCTTATCGATGTTTATTTCCTGCTTCCCACAAGAAATGAACTTCTTCAGTTCCATTCGGGGATTAAACATCATTTGGCATTTTAAAATTGTGTGGTCACTCCCAGTGTTAAAGTTGTTATACCACACTCCTAGAAGGGAGTTCTTGCCAGGTTTTCAGAGTTACTCTTGCGAATAAAGATTAGAGGTTTTTGAAAACGAAAGAGCTTTATTTACCTTTAAGGACGACCGGCGGAAAAAGAGAGCTGCAAGCCAAAAGAGCGAAGGCGGCAGAGAACCGGCGATGGATGCAGACAATTTCGCGTGACTAGGGCTACAATCACATGCACTCTGTTTTTAGGTGCAAACTGCTCATTGCTTATACATTCTACGAAAAAGGGAAAAGTGAGGAAGAGGGGCAACCAGGTTATTGGAGATTCTGACTGACTGACTTGGAGGTTAGACCTGGTCGTCATGTGTTAAATTCGTGGCTAATTAAAACTAAGGAATCACGAGCTGCAAGATGGGAGCAAATCGGTATTCCTTCGCTGTATCCCTTTTGTATTCGAGGTCAGTTCAAAAATATTTTCTCCACTCCGTTCCCTGGTATAACAGCTTTATACTGTGTGACTGCCCAGGCAGCATCCTTTATCGGGCCAACGTTGGCCCAATGTTGGTTTTGTGTCGGCAATGTTGGCCGACCTAAGCCGACGCAGAACCGACATTGGGCCAACATTGGCTTTGGGTAGAATAGCCGACATCACTTGCCGACTCGAAACCGACGTTGGGCCAACATTGGCATTGGGTGGAATAGCCGACATCACTTGCCGACATTGGTCCGACATTGGCCCGATGTCTTTTTTTGGAGTACAATAAATTTCTCCACTTTGAGTAATATAAGTACTGTTAAGTGTATTTCATAGATTTAAGAGTTCCATACATTATGGTATGTAAGAAAAATGTGTACCCCTAGTAGCAAGTAATATTTATACAATATCCATAAAGGTTTACCAATATCCAAAAAGCATTACGTCCACATTTAATGTTATATAGATATTATACATGGATATTAACACAGTAACCACAGAAAGTTGCAATAATGTTGAAGGGTGAAAAAACCATAGGAAAATATACCTTCTGAATGTGTTTCGTGTTCGTCTGAAGAGATTGAACACGTTTCTATGGAAAGTGTTTCTTTAGACACTAAGCCGGTTTAAGGACTTGAGACAAAATATCGGTCCACGGCCCTTATCTCAATAATTAAACCCGGAGTGGCCAGAAAGAAAATAGCATAGGAAATATATACTTTCCATACGAGTTTGGCAGTCGTCTGAGGCGATTGAACACCTTTCTACAGCAATTGTATTTAAGACACTAAGCCAGTTTCTGGACTTAATATTTTAATAATCGATTCCGGAGTGGCGAGTTAGAAAATAGCAAAGGAAATGTGTTTCTAAGCACGTTTCGAGATCGTCTAACATTCCAATTATTCGGTTTGTTCCCTTATAAGGTAGAAATGCTGCCAATTATAATGGGTTTCCATGGGATTCCATTATATTAGACCATATCATTTTAAATAATATAATAATATTAGTGAAACTATCTATGTCTTCTGGAATGAATATTGAATATGTTCACTAAACTCCATCCGGCGAAAGAAGTCTCCATGCGAAATTTTATTTCGAATTTTAAATTCTAAAAATAAATGGTAAAATTGTTTATATTTGCAAAGTCATATAGACATCGTGTAGCGGAGGCGGATATCCCATCGGAATGCTTTCCGGGCTTTCTATTCCAAACGGAGATTCTCTCCACTGCTCAAAATTCGAATTCAAATTTCGCGGGGAGACATGCGGGGGGCGCGCAGCCTTGCGCAGCCATTTTCACGATCGCATATACAAACATACAAACGGTTCAACGTGCGTGTGGTGTGGATCGTGCTGCTGCGAGTGAAATTGGATTCGTAATCGTGATGCTTAGAATGCAAATTTGGTGAGTAAAACTCGTAAACGTACTGATTGTAGACATTTACAAAAACATCCAATGTTAACAACTTGTCCAATATTATATTTCGCTCGTTTTCTTCAGGTTCGCTTATAGCTTTGTCATACATTTGTGGATGGAATTCACTCAGAATGAATAATAACAGGAAGCTATTCAGTGAAGTGCTACCTGAAGATGGGTGGAATACTTTCTCAGCAAAACAAATTGGTAAAAAGGCTTACAGTAAGTGTTCATCTTCTTCATACACTTAGGTGAAGTGATTTGCATTGTTTGTTGCTATTTTTTCAGTTATACATTCTGTATACCATTCTTTGGCTAATTTATTATCTAACCTTACCTAACTTATTATCATTAATTTTTAGGCTCCATGAAGGATGGTAGGCAGAAGCTAGCTACAGCTGAGAAAATATCGGACATAGTTCTGACCCTGAAAATGGAAAGGGGAAAAGAAGGCACATTCCTGTCTACCCATTGTCATCAGATAGTGATTCAGATGAACATGGTGCTGGGACAAGAGAAATGGTGACTTCTTTTCCTAGGGAAATCTAAGGAGCAATGTAAGAACAGAGGAGGACAGGGCGGAGTTGAGTGAGTGAATATCACTAGTTTGATGCTACTAAAACAAGGGAGCTATTGATTGACAATTATGTGAGGTTTGATTTATCACTTTCAGAATTGCAGGAAATATTAATATAAAGTACAATGCTCTTAAAGATGAGAGCTGTTGTAGACATAGAACAGAGGCTAGCCTCAATAGAAGAGAAATTTACAATAGCAAAAGGTAACAGACCCCAGAACTATGAGGAGGAAGAAAAATATAGTGGATAGGAATTTCCCCTGGGAACCCAAGAGGAGTTGGATACAGCAGAGGAAAAAATGAAAGATGTGGGATTTAGAAAGATATTGGTAAGGTGAATGTTCATAAAATATAGCTAGATAATATATAAATCAAATGGAAAAGTCTGATTAATGTGTACTTTATCAATTTAATTGCAGGTGTCTGAGTTGTCCCTCATTGGAGAGAACACTGCAAAGGACATGATTTTATATATTCACCGGCATGTCATGACAGACAACCTGGATGCCAGTTGTAGTTGGATTGGGTATAAAAAGAAAAAAAGTATTCTCTGAACTTGGCTTGAAGACTGCAATTTTTGGTATGCATTGCTTTAAAATTCATAAGTAGTATTCTTAGTGGGGAATCAAAACATTTCTTAAAATTTGAGATCTGTTTGTCAAGTAGCCGTCTAAAATTTTTAAGTGTTTACAAATGTAGGGATTTGCAAAAAAGAATTTAGACATCCATGGTGTGTGTGAAAATGTGTACATTTTCATAGTACTAAGAATACATGCAGAAATTTATTAGGATTAGGCTAGATTGTATATAATGTATAGATGAAATACTCCACATATTAATGAAATTTCAGAAATCACTAATTTATGAAAACTGTTGCAGTAATTTTCAGGGTGATCTTTATTTATTTGTATCAAACTATACTTACTGTTCATAGAAGTATTGGCATTCTGTGTCCCATTGTCACAGCACTTCATTTGTTCTTCACAATGAGTTTACCATTGATATTATTTAAATACTTCATTTTAGCTTGTCTTATTCCTAGGGTAAAGATTAATTAAATGGTAATGTGTATGTACTTGCTGTCAATAGCATGTAATGGGCTTTGTTATCCTCTTGTAGATGCTGTTCAGCATTCCAAGTGGGAAGGTATTGCTTCAAAAGAATTGGAAAATCATGTGAAGGATTGGTTACGCCATGCCAAATTTAGGCATCATAAGAAAATTAACAAATAAAATTAAATATTAAATAATTGTATTTTGCTACTATTCAATAAATAGCATGTTTACATCGAAATTGCAGTATTCATTTTACTGTCATTCAAAATCTTTTCAATTTCAGTTAATAAAAATGATGTAGGCTTAGTTAATCTAACAATACTTTTGTCAATTGCCAAGATTAATTCCACCTGATCATTGGTGACTAAAAGTACTTTAGGTGACTACTATAGTAAATCATCAATCAGTGTCAACCTTTTAGCAATTTAAACTGCAATGCAAAACGCTGTACTTAGATAAATGTTTTTTATTCAATTAATTCCTTTTCCAAGAGAATGAAATACTTTTTCAAACTGGTAACTTACCTTCAAAGAGGAAATGTAATCACAAAAGTAGATTAATAGCAAAAAGATATGAAAGAGCTGACAAGGACCCTTTTTGCAGCGAATGTCCGACTTGGATATTGTGTGGATGGCAACTGGCCGCAACTTCGGGTATTGTATAGACATAGATTGTCAATCCGACATCAGGCCGACACTGGGCCAACATCAACCCGACAATAGGCCGACATCTTACCGGTGGCCAACATTGTAAGCTTATGTCGTTTTACCACTGGCAAACGTTATCATTCCGATGCTGGGCCAACATCGGCATCCGATGTTGGGCTGACACTAGGCCAACACCAAACCGACGTCAACCCGACACTGGGCCGACTCTAGCCGACATCGTACCGATGTTGGGCCAAAGTTGGAAGCCAATGTCGTTTTACCACTGGCAAACGTTATCATTCCGATGCTGGGCCGACACTGGGCCAACATCAACCCGACACTAGGCCAACACCAAACCGACGTCAACCTGACACTGGGCCGACTCTAGCCGACATCGTACCGATGTTGGGCCAACATTGGAAGCCAATGTCGTTTTACCACCGGCAAACGTTATCATTCCAACGTTGAGCCAACATCGGCAGCCGATGTTGGGCCAACGTAAAGCTGGCATTAAACGACGTTGGCCTGACATCGGGCCAACATCAAAATGCTGCTTGGGTGTGCTTCCTAAATACGTCAAGGACATCCTCAATTTCGGTTTAAAGTTTGCACATCCTCATCCCTCATTTCTTCGACAGTTAAAAACCTCGTAGCGGATTTTGGAGTAGCCCTTAACAGTGAAATTTCATCAGTGAAACATATAGTGACGGAATGGATCTACTGAAAGCCGACATAGGACAGTGCGTGGTCCTTTATTTTATACGAACCACCCCCTAACCAAGCGCTGCTTATTCTAATGCTCACTCTCCTACTCTCACTTAAATGATACTAGAAAGATAAAAATACGGGAACATTGTTTTTAGATGAAAATGATAAAGCATGGACTTTTCAACTGAGATAAGTAACTTTTATATATTGGCTATTATAGGGAATATCTAATAGATGGATAACAAATGTCACAGCCTCTTAATTTAAGTCATAAAGAATTCATAATTGTATAGGAAAATATTCAATAATTACCTAATTACCTCAATGAAGTTTTAATCAGAAGTATTTGTGTTGTCTGAAGGAGGGGCGCGAATTCTTCCATCATCCTTAGCAAGGATATCGTAAAAACTACGCGGAAATGAAGAGGAAGGCAAACATACGAGAAGAACGGCGAGTTCTTGAAAATCAATCGATATCTTGAACACTGAAGAAGAAGAAAAAATAGAAAGGTTTTTCAGCCGCCCTCATTCAAAAACGGTAGACTCCGGGATCGATACTTCGAAGTCGACTTTAAGTCATAATCGATAGATACTTTCATGGCGGTTTAAGAATGTAAACAATGTAAGGGATATAGAATTGTTAGATAGATTGCTCTCCAGATTGGTGTTATTTAGTTGCAGATATTAAGATCGAGAAGACTCTTACATCTTATACAGCCTTCCGAGCACGTTTCAACTTCATTGAAGTTCAACTATTTCCGTTCTTTATCGCAGCCCGTTTTTAAGTAAAACAAAAAGTTTCTCCGATGTGTTTTAAATCTCTCTAAAGTACTGCACCATGTTTTGTTTGTATATTAACCTCTCAAGAAGTCTTCGAATTGTTCTTAAATACTGTGCCATTTTGAAACACTTTGCTTTCCAACTAATTATGTGGTTGTTTCTTTCGTCTCGTAAAGGTGTGTTAAGAACTGTTGTTGGTAGCGGACTGTGATTGCTGTTCTTTGTTGCACTTACTTGGTAAGCAGAGCAAATGGTTGTACGAAATTATGATGGATACTACTGTGTCTCTAAATTGTTATCCTGTTTAGGCAAGTATAATGTCTATCAAAGTTATCAGTTTGAATAGCAACTGCTAAGCAATCTTTGAATTTTTGTTGAATACTTTCTAATCTTAAGGCCGTCATACACGGGGAAATATTTCTTGGTGTATGACGGCCTTTATATTCATTGTGAAGCACTATTTATATAAATTGTACAATTCGCATACCCTGCTTAAATAAATTAATCTGATACTACCTATGAACCGCCTTATTCCACTAAGTACACCTTGCCAATGCGAAGTATTTGAGTACTTTAACAGCTAAAGTGAAATTAAAAACAATTGTACCAGGATTTTATTCGTGTCCAAGGATTTCGCATGGAAGAATGTGATTCCAGAATTAAAAGACTCAACCATATTTCTCGAAGAAACGGAATTATGTGACTAGGAAATACAGGAAGAGATCGGATATGGTATGTGAAATTACTTTCGATATAAAGTGGTTGATCTTTCTTACATCACAGTTCACTTGGCTCCTAACAGTTTGCTAGAAATATGTAGCCGTTAATTAAAAAGTAATAGAAATTCCGAAAAATAATTTTGTTATTCCAAATAGTTTAATCAAAACTTAAATCCCGAAAAGGTTTGTGAAAAATGTTATAATTCAGTAAAGGTTATGGATGTAGCATAAACTATTGCACCTCATTCCCTATCTTTTGTACACTTATATGGGTCATTCCATGTCAACTCAACCAATGGAAAAACTCACCATCTCAGATTTTCTCATAACTTTCCCTTTAGTTAGTTCCAACCTTAGTTAAGAAAGATCCAAAGTATTTTAGTCCAAATGCTTCTACTTTCTTAGATATGAGTTTTTCTATGCACCATGGCACGAAGTAAAAATCTGCACATGAGTCGAAACATGCAAATCAACCATTTTTGTATCCCTATAAAACATTTAATAAGGCAGCAAAGCTAGTAGAAATTTAAGATGTCATGAACATGTAACTCTTGTTTTCAAAATTGTTATCACAAAGATTCTCACTTGTCAACTTTTTTTGTTATAAATATTCAAAAATGGCAGTTAAGACATATTTCCGCCAAAAAATGACATTTTCAAAAACATGTAAAATTCACATATAACTAGTTAAAGCCATTAAAATTTGTATTAACATTGTAAACATTATCAACTTGGAATTGGTATGAGTTTTGGGCTAATGTTGGACTAATTTATTGAAGAATTTACTGAAAACTACTACTCTGCTTATGTTTTTTGTTGTTAATTGCCACCTTTTCAACTTCTAATAACAAAAAAGGGACACCAAGTAGGAAAATCATTTTTTTTTACTAACACACACTATCCATCCTCTTTCAGGAAATACAAACCTGAAGTTGCTCCCAGGATTGATAGTGTTTCTATAATTTATTTTAACGATGCATGTAAAACGGTAGGTCACGACACCTATATCTCAAGGCTTCCACTTCAAGGTTCTTTGAGTGTGAGTATTGAGATTCCTCTGAACACATATCATTCTTTTAACTGTCCAGCCAATTACTTTTGATATCAACCCAGGGTTCAATGTGATTAAAATGCCACTGTATTAGCAATTATACGAATTTATGATATTATTGCAAACGGTAAAAAAATAGGAAATTGTTTGTTCAATACATACTTTTATCTTACTCCAGGCCTTTTCCACTGCTGCAATTATGCCCTCTGTGTAAGTGTGTTTATGTGGAAAAATATACATTCTTGCTGCGGTCATGCTGCAATCTATTTGGGTCATACTCAAGACCAAACAGAAAAAGTTTAAGGGAGATAAATGTGCAGGCAGCAAGGAAAATAGAAATGCATTGTGGGAAATCTGTAAAACATGGGCAAAAGCTATGTCCTAGATGTGTAGCTTCAGTTTCAAGTTTAGTGGATATTCATGATCAAAATCCATATTACCCACCATCGAGTATATAGCATGAAGATACTTTGAAGAATGTTAATTCAAGTTTTGAAAGTCTTGGGTGTTCCCCCATAAAAATTTCCAAACTGAGGAAATCAGATAGATCTAGTTATGCCAGGTAAAAAATTGAAGAAGCCAATTCACTACTGGAGGAAAAAGTGAGCTCGTGCTTAGATGTACCCAGAAATGCTTTTCGTGATTTTGAGTGTGAGACAAAATGTGATAAATGTTCAGATTTTGATTTAATATTAGTGGATCTTAAAAAGTAATTGCTGAATGAAGCCGAGAAAAGCAGTTATTAGTACTTACTTTAGTACCATCAAGTTGGACAATATCCATAAGTGCTGAAGAATTCAATGTGACTGAATACCAAGTTAAGCAAGATTGAGAGCTAAAGAAAAGAAAAGGCATACTTCCAGAAATTATCTCAAAAAAGGAAAGCAGCTACCTAACGATGTCAAACAAGCTATAATAAAGTTTTATGAAAGTGATGAGTTCAGCCGCACTGGGAAGAAAGACATTGTGAGCGTAGTTAATAAAGGCCAGAGAGTACACATTCAAAAAAGATTACTTTTGTCTAATCTTTCAGAGTTGTACAGCATATTTAATCACCAATTCCCACATGTAAAAGTAGGCATGTCTAAATTTTTCCAAATGTGCCCCAAATGGCGTGTAAGTTGACGTGACAGTTGGAGCAACAGGTGCCCATTCTGTGTGAGTTTGTATGCAGCACCAGAATGTTAAGTTAATGCTAAATGCACTTTCTTCAATTAAAATGGGATACAAAGATGCTATTAAGTGCCTTGCATGTGATATAGATGACAATCTGTGCATGGTGCACAGATGTGAGCAATGCCCAGGTAAACAGAGACTGCATGAAATGTTATGTATGTATTATGCATTTAACTAATTAGTTATCAGATGACGCTACTATCACATATTTTCAGTGGACACAAACTGATCGTACTACACTTGAGAATGTGCAGGTAAATATACAAGATTTTGTTGACAGACTTGTGACTCTGGTAGACAAACTAACCACTCATCATTTCATCTCTGTATCTCAAGCTGCGTATTTAAGACATTGTAAAGAAGAAATGCCTGAAGATGAGATGATAATACTACTCGACTTTGCTGAGAATTTTTCTTTTGTTGTGCAAGATGCAGTACAGGGATTTTTTTGGGACAACAGTCAGGCAGCAGTCCATCCTTTTGCTGTTTATTTTAATGAAGAGGGTCGAGTGTCTTCCATAAGCATTTGTGTCATAAGTGATTGCTTAAAACATGATGCTGGATCAGTATATGTGTTCATAGGAACAGTTCTTACTAGCATAAAGGAGAGGTTCCCATATGTCAGAAGATGTAAATATTTTAGTGATGGAGCTGCAAGCCTGTATAAAATCTTCAAAAATATTATAAACATATGTATGCATTATTCAGACTTTGGTTTGTCTGCCGAATGGCATTCTTTTTCAACAAGCCATGGAAAAAGTGTATGCGATGGAATAGGGGGAACCGTTAAAACAGTTAGCTACCAGAGCTTGCTTACAGCACCCAAGCACACAACATATTTTGTCAGCATGTGACTTGTTTGACTGGGTTCATAAAAATGTTACTGGCAATAAGTCATTCTATATTTCCAGCACTGATACAGAGATTTGGAAACCAAGGCTGAAGAATTGTTACAAAAATACAGGAACAATAGAGGAAACAAGAAGTCATCACTGCTTCATTCCAATCAGTGAATTTGCTGTATCAATGAGTTGAATTTCTTTACCAGAGCTAAGGGCAACAAAGAAAATTAGTTTAAGAAAGGGCAAAGGAACATCATACACCAAGAATAATATCCCTTAACCTGGAAATTATGTAGCAGCTGTGTATGAAAGTAGATGGTACATTGGCAGTGTTGTTCAAATACTTGAGGATTGAGAGGTATTAGTGAACTTCATGGCACCTGAAGGAAAGGCAAAATCTTATATGTGGCCGAAACATCCTGATAAGTGCTGGGTACCCTGGGTACCTGTACCAAACAGGGTACCTGGACCATCACAGGAAGGCAGTATACTTTGCCAGAGGACGTAATTGCAGTAGTGGAAAAGGCCTGGAGTAGGATAAAAGTATGTATTGAACAAAATATTTCCTATTTTTTTACCGTTTGCAAAAATATCATAAATTCGTATAATTGCTAATACAGTGGCATTTTAATCACATTGAACCCTGTGTTGATATCAAAAGTAATTGGCTGGACAGTTAAAAGAATGATATGTGTTCAGAGGAATCTCAATACTCACACTCAAAGAACCTTGAAGTGGAAGCCTTGAGATATAGGTGTCGTGACCTACCGTTTTACATGCATCGTTAAAATAAATTATAGAGACACTATCAATCCTGGGAGCAACTTCAGGTTTGTATTTCCTGAAAGAGGATGGATAGTGTGTGTTAGTAAAAAAAAATGATTTTCCTACTTGGTGTCCCTTTTTTGTTATTAGAAGTTGAAAAGGTGGCAATTAACAACAAAAAACATAAGCAGAGTAGTAGTTTTCAGTAAATTCTTCAATAAATTAGTCCAACATTAGCCCAAAACTCATACCAATTCCAAGTTGATAATGTTTACAATATTAATACAAATTTTAATGGCTTTAACTAGTTATATGTGAATTTTACATGTTTTTGAAAATGTCATTTTTTGGCGGAAATATGTCTTAACTGCCATTTTTGAATATTTATAACAAAAAAAGTTGACAAGTGAGAATCTTTGTGATAACAATTTTGAAAACAAGAGTTACATGTTCATGACATCTTAAATTTCTACTAGCTTTGCTGCCTTATTAAATTTTTTATAGGGGTACAAAAATGGTTGATTTGCATGTTTCGACTCATGGGCAGATTTTTACTTCGTGCCATGGTGCATAGAAAAACTCATATCTTAGAAAGTAGAAGCATTTGGACTAAAATACTTTGGATCTTTCTTAACTAAGGTTGGAACTAATTACAGGGAAAATTATGTGACAATCTGAGATGGTGAAGTTAGAAACCACCAATTTGTGGTTGAGTTGACATGGAATGACCCATATGGCATTACAAAAGTAGTATGTTTCAGAAAGTTCCATCAAATATCAGTCCCTAATTACTAAGGAGCATCCAGATTTGCCGCAACTTTCTTATTGCTTAATTTATTTTGGTTTCTTGTTTAATTCTGTGATTATTGTATTGCAAGCACCTCATATGAGTATCTGTATACTGGTTAACTTTTTAATGTATATTGCCAACTATTTATATTTCTCTCTATGTTCAAATAATAATGCTACAGATGACGTATTTTGATTCACGAGATAAGAGGTTTTTTCTATTACCTTCTTCAAGACACTGGAAATTAAATAGGAAATTCGTTATCAATTATTTAAAACGATGTAATTGGCTTAACCTAATTTAATGCTGAAAACTTAAGTGGCTCATTTTTGTACCCCTTCCATGACATTTCATTAATATAATTTTTATTTTTCTTTCACTTACTAAGAAATCTTAACAGCGCAAATAATGAGTATGATATAATAATATGACCCAAGAAATGAATAGTAGCACATAAGCTATGCATGCTTTTAATTGATTTTTTTATTTATTACTTCTTTTAGATATGTTATTTCAAAAATACTTGAAATAAATTTGTTTTTATGGACGACACTTTGGTATTTGAAGATTCCCAATAGGTTATAACCTATAGCAAGAGCCTAGGTTGAAAATAGGCAGAGGTGACCTTTTGTTCCACATTGGTTTCATGTTAGCATCCACATTGTTCTACATCGTCCTCATGGACTGTGGCAAATGTCTTGTGGCTGTCCACTTAAGTTCCATATGGCCATGTTCCACACTAGCCACAAGGAATTTCTATCTGGACAGCTACTTTGAATTTGACCAAGGAATTTTGTGTGTTCTTGTATGTACTGTGCCAAATCAAAACTTATGATGTGCCCACAACTTTATCTAAAATATTGCTTTTTTATACAGTAAGGATATCAAAATGGAGAGAGGAAGAAACACAAGCAAATATTACAGCATACATTCAGGAATGGCTAGAGTATGGTAAATTCAGAAATGAGAGAAAGAAGAAAAGAAATATTAACATTATAAACTTTGTGACATCAATGTTAGCATTGTGACAACAATGTAGCAACGTTAAGACAACATTGTGGTACTGTTGTTGCAACATTGATTCCTGGGAACTTTGACGTTGTATCAACATTGATACAACGTTGTCTTTGTGACATCAATGTTAACGTTGTGACAACATTGTATCAACATTAAGACAACATTGTGGTAACGTTGTGGCAACGTTGACGTTGTATCAACGTTGCATTAACATTATGCAACCTTGTGACAACATTTGATAAGGTTATGACAAGATTTGGTTTTTCTCATTGTAACGTTGATACAACGTTGTCTTTGTGACATCAACATTAACATTGTGACAACGTTGTAGCAACGTTAAGACAACATTGTGGTAATGTTGTGGCAACGTTGATTCCTGGGAACTTTGACGTTGTATCAACGTTGCTTCAACATTACGTAACGTTGTGACAACATTTGTCAACGTTGAGACAACGTTACATTTTTTCCATTGTAACGTTGATACAACGTTGTGACAACTTTCTCTGCTACTGGGGTTGTACTTTAAATTTAAAAATTATCTCTCCAGCTAATTTTATCTGGTTCAATCTTCTTTGTATAAATCATTCTCTCTTTTTTCTTCCTGATTATTTTTTACAAATCTATGTTCTATTGTTTTTATTTTTTTATTACTTCGTTTTGCGGAATTTTTACATCCCCTTCTATGTGGGTGTTTTTCCTGCAACGTGGGTGTTTTCTTTGTTAACCTTCAGTTGCAAAGATTTTTCCCCACACCCTGCTCTTTATTTTTGTTTCTATTTATATGAATTAGCTAGCTGTTAATATTGTGAATAAATTATTTATGAATTGTGAATATTGGAAATTTTGTGAATGTAGAACCTATATGCTGTGATTAGATGTTTATACATCTGCTGTAAAAGATGGAGTTGCTGGAAATATGGAGAGATTAGTTATAACTTGCGAATTAGCTGCTACCTAATTACTTTGTTTCCAAAAGTACAGAGCGTCATTTGCATCATAAATGTTTTATTCTAAATTTTAGAAAATGCTACTTTTTATTAAGGCTAAGAGAAAGCAATTTACGTATAGAATTGAAATTAGTTCGTTATTCTGGATTTCAGAAGTTATTAGAAATTATTTTCATTCAGAATATCCAAGTCTTTCAGGCGCTCGTTTTGTTTCTTTTCCTCTTCCCGAAAATGACCCGACTCGAGAAATTTAAAAGAACTCGGTTGATTCTTTGTCTCGGTTGACAGCATGTGTTTACAACTACCAAGCCCTCCCCCGTTCTCTGTCTACCCATTCCATCGAAGGGGTACGAAACCAGTGGCGGAGAAAGCGTGAACTAACGGAGCCCTAGTGCTGGTGGTGAAATTTTCTCGAAGTAAAGAGCACCCTTAAATACTTCGTATTACATGCTACATTTGATAATATTTGGTGTTTTTTTCGACATTTTCATACTTCAGTACCTTCCCACCCAACACCCCTGTTTACTCAGTGCGCCCGTATGCTAGATTAGATTATTTACGAATTTTAGGCTATCCGAGACATGAAACTCGACGATCACCGCTACATCTGGCGTCAAAACGCAATAACTAAGACTTCAAACATGGTTTCCGGAGGCCATTCCTGTCCGTCCGTCACTTAAATCGAGATATCTCAGTCATTATAGTAGGTACTAACTTGCATTAAATATAACTATAAGCCGCCATCTTTGATGTATAATCCCTGAAAATATCATCGAAATCGGGCTAAATCTAGTGGGGGAAAAAAAAATAATGGCTGACGGTGCCAAACGGCAAATTTACCTCCATCTTTCTCTGCCTTGCCCGCTGAAAAGCTTGGATTTAGTTGGCTCTTTGTTTGTTTGGGCACTTACGTGAAATTGACAACACCAATACTAATGAAACTTTCGATGTCTCCTTGCTGACTATTAATAATGGCGTCATTGAGGTTAGTGTTCATCTCACATGTATCTATTTTTCTCCCCTATTTATTACCAACAAATATGTAAATGAGAATTTTTCGTTCAGGTTGTTGATAGGTTCAGAAATGGTGATACTCTCTTAGGTGGTGAGAACTTTGATTAGAAAATCATGGATTACTTCATCAAGTTGTACAACAATGAAATAATGATGTAAACAATGATTGTTAAACAGGATGAAACAAAAGGATGTTGACGAAATGCTTCTTGTTGGAGGTTAGACTTGAATCTCTTGAGCTTTTTGGAGGAAAGGAACCATCTTGTTGAGTCCATCAAAATGAGATGCAGCTGTCCAGGTTAGCATTTGATTAGACTAATCCCTTTGTGCATTTATCTCAAATTTTATACATGATGCTCACTCAAGTTACTTTAACACGCTAGTGTACTCTCTGGTAATCAAGGCACAGATGCAATTGTTCTCCTTGATGAGAATCAATTAACTTTAGGTATTGAAACTGTTGATGGAGTTATGACTAAATTCATCCCACGCTACACTGTCATCCCAATGAAGAAGTCTCTGGTTTTCTCCACTGATCTGACTACCAACACACCATTACTATCCAGGTAAATTCATTGTATTTCATGGATAAATACCCTACAGTTAAGCTGCATTATATTGTAACCCCAACCTGTTTTAATCTGTTGTAAATATGTAATGATTTTGATTTTTTGATTTCATCATACCATTGCTTTCCATAAAACAGCTGTAATTTTAAAGGCATATGGATACTTATTTATATTGGATATTTTGGGATGGATCTCTTCTCTTTAATTTCGAATAGTTTGAAACAAGTAGGTTTATGGGAAATAATTCGGTATAGCTTTGAATGATTATCGAAAAGAAGTTAACTGACAACCTAAGAAGCATTTTCCTGAATAATATGCTTAATAGTTATACTTCATTCATACTAGGTCTTCGAAGATGATTATCCCATGACTGAAGACTGATGATATTGAAAGAATGATAAGAGATGCAGAGGAATTTGCTGATGAAGATAGGAAATTGAAGTACTGCATGGAGGTAAGGAATAAAGGTGAATCTAATGCATACTTTCTCAATCAGCAGCTCAGTGACAAAGACAAACTTGGTGCTCCTGGAAAAGTGAGAATAACTATTTGGTTTTGATCAAGCTTTTATGTTTTGGCTATGATTTAGATTAGAAAGCTGATTTTATTTAATTGCGTCTCTAAAATGTTCCACATCAAAATAGTCAACCTTTTCATATCTACCGCCAACTTTTATATCTCTGAGAGTAGTGAAATTTCCTAACTGTCCATCGGTTCCATAGTAATGGTGATTAATAAATTAGAGAAGTCACTTTACTTTAAAAATTTATGAAGCAGAGTTACAGCAAGTTAAAGCATGTAATAATAATTATTACCAAATACTTTTGCTAAGTTTATCAGAATATATTTTGTGATGAGGAAAGTCCCAATTCCACAAGAAATTTTTTTTTTTAAACTTTGGCAATCCCTTTCAACTAAGGTCTAGTCATCATATGGCAACATATACAAGAAGTTTGTGCAATATATATGAGGAAAAGAGGTAGAATCATGGGAGAGGTAAGGGTGGGGGGGAGAAGAAGGTTAGGGTATTGGAGGTAGCAGGTTAACAAGTGACAGCAATGGGGAGGAAAAATTGTGAAAAGGTGTACTTTAGTGAGTTTCAAATTACTCTTTATATGGTGGAGAATTGCCATTTGTTCAAATATATCTAACAAAGGCCCATTGGTTGAATTATGGATGAGTTAAGCTTTAGAATCAGATGTATGGTTGTCTTCGAGTAGGTGTAATGAGAAATGAGAGGCATTAGAGGAGTTTCTACATCATTGTTCATGTTCTTTTATTCTAGTTTGTAAAATCTTCCTGTCCGACCCAAATAAATAGCTTCACAGTCATTACAAACCAATTTATAACCTCTGGATTTAAGGGAGGACTATAGCTTATCTTTACCACTGAAAAGGGTTTTGCCTAAGTTGTGGAGGGTATAGAAAGCAGGTTTGTAGTTAGAGAGAATAGCATTGGCAATGGTATGACTAATGGGACTAATAAAAGGAATATTTACCCACTGGGGGATCATTAATAAGAGCAAGGGTCAGCCTCTTCAATATCTGAAGTAAAAGGATTTTTCATCCAGTAATACACCATCAGTTTCAAAATATCTTCAAATCTTCTTTCCATGTCCAATTTACCTTCGTTGAGGTTGCTACTGATTCTGTCAATATCCTCTGTAGTTACATTACCTTTTATAGATGATAATTCAGGAAACTGATTAAATTCTCTCTTCAATAGATAATACATACATTAGTGTTCTACCTCTTGGTAGTTCCATGTGCAAACTTTATAGTTAAGTACATTTTCTAAAAATTTTATACCATTCACAGAATCGCACAATAGCTTTCTTGTCTGCATACCTTACTGACTTCACTACTTTCCACCTACCTTTACTCCCTTATCTATTTCTTCCCAAGCATCTTTCACAATATGCCTGCATATACATTATAATGTCAAACTAATAAGACCTTTCACTGAATTCTATCATCATTAAAAATAAGAACAACAAGGAAATGCAATTCTTAGCCTCTACTAATTCAGTATTCCTCACAATGGTCTGAATGCCTTGATTATAAATTTATATTGACCAAAGAAAGATTTTGGCAGATTTATATCAATGTCATGCCATTGGCCACATTGTTTGGAATTAGCCGTACATGCAGGTTGGGAGAGCCTTTAATAAATGAGGTTATGATGAAGCAAAATAAATATTCTTAAAAAGATGAATTATTAAATGATGAACTTGAGAAGATTACACTTTTTGTTTGGTTTTAATTTCAGTTTTGCCCTGTAAATACCAGATAGAGATAATGCAGCAATGGAGGAGGTGATAGATGCTGTCATAAATTGACTGGACAAAAATCAGGATGCTGATATAGAAGAATATGTATGAGTGGCAATGAAGAAACTGTGCACACAAGTAAGAAGGGTTCAAGGAGGGCTTTCTAAGGAAGAATTAACATTTTTGCAATAGCGATATACAAATGTCTGACTCAAGAACAGAGACATTTTCCGTTTCACTTCCTCCCTATGAGTTTCACAGTTTATTAAGGAAAAATCTACAGACTGTAGGATAGCACATTTTAGTTACTGAAATACCTTTTTCTTATTTGCTACACTGGGCATATAGCAGCAACCATTTCCTCTGATGGTAATGGGAAATGACCTGACTCATCAGGTCATTTCATTGAAGGATGTTAGAATAGGGCAGTTGGAGAAAGCAAGAATGTAATGCCCCTTTATTTATGATACCCAAAGTACTGTATATGCAAGTGTATAAGTCGACCTTTAAAAGCCTAAAAAAATTCTCATAAACCAGGGGTCAACTTATACGCCGAACATAAAATTTAACCCTTTACAACTGAGGGGTAAATAAGTGAAACTGCCTCCTTAACAATTGTTGTACACACACTTTTGCAACTCACCACAATTATTTCCTACTGAAACAATTTTTTGGCAAGTCTAATTAACGTAGCTATTATATAAAACAAATTTCATCACGAAATACAATTGTGGTTGAAAGTATGTTATGTAAGGACTTGTTTTCATAATAAAATAATTGAATTAATAAACCATTTTCATATCTATAGAATAAATTTTACGCATATTTATTCTTCACAAATTATAACAATTTCTTCACAATTATTTTTATACAAAAATTTAACATGTATTTCGATGTTTTCTTTTTACAAAAAAAGATCAATAAGCACACCATGGTTTTTTTTAGTTTATATAATTGTTATGATCTGACTTAGCATTAGGAGTTAATAGAAGTTATTTTAGCAGTGTCGTGATTTGATATTACCACGCTATATTATCATTATTTCTATAATAAATTTTTAAAACTATTGTGTTTTGTTTCATAATCCATTTTTATTTGTGAAGCCTTAGTGATACCAATTGAAGAAACTTGTATAATAGTTAAGCAGAGGCAAGAAGTTGACATAGCAGCTGAAAGAAACAATTCTAGCATCTAAATCTTATGCAGTAAATATTCGTTAAGCTATCGTATATTTATGGATGCCGTAGTTTTTCTTCCTATAAAATAGAGCTGGGGAAGAGGTGTTGCCTTATTTTTAGGGTAGACATATATGCTGAACATAGGCTGAAACCTGAAATCCACCTCAAAATGTTAGGAGTCTACTTATATGCCAGCATATACAGTACTTGTTGAAGGTGATACCTCCATCCATAGGTGTTCCTAAGATACATGAGTCATGTTTTATGACCTTTGAGGATGGAGGCATTGCCTTTGAAAAGTACTTTTGGTATCATAAATTTGAGGCATTAGTTTCTTGCTTTCTCCATCTAACTGGAAGCAAGAGGAGGAACGTTGAAAAAGACAGCTATTGAAGATTTTAAACCTCTAATTCATTAACATATGCATTCCAAAATTTCTTTCGTTATATCTCCACTCATAATTATCTCCAATATGAAGACATTTGGTGATTTGGTTGTGTTCTGTAAATCTATTTATTGTACTCTTGAAAATTTTCTCGTCATTTAACGTTCTGTTGTATAGATTGTGTAATACTATGTGATCTTATTTTGCATTAAAAAAATAAATTGTGAAGATATTCATATTTTGATTCTTTTTATTTACATGCTATTTATTTAAAGATCCAGAAAGCCTTCACTGATGATTTATATTGTGGTTAAATGCAAGAGGAATTTTCCTTCTGATCACCAACAAAAAAAGTGTTTCATACTATGTTTTTTATGTAGATTTACGTATTTGAGCTTTCAAATGTTAACATTTTTTACTTATCAAGTATTTAAACAATGCACAGTTAACTTTTCAGTCGTAATGGTAATAAATACTGAGTAATAATATTTTATGCATTTTTGTGTAGATTAAAGTATTCGAGCTTTTAAATGTTAACATTTTTCCTTATAAAATATTTTAACAGTTTAATATTTAACTTTTTTAGCCGTAAATATGATAAAAGCTGAGAAAAACTATTGTAGAACTATAACGGCATAAAATATAGCCTAGCGAGGGAACGAACGTAAAGGGCCCGCTAGGCTACCGCCCGTGTAATTTAGTACGCGCTATTCATAATAGATGGCAACACGGTGCGACAAAAATCCCATTCTATATACCGTTAAGTTGCATCCTCGTGATTGCAAGGATTATAAGTAATCACAATCATTAGTATTGGTGTTCTGTGATCATAAATTAACCCATTGACTCAAGGCGAGAAGCGAAAGTCGATATATTGGCACCTTTAGCGTCTAAAGAGAGTGACTCGTGTGATGATATTCGAAATATTACTTGGAGAAATTTTATCTTGGTAGTAGCGTTTTGTTAGTTACTTGATATATGTTTCCTTCAGCAATTCATATGCGTTTCTGTTATTGCTGTGTTTGGTCATGTTTATGACGTTCACACCTACGCAAGTGTTCTATCCATCGGTGTGCCCATGTGCCTTCCCTATCTGATGCCATTTCTTGGTCACTTACTCCACCCTTTTTGTCATCTAGCGTCTTTTGCTTTTGATTTTCCCAGTTTTTTCTCTTGAATTCTACCCTCAGTTACTTCCTATAGAGTCCCTCTCCTCTCAAACTTTGACCTGTTCATTTATTCAGATATTTAATTACTCCAAATAAGTCCCTCTCTTCACCAACCATCCCTAGCACCTCCACGTTTGTTTCTGTATCAACCCAAACTTAGCTTTTCCATTCTGCACTACACCCATATCTCGGAAGTCTTCAAACTTTTGATTTTCTTATTTTTTATGTCCACGTTACATCATGTATAGCAAAACACTCCTAAGATTTTTCCAATATGTTGTGATTCCTTTATCGAGATCTGTAGTCATCAATTCTCTTAGCTTCATGAAGGTTTTCATGACCAAAGTGTTGTTTCGAACCTCATCTTTAGTGAAGTTGATTTATTTCGTCTGATTGTTTGTAGTGCAGTTATATTTTTTCCCCTTTCTTTTTGTACAATTTTTATATTTTCACTGCCTGTCTATCATAACCCTTTTCTTTCTCCTTCATCAAAAATATAGTTATCTATTGTAGGTTTCGCAGGTTTTTCCCACTCCCCTTCTAGTGAGTGTTTTCCTGCAGTAGGAATTTTTTCCTGAGCCCTCAGCTTAGGTTTTTTCAATCCACATAGTACTTTTCTTCGTGTACTTTTGCAAACTATCTCTTTCTGTTTCGCATATGACAATGGGGTAGGTGTAAGAAGAAACTTTCTAATCTCAATCTCGCCCGAATAAAGGCCATTTATTATTATCTTCGTATCTCCCATCCCAAGGAAGAACAATACCTTAATAATAGTTTTCATCCACATTCTAGTTGTTCCCTTATTGTTAACTAACCTTTTTCCTTTGGTAAACCACATTTATTTTTTGTTTCATTAATATTCATCCCTTACTTAATCATTTAATGCTTTTACTAGAATCTTTAAACCCTTTTCGGAATAGCACGAATTAGCTTTGTTGTTTGCACACCTTAGTGACTTCCATTCTTTCCCACCATTGATCAGTCATTCTACTACATTTCCAATTTTATAGCTCTTCTACCAATACCTATGGTATCCTAATTTAGCTTTGCTTGACTATCCCAATAGATATTTGAACACTATCCTTGATACCACTTTTAATCTTTTATCATTAATTGTAAGTTACCTTTCTTTGCTTGCTAGAGCTTTGATAACAGACTCTTGGAACTCTCTAGATTTCCCATCCCTGAGGGCTTCTAAATTCCATTTGGGTGCTGTTTTTTCCCAAAAGATCTTTTTAAGTTGGAGCTCAGGCCTTTTATGATCTGAATATACATCTGCACCAAGTTTACTTCTTGAGTTTTAACTCAATTTCTAAACTACATTATCAAATAAACAAACATATCCTTTTCCTTACCTAGGAAAATGTAATGGTTGTATCAATCAGGTATAAATCCATATCCTCCAGCATTTGTTTTTCATATTTGCTGAAGGAAGGTGTATATGATGAAAATGTTTTCCTCTTCTAAAGGTGTGTTAATTTCTGCCATCTGAAATTTCTATTTCCATGTCGAAACACTCCCTTTTACTCTCTCTTTTCTATTATCTAACTATCATAGAGCTTACTGACTCTACTTCTACTGAAAAACCTTGATTGGTTATTAGAGCAATGGCTGTTGCAGATTCTCCCACTTTCAAAAATGACAGGGTTATTGCCCCGAAAAGGGTATGACACTCATAATAATGCATCATCGTTGAAAATCAAGTGTGCAATATGAAGCATTCAATACTCAAATAGAATTAGAGCCAGTTTCTGAGGGGATGTTCATTAAGGGTAAAAGAAATAGCATACTTTTCTCTGATTCAACCTCTACTTAAATATTGCTGTGCGATTTGAGATCCTCACAAAGTAGGTTTAATTACTGATCTTGAGATGGTTCAACTTAGAGCAGCAAGGTTCGTTACTGGAGATTTCAGATTTGACAGCACTGTTTCGCTGTTGTAGAATCCCTCGGATGGAGCTCTCTTAGTGATGGAGGACTTGAGTATCAACGGAAGATTTTTGATAAATTTATCACTACTGATTTCAAGGAGGAGATAGCTAATATTGTTATCCCACGTATAAACTTTCATGATTTTCAGGAGATAACATTAAAGCAATACATCGAAGTAGTTGCCAGGACAGATGGTTACTTCTGGTTGTTTTTCCCACTAAGTATTAGAGAAGATAATAGCTCTCCAGTTTGAATAGCGATTTTGGTATTTTACACCCCCTGCCATGCACTACTGGTGGATTGCCAGGTTTAAATGTAAATGATGGGCATCATACTTCACCTGTTTTTAGATTATTCTCACTTAGCTCAAATATTAAATCAAATGTTCAAGGAAATACTGCATTTATGGAACATAAAGTAACAAATTCTTTCGCACAATGATTTGGAAAAGTGTCCTGTCATGCTGCAAGCAGAAATTACCCTATTGCTACATTAATTGTAGTCCATGCTTTGCATCTTTTCTACTGATTTTGAGTACGAAGTATTCGTTTTCTACTGGAATTATTTCTGGTTTCATTATTAATTAATATTCATTAAGCATATTTTGTACTTACTGCATAATATAATTAATTTTTTAGTTTCTAAGTAACAGTCATTTTCTATGTTGCATTTCTATGGTTATTGTGAGAGTTGGAGCTGTTTAAAATTTCATTTTTTGTTGAACATAGTTTGTTTACTATACATTGACTGTATTTGTTTCCAATGGTTCCGCTCCATTTCCACTACCCATTTGGGTGTTTCTTGTTGTAATATTGGAACTGCCATCTCTACTAGACAGTGGAGGTTATCAGCTGTTGCTCCTTGGATTTAGCTCAGTTTTATTATCAGTCTCATATGCCTTTACTTCATGGAATTTTATCTATAGAGTATAAGATTGAAAACGCAATTGTGTCTTAATTCTGCAAAAATTTAGTGACACTTTCACTAAACTGTCCATATCATATTCATCATGCCTTAATTTTGGTCCTTTCTATTTAAGGTCATCTCATGTGAAGTTTTTTCACTATCCTTGTTTTGCTGGACAAATATTTTTTGTAATAATTAATTTTCCAGTCCTGCTATCCTGCATGCTTGATCACATATTATAAAGTTAAGATCTTTCTCATCCTAATGTGTGGCATAATTGACAGCAAAGCTCATCATGTACAAATGTTGTCTCTATTAGATATTCCTATTGTTTCTATCCTCATTTCCACGTTCATAATGTGGAAATGGGTAGAGAGAGGTAGTTTCTCTTGCAGCATTATTTATTTATTTTTTCTAGCATTCTTAATACTTTCATGTATAATTTATTTCTAAGTATCATGTCATATTGTTCCTGCTACCATATTCTGATGAATGGAAATATAATAATTTGTCATTTGGCACAGGATAAAGAAAAATGCATTTTTGATTTACTTTTGTTGTAGTGTTCATGGCTGTGATGAAATGAAAGCTTCTGAGTTATGAGTGGACAGTTGCACTGATCAATTTCTCTCCTTATGGAATGCCAAGAAAAGTGTTGCTCATTGTCATTGTGTTTCACTTGTGTGGGCATGTTCCCCTTTTAGCAGGGTTGGCGAACCTTCTGTGGCAAGAGTGCCATATTTGATTAATATAAACAGCTTGCGTGGCATTGTGGTGCCCAACCATACATTGATTCATTTATAATGTCTACGATGTGATTAAGATCTTGTATAAGGCTTAAATGGTCATTAGTTGTCACTACTAATAAACAGATTCCACATTTTTTAAATGTGGAACTTCATTTCTTGAGTAAATGACGCAAAAAAGATAATTCTTGTAGGAATTCCAAAAAAACTTTTTCATGTGCCATAGTTTCGCCACCCCCGCCTTAAAGCGTTCTCAGTGAAGAAAGCAATGGCAAACACCCTCACTCCTCATCCTGCCTAGTAAACCTTTTTCCTCTTTACAAGCTCTTAGAAGCTTACGTCAAAGAGGGTGAGGCACCAACTAGCCTTCGGGATGAATACTTTATATGTCATATCATATACCTTTATAAAGTTTACAAGTGCTGAGCAGAGTGCGAATCAAGCTTCTTGTTGAGGTGGGGAAATATTTAGCTAATCTGCTTCGCTAACCTACATCAAAATAAATAACATTTCCTTTGTTACGATATTGAATGATGTAGCGAAAGACATTTAAGGGGCTTTGCACACATTGGTACAAGTAACCAGTAGTTGCTAAAAGTAATAGAGGGGGTAAACAATTTTCCCTGTCAGGGAAAAATATTGCTATCATCAGCCAGGGAAGCAGTTCTATGAGCTGGAGAATTCCCCCCATTGATTCTCACACTAGTGCAAAGTGTAGGCTTTGTTTTATTCCTCTGCTCTTTTATGTCTTCTGTAAGATGTAAATCAGCAATATTAATGATTTTCCTACCCAAAATCCTGCTTTTTCATCTTCAATCTTGTCTTGATAGTATCATTTATTTTACTTTTTCTTTAGAGACTTCTTTCTTCCTAAAAACATTCTTTAAAACTTTTGTTGGATGTGTTATATATACAAGTTCAGGTGTTAATCTTGCTAGTCCCATTGATGTGCAATATCTTAGAGATTATATTTGCCTCTCAATTCTAAAGTATTTTGCATGATTGGAGGTGAATAATAGGTATACTTTAAAAACATTCATGGTAAAGAAACTTTTACTAGACTTAGACTAAATAGTGGTCTAGTAAAAGTTTCTTTACCATGGATTTTTTAATAGTTAATAACTACCACAAAATTAACCCTGAATCTGTATCGTTTAAGTATACTTTTCTTTACTATTTGCTCTTAGTCCTTTCAAGACCTACCAGGATTCTGGATTTTTTCTTTATATCCTATATTAGTCTGTTGGAATTTACTTTACCAATTTTCATTTAACTTTTATTATTGGCCTTTTTACCTCTGTTTCTATTTGTGTAAGCTAAGAGGCCTTTTGCTGTTTGTGTATCCAACATTTTACAAAAAACTTTTTTCTCTTGTTTTTCCTTTGTTACATTTTTATTCAGTATCTTATTATATTTCCAGCTATCTATCTCCTGCTGCTTCTAATTCTGATTTTTCAATAATGTTTTATGCATTCATAATTACCACCGGTACTATCATGGTTAAATTCTTTCATATTAGATGCTAGTCTAATTTGTTAGGGTCCTCTTATATCTATTATATATAGACGTTTCTCCGGATATACCTTTATATGTACACATTCACTCTCTAATTCATTCTATCAAAATTCTAACTATGCTCTACAAGTGTCACTGACTTGAAATTTTTATGACATATTGGCCATAACGTGTAACCGCCAGGAAAAAGGCGATTTTGAACCTCAGTGCCATGGGTTCAATGTCAGAAGATCCCAAAGTCATGATTTTCAAAAAAATTTTAGACACTTCCCAGAAAATTAGAGAGTTGAAATTAGAGGGATCACTGGAAACTGAGTGTGTGTATCTGACGAAAACCAGAAAGATAACTTTGATGATTATCCTTGGTTCGACGCTAGGTCAGGGCAAATATACTCCCATTTAAAGTGCATTGCAGCAATTTTTAAGATTTTTTAAAAATCACTTTCCAAAAAAATGGAAAGTTAAAACTCAGCATGTAGATAGAAATCATAAATATATTTTATGTATGCTGTTTAACGTTTTGCTGATGGTCCATGGTTCGATCCCAGAGAGTCATTTACATTCCTTAATGCATTTCTTATAAGGATACCGGAATCCTATATAAGGTCCTTCCCTGTATGATAGAGACTTCAAAATTTGCGAAAAATAAGATCAACTCCTACCAAGTTATAATAATGTTTTCACATCTGCCAATAGGTACTGGGTTCAGCACCAGACGTCTCTGAAATTATAAAAATTGCTACGATTTTAAAGATTTTTTTTAGCCCCTTCCTGATAACATAGAAACTTAAAAATTTACATGTAATTAAAGATCATAAATACATTTCATATATGCTGTTTAAGTTTTCGCTGATTGTCCTTGGTTTGATCCCAGTGAGACATTTACATTACCCTATGCATTTCAGATGGGGATAATGTAGTCTTATTTCAGGACCTTCCCGATATGATATGGACTTCAAACTTTGCATTAAATAAGATCAGGTCTTACCAAGTTATAAATTCTAATCGCATATGCCAATAGGTCTTCGGTTCGACACCAGGCGTCTCAAAATTATAAATAGCTACAATTTTAAAGATTTTTTAATCCCTTCCTGATAACATTGATTTCACAACTTGGCATGTGAATAAAGATTATAAATACATTTCATATGCTTTTACTCGTATTCAATATGTAAGACCTCTAGTTTACTTATGGTTCTTATTTGCATATCCTATTTCCTCTGCATTCTCTCCTGTGCTCATTTTATGGGATTGTCATTAGTAATATTTTGTTCTTTCCACATGCTACACCTCTCTTTGGCTTTTTATTTTTAATTTCAAGGGCTACCGCTTAGCCAAGTAGTAAAATGAATGACACACTCACTTTTAGCAAAAGAGGTCTGGCTCCGATTCCTGATGAAGTCCTTGATGTTTTACAACAATTTGGAAGATATTATAGCAGTAGCGAGTCAGAGTGGTCTAGGAAAGTCTAATATGGCAGCATGGGAGTAGCTAAAGTGATTATGTATGACCCACAGTGAATACCATCTTGCTAGGCCATGTCCCTCTAAAGGAAGATGTATCTTGGTCTTTTCTTAACCTTTCACTAGTTAGCCAAGTGGATAACTCATTCACTTTCAGTGAAAGCAGTCAGTGTTTGAATCACAGAGGGTCCATATTTGATGCATAACCTTGGTTGTAGGCATAGCAGCACTTTTTAAAATACTGCTACTAATGCTTTCCTTAATTTTGATTTTGATTCTTACAATACGTAAACAATTATTTATTTTAGGTTTCTTAAATATATTTATGGATAATTTTGTGTTGGAAGAATCAATATCCTTTCTTAATATTTAATTCATTTCACTGGTGTTTATGATTATTTCCCCATTGCCATTTTTTCTTTTCCAAATTTCCTTACAGTTTTATATTCTCTTCAAGTGTCTTTTAATTTATTCATTCAGTAATTTTTTAAATTGTAGCCAATAAAATATGGTGCCACCATTAATTACTTCCATGTATGTAAGCCTATTATTACTATTGCCAAGAGTTATTACTATTTATATTTAACATGATTATTTTTCTATTTATTGGTTTCTATGTTTTATTAGTTTTCCATATCTGCCTTTAACTATCACTCCTACTTCTGTTTTTACTCACTCCACTCTAAAAATGTAGAATACTGTCTAACTTTTTGATCCCATTTCCATTCTTTTGTTTTATACCAACCACTTTGATGCCCAAATTCATTTTTTTAATTCGTGCACTAGTTCTTATATTTCATTCTTCCATCCTCTGATATACCGAGTCTCTAGGCTGAGAATTCTCTTTTTCTTTTGTTTATTTGTTTTGTTTGATATTGTTTTTATTTTGGAAGTTCTAAGCTGAGCTGTCCATTCTTGCTGAAATTTAAAAATGAGGTAGATTTTACAGGCTACGTGTTTATTTTAGGATTTAGGAATGCATGAAATTTTAGCTGTTATTTAATGTTTTCTACTTGCATTTATGCTATTAAAGAAAACTTGCGAATGATCTTAAGGCCGCCATACACGAGGAAATATATCCTGATATATTTCCCAAAATGGTGCATCCTGGCTTCATGATTAGCTGAAATTACAACTTGTTCAATTCTTGAAATATTTCCTCTTTTATGACGTCCTTTATACGTTGAATTAGTCTTAATATCACTGTACTTCTTTAGGGGTATAAGGCTCTTTTTATTGAAATATTGTCAATTAGAGATGCTCCTACTGAGTTTTCCAGTTGAGATAGGTTTTTCAGTCTTGGCCTATGTATACAGATTTGGATGATGTTTTAGCACCAAAGCTCTTGTGCATAAACAAAAATTATTAAATGACTAAAGCTTGATGATTTTAAAGATATTAAACCTTAAGAGTAATTGCATTCTGGTCAATAAAGGTTATATCTTATCTCTTTTAACCAGTAAGTCATTGTAATGTTATAGACTCTTTATGTCCAAATTAAACAGTATAAGGTCAGTATTGGGGGCCTAGCAATACTAAAATACTTATTTCAAATTTTTAAAATCTTCACTCTGATAATTTAATGCTTTAATTCTATAATTAGCATTAATGTTTGTGTTAGGAAGGTGATAATCTTCAGATAAATCGATTTAGTAAAGATGAATGCTTAGATTCAGATATACTTATCAAGCAAAGTACACTTCCCCAGATGAATTTGCTCTTCATTAATTGTCGATGATTACCATCATGTGGTGCGGACATTTTTTGTGTTTGCTGCTTTTTATCCTCAATGCTCTTTCCTATTTCCTAGGCTCATTTGCTTAGTTTCTATGCATTTTTATTCTTCCATTTCATTTAGTGGTAAAACATCATTTGATTATGGATTCTTGTGTTGGTTTTTGTTTTTGTAGCAGGTATTTTGATTCCTCTACAGAATTCCTCAGATAATGGAGAATAGTGCCAAAAATTTATTTAAAAAAACGGGATATTAGCTAAACATTCAAAAATTTTGCATGAACACAAAAAGATGTAACCATGCCGTGCACGGCAATGCAAAACAATACTTTCTTTATATGTACTACGTAAATGGAGAAAGTAAAAAAATCAGACCATAAAACTTAACTACATCATTTAAACATAGAATAGTTGTCACATAATAATGCATAAGGAATAAGATTTAATTCATGTTACAAGATATGCTTTATGAAAATACTAAATATGTCTTGTTCCACTTATATGTAATCCTCTCTAAAACAATATCCTGCTCTTGTCTTACATCACTATTACAGTTGCCCTTCATCTATATAAAGATCTAGTAAACCTATACCGGGGTGGAAACCTTATTTTATTGTAAGTTCTCCTATGGGTACCATTAACCCTCGAGCGCCCACGGTTGCGTTTACGCCGGTTTCGTATACGCAACCATGGGCGCTCGAGGGTTAAGCTGCACTTGTACTGCATATTAGGCAATATGCAGTACAAGTGCAGCTTCGATTATCAATTTGAGTAGTTAGTATAAAATTCTATATACAATAAGGAATAAATTTGCTAAGTCAACTGAAAGAATATTAGAATTTGCTAATTCTGCCATCTTTGTGGTACTTCTCCATAATAAAACTTGAGAAAAAAGAAGATCACTTATACCTATACCACAATAATTTTATTAATTCACAACCATGGTTTCGATCTATTAGATGATCCCGAGGATGATCTTATAGATCGAAACCATTGTCGTGAGTAAATAAATTTATTGAGGTGAAGGTTTAAGGGTTCTTCTTTTTTCTCAAGTTTTATTATGGAAGAATATTTTTATTTATTTTCTTTTCAAATCTTGTCACAATCAAAAACTATTTACCTAGGGAAATTTGTAAAGAAAGTGAAGGAAAGGATGTTTTTAAATACCCAAAAATGCCGCATGTGGTCAGAAGGCAAGAAAAATTTTAATCCAAAGACTTTTACCATAGTAACCATAAACTATCATGTGAACCAATTATTATGCCCCATTAGTTGCATATTGTTTGCCAACATTCAAATAGTTAAACCTCGAAGTTGTAGTAAAGAAAATGTCTTCATTCACTAAGTAAATCTTGGTAGAGTATTTTTCATCTTATTTTAAATTAAATTAAGGATATTATCAAATATATTTGTTTAGGAATTCACAAAAAAGCTAGGCTAATAGGATCTCTACCTTGGGTCTTACCCATACCTGTGCTTCCAAGTTAAGGTAGTTTATCTCGAAAGATATTTTTTTCCAAAGGTTATTGTATGTAACGTAACACAGTATAAAGTAACTAAGTCAAATATTTGATAAAATATAACCAGTAAATGGTTATGCACTTAAAAATTTCTTGGAATCATTTATTCACAATTTCAAGATTGTATTAAGTTTTCTGACTGTTGATACTTTGAAATAATGAGTAATTTTATTTCCTCTTAAGTAAATGCTCTCTCATTGTATTTCATAAGCTATTGTAATTTTGTATTAGTTTAGTGGAATTGCGTGCAGTTTATTCTTTTTTGATAAAACCTCACATTTCCTTCACCCATGTACTGATTTAAGTGATTTTACTGATAAAGAGATTTTTGAAAATGTTACTTCGTATATGCTGATTTTCTTATATCACCTTCAAGTAACCTTAATTATAATGTACATTCTGGCTGCATTATTTTTTTATTAGAGGCACTATCTCTATCTGTGTTAAGATATAGTCTTATAGAGTATTGAATCTAATTTTTTTCAAGTCACAACTTAGTCCTGAAAAGCAGTCAATAAAAGTCCAATTCCTATTGATCTGAGAATGCATTACATATTTATTATAAAATAATTCAATATTTATTTTTTTTAGAGTTGAGTTACTTCATTGTGGTTAGTGTATATTTTATTATGATTAGCAATACATAGTCCTACAAGAAATTTTGTCTTATTATCACTCCTTTAATAATTAGAAAACCATTAATCATGTTGTGATTGTTAAAAATTCAATGATGGTTACTAGCCCATTGACAAATGAATTTAAAAATACCATTAAATACAGAAAAATGTACAACATCAATCAATGATCAAATTCAAGCCAAAACCACTCAAACCATTATATAGCCAGACAGTATCAGCCCATGTCAGCCATCAGCATCATTAGTCATCAGCCATATGTGCGCAATCATCCACAGGCATTAATATAAGCACCCTTTTTGGTTAATAAGATGCTCTTGTTTATGATGATCAGTTGCTTTTTAGAAAAATTCTGTTATCTTCAGTAAAATTACCATGAACCAAAAAAAAGCTCATATTAATCATTAACCTTATCTTAAAACATATGCTCCCTCTAGAAATAAATTGGTTTGAATTCCCGAGTAGTTCTGCCTTCTGAAGCAATCACAGTTGTTGCAGATATCATATATATATATATCTATTATATATAGATGCTTCTCCGGATTCATTCATGTATATACCCAGATAGGATACTAATTCACAGGCTAAACCACAAGCGTCATTGATTTGAAATATTTACGACATATTGGCCATAATATGCAATGAGCAGAAAAATTGCGATTTTGAACCTGGGTTTTGGGTTCGATTCTAGAAGGCCCCAAAGTCCCGCTTTTTCTTGTTTAAAAGCATTGATTTGTACACATACCATGCATGTATATTGCTAAATAGCTCTCGAATTAATAGGAATTTATTTTCTTCCATATTTTTGGCGACTTCAAATACGCATACCCTATATTATTTTCTGTTTGGCCTTTATAACTCACGTAATAAATATTATTGAGATTGAGTTATGGTAACCTGTGCCAACTTGATGCCAAAAATGAGATATGAAAATTTGTACTAATTTAGTATTACTATCTAACATGTAAAAAACACTATTCTTGAAATTTTCTTTTCAAAGTTCGCATTTTGCAGTCAGGATAAATCTTCCGGTGTTCTTGTACGCAACATAATAAAAATTGTTTTTGTTCCTCCTCAACCATGATTAAATCAAGAAATTCTTGCATCAACTTGACTGCTCTTTCAGCTGTATTGTTCACTGCCCTCTGTGTTGAAACCTTCTTCAAATGAAGTATTATTTGGCCACATACTAGGAGTTTCGAGGAGAAAACTGTCACCAAATTTAGTTCACATTTAATTCAATGTTGTAGATGTTTTTCTCTTAAATAAAGCAAGAGTAAGTCAGTTAACAAAATTATGATCTAAATAGAAAACTAAGGAAACAACTACTATATTTATTTATTTAACTTACCATACAATGAACCTGGTGTTAAGGAAGAACACAGTTGAACTTTGAAAATTTAAAAGAAAGCTATGGTAATGTCTGTGAGCATATTCTTATGTGAGGTCGAACCATTGATACTTTGGCTCAATATTTAGGATTTGACAGCTGGCGCCCATACAAAAAAGCCTAACTACTCGTAATTGGTGCTTGCGGTTTTGACTAAGAATTTTGCAAAAAATCTATGACCGGCATTTTTCGGACAATTAGGTCGACTTCAATCCCCTGTATAAATTTAATGTGCAGGAATCAAAGTAATTTACTTAATAATAATAGTAATATCTGCATATGGAATTTATTCAGCATTAACTAAGTGAAGTATCAAAGTTTGCACAAACAAAATTCACTCTTATATTTTTGGCTAGCTTTTTTCGATTCTAGCCCACTGTACGAAGTTATATATATTAGAATAAATATAAACTAAAATTAAAGAATGCTTGGAAGGTATCTAGATGATATTTAATCACAAAATGATAAGTTATCAGAGATAGAAATAGGTGTATGATGTAGTTGCCTAACTCCAATATTTAGTTGCTAATTTTTTATAAACAAAAGCCCATTGAGTTAAATGGCCAAAGCAGAGAATGTTCCCTGAAAGATTCATGAGAATCTGTTAGTTACTTTTTACCCATTAATTAATTTGATTTACCCATTAACCTAGTGTCCCCCTTGTAGGTACAAATTTTAATTTCTCAAAATTGTTTGGCATCAAGTTGGCACAGGCTACTATAATCCAATAATATTTATTAGGTAAATTTATAAGGCCAAATAGAAAAAAAATTGGGGGTATGCGTTCGAAAAAAATGACTGTATTTTTTGGGACACCCTAATGTATGTGACACATGTGATACTATGTGTGTTATTTAAGATTGTATTGTAATTTTATATTTGGGTCCCACAGACTTGCTACATTTTACGTGCAAATTAATATGGTACTTATTCTGTCATTTTTTTCCTACAACAAACAAGCTCTTTCTGTTATAACCTATGACAGTAAAAACCTTACCTGTACTAACATAGCTGATGAAAAGGAAGATAACATTTTCCAAAGATAGTTTAGAAAATAGAGTCGGATTTATTCAAACCCATAAGAGAAGTTTTTACAATAGAAATACAAGCAATGGCAATACAAAATAACATTATGATTACTTTTGATTGAAATGTTCCATTCAAGAATATAGTCTTTCCTGTAATTGGATTGTAAAAAATACCTAGTTCAGAATCTATTTCAGTATTCTTGGAATGAAATATATTACCAACAATAGCACTCAGAAAGCAATAAAAATAGTATAAAAGTTATTATAATTATTTACTTGGTGGGTATTTCATGGCTCATGAATCACTAGTTTCTTCAAAAAGCACCCATGAAAAATGAATGCATTTCCAAATAGCATTACATACTGATTAGTATTTATATTTTGCATCAAAATAGCTGATTTTTCAAAACTAGTAATTTTTTTTTGAGATAACAAGAATATCATCTTATTTATTATACATCATTGACAATATAACACCTCACAGCATACAGCGCATACAAAAATATACTTGCACTTTTTTACTAGCACATCTTAAAAATAACCTTCCTTTGACAAAAATATTTCATAACAAATCATTGATTTTTTTAAGCTGTTAAAAAATACACAAACAGTTATTTTCTCCACATCTTTTCATTTAGGAATATGAGTTGACCACTATGCTGATAATTATGGTCCTCAACAGTCTATTTCTTGTTTATTTGTAGGATTGTATCTTTCCATGGGAATAGCAATTAGCAATCAAAGCTTATATACAATGGATGTTTTAAAATTCAATCAACTTTGAAACTGATTGATCTTAAAAATATATTTTCACTAACATTTTAATACTGTGCATGATATGGCTATGAGATTTGGATAAGGTTAAACTTAGGAAATCAAATATAAACCCATAAGGCCCCAAAGTTTCATATATAACCACAAAGTGTAAAGTACTAAAATACAGTTAAATATGGAATGAAATGCAATATCGTTTGAAAATTATACTACATAATGTTTTCCTAAGCCCAAAAAGTACCATTATTTTGATCCAGCGAAATATTAATAAGTTTTTGTACAAAATGAATTCCTAAATTTATTAGACTAATTGAATGGTTCAAGTTTGACTAACGGCAAAAAGCCATTTATCACTCATATGAGTCGCTGATGATTGAGTAATAAAAAGTTGAATCAAATTTATGAGGAAGAAAATATCAATGTTCAGGGAACACTAACATTAGAGAAAATAGCGAGCTTTGGATTAGATTTGGAAAAGTTAACCTTAACTAAAAGTCTTACGTAAGTATTTATGAAAGTTAATGATTCTTCCAGTTAATAGTTGCCCCTGACAAGGTAAAATTTCTGAAATGTAGGACCAGAATATAGTATTAAAAACTAACTGAATCATAAAGCAGTCTGTGGGCAGAAATACGTCTCAACACAGGTTCTCGAGCAAAATGGTTGATTATCCTTGACAGTAAATTTCCCTCCAAGGAGGAACTTCTTACAGCTTGAGCAACAGAAACACTGCTCAGACACGTGCCAATGGAGCTCCTTCAAACTCACTCTCTTATCACCGGCTGCTATAGGCTGCTTACATGTATGGCAGGTCTGAGAACAAAAAAGAATAGTGAGAATACAGCATAGTAAGCATAACAAAACCCATTTGGTCTCAGTTTATAAAGCTCCACCACTGAAAATTGACAACTGAGTATTCTGAAACAAAAATTTTTCTAGGTGTAACATTTGAGGCAAAATATTTTGTAACAATATTATTTTACTTCAAGTAATTTGCTTCAGTCTTTAGCTCTGTCTAACGTCCGCTATATCCTAAAATCTGAAACCTGATACAATTAGCTAAATAATAGTATTCCTAAAGAGTATTTTTACAAATGCTTAATTTAGGCAGCCAGTTTTATTACTAATATATCACTATATATATATTCACTAATATCACTATTTACATGTTCTTAATTTCCTTTGTTTGTTATAACTTTTTAAATTTTATCAAAAGTAGTTAATCTATTCCCATAAGATTTCTGGGTAGCATTAATTTAACATAATAATTGCCTTACCTATCTATGTTGCGAATTTAAATAAGTGAATCTTTCATATCCCAAGAAAAGTTTCATCAAATTTTTCACATAAAGTATTTTCGACAAAATTTTAGACTGGAAATCGAATGTTTTAAAGAAATCTGCAGAAAATATTTTGTAATAAATCATACCTGCAACAAACCTTCTCACACCAATTTCTTGTTGTGAAAATTTCATTTAAAATGTTTCCAGCAAAGCACCGATGACTTCTCAGATATATCTTTGATTATCAAACTTCCATTTTAGAAGTCACAGTTATAAAATTAGATCAAGAATCAAGTAAAATGTATTATATAAATGCTTTATTTTAAAGAAAGAACCTAAAGCAAGATACTGACATGACTGGGCACAAACCAGCATCCCAATCTTGCTGTCAGGATTTTCGAAAATAAGCTACCATGACAGAACAATGGGGGACTCATTGTTTACTTAAATTGTAATTTCTAGCCTTCTGGAAGTCTGCTTTAACAGTGAGGTAGCATCTTTGATGTTACATATGTTTGGTAGATCCCTAGACCAGGCCCCAATATATATCCATAATCAACGGAAAGATTGTCCTGCATAGATGGCTCAACAGGATGTAGAAATAACCAAGCAAGTAGGAGTCTGGCTGCATTAGACTTTTTCTCTTTCACTTCTTTCTTTAAAATTGAGCAAGTCTTGATAAATAAGATTATATTCAAACAAAATAACATTCATTTTAAAGATTCATTCCATTCAACCCTACAAAGCAGTCTTTTCAAATGAGTTAACTTTCCAATAAATGGTTGTTAGTTAATTTGGGCAAAAATATTTTCATGGAGGTGTTGCCTTGGTGGAGAGATAAAAAATGAGCAAGGGATTTTGTTTTTATCATAAAGCTGAGGCTAAAATTGGGGGGACCCCACGGTCCTGGGTTCGAATCCCAGCTAGTCGGATTTTTCCACTTAGAGAGTGGTCTTGTGTGATTGTTGTTGTTAATACCTTACTGTAAAAGTCCAGAAAATGGATGTTTGTGGGGTATATGAAAAATAAATCAAAAAATTAAAGAAAAAAAATAAAGTGATAGCTACGGCTACCTCAGCTTTAACTTCATTGTTTGTATTTTGTATGTATTTATAGCTTTTCAGTAATAATTTTTGATGAGTTATAGGTATAGGGCTCTGGAAATTTTAGTTAAAGTGGATAGTTTATCTGAACATAGGAACGAAGCAACCTTCACAGCAAATTGTCAACTTTGCTTCAATTTACATTGAATTAATATTTTGAGGCATCCACAGAAATGCCATTATGTAATAGCAGATCAAAAATATATTTCAGCATGGCTAGATTTTTGTAATAATTTATACAATTGAATTGAATTATGGAACAAAACTTTGAATATGTAACGCATGATAAAAACATGAAGTCAGAAATATTTATATTTAAAGTAAGCATCTCTTTTAGTTGGTTATCCTCTACTGACAACAGTTACCAATATTTTTTAATTTCTGTTAAAGTAAAGTTGAATAAAATACATAATTGTTTGAATAAATCTATTGCTTCCTTAAGATTATCCAGCGTTTTTAAAAGAAAATCTTTGTTATTATTCCTTAGATACTCAAGTGAAGAGCACAAGCCGATATATTGACACCTTGAGCATCGAAGGGTTAACTATGGACCAAAAAGGAAAAGTAAACGACAGATTCAAGTTTAGGCAGTTCCCTCCAGATTAAGATAGCATAGACAAGCATTAAGGGATAATATCTTACCTTGCCGTATTTGCTCTGGTAGCAATTGAGGCAGTTGGGTTGATCATCGACTAAAATATACTTCATGCCGCCCAATGGAACGTCACATTCAAAGCAGCAGAAATGCTTAATATGAAATGACCGTCCTTCAGCAGAGGTGTAATTTGGAACAAAAATCAACTGTAAAGAAGAGCCATGATTTTTAATAATTTTAAAAAATTTTGATTAATAATAAATGAAAAAAAAACAATTTTACGATAAAAATAGAATCTATGCTTATTTCCATCCCCTGAAGTACTAATCTTAATCATGCACCATTTCTGTTGGAAATGTCATACATTATTTGTCATTTCATACAGAGAAAGTAAAAATCCCAGCAAGCTATGAAATTGAGCAAGACAACAATTTAAACCCCAAGTTGATAGGAAGTTCACTATAATTTACATTAACTTTAAGAGTTGATCTGAAGTTGAACTTATTTCTTTACCAATGAAGAAATTGCTTGTGAAAAAACAAAATTTAAAGAAAAGCAATTTTTAACAGCTTTACAATAAAATATTCATTAAGACAATTACAAGGATTAATATAGTGGTGCAACATACAACACTGATGCAAATATATATATATATATTTTTTTTTTGTTTCAAGCTTATAAACCAGATCAGCTTGAAAACTTTTAAATGAAAGAAATAAGTTATAAGATACTTATACACATTAAGTGTAAACAAAGATGTAAAAATTCAAATATATATTTTTATATATAAAGAATAAACTCCAAAAACCTTCAAGAAACTCTCTGTAACTCTGTATAAAAGTTTCTTGATAGTTTTTGGAGTTTATTCTTTATATATAACATAACCATCAGCAGCTGCTTTGATTTATTATATATTTTCATAATAAAATTGAAATTTTATTAGCAATAAAGATTTTTTATTTTAGAAATTAGTTTGGATAAGGTATAAGAATAAGAAACGGAATATACACGATGAATATAAAAGTATATCAATTAATCTTGAGGGTCCCATTATTGTAAAGTAGGAGACTAATGCATCAAAAACATAAAGATTGACTTAATTATCTCACCTCGTCACAGGCACTGCACCTTGGAATATTCATTATTTCTGCAAAATGTCGGCCACAGAAAACCTCTCCTTTGCTGTAGAAGTAAATCAAATCCACCAACAGCTCCTACAAAAATTCAAAGAAGTTTCCATCACTCTCCATTAGGGTCATACTTTCAATGTGCACAAGGAAGCAAATGACAAGCACTCACCTTGCATATGTTGCACGAAAAACAATTGGGATGCCAACAAATGTTTGCCCCTGCTCTCTCGGCCACCACGACCACTTCTCCTGCTGATACCACCTCCGTACATCTGTTGCATTTCCACTGAGGCCCATCGCCGCTTCCTCCAATTGTCAATCCAGTCATCAAGTCTGGAAGTGCACTGCCAAAAGTCTTAGCGGAATCACCAAGAGCTCGAACAGTAGCCAACTTGTCATCCAAAGACATTTCCTCTTGAGATGGGGGAGGGGGCCATTCCATTTCCTCCCCTGCCGATGGCCTTCCTTGGTTTTGAAGATGGCTGGGTGCATCCTCATTTTGTTTGCTTTCGCTAGAATAACCTCCAAGGTGAGTTGGAATCAGAGCACCTGGAGTCTTGAGGATTCGTTGTCCTGGCAATGGTGCAAAATCTCCCAAGTTAGAGTGAACTGCAGGGTCAAAGAGAGGAGGAGGATTGGAAGGAAGAGGTGGGGGAGGGGAGTCTGGTTCGCCATCTTTGGAGGGCGAGAATGATGGAGAGGATGGATAGCTTCCAGGATTCTTTAGTGAATCAGCGGTAATTTTGTGTCCTTGAGGACCAGCAATGTCCTTGCTACTCTGCCGTATTCCGTGGGCCAACACTGGCTCTCCACTTGCAGTCCTGGTCTGTGGTACTGAATGTAGCCTCTGCTCCTCATACTTGACTGGATCGAACTTGGTCACAAGTCCTTGGCCTACCACATTGCTCCTAATTTCATCAACATAAGCCTGCATCCTAAGAGAGGGAGAATTATTGCAAAAAGAAATTAGTCCAGTATCTGGGGAGTACATCCTCTTTTAGAACATCTGTCCTAAATCTATAACACAAATATGTGTATACTTTGATCTAAACAAGGGAATAGAGTTAGATTGTTGGAGTATTTAGTAATTTATCAGTAAAGAATAACTTTAGAGAGTAGCAGAGTAATTTTATAGAGATAAGAAATACAGAAATACTGCTCGTTACATGAAGTGAAGAATACCACTTAAACTCTCACATAATGACTTTGGATACAGAATTTTAAAAATCTAATCTACATACAAAAAAGGTACTATGAAAGATTAATTTTAAAATGAAATGTAATCGCAATGTGCTTAGATATCTATAAGACTCCTTGATGTAACATATCGAATATCTGTGAGAGACAAAATGAAAAATCAAAAATGAGCAATTCCTGAACATTAAAGATTGCAAACACATCATCACACAGTTGTGCACCTACTCCCATTAATATATTGTTATCTTACAAAACTCAAATCTTCATTTTTAAAATGTTTATCTTTTTGCCCTCATTATTTGAAAATATGACTTTAAAAAAGCCTATAAAATTAAACTGAAATCAATTCACTGGTTTTTCTTTTGCAGCATTCAATAATCTAAGAAACACTCAGTGCAAAGTAACAAATGTGATACATAAACAAAAGGAAACTCTGAGGTAATAAGTTATTTATTTTTTGCATTGATAATGAGGTAAATGTGTTATATAGATAAGAAATATTTCCTTGCGATTGTGTCATGTTCATTTCAGATTTTAACCTTCTTTATCGAATATAAATAATATACAAAGCCATTACTCTTTTATACGTCAAGAATTTTCCAAAATGCCAGAAATGCATAACATAGGCTATCTATTCTCAGCCTAGGTGTATGTTTCCCAATTCGTAACACCTCTTACATACCCTCACACATGATTCCTTTACTTTTGTCACTTATGTTAGTTACACATTTTACTTTTGGAAAATAAAGTTAAATTTCAGTAAAGCAGTGAATTTAATGTCAATAAAATCATCATATTCTTAAATAAATTTTATGAAAATTACAGTATCAAGATTATCAAAGACCTCAACCTGTTGGTCGCATCAATATGACCTGTAAACCCCATGATTACAGGGGGGTCTACAGACCATACATTGACCTAGAACAGGAATGTGGAGCTTTTAGAATAAAGAGTGTCATATTTGATGAAATAAAACATTTGTGTGCTTATATATATCAGGCCATAGCGTGGGATACAGAATAAGAGATCTGATTCATGCCAGTGATGAGCTTATGATGTTATTATGTCAAAATAATTTATTAAGAAAGGGAAATCACATTCATATGATTAAAGTGGTCTTGCACACTGAGCTCATTCCACAGGTAGAGGAGCTAAGAGCATTCAGGAAAATATGTAGATTAAAAGTTTTTTTTAAGAGAGGATAGTACGAAGCTCTGAAAAACTACAACATAACTTTGATTTTAATCAGGTATAAATTATTGTAGAAACTACATAACAAGCAAGTTGAGGTCATCGTAAGCCTTAATAATGAGGAAAATATTACCATTTAAATATATTTTGGAGATGCATTCACTCACCGTTCTATTTCATCAGGTGTCAATCCATGACATTTGGTTGCATCTAGATCATGGATTGGGACTTGTTTTTCAAGTTGAATTCTACGATACTGTGCTCCATCACTGCCGCTAATGGGTAGTTTTGATGTAGGAAGTTGTAGCATATACTCTCCAGCCTGCAACCAAGAAAAACATTGCAAAACCTCCTTCTGTAGCAGGACAATAAACCATGAATATGATTTCTCGAGTATCATATTTTAAAATATGTTGTGTGCCATTAATCAGTAATTATTTTTAAGAGGAAATTCATAGATCTGGTATGAATGTTACAAATTCACTATTGTGAGTTGAAATTTATTTCTGTCCTCTGAATACAACTTAATTCATGATCATCGATTATGATACCTTCTACTCATAAAATTCAGAGAATCCAAGTTCAGGAAATAAAGCCAATTTCTGGGTTAAAGTTGAAGTGGACTTTTAGTGTAATTTATGTACATTAAGACATATTCATTAATATTCATTTGTTACAGTTATTGAAAGAACTCAATCAATCTTTAGCAGAAAATGAGATGTTTCTTAATCATCGAATCAGGATTAAGGAAGTACAACTTTATTTGGCCTATTTAACATTATTTTCAAAGAATTTCAACATTGCTATGGGATAGATAGAGATGACAGTGTAAGGATAATATACGTAGAGGAAACATTTTACCAGATCAGTATCCACGTGCGGTGGCACCCAGTCGAATGAAATGCCAGGATTTTTTGAGGCTGGTTGACTGCCTCCCTTTGCAGCAGTCGGTGCATTTTCAATGCCAGTGCCAGTCAGTTGAATGTTAAGATCTGAAATTGAGATAACTTTTTAGTTCCTCAGGAATCAACATTCAGTATTTAAAGCAGTTATCACATATGAATAAAAAACTCACAGGCGCGCTTGGAAGTTTGTTTCTTGTGCCCAACACCAAGCAGAATTTCAAATTGTGCAGAACCATCATCATCTTTAACATCATGCTCTTCCTTTTTACATTTGCATTTTTTGCACAATTTTCTACAGGTGGTAAAAATTAGTTAAACTAGGTCATGTTCGATTATGAATAAAAACAAAATTAATACATTCCAGAGGCACAAACAAAAATAAAAACAAATGCTTGTGCGATGTTAACTACCTCCAAAAGTGCAGGTCAAGTCCAGGGCAGGAGTTACATTGCAAGCAAGATGCACCGGCTCCAACTTCATGAGCTAGTTTGTGTGTCTGGAAAAGGATGTTAGCATTTGATTGCGAAATTAATACGTGCAAAGCATGCATAAAAATTTCGGCTAAATACCCTTTTGTTTTTGTTTTCAAGCCGAAGTATCCATTCCGGTGTATTTGCAGCCTCCTCAGTACTGGCCATGCTAGTGTATTGTTATCAAGTCACTGGCACAGACTAAGACATCTCCGCTATCTTTAAGGGCTTCGGGGATGGTGAGTCACCGTAATTTTCGTACCGAGAAACATGAGTGAGTCACGCGTAAGGAACTAAGGGCCTCGACCTGAATTTTCCGATTGGACGGCTTCTATTTCAAATCTAATGAATATTTGTCAGCGGCATCAAAAGTAAATTTCTTAAGGCACTGAAACTTAAAGGCCACACCTGAACTTTACGACAGAAGATGAAAAAAATAAAGAAAACATAACTCCATTCCATTGGCCGATAAATGAAAAACAAATGACTCGCGTTATTTAGAAATTTGGGCTCTTTATTCAATCCGTCTTAAAAGTAGGTCTAATTCATTTTATGTATAATTTTAAGTTGAAAGTTTTCATTATCATTACGAACATTGATTGAAGCATTTGCAGTATTTTTGTAGTATTATTTGGAAAGTAATTATCTCATAGCAATAAATAATATTGTTATAAAAGTTTAATTAGATTTACATTATCATACTTTTTACACAAATCTTAGGTCAAATTACAATTCATTGGTTAAATTTACAGGTGCATATTCTCCTATCTGTCACATTCTATAAAATGTTAGATTTCATCCGTTTGATAGCACACCATTCCATCCATTAGATAGCCCATTATTCCAACCATAAGAAGATGGCGAAGTCCAGGAAGAAAATTGGCTGTAAAAAGGCTGTTTCCACTCTGATAATTGGTTAAAGTATTTACTCCATTGATTTTCAGCTTGATAATATTGCGATTTTGGCTGTTCTGTTATTTGATACATGGATAATTGGGCATTATCTGGTATAGAAGCTCCGAATTTTGGAGGATTTACACTGCGAAATATGGTTTGTTGTCCCTCAACTTTAAGATGAAATTTCCTTGGTTTCCGTTCAGAGTTTGAATCAAAAAACGTCACTGTCACAACTGCCATATTACTTTCAGTTATTATTGCTGGAGAGTAATTATCATTTCCACAAAATCTGGAAATAAACAAGAAGATGAATTAAATGGAATATTAAAAGATTATTTTCAGAATAATTATTCAAATAAATGGATAAAATTTATCAACAATAATTTTTAATTTTCAGTCTTCGATTCATTTACTTTTTGGACATCTCTTTTTCCTTTTACAATTTAATATCAATGTATAAATATTACCAGCCTTAAATACATAGTTGATATTCATCAACATTGTTGATAGATTCTCAAATCCAATATGAAGAATAATGGAATGTAATTTTTACTAGGGAAAGTAAATATTTTTAAATAAAACAATTTTGTTGACATTTTATATCGAAGTATCCTTGAGTACGTGTTTATTAGAATTAAGAAATTAGCTAATGAGGTCTCAAAATTGAAATTAAAAAATAATCTTAACAATATGTATGAGCCAAGAGTATCCATTGGTTACTCAAAAGATTTTTATTTCATAATTACGTCGGAGGAGTACGTAGAATAAATAGTTTATTAATATCTATGTATATATTCTATCGATTCCCATCTTTCAAGAGTTTCATGGAACCAAGGATATTGCTACAACTTGCAAGGCACTAGACAGTTAATATTTACCGGGTCCCGAAAGGAATACATTGAAGTATAAACACTAGACTCGTTCATGTATACACCTTTTATTCGGAAAAGACCTATTTGCTTTGTATTTACTGTAGTAAGTAGGTACTGTAGGCTTTGGATACCCAAATATCATTTCGGGCGCATGAAATGAATACTGCAACGTACGCGGGGTCCCCGACTATCTATCTATGCTATCTATTCTGCTGAGTTGAAGTAATACTGTAAGAGGAAATGATGAGCCAACGTAAGCAATGAGCCCGGAGCCCTATTTGCCCAACCCAGAGGACTTTCAAGCGAAAATCGATCCAGAGTAATAGCCACGAAAGACACTTCTAGCTGAAACAGTTTTATGTAATCATTATAAATATCGCGAGTATTTTGCCAGCATTAAATAATCTACAAGTTCTACTTAAGTAATGTATGTTTTTGAGACGATAAGACTCCTTTAATGTTTTGGAAATCAAAATTTGCGTTTATCTTTGATTATTCGGGACATGCTTCCCACTGATCCAAAAATTTTAGAATCCGGATTTTGAATCTTTACATGAAAATTCTTTAATTCCATGCTTTTTATTTTAAATTCATTCTTGCGCATTAAAGTTACACAGAATGTCTAAGTTGCCCGAGTTTCACAAGAAATTACCGGTCAAAATTCTGCATTCTCTTGCCAACATTGATCACTTCAGAGAATATCCACCCGTAAGGATAGCATCTTATAAATTTCAATTTTATCTCTATAATTTTTCACATTTTATGATTGCAGTAGAAGATTTGCATACTTTGTCACAAAATGGCCGATATTTATTTTAGACCAAACTTATACTTCAAGCGAGGAAAAAAGCTATAAACGCTGTCGCAGCACTTTCAAGAAACAGCAACAATAGCTAAAAAAACTGTCTATATCCCTTGATTAAACTCACCTAAAGATATTTTTAAAGCCTCTAGATTGATGATCCGAGGAAACTGTTGCGAGGAAATTCACGACCTCAAGAAAAACTTTTCGACAACACTGCAATTATTTCAGTGTATTTTTTGCTTAGCGTAGAACCAGGTTTTCTTGCACCCACAGAGAAATTGCCTCATACTTAGTGATCCCATCCCATTCTAAATCCTTGATCACGATGTAAAAGGCTCATTGTACTCAATCATGCCCACAGAAATATTTTTAATATCGTAACTATCTTCGATGATTTCTCCAACCCTTTTATGGAAACGTGTTGGTTAATGTTCCAGATATATTTAGTAGAGATGGGAATATCGATTGAAAAACAATCGAATAGTTCTTCGATTGTTTTGGCATTTATTCGATTGTTTTGGCATTTATTCGATTGTTTTGGCATTTATTCGATTGTTTTCATTCGAATGAATTCACTCGCTTTCGTAGGCTGGACAGGACGTAATAGCTGGTCAGGGGCAGTAAAACCTGACTGCCGGGATATCGGATCAGATATACATACACACACCTATATATGATATATATATATATATATATATATATATATATATATATATATATATATATATATATATATATATATATATATATATATATATATATATATGTATATTAATATTTCATCAGTATTACATATCTCTTCCTGACTTCCACTAAATGAGATCACGTCACTTCTGCCCTCTCCTCTTCGACGCGTATCAAGTAAACGAGTGAAAAATCGAATAAATCTATTCGATTTTTCACTCAATTCCTCTGAACAATTGAATCACTCACTTGGAACAATCGAATAGATTTATTCGATATTTTCCACTCACTAAAAACAATCGAATAGATTTATTCAATTTTTTCTCACTCACTAAAAACAATCGAATAGATTTATTCAATTTTTTCTCACTCACTAAAAACAATCGAATAGATTTATTAGATTTTTTCCACTCACTAAGAACAATCGAATAAATTCACTCGGTTAGGATTGAGTGAAAAATCGAAACGCTTTATTCGAATAATTCGATTTAAGCAAACAATCGAACTATTCGATTGTTTATAATCGATTGTTCCCACCTCTAGTATTTAGTGACCGTGCTTAACCTTTAAGCGATTGAATTAATGTGAGTTACTCTCTGTTGATTTATTATGTGGTAAGATCGAGTCAGTATAGAGTTGCCTTACGGATGGACCATTCAAACTGCTTATCAAACAGAAGCGACATGAAACTCACTCGCGAACGAGGAACAGCCTTCCTCGAAGGACGCTGTAGACTCGGATTGCATCTGCGTCGACAGCACATTTCGAAGGATCGGAGTGGAGTTGCAGATGAGAGACTCGGACGAGGAGGTGTTGCGAGGGGAGTGTCGTGAAGATCAGCATACATGAGAAGGAAGGAGATGCGGACGAGCGGTCTGGGATTTCTCCTCGGATCAGTCCTAAGGGATAGTAATAACCTGCAATAAAAAGCAAAAAGTTACAAAAGCAGAGCAGCACAGAGTTTGCGACAGATATGTATGCGATGTTCTCGCCAACGTTTAAATTTTTCGTAAAAGTAATTTAGTCTGATTGGAATCCTCTAGATTAATTTGAAGTACCTCTCATTTTCCCTTAGTGAAAAGCTGAACTTTTTTAATAACAATGTAGTGAAATGGAAGAAAAAAATACAACTGTCGAGATGTGAATTAAGACAAAGCAAATTTAAATTAAGTTTACGTAGAGATGTATGAGGTCACCTCCCGATGAGTTTATATGGGCTAAGTTTCCTCTTTCAACACTTTTCCTGTCCTTCTGTTTTATTCTTTTCTCTCTTTCCCCCTACTACAGTTATTTTCTTCAGAAATCCCTTCTCCATAGACATCCCACTCATTTCTCCTTACGAACGACATAGAACTGCTTTTCTGTTGTTATCATCTGTATAATTTATCAAAATTCTATCAACTTTTACACCTTTAAAACTTTTACGCCTTTAAATATTTCTTCTTTCACAATTTTCTATATTTGCAAATGGAATTAAAGTTCTAAAAATAGATAACAAAACGTAGTAATAGCGTGGTTAAAATATTTCCGCTAGGATATTGTAATATTCTAGTCACAAGATCTCAGATAATTGGTCTTTAAAGATTAATTTAGCGTACGAGTACAACCACCGGGGGTATCTTAGGATAGTGAAATTTCATTTTGGGAGCTAGTTTTCTGGCAGATGAGCCGAGCGACCGCTCATTCACTTAAGGAAAGACCTACGTGTTGAGAGAGGAAAGACAAAATGATGTGATTTTTTGTGAGAAGCTCTACGAGAGTCCACAGATGGTAAGGAAGGGAGTGCTGCGGGACATCACCTGCGGAAGTGAATCGGGAGCGCTCATTTCCTGGATATGCGAAGTGAAATTGAAGAGAAGAGTTGGAGGCGTCGTGGAAGACGGAGGAGCAGACGGCGGACAGGTCGTCCTCAGCTCGCCTCTGAGGAATCAGGGAGCAGAGGATGATGGCCAGAAGCAGAGCTGCGAGTGAGGTCATGTCTCGAACCAAACTGACGAACGAGGAATGTCACATCCATCGCGGTGTATTCCCGCATTCAAGTCGACCTCGATTGCATCAATAGCACCACTTTCTCTTAGAGTCAATTTCGCTCACAAAGGATTCCGAGTAATTCTTTTGATGCGTTAGGGATATTACTTGTGCGCACCCGCAGAGTTAGACCCAATATTTTTTAAATTATTTTTTTTTAAGCACGCCTTATGCCTTTGGATAGGTGCGTATGAGTTTACGCTGTGTCCAGTCCAGATAACTGAATTTTTATCACTGTAATAAGAAATCCTTTCAGAGTGAAAAAAGTGAAATCCATGTATAGGAAACACACAGCATACATGACACATAAAAAGAAAACACGTCATTACATGTAAAACAAAAAAATAAATTCTTTCTATGTTAAAATTTCTCTTACCAAGGAATTTCAACGAAGGAATTCACACTAACTTCTTCAATCCTTCGTCGAAACGTTAAAGTATTTGGGATGGGTCAAGAATATCTATAGGTCATTCATTCTATTCTTTTAAAGATCTATTAACTTAAGAATTTTTATCAATATCCTTTTTTTAGATGGTTCTGTATATATTTTATAAGAATGCTTATTTTTACCAATATATTTCGGACCAGTCAATCTATTTCGAATGTCTTTAGGTTTATCTGTACAAATACAATCCCATCATTCTGTTAATTTTGTATGAGATTACGATTTTATTGCATCCCAACCCCTTCACAAAAAGAAATAAATAGCGAGAAATAATTTTCTTGTCAAAATAGATTTTCCTCGTTTGTTTTGTTTACTTTAACTTTAGTTTCCTATAACTTTTCCTTGTTCCCTTTTAGCCATTATATTTTGATATCTTAAAGCTCGGAATCGAACCTAATAAGACCATTTTTTCTTGTAGCATCTTCAGTACTGCTATATCATAGGCCCATCTGTTTGCTTTAAATTTTAGCTGAATTGAGCTGTTTGGTTTGGTGTTTTCCAATTTCAAATACGTTGACAGATTTCGTACATAATCGAACAGAATTGGAATACCTCCATACCCAAACATTTCAATCCAATGAAAATATACAACTGATATCAGAGAAACTGGGTTATGATAGAGCACAATTTTTATGATATGAGTACAGTTTCATTAGTGGGTGTTACTTTATATCTTTGTGAACCGTATGTTTTACCTTTGGTGTTTTTATACCTTATACGGAAGTTTGATAAAAGAAAAGAAAATGCAAAGAATGGTCAATTTTAGTTCTTTGTTTATTTTTTCACTGAATTCACTTGCAGTATCCCGAAACTGAACCTGATCCAATCTGGCGCCCGGTGAATTGATCCGGGGGAAATTCGTACGCGGGGAATTCATGCGCGGGGAATTCGTATGCGGGGAATTGATCTCCCGACATATTGGTGCGCGGGGAATTGATCCCCCGCACTGATGTTGTACTACCAACCCAACCGTACCAATCTGTCGGGAGATCAATTCCCCGCGTATGAATTCCCCGCGTACGAATTCCCCGCGTACAAATTCCCCGCTTACGAATTCCCCCCGGACCAATTCGCCGGCCACGATCCAATCTATGTACTTTGCGGAATCCTTGTAAATTGAAGTAATAAAAATTCTGGATTTAATTCCGTTGAAACACTGACATTAATTTTCAACTTATGTTCTATCTAACAAGAAATTGAGGGAAAATTTTAATTATACAAGGAAAGTTTTCAGAACACCTGCCCGGGAGACTTGGGCTCGAGCCCTTGCCAAGTCACTATTATTCACTTCACCTTGGGTCAAGTCGTATTCTTTCTTGTGTTAAGTTTAAATTCATTTCAATAATTTGTAATAGAAAGAAGCCGCTCACTAAAGAGTATTCAAGTATGACTGAATCAATTGCATGGCATTTAATCCCCTTTATCAAACTCAATATCATCGATATATGATTACCGGTGTATCATATTTTACTTTCTCTTGGCAGTCAGCGGTTATCTATATAAATACGTTCATGCACACTCTAGAACTAAAACTAAACTAACTGAAATAAATAACAACTGAGTGACTTATCTCATAAGTCATTTGTTCTGACGATTTTAACGACATATCTCTGTACCTGATACTGTTGATAAAGCGGTCACCTTATCTTCCCATTTCCTACATCTTTTGAATCTGCTCGGTTTGACGATTGGAGAAATCAGAACTGGCTGCAGTAAAAAGCATCACATTTATATTTAAAGGCTCTACCAACTTCATTTAAGCGGCTCCCCCGAGGTGCCTGATTATATCTGATTATCGCTCTGTGTATGAGCTAAAATTTAAACATTTCAAAGTCGGTTGATTAGCGACATTTAATTCTTACAAAAACACGTAATCGATATTTGACTGTTCTTAATAATAAATTAATATGAGCTAATAGTTCATAAAATTCACAACTTACAACTTAATTAACCATTTCCCCAAATATCAAAGATAGTGTTTCATCCATGTTAGACCCACGTACTTTTGTTCAGGTAAATTTATTATTAACACGAATATTCATTCAATGAAATGTTTTAATTTCTTTTGTGTACGCTACCGCGTCAGGAAAGAATTTCCGACTCTTCCTTGCTATATGATTCATCGGGGTGCATCCCACCCCTCCTACAAGTTCTGGAACGTTTTATTGAGATACCTTGTAAACATTTACTTTTTGCGGCCGTATTTATTGCAATTATCTCCTTATTTAATAATGCGACTTATTAAAAAAGACACTCAAAGAAGGTGCTCTAAGCTAGTTGAACATCGTTTAAATGTTTAAATTATAAATTGAGCTCTTCAAATATCTATTGCTATCTCTACAGAGTTTCTTAATAGTATCACAACCGATATTATTTAATTACTGGATATGTATGCAGCCATATTTTTTATGAAACTTGAGACATAGAGATTATACATTTTAATAAATTATTTAGAGGCTTTCAGAACGTAGGCTACCTTTGAGGGCGACTTTTTGACTAAATTTTGTGACTTATTTATCCTATCGTCATAGACTAAATACCGGCCGTGGTGGCGGAGTGGTTAGCGCGTTAACACTCCAACCTCACGGTTACAATCCCGGCTAATCAGATTTTTCCGGTTAGGGAATGGATGTCTGTGTATGTTATGTGCGTGTGTGTGAGTATTTTATTAATAAAAAATGCAAAAGAGGAATAAAATATAAAAAAGGATTAGTTGGAGGAATAGCCTTCAAAGGCTAAAATTCGCCCATAAAAAGACGGCGTTAATATTATTAAATACCAGCCCTCAAATTTAGCTCCATATTAAATGCCCTAGAATTAAATCTCTATGAACATGTGAAAATTTATTAGTTCGTTGTAATTTAACTTCCAGATGCGACTACGCAATTTGGCGTATCTTAGGAATTTCAACTTAAAGTAGCAAAAACAGCCTTTATTTTTCAAACGAATGTTGAATTGATGGTTCCTGCTACCATATTCTGATGAATGGAAATATTTAAATAATTCGTAATTTGGTAGAGGATAACGAAAAATGTCTATTTTATCTACTTTTGTCACAGTCTTAATCATGGCTTTGATAAATTGAAAGCTACTGAGGTATGAGTGAATGATTGGCACTGATCAGTTCTCTACATACGGAATGCCAAAAAAAGTGTTGCTCATAGATTCATTGTGCTTCGCTTACCTGGAAAGGTTCCGCCTGGCTCAGTGAGGAAAGTAATGGCAAACTACCTCACTTCTCATCTTGCTTAGTAAACCTCATACCTTTCTGTACGCTCTTAGTAGCTTATGTTAGAGGGGGTGAGGTACCTTACGGGCCTTAGGGATAATTTACTGACACTTGATTTCATTAATGCGTACCATTAACATCATCAAATTCATACGTATTCTATATTCCCACTGTCCAGATTGTTTCTTCCGTTAAAATTCTTTACTGCCACTCTCAATCACGTAACAATATGTCTCATTAAATAAATTAGCCAAATTGTTTCCCCTTCCAATGCCTAACAATTTCCCAGCCATTTGGAGACGACTCGGCGTCATTTGTGCTCGACTACTATGTGTGATGGTCAGAGTATTGTTATATACTCTCTTCGAAATTTTATTCGCTCATCTGTTGAATACCAAGTGTAGCCTTAGTTTGCCGATTGTATTTTTACAGGTGAAGTTTATTTCCCGACGAGAGGCTGTAAGATGAAGGAAGAAAGTTAAAGGGCCCTCATTTCAAATCAAAGGCGGAGAAAGCGAAGTTGTTGCGTAATGAAGTAAGGCACGTACAGGCGATATCTTATCTTCTTCGCCCACATATACCGAACCCACCCACAGTCCACTAAAAGCTTATCACGGGCCCATTTTGATCTTCCCTTTTCGCCCCACTTTCAATTGTCTGAGTGGGTCCTAACAAACTGACGAAATTTCCGTTACTTTGGAAGCCATCGAATCCCGGTAATTAATACTATCGCAGTTTCATGCGGAGCTGCACTCAAGTGCTAATCCAAAGGCACTGTAGGTAAATAGTGAGTAGGGCTTCAGACATGCAAGGGAAGTCTAAGGTGAATAAATCACACGGGGATTTAATGCAAAGTTTTTACTTAAGGAAAAAAAATTAAGATGGATCTGAAAGTAAAACAAAGCATTAAATATAGATATTTACATAATTAAATCAATGGAAATGTTTGCACACAATAAACACAAAAGAAGATAGTGAAAAGAAAATAGTTAAGCCACAAGAGAGGTAAAAATTGTAGCTATGAAATAAAATAGTAGGTAGCTATGAAACTAACTTAAGAAGAAGGTGAAAAGCATATAGTTAAGTGAAACAAGAGAGGTAAAAATTGTAGCTATTAAACATAAAGTTGTAGCTATGAAACTAACTTAAAATAGTGGACATTAAAGAGTTAACCAGTAGTAACCAGCACCAGGAGTAAATTTGAGAATAATCAAATTACGAATGATTGTTGCTTCCGGTTCAACCGGTGCTTCCTTTGGTATATTTTTAGTGACCATCTTCTACTGTTCATTGTTGAAAATAAAAATAAATTCATAGTTGCTACTATAGTCGAATATGATGGAGAGAGGGATAATAAAGCAACTGACATGAGATAAATTAGCTATCATTGGACATCTTTATTTGGCCGGATACCTTGGAAACAGGAAATCACATGCAAATGATTTGCTGTCTTCTGTTGTCATTGAAATCGAAATATTACTTTCAGTAATCTTTCGAAAGTAATTTCGTTTTTCTGTAAGACGCAGTGGGGCAGCCAGGATTTGCCAATGGGGTCAAAGATTGCCGAGAAAACGAAAAAATGCCTACCTTAAAGGGGCTAGTATATTCATGCCCGCTACTTACTACAATATATGTCAATCCACTCAAAAACTAAATGTAATGAAAAGTAGAGGAGTTTAACGCTTATGTGGCCAACTTATCACACTTCCCATGATAGTAGTTTACTTAAGCGAACGATTGGAAACTTATCATGTGTGTTGTTTGGATTTCTGGTTTGGATACGTACGTACAATATCTATTAAAAACTCGTTTTTTCTATGCTGAAGTTTTTTAGTGTTGTAGATATAAACATCCCGAGTCTTTGAGAGTTCTTTCTTCCAAGAGGTTGCGAAGCGAAGGAAGGAAAAAATTAGTTACGATTATTTGGCAAGCGATGTAAAACGTAACATCCACTCATTAGATCCCCCACATTGGCGCGCCCATACTTTGTTGAATATCTTTCGTTATTTGACTATATCATCAGCAGATTTTGTAATTTAATTGAAATGTAGGTTGCCAAGAAAACACCATCAATGAATAAAAATAATGCTATGAAGTATATATACAGCTTATTGCACAAGGTTTATATAAGAAACAAAAAATCATTTATAACAGATGAAATTTTCTGGTGGGCTTACAATTAAGCCTGACTTCGTTATTTATGTATTAGCTAAGTATTCAACTGAATGCGTCACATGCCGAACATTAAAAATTCGGCTGCATTAAAAAATACAGCAGACTCTTGATTATAGTTGATATTACAATCGAACTTGCAGATTTAAAGTCACATTCCAAGGTGAAAAAAATTAAGGCGACAACCTACAATTATTTAGACTAACAATAAGTAATAGGTGGTTTAAGCAGCAGAGAGCTGATGAAAAACCCAGTCTTACGCGCTAAGTGTTCAAAGAAAGCAAAAATATTCCATGAATTGAAATTTTGAATGGGCATTGCATGACCATGTGGTTGACAGGATAAGTCATGAGATTCCTGGGATTCTATCGCCAGAGAAAAAATTGGCTGCATCGAAAAGGAAACTGGTGAATTTAAGCCACAGTTTTAACAGTTTATCAAATTTATTTCAAGTCATAAAGTTACAGTGCAGATAAATATGTGCGTAACTTACACGCACAATACCTTTCAGCTAGCTGATTTGCTTCCAAAATGGTATATTATTAATGATATCATCGCAAATTAATTTTTACTGGTATCTTGTATTGCTCCAATACTTTTTCAAATTACTACGGAAATTCGGTTTTCGAATAAGTTTTGTAAATATACACCAAATTAACAGGCAATCATAAAATAAAGATCAGTATATTTTTCATCATCCCGAGTAATGAAGAGTCTACTGTGCCGACTGTTATTCGTCCAGAATGATTAATAGAGGAGAAAGTATCTTTGCAATTGTCACTAAACTCATCTTGAGATGTGCCCTCCAATTACAGCCCTAAAATAAGACAATCCTAATTTATGCATCTAATAATGGTTATTTCACAAAAACCACATAGCCATTAACTTAAGTTTTTTTCCGATAGCGGCCTCGAGCTATTAGCGGACTGTGAAAAGAATTTTCGGATGCCCATCTGTACCTTATGAAATCCAAACTAAACTCTCCTTCGAACTGTTCACTGCGAATTTCTCAAAAGCACTACTCACCAGCCTAGCTTTGTATTCACAACTTTAAAACAGTCACATGCAAAAGATCTAACTGGGCGTTTTATCAATCTGTTTGTCTTTCAAACGTAATCTTAATTTCTCTTTTCAGGGTGTAAGTTTCGAATTACTTCTTGAATGTTCCCTTGTATTTTTGCGAGGAGTAAACGAATCAGCATTTTCGAATTTTTCTCATGGGAATCTTATCTTATGGTGTGAGTCATCTAACTAAAGGATGGGCTTAAGAAGTGCACGCGTTGAACATTGTGTGCAAAACACTCGTATCATAGCGTCCCATTGATATCGACGTCGGCTCTAGCTTTACTCTGCTACCGAAAACATCTCCTTAGCTGACATCGGAGCCATATTTACGGGTATGCGAAGCTTTCGCTGAATTTATCAAGCTAGTAACTAGTAATGTATCATCACTAAGACTTGCGTGATGATTGGATTTTGTACTCTTCAGCAGAAAAAAGCACAGAGATAGTCATAATAATAATAATAATAATATTTATTAATCCAGAGACATACATAGGCATGTATAGGACAAGTCAATCAACATATTCACAGACAGTTAATACATAATGATTTTCTCTCTTTTAAGATGATGGAAATTGTATCTATATTTCCCCTCTTCGACTTTGGTCATCTATGAAGCACATGAAATCACGTTTTCATGTCATTACTCTTTTCTCTCCCAATCCTTCAAGTATATTTCATTCTTCCTCATATTTGAACCTCTTTTCTTTATTCTCTTCTTAGGGCAAATCATTTCTTATTTTGAAATTTTTACTGAGTTCATTTCGGTTTCCTATTTCTTTCCCTGTTACATTAATTTATTTTAGACCTTTCCTGACTTATTCTATTTAATAATTTTTTTACTATGGTCCATAGACGAATATCTAAATTTTTCGTAAATTTTTTCTTAGCTTCTTTACTTCTATATGCCCATCCAATATTTTAAATTGTATGATTTTTCGTATTTGATTGGAATCCTTAGTATTTCTTGCGATTAGAGATAAAATAATGTATTTAATTTCGCCTCAGTTTTCTTAATGTGGCAGTGGAAGTGGCTGAGGTGAAGGTAATGCTGAGCAATGGTCTTGGTCCTTTGGTTACTCTTCAGTGAATGCCATGAAAAGTGTAATTGATAGAGTCATTGCTCTTCACTCACGTGGAATTGCTCCACTAATAGCATTCTGGGAAAGTAATGAAGTGAGAGTAAACAACCTCAGAGAATTAAGTCCCAACCAGCCTTCGGATTGATATCTTCGAAGACAGACGGTAATATCCCAATTTAGTGTATTTTTCCTGCTCTACTCTCCGTCTCATTCTCTAGTTTTTCTATCTTCAACGACATTCATCCAGTCTTTCTCGGAGTTTTGTGAGACGGCCTTCACGATAAACTAGTTGCTCAGTATTTTTCTAATTCGTTATTTAATTCAATTCAAGTTTACCAGCAGAGCTAAGCAATTACCTGATTCATTATTTTTTAAAATTGGTACTTGCTATTGTTGTACGCAATGAAAGGTTTTGCCATTCAAAGTGATTTTTTTGAGGGCATCATACAACATGCATTTACACCAATTATTTTACTTTCCACAATTATGGTAACCACTGTGAGAAGCCAGTCCTGATTGACTACGTAACATTTCGTAAAAAGAACTGAGGAGAAATGAGGAATGACAAATCCGTAAAAGTTAACGCCTTACGATGAGAATTATTATTAATTATTGTACTCGAACAGCTGTAGATTTAAATTTTATCATGTTCAGAATATTATTGTTTAATCATGGAGTTGATTTTCCCAAGGAGAAGATTTAAATGCTCGACAAATGACAGGGATATAAAATTGCAAACTCCTATTAGAGAAAAATGTCGAAGGAAGTCGAGGAGTTTCTTCATCAACCCACTCAATCCGCTGTGATTCTTGGCCACAGCAAAGCGACCGTCCTTATTTTTCTTTAATGGGCCTTCGAGGGACTGATTGCCCATTGCAGAGCGCTTCTTTAGGTGCGCCACTTATCTCTCGAACGCGGACGCCGCGTAAAATTACGAATCCTCAATCATGGACCCTCAGTCCTTAAAGAAAAACATGTGACTGACGCGGGCGCATTCTCTGGAGATGACAAAAGATGTCTTGGAAGACGCAATAGGGAAATGTAGCCACAGTGCGTGGAAGAGTCGTAATGCGAAGAGGATTCGGTGATCTTTTGCGGTCTTTCGGGATGCTCGCGAGGGTGCTGGTTCTGTCCGCCATCTTCTCGTCTGTGTTATGCTCCGTCAAAGGCCAAGGGTATCCGTGCTTCACCGCTGAGAGGATTCCAGGACGCGACCGCAGGTTCTTCGCTTTCGTGCCTTCTAACATTCGCTCCAATCCGCCCGTCGAATGCGTCTTCCTCTTCGGAGGACCTCCCGGCACGAGGCTCAGGATGACCGCCTACGACGTGCAGACGTCTGGAAGCAGCGCTTCTGGAGGAAGGTGCACCGGTGCCGCACTCCGCGTCTACGACGTTGGTCGTCGAGGACTGCAACTCGTAGCCACGTAGGTGGAGAAAATTTTTAATTCTCCCTTCATTTCATTCTCCCACCCTAGCTTCCGTTCCAATGTTCAATGGATAAGAGTTTAAATGTATCTGTGGTCATCGGAGTTAAATAGATTTTTTCCGCCATGGGGTTTTGCAACTAAAGGGGAGAAGGTATTTGGGTCTCCAGGCACTATCATACGCATTTTTAGTACGTGAACATGTCTGATGGAATAGGGAGGAGAATTTTCAAAGAAGTGATTAAGAATTTAAATATCTCTCTATTTAAAAAATCCACTCATTACGAAGTAAAAGTAAATTAAATCCTTTCAAATTTGGTACATATGTATGAACTTGAGGAGCAGAATAAAATTTGGTAAAAGAGCTGGCCATTTCATTAGCTATCTACCTGTTCGTGACTGCGAAGTAATGCCGACTTTCAGATTCGAAGTCGGTGGTCGTCGAAACTTTAATGTAATATTAATTTATTGAGTCGACCCTTTGGCTGGCGAAATCAAACACTAGAGGATATCTTTTCTGCCTGCCTTCTTTGTAATTTATGAAAGTACCAAGTGATGATTTGTGATTATTAGAATTTTGTAATTGCGATACAAAATCTAAAAAAAAGACTTAAAGCATAAAGGTCTTCATGTATTGACCCTCCATACTATTCTTTTTATTACCATATTTTGCACCTTGCGGTAGCTCCTCCATTACTGAAGAGTATCACCCACCTGACATTACTCACGTCCTCATTTTCTTCCATCCATTAAATATTCCTTCCAGAGTATTCTTTGTATTGCAGTCTTTTACTCACTTATGCCCTAGTTGTTTCATTTGTTCTATGGTTTCAGTATTCGTTTTATTTTGCCCGACTCTTTTAAGCACCTCTAGGTACAGTAATTTTTCCTCTCATTTCATTTTCTCCGTCCATCTCGGAATACATAATTGAGGCGTCTCCAGTCTCTTCCATAGAACAATCATGCTCCAAATAGAAGGGAAGGTTGTGAGTAAAGTTTTCAAAATCTTATGTTTTCAATTACTTGAGTTCCACTTAACAGATACCCGGGCACTAGAGTTCTCCAAGAAATATTTTATGAGATACAACAACTTCATTTTTGGATTGCTGATACAACTTAATGATCCATTTTGAATATACTGAAAATATCCTTCACTTACAGATGATGTCGACATGCGATAGTGAAATGCAAAAATTAAAAAAAAAATAACAGAATCTATGGTTGTATATTTTTTCTAAGAATTTTCTGAAAAAGAAACACTCTCAGATTTTATCATTGGTGAGGCGCTGATGAAAATGTTTCATTTACGCAGTAATGGACAGTTTTTTACCTTTGCCAGTTGCAAAACGCGGTCAATTCCATCCGTGTTCTATTAATGTTTCAATGTACAACCAGAAGAGAGCCTAAAATCGATATGAACTGACTTTACTTGGTGGAACGCCTTTTAAGAAAATGAACAGCAGACTTTGTATTTTCCACAAGAAATACTTTACTACACGACCGGTTTCATGGCCATGTAGCCATGAGGATGGCTGTATGGCCGAAACCGGTCGTGTAATAAAATATTTCTTGTAGAAAATACAAAGTCTGCTGTTCATTTTCAGAAGAAAGCCTATTGAGAAGTATACTATTCGCAGCTCATACATCTTAGCTATCCATCTTGCGATGAAAATTTTGACTAGAGATCATTCATTATCATCGATTCTTGGTAAAAATAATTCGGTCGTATACCCACAGTATTAGTGTAGTCGAAAAAATATGCTAAATCTCGAGTGAGTACTCCATTGTCTGGCTTGAATTTCGTAGATGAGAGATGGTGTTTTTGGTGCCTCTTACAATCATCTCATTCCTTTTGCTACCGCGGTTCTGCTTCTTCCAGGTACTGTGGCTTCGTGCGTCGCGGTCAGTTGCTTGCCCTGTCCTCAAATATGGCCGTGGTGACATTCATGCCCTACAACAACGTCATGAACAACGCATTCAGTCTGGTGATCGATTCCGTGGAAAGGGATGCAGTCCAAAGGTTGCCTTGCCCATCCTCAACAGCGGCGGCGACGGAACCAACTACAACGAGGCCCACGACGCCCATTCCATCGACGACGACGACGACGACGTTTGCAGATTCGACGTCGGAGTCATCAGAAGAGAGCGACTCCAGCAGTTCCGAAGGCAGCGGATTTGCAGACGAAGAGGAAAGAGACGAGGAAGAGAGAGTAGGGGAGGAAGGTGGGGGAGAAGAGGAAGAAGATGATGAAGATCTAGAAGAGGAATTGGAAGAACGTAAAGAGGAGGAAGAAGAAAGAGAAGAAGAAAGAGCAGAAGAAGAAAGAGCAGAAGAAGAAAGAGAAGAAGATGACGAAATAGAAGTTAACACAAAACCCAGCAAAAGACACAAAGGGAATGAGTTGTATGATTACCTTTCTCTTGAAAATACAACTCACCTGCTCATTCCTGATGAGCTTCAGCAGATTCTTTAGCGAATTATCCTGGTCACAGGCATGTTGAGACCACTTTGGTGTGGTCGAAACTTCGAGAAATCAAATAATACAAGTTTTTCAAGTGATATTTATTAAATATTAGCCATAAATTGTAATTAGAGTTTTATAAACAATAATAAGTGAACGCAGTAAATTTGTCGTAGAATTATAGCAAAAAAACACTTCCGCTTCTGTCTGTACGTGGTTTGTATGTGTGCATGCATAGACCTGCAGATTCACTGGACGTCTCATTACCCTGGCAAAAATAATAATTGCTTTCTTTGAAATGAGTTTGAGTTTCAATATTTTATATTAATTTTCAAGATTTAAAATTACAAAAATATATTACGTGGTAACCAGTTTAAATAGTATAGCTTCATCATCAAGCTTATTAGTACTCTATCAAATTCATCGTTCCAGGTGCTTCATAAATTAAATAACTTTAATTTTCCTTACTGCAAATGATTGATGGACATTTTTCTTGCATTTAATTTCGTCTCAGTCTTGCTCGTTGCTGTGACATGAACACGAAAGAGGGTTAACCTGAGTTAAAAGCGAAGCTGACTATTCATCTTGGCTCCTCCCTGTTGAACTTCATGTAAAATGACATTCGGAGGGCAATTATGCTGTTTTATGCTGTCCTTTTTCCACCCATAGCATTCTCGATCAGTGAGAAAAGTAATGGCTTAAAGTATTTCCTGCTTTGTACACTTCACTTCCTCCCCAAGGGTATTGTTGGCTAATGTTGGATTGGTTAAGGATCCAACCATTTCTCGAGATGAAGATTTTGCAGACAATAAGTTCTCATCACGCGAACGCGTTATCAGTCCTGTTCATCATATTTACACGTTTATCTTTCTGTTCGGGTTGAATCTTCGCTCTTAAGCTGTTGCTCAATGAAGAACAGGATCAAAATCGGTAGCAAGAGTTGAAAACCTGTCTTTGTTTTACAACGAAGAGAGCAATTGAGATACAAAGAGGATTTCAAGGATACATCCTTCGTTTATGCCAACTTCTCAAGCCAAAAATTGACCAAGAAATTGGTCTCTCGATAAAATATTGTTGAATAAATAGTCTCTAGTTTTGATAATATAGAAAATGGAGTAAAATTATGAATTGTTACCAATTAATATGGCTTAAAAGAAATTTTCTCAATATGCTCTATTTTATGGTTTTAATCTTATCATATAAGTACTAACAACAACAAGAGTATATCCGCTGATGGTTATAACTGATAAATTAATCACCCAAATTCCGAATACTATCAAAAGTAGAACTCCACCGATGCACATTTCGTTGTCAAGAACAAACAGCATCTTCAGGGTGACAAGGGAGAATGGTCGAATTTTGTATGAGGTGAGTACCAGAACGAAAAACACGAAAAACAGAAAAAAAAAACGTTTTTCGTTCTGGTACTCACCTCATACAAAATTCGACCATTCTCCCTTATCACCCTGAAGATGCTGTTTGTTCTTGACAACGAAATGTGCATCGGTGGAGTTCTACTTTTGATGGTATTCGGAATTTGGGTGATTAATTTATCATATAAGTACTAATTACAAGGAAAAAAATGTTTCTAATCTCTCTAGATGTAGAAGGGACACCAAAACGTACTTAAGACGGAAGTTTAGCGTGAAAACAGATGTTTAATCAAAATCGATATTTGTCTGCTAGATGCATTATCTATGGAATAATTAAAATGAGAAATGTTTTTACGAAAATATTTATTATTTTACTGAATGAATATAGCTGCGAAAATCAAAAGATGTTCCCCAAATTGTATGTCTTTATCAATTCAACGTACTGTAAATTTAAGTGAAGATAATGTTTGAATCTTGGATAAGCGTTCTTGGAAAAGCGGTTTTACTCTCCGACGTCGTTGCAGCCATAATTCTTTAAAAAAACTTAATATGACGAGATATTTATCAATTCCCTTGAAAAAATTATTATTGTTTTCTAAGAATTTCACAAGAATTAAATATCCACTTGAGTTGATACTAACTGATCCAATTATGTGATTGCTATTATATTTTGCTCTGATGTTATAAATTTTAATCTTACAAAATTATTCGTATTGAATTCCAGGAGTACTCACATAAGTAAGATTTTTCTCAATAGGATAATAAGCATTAAGCTATGTCAACAAAGCAATGCATGACTTCAAATTTCTTTAAAGAGAGAAATTTCGAACCAGTGTGCGCAAGAATTAGGTTTTTAAATTACTTAAGCCCTGAGCCTCATAATTACTGAAGGTATAAAGGAATTTATTCTTGAACTTTAAAATAAAAATTGTATTATCCATAGGAGTACTTTCTCAATTTTCTTCGATAAGATTTTGCGTTTTACTTATCGAGTCAAATTTTGCTGTCCACTAGTGTTTTAATTCATCTAGCACTTCAACCCAAGCTATAAATTGTAAATGCACGGCGTAGTCAGAGCTTCCGAGTTTTGAGTAAATGTTTGTGTGCATTTTAAGACAAAAGGTTTGGAGTTAACTTTTGAATTACCTCAGTGTTTTTTAATACCCCCTGCCACAAGACACGGGCGGATTTATGGGTTTAAATGTAAATGTAATACCGAGCTTATTTTATTTTCAAAATTAGTTTCAACGAACAAAACACTTGCACAGATAACATTCTCGTTGTTCTCCTTCAGGGAAAAGCTTCCCAGTGATTTAATTATTTAGAATTATTCTTTTATCTTGAAAATAAGTACTGAAGATTTACTTTCAAAATATATGTTATTTTATAAGTATGACTCTGTATGTAATTTCTCCTGTGGTCCTTTTCTTTGCGTCTTCTCTGCCTTCAATCGCCTTCTGCTCTTATCATGCTCATTTATGTTTGCCTTAGCATTATTTATGTATCGTTTATTTCAATAATCAACGACTTAAGTAAGGGCAACAATTTTAAAATAAATTTGATGTGACAATATTGAAATATACGATAAAGAAACTCTTTTCACTCTTAAAGGTCCAACCTTTTTTTGGTTACTCCGTGGACCAAGGGAGGGTCATAAATTGTCCACTTTTCTTTTTTCGATAAAATAATAGTGAAACATAATATCTCTTCAGCAATTGCTTTCTTGGATTTTTAAGAACTTCTTACAATGATTTTTGTCACTAAAAATTGTACTTCTGCGATAAAAATAATGAAATTTTTACTAAAAGAAATCATCAAAGACGAGGATATGATTAAGCTTCTTCTCAATGGTACCGGCTTTAAAGCTCTAATTCGGAAAATAAGTTTGTAAATCACTGTTAGTTATGCTTATGAATCAACAACAAGGCGTAATAAAAAAAATTAATTAAATTATTAAAATTAATTGAAAACTAATTGTCAAAGTATATGATTCCATTTGGTTCAAAAATATGTCGCAGGTTGGACAAAAGGAGGATCATTTTGTGTCCACTGCCTATTTCCGCTCTCATTACATTGCTTAAAAAAACGTACAAAATGCATCAACATATAGTTATCTTTAACAACCTATATTTAACAATGTAATGAAGTTATAAGACTGTATTACACGATTTAGTTCTTAAAACATTGAAAAAGAAAAGTGGTGGACATTTTTTAGCCCTCCCTTGGTCCTTTAAGGGTTAACATTATTATCAATATAATTTTGCTAGACTTCGTGCAGCATCATCATAGAATGAAAAGAATAACTATATCTGTGGTGAAACTTGCCGAAATCAAATTGCAACTTGACCAAAAATACGTCTAATTTCAACCATCTATTTCCAAACTGCAGGAGTTTGTTAAAAATATAACGAACAATCTCATGTTAACTGATCAGAATGAATGTTTAAACAAATTCTTTTGAGACCAGAACCTGGCCCTATATCTGAGGATACAAAGGTCTCTTTCTCGATTTATCTTCCTTATTTCGCTTGTGCATCTCTTTATGGATTCACATCCCCAAAATAAAGATTTATGACACAATTTAAGTATCATTTCTTATTTTGTTTATTTATACAACCCTTATGCTTTCTAACAAACAACTGAAAGCAATACAAACATTATATCAACCTGGAAAAGAAACATTTAAATTTATCATTTTAGGACTCCAGTGTTACCTGGATGTTCCAAATGTGGTTAATTTAGAAACATAAATAATAAAACATTTATATCTGTATTTACAATCATAATACTTCCTTAAAATTTGCAGTCCTTAAAACAATTTACAGCTCAGGCTTTCCCCTTTGTACATTGTACCCATTGCCTCTGTTGCTTATTGTTCAAATGCGTCCCTGATTTAGAAGATATTTTGGGAGCAATCGTCTCAGCATGGTTTTTGGGGAAAGTACACTTTGATACCATTCATAGAGTGACGGCATTCTAAACGAAAATTGATAAACCTTCTTTCCTGTGATTTTTGAGTTTTTCCGATACTTACCGTACGTAACTTTACGAACCGTAAGATCGTTTTAAGGCATCGTTTATTTTTATCAGATAATCAGGATGAGATTAATTGATATGAATTTTCACAAAAGGATTTTGTTCAGAACTTAAATGAGATATCCGGTTAGCAACTCATTAATAGTCCGCAATATTCGCATTGCTCATCCTTGCATTATTTATCCAGAAATGATCGTCCATAAATATTTCTCTGAGGAAGATTGATTATCTTAACTAAAGATGTACAAGAATACAGATCACACACTTCACTGATTCCTTTCTCTTTCTCTTCCATTCTAAATCCCATCAAGAAATTACGCCATTATGGATCCTGGAAGAGTCTTGTTTTCGTTTGGTATTGGTCAGAAAAACGAGCCACCCTACTCATACGTATATTTCCGTCTGTATCCGAAGGTCGTCTAAAACTTTTCCACTTTTAGTCGCAGAGGCATCGATAGGAATCGTGTGGTCCTCAGGTTGAATTCTGTCGGTTGCCAACAGCAGAGGTGTCTTAGAAGCTTTTCGACTCCTATAGCTCGACCTGTCCACCGTTTTAATGGAAATAGAGGAACTAGTTAGGTTAGTGACAGCGAAGGAAGACGTTATGGGATTTTGTGAAGAAGTCACGACCTTCTTGGGAATCACCAGCTGAATTCCAGACCATGGATCTCGCTTGTGCGATTTTGTGATGATCACGTTCCGAAGACCGTTCTGCCCACCTTTCTTTCCCAATGGCCTCTTCTTCTTACCAAGGGGGTTAGAACCAGCTCTACCGCCGATTTCTGTCTTCAAAATTGCGGCAGTTACTGACTCTACGATTTTTGAGTGATTTCCTGTTGAATATGCCGGAGTCATCGCTGTCGAAACTCCTGAGGTAGAGTCGGCTTCTTTCCTCAGCCCCTCACTCGTATCCGTATCGATAGAGCTGGAGGAGTCAGTAGATGGGGTGGAAATGCGTTTCCTCCATTTAGCCGACAACATCGGCCACTCCCTTGGTGGTAACGTTGAAGAAGTCTGTTTCAAAATCCGCCTCGCTACCCCGGTTTCCTTCGAGCTTTCAGTCTCTGTCAATGAGCGAACCGATTCTCCGGTTTGCTCCGTCGATAATTCTTCATGGAAGACAAATACTATCCCAGAATCCTGCTGTGGTCTCGTTGTCAGCTTCGGTCTTGCGGTTGTTGTTTCCGGAAAGAGTGGAAAATCAGGCAATAGAGACGGATTGTCACTCACCAAAGCAAATGCTGGTCTCCCTGGATATACGAATTCGATTCCAGGTCCTCTAGGAGTCTTCGCGACAGATGACGCCTCGGTGGATGCCAAAGCAGTTCCGCTGCTCGCACCGTAAGTATTGTTTCCATCGGATAATAGATCTTCATTTGAGTTTCCTGACTCTCCAAGGAAAAGCGTCGTGTCAGATCCCCCGTTGTCGGTCTTATTCAAGGACTCAGTCTCCTTTAGATTATTCAGAGGTGTGGTTCCTTTACTTCCCCCTTCGTCATGAGGTTCTTTTGGGTGGGAGTCCGTAATAGACTGATTCTGTATATGAGGGCCGCTTTGCCCCTCGGAGGCTTCTGCCCAAGGAATAGAGACATAATCACCATTTGACTGCCGATGGTAATCCGCAGTAGTCCTACCAATTCCATGTCCTGAAGGATAAAGAAATACTATTCCTGAGCCTCCTGGTCTTGGAGTGCTCCTCCCTTCACCAGATGCAGAGGGAATGAGGAACTCTATCCCTGACCCTTCTGGTTTCCCTGGAAGCTCCGTGGTCGTCCGGCGATTCCCCGTTCCAGAAGAAAAGACGAACTCAATTCCAGGTCCTCCAGAGGGTTTCTCCGTCGTTCTACCTGAGCCAAATCCAGAACCTTCGATGTCGGTTTCCATTTCCTCCGATTTGTCCGGGGAATCCGTTTCTTTGCTTCCTGGTTTCTTGGTCGTTGTCATCTTTTCCTTTTTAGTGGTTGTCTCGCTTACCGGATCGTAACCTTCTTCTGTTATATCTTTGTCGTCATTTGTGGTAGTTTCAGATGCGGTAGATTCAGATGTGGTAGTTTCAGATGTGGTAGTTTCAGATGTGGTATTTTCCAGCGTTGTTCCTTCAACCGCGATAGTTGTTCCATTAGTCGATTCTGTGGTTTGTTCCTCGGTTGAAACTGAGTTTTCTGAGGTATCAGGAACAAGAAATACTTCGGTGTGTTCTTGGTACTTCTCAGGTGTGGCAGTCGCAGGCGGCACCCAGTAGTTCCCTTCAGTGGTGGAGGGGTATTCGCCTTCGCGTAGGACGGACACCTTAAGAATGAAGCTCCCTTTTTTCACCCCCCTCAAGTTGATGGTCACGAGAGCCATGTTGCTTGTGCTATCCATCAGTGCGGCTGCTTTCTGCCACCCGCAGATACTGTGAAGAAGATTTACAGAAATTAGATCATAACAAACACTTTGTCAAATTCTCACCCCCGAATTGCCATTCGTAGATGCATTTCTTTGTAACCAATAAAGAATAGATATGTTTATTTCTAGTACGGAGATCTCCGCTCATCAATGGTTTTAGCTAGCTGAATACCATTTTTTATTAATCGAAGGTAGGTGTTTTCATAGATCGGTGTTATCGGTTACTACTACATGAAAATTCGTTTGCTGTAGTTCTCTAATTCATCCCGTTTCCACCCAAGATCTTCATTCCAACGATTTACAGTAACCATCACCTTTCTCTGATCATCTAACCAAGGTCTCCTTCCACTAGCTTCCTACTATTCCTTCCTATACTGTCTTTAGCAGCCTAAACTACTCATATAAAGAGCATGGACAAGTTATAAGAGAGGAACATTCAATAAGTATAGCTTAAGCGAATTTCAAGGAGACTAGGATGGAATTATTCAGAACTTTTAAATGAAATTCGTTATAATGCTTACCTTCTTAATCATTTAAAAACATCGATTACAGAAAAACTTCTTCAGCGACGTGCGTCGATTCGAAATTTATCTTTCTGCATTGTCAATGAATGTGTTTATGAAATAAATGTGTTGATGTGATTGATATAAGTACCTCGAATGATTAGAACATTGAAAATGCGTAGTTGAACGATTTGAAATCTAGAATCTTGTTCGAACCCATTAGCTGACGAGTAAGCTTATTGATAGCCTTCTAAGTAAAATTTAATTTCTTATATTTGCACGATTGAATTTATATTTGTATAAGTCTAGTGCGGGTGTAGATTATGGAACCGTTTCCAATTCTTTCGGAGTAAATTTGAAGCCTCGGTCGCATTTGGCCTTGAACGTGATTTGGAAACACAATCTATCGTCCGTCATCAAGCAAGTACACACGAAGCCTCCGTCGCTTAAGATTAATAAAGACCATAATGAAGTCCTTCTTTCTTTACTCCTGAGCCGTTCCTTTAATCACCGTTGATTGAAGCCGCCTAAAAGGCATCCAATTCAATCCAATCGCTGCTCCTTCATGGATTGCAAAACCTCCCTGAATCCAACGATGCGCGACCGAATTTTAGTTGTTCTCTTCCCTGTTCTGGGTCACTGACATGTTTGCTTCCTATTTAAAGATATGATACTGGAATTTTTCGCTCCAAGACACATTTGCAATAACTTTGTAACAATATCTTTCCGTAACGTGTCTCCAACTTTTTATAGTGGGAATATTATCTCGAAAATTCCCTACGGTACATTATTTGGCTGAGGGATTTATCTTTTACGAGAATGATCTGTGTGTTTTTTAATGGATTGCATTAGCAAAAAAATTTTTGTCAATGTTACTAAAATTGAAAACTAATGTTTTTATTTATTTTAGTCGCTGCCTGTTTGGTCGCTGCCGTACCTATGCTTCAGCATTGGCAACAGTGCAAATTTAAGGACACAACCAAATCAATTCAGAGTGACTGAACTTTGCAAATAATCTTATTCGTCGCATAATACGCAATGGTTCCGCAGTGGACTTTTGCAATGAAGCATCATCTAAGAAAATTATATCGTTCTATTACTGTTGTTGAATTCAATTTTTATAGTAGTTTCTTGTGGAAACAATTGCAAATACTATAATCAGAATAGGTATTAAAAATAAATACGTAACAAAAATCTAATTACGGGGAATCTATTATAAGGAAAATTACAGATCACAACACGCTGATAATATTCTTCTTGAGTAGTAAGTATGTACGCTCAAATAATTTCCGAAGATCAAGACAACTGTGTTTATCGTTGCAAATTTAGTACAGATAATTAATGGCAATGTCCGAGGTTGCAATAATGTTGTGATAATGGATCGGAATAGAAAATTGACAGCTTCACTGAAAAAATAGCACTCAAAAACGATTAAAAACGCACATAGCTTAGTAAAACTACATCCTCAGTAGTTGATTTCTTCTTTTTAAGTGATAACTGGCGAAAGTTCTTTCGAGAGTTCTTAAAAACTAACTTATAAAAACTCTATGGTAGAATCATAGAATTCTGTCCATATAATCGGATAAAAGTGTAAGTAGCTGGAAGCGGAATTGAATTGACTAGTAAACGACATGTTTCTATCCTTTCAGCCGTTCGCCATGAGGCTGTTTAAAAGTCGTATTCTCAGATTTTAAATTAAATAAGGCCCTCTTCGGCGGGAATCTCTTTAGAGTTCTTACGTGTCCTTGAGGATGAGTCTGCCGCCCTGGAGGTCGTAGAGGGCGATGTGGTTGCCCGAGAGACATTGCCCCTCACCCAAGCCCTCAACTGCTGCCAAATCCACGCCCACGGCCAGACGAGACGAGCTCTTGGGTGCCACAATCGCCACGGCACATTCACCCCTGACCTACAATTGCAACAGAGGAAACCTTGTTATTCGTGCCGGCGTCTGTCTGCCTGCTCTTTCAAATCAAACATAATACGTAGAATAAATTAAATATAGGTAGCATTACGCGTTTCTCAAGTGCAAAACAAAGATAAATAATTTATATATAACTGAATAAATAGTTAAATATACATTACTGCATGTATTAATCCTTGTGTAAGGATACAAATTCTTACTAATAACAATAGATATTCATTTTGTGAAAGAAGTTGTTCCAAAAAAATATCCGAAGTCTAAGTTAAGGAAGGATAAGTCATCTTTCAACGTCGGTCATTTACCGATGAATTCCAACAAAAAGAATGTAAACATTAAACATTCCGTAGTTTCTGCGGTCAATGCGATTGGTTTTGTTTTTTCTTTTATTCAGACCTTCATCATCAATATTGTGCATTTTTATACCATTCTCTATCGAAATAATCAATTATATCACTAATTACAGGCGTTTATAATAGTTTTAAATTCTGCTTTTCTAGGTTTACTACAGACAGTTTTCGCAGTGTTTATCGAATCTTATCCCAAGATATAATGTCATTTTTGTTTCGCAAATTATTTGTGATCAATCATTATTCCTTGATTTGGGTTTTCTCTCTGTATTCTGTAATATTGCTTGAATATGAGCGAATACTATGCGTTGCACGGTTCAACAAAGGCTGTAGGAGTGTTCAATGTCCAATTCTTTTTTGGTTTTTTAATTCCGCGCGAGTTTCATACAATCATCTGTTTGTTTAACTTATATCTGAAGTGGTAATAACAACATTTTGTTAAATAACACAATGCTCTTGCAAATCTTAAGACTTTCATGAAATTTGTTATTGCGCTGACGACTCACATGAGCTTACAGGTTTAAGATTAATAGACCTAATGAAACACCACCGTATGTGCGCTCCGCAAAGTATTAAAGCTTAAACACATGTGTTATAAGATGGAAATAATTTGAAATAAAAGTATGAAACTTATACGAGATTCAACTCTCTTGTATAACTCTATGTAATTTCATTTTCCTCAATTGCAGAGAAATCACGTATGGAGTTATCCTCGGTCTTACGTTGAAGGTTTACTGAAAGATGTTCTTTTAAAGTTGGCCTTATAAATTTATTACTTTCTCTCCATTGACCATAGAACCCAAAAACATTTATGTATTAACTAAATTATCTTCTTTCCATTTTAGAGAAATGCTTATTCTATTCTTTTGAACAATTTTGAAGACATTCTTTCCACCCAAATATTAATACCTTACGGCAAAATGACCAAGTAAATTTAATAAAGTCGATCTTATCTTACTGGTTTTTAACCGTACCTTATATATTTATAAATATTACTTAAATAGTAAGTCTGGAAGGAGTTTTCCTTGAAGTAGAATATAATGCATTGAAAGACAGTTTCCAAAATAATCTTTTGTATAAAATTAATTTAATAAATTCACACTAGCACTTACATAAATCATTAAAAATCCTTCGAATAATTCATCGGAATCCATTGGCAGATTTGGGGTGGGTTGACATTGAAGCGGATATTATTAACATCTCTTTAGAATCTAAAAACTGTCTTGTTTTGGGAATTTGCGCTTAAAGTGACAAAAAATATCCACAAAATACACTTCTGCACAAAAAAGACTGAATGTCAATCCAAGGTCCAAACTAAGCACTCATTCACTCCAAGGAATTTATCTTTATTTGAAAAGGTAAGTGTAAAATAGTAGTCAAATGGTATTGTAAATAATTTTATCATTTACTAGTGTTTATTTCTTCTGCTAACATCGTTTCAATTTTTCTTCAAAAGCAATTTAAGAGTACGTTTCCGAGACTATTTTATTTAATATACCCAAACCGGACCTGTACACTGATTTAACTCTAAATGAATTGTCTTCTCCGGAAGCAAGTGGTTACACGATAAGATACCAACGGCCCTAAGTCAGAAAATAGCGGGCCTTGTGTAAACATTTTTCTTCAGTACACAATTTGAGACGCAAGATTTCGTTTCCTTTCTTCATGATTGAGAAGCAATTTTTGCATCTTCAATTTAAATAGTAAACATTTTATCGGTTATATAAATATCTAAATACGTTCTCCACCGTTCTGACCTCAGGGTTATTGGCTGGAGACCACCGAAATGTTGGCCACTTTAAGTTTTCGCTTTTACCAATTTGCGGAAAAAATCTATCGACAGTATTTCTCTACAGAACTTTCTACCTGCTTGCAAATGCTTTGTAAACTTTTAATTTTAATTTTAATTTCAAATTAAAATTGCACTTTTTTGAAGTATAAAGACTATTTCGTGATTATAAAATATGTTTACTTTAAATTAACATTCAATCGAACCAAATATAAGTGTTTTGAGATTAAACCTTGGCCAATATTCCGGATCCGATCCAATGTTGCTAATATTTGGGATGAATTATTCACTATATAGTGAATTTGCGGAAGAGTATTGTTGTATTTTTCTTATTTTAACGATACATAGAAATCAAGCATAATATGTAAGGTAAGACTGCAATTGTATGGAAAATTAATACAGCGAATCTGCTGTAATGGACATTCTGAATTATTTTCACCTACGATGTCATAACGGTATTAGAAACCCATCTATATAGGCACAGGAAATTGGAAAAACTATTTAATTGAAGGAATCGTCAAATTTTCAGAACTATGGATTACGTTTTAGGTAAGAGATGAAGAATACGCTTAAATTCGATGTGATATTAACTGTAGCTGTTTCATATTCACCGACCGTTATCATTTGGTAGCGTATGTTGTCGAGCAAAGCATTAAATCTTGCGCACCACTCACCGATCCTTCCACTTCATTAGCTCTCTTCCAAAAAGATACGCTCGGGCTCTCGTCGAGTCGAAATCGGAAGACTTCCGGTCGCTGTCCCCCTTCTCGAGGACGAATTAGCGAACCGCATGGCTTCTCCACCTCCGGCAGCGCCTCTCTGCTATAAAACCATGGCAGCGTCTCAGCAGAACTCCACGCAACACAAAGAAGCGCTAGAAAGATTCTGCAAAGGGGGTCGTTCGAATGAGTGCATCCGATAAATCTCTTCATCATTGTGAGCTTACAATCCTATGGTCAGTCTGTCTTTAGGACATCCAATCCTCTACCAATAGCTCAATACCCCCATTTAAACTCTTACCATTATCTGCCTTCCGGTTTAAACCAGGTTTTTCTACTTCCGTAATCGTCTCCTTCTTACATTAGTTTTAATACTGTTTCAGGAAACATAGTTACATACATAGTACCCTACTTAATGCCTATTTACCATAATTGTTTTTCATTTCTCTCCATAAAAATCTTTTTCCATCTACTTCTCGTAAGACTACAACTTCAGTGGCTCAGTTTTTCTTTTTTGCCTTTTTAAAATTCATCCAATCGCAAAATTTTGATTCTCCTATTCCAACGAGTCGTTTAATTACTACTATGCCATCTTTATTCCTCGTAACGTGCCGTTTTCAAATATTTAATCTTTTTTAAATCCGTAAAACTTCTTTATTTACCTTTTTTGACTTCTACCTCGGCATTTGAACAAAATTTCCCTCATAATGTTAATCCTGGACAACGCAGAAAACCTTTTTTAACCAATTATTATTTTAAAATTCATAAGCGGATATCTGGCAAGATTGGTATGCATTATTTTATTTGAAAAGTCTCTTTCCAATGTTTAATGATCTACGATAGCAAAATAATTTGTAGAAACGTCACGAGCATGTATGGGATGTAAGCGAAAAGTGTTTCTATTTAAAATTTTGCATTTATATTCCAAAAACGAATTCATTTATTGAATTTTCGACTTTAATATAAATTGACTATGATTATGTCGGTACTATCTTACCGTTGTACGTACCTCAAATCTCTTTTTGAGGTATGAACAATTTACAGTTATAAATCTGAAACGTAGAAATGAATGAATGGAACTATTTTTTGAGCTGCATGTCTCTTCATCCTCAAATAACTTCCCGTTGTATAGAGATAAGACCCCTATTGCCTCCCTTGATGGGCGAGATAGAACAAGCTTTCTGTTTTCTAGTGTTTTACCAAATTATTTCAGACTTATCGAGCGATTTTTTCTATATTTTATAATTTTAGTATAGTTTTGCTCTACTTAAAATTATAAAGAACAGATTACGTATTTCTCACTATATACGGCGTCACAAATTTTCTCTGATGCTTGGTTTGTTCGATTGATATTTCTGGAATATGAGGATAGGTTTTTAATTAAATGAGTTTTTGTTAGTAATTCTGTTAGTTAGAGGTTTAAAATCTCCAATAGCCGTTTTTGTCGGCGTTCTTTTTCCCATTCCCCGGTATTCCGAGAAAACAAGAAAGAACACCGCACTTTTTGAGAGCACTCAATACGTATTTCGAATGCGATGTATTCTTCTTCAGGAGTAATTAGATACAAAAAGATCTTTGTAGACCAAGAAAGATTTTTTTATCACTCCTGAAGAAGAATGCATCGCATTCGAAATACGTATCGAGTGCTCTCAAAAAATGCGGTGTCCTTGCTTGTTTTCTCGGAATACCGGGGAATTAGAAGAAGAACGCCGACAAAACGGCTATTGGAGATTTTAAACCTCTAATTCCTTAACAGCTGTGTCCCAATTTTCCTTTAAATTACAGCTATTATGGATGTAACTAAGGTAAAACAGTTTAGAGACTAGGTTCCGACAAAAATCCGCCCATAGGTTTTGAATCCTTACGGGCCAAATTTTCTAAAAGAAATTACGGGAAATTTCAGCCACGAAAAATGTTGTTAATGATAACTAACTTTACCAAGACTTCTAGACGAACTGGAATAAAGGTAACTTTGGAAGATATACTACCAGTGACTAACCCTCTAACACTAACTCTTTATCACCTAGCAACTTTTGTCTTAACATCAATAACAAGATATATTACAAGTGGAAGTAATTAAAAAAAATAAATACATTTTTATGCCAATAATCTATCATGTGAATTACTATCATTAAAACGCATTTTTTAATTTAAATATTTTATCAATGACGATTGGTTTCTAATTCATGCATGGCCTTAATGCATATCTATTTGTTGCTATTCTGAATTCACTCTTAAATAGTAGCATTGCAATGTATGAATCACTCAAATAAATAGAATTAGTTGGGCGGCGCTCAGATCTCATCGGTGCATTCGTTTACATCCTAAATTTCGAATTTCACATGGCGAATGGAATTGCCTGACCCTTGTTTTGGGAGAGAGATATTTTCAAGCTGTAAACTGTGATGCGTGAATTTGGCATTCACTTTCGTTATAGCACACCAAGAATTTTGGAAAGAAAACGTACTGTACCAATCCGGAGTATTTACAGAACGTTTTGTATTATACCGTACCTTATCAAACAAGGAACACGAATCCGTTGCAATTATTAATACAATTATTCGGCTGCTGAAAATTGTTGGTTTTACAAGTGAAAAACGAAGCTTAATATAAATAAATTTTACGTACATATATTTCGAAAAGAAAACATTTTCCTTTGGATTAATTACCTGAGTTATATTATACGAATTTAAATAAAATTAGTTCATTTACTTGGAAATGTGGAACTCACGTGCAGTTTAATCAGTACGCTCATAAAAAGAATCCGACGTAAATTAAACAAAAACTCTGTATATCAAAGCGAAGTATTTTCAGATGCGATAAAACTCTAAAAGAAAGCAGCGATGATGCAACATAGGTTCTTCATAGAATTTTGGAACATCCCCAAACTTTTTTCTCGTGGACCCCTTTTAATTTTTCATGTACCCCCTAGCCTTCCTAACGTTGAATTTTCCTATTAAAAAGCAATTTGGTTTCCATTTGATTATATTATCTTTTGAAATGGTATCTTTGGCTTTCAAAAACTCTGAAACACTCTCAAAAATTGCAATAAATCTTGAACCCCACTTTTTTATTCCCTGACATATGGACCACTCTGGAAACCTACACTTTAAAATGTAATCAAATAGCAGAGGTCCTCAACTTCCCGCCTTCGAGTCCCATGTAGCACATCCATCGATCCGATTAGCCATTCAACCAATTATTGCGATCCCTAGGGTGTCGATGAAATCACCTTTGCCTTTCATACATGTTCCACCGTTTGCTACAGACAGCTGAAATGTGCGTTTTGATATAAATTAAAATGAAATAGGCACAAGTTTACATCATTATTGTTATAATAGATTTATGAGCTATCATTTATGATGAAATATTAGTATGCGAAACTGAAATAAGTTAATAATAAAAATGATGGAAATATTTTAATTTATGCACAACCACAAAATATATACACACACGACCATGGTTTTGATGCATAGCATCATATCAGTTCAAATATTAGATCTATTATTGTTTTAATTATTATAATGATCTTGCACCAAGTGAAGACCGAAACTGCCAACGCTATCCTGTAATAAGTTGCTTACGACCTCCAAAATGCTAACTCGGACCACTGGATTAGCATGTATAATATACATTGTATATTATCCATACTTGCTTGAGGGATCCATGATTCACGGCTGGTATTTAGAATTCTGCGGAGGAAATTTGAGTTTGTGATCTCAAGAAGACGTTGCAATGAGAGATGCGCTTCGTTAACATTGGGTATATTAAGCAGCGAAAACGTTATTAAATAGTTTTTGATTAGGTTAAGAGTTATTGAAAAAGAGTAAATTAGAAGCTAAGCTGCGGTGGATCTGTTAATTCATGGAAAAAATATGTTTGCAGATGTAATAAGCACTGTCCAATCACCCTCCTGCTTTGAACCAACCAGAAATGACCGTAAAACAAGAGAATATTATAGATTAAAATAGTAAGAGTAAATAGTAATTGAACTTGGAGTAACTCTCACGAATAATCTATCATGGAGTGCCCACATCCGAAATATATGTGGAAAAGCACTTAGAAACTCGGCTTCGTTAAAAGAATAGTCGGTAGGAGCGAAGAAAAAGTTCGTGAGCGATGTTACTTAGCGTTAGTTAGGCTTCACCTTGAGTATGCATGTAGTGTATGGGCCGAGAAATGTCATATTCGGGATTTAGAAAAAGTACAACGAAAGGCGATACGATTTGTAAAGAATTGCTACGATAAAACAGCGAGTGTCACTCAGTGTTACAGGAAGCGGGATGGGAATTATTGGAAGATAGAAGAAAAATTCAAAGGATAAATTTATTAAATAAGTTCAGATAAATTACGTTCTCAGATGATGTAACCGATATAATGCGACCCCCCTGTTATATGGGCCGTTCTGATACTTCCAGGAAGATTAGGGAAATAGATGCTAGAACGAATCGTTTCAAAAATTAATTTTTCCGCGAAGTATACGCGGAAGCAACCGTTTAGGAAAATAGAATCAAGGTGACCCCCCCTGCCACACGCCGAAAGGCGGCTTGCAGGGTTCTTACATAGACATAAACTTATACTTCGCAAAAATCATTAAAGAAGTGACTATTATTGTTTACGTACCATGGTGCGCACCTATACATATGTGCAATATTAGCGTAGTTGAAAAACTCTCTATAATAAGGAAGAATGAGTGATTTTCACTTAACTCTTTGTTCGGCGTCATTTGGTAGAATTCTCTGTGAGGTGTGCGTCGTCCGGGACGAACTCCATCGAGTAATCGGGCGATCCGAATTTCCACAACGAATTGAACGAGAGGGCGTTTAAAAGCGGAGAAAGCAAATGCGGGTGCACGTACGGGTACTGGGGAAAGTGGAAATGTCTACACTATAAGGTTACACTAAGATATTCTTTTAAATAGTGAAGAAAATGAAAGATCGGTAAATAGGGCATTTTAAAAAACGCTTCGAATTAGAAATCAGTTGGAGAATCGCCCATTTATTCATCCCTGAAACATGTAACTTTGCAAATCAATCGTTGGGTTCAAAAATTATATTTTACTAATAGTTCGCTCCAAAGATGTCTATTTATGACTTGGATGACGCCCTCCAGCTTTTTTCTTATTATTATCTACCATAGAGGAACTATAGTAAGTATAGTTACTCTATGTCTGTACCTATCCCAAATAAAACACATTTTCCCCAAGCGAAGTGGATCAGATATAGTGATGATGAGAGAGACTTCGCTATAACAGATTACTCGAAAATGTATTACCTTTAATGAAACCAACTTTCTTGCAATGAAAATAATAATTTAATCATAGGATAGCGAAAAGGTTATCTTTTACAAGACCATCTTTTTATATCATTCAAAAGATTATTACAAGATATTTACAAGATAATTATAAGATTTACTAGATTTTTTTCACTTATAAGCAAAGGTATCGATGTTTTTGGATAGCTTTTTTAGAGTTCAATACATAGCTATATTTTTCAGACGTTTTATCAGATATACATCTAATAGATGTGATCTGTTACATGAAGAATATATCTAAATTAAGTGGTTCTAAAGAAGACATTGTCCTCTTTTATATACTTCATTTTAGAATGCATTTTCTGTACACTCAATGTGCCGAACTATCTTATTAATGCCATATTTCAGGGAAATAATTGAAAAAATATTGCTATGCATAGAACTCTGAAATAATATAGACGATTTTTAAGAAAGCTCATCCCTTACCGCGACACCTTCTCGAAACCGCGGACTCACTTTTCCTCCTCGGCATTTCACAAACCACATACCATACAATCGTCATGAGTATTCTATCTTTCGGTAGGTTCATGGTAGCTTACTCCACTCTTTATTTCATCTAGCATCCTCTGCCCTTGTGTTCCCCTCTTTTTGTTTCCTTTGAATTCTACTTTCAATTACTTTACTTAGCAGCCCCGCTACTCTCCGCATTGGACCAAACCATTTCCTCTGTCGTTGCTTAATCACTTCAATTAGAGCCCTCTCCTCCTCCGCCATCTCCGGCACCTCCCTGTTTGTTTTTTTATCCTCCCAACTTATTGTTTCCATTCAGTGTCACACCGACACATCGAAATAATACGTTTAAATTCATCCGAAACTTCTTTGCTTTGCCTAAATTTGTAAGCCCTTTCAGAATCACGCATTACATATTTATTGTCTACATACCTTACAGACTTCACTACCTCCAACCAACCTATGCTCCCTAATTAATTACTTCTCAAGTTTCTTTCTCCATTTCCTCTGCATATATATTAAAAAGTGTAGGTGATTTAGGTCACTTTTGTCTTATCCCTCCTTCCCAACTCAGCCCATTCCGATTTCCCATCCGCTATCTTTACTCGTACTGATTGATTCAAGAATAAATTACGCACCTATTTCCCAACTTTCCAGTACAACCCGGTTTTATTTAATATCCCAATCGGATTTGGCCACTGGAGTCTATCGAAAACCTTTTCAAAATAGACTAAATATACAGATGCATTTTTTGTTTTAGGGAAAATTGTAATCTTAAAATTAATTATAAATGTATTCCTTACATTACGCAGTCCCATGGAGTTGCCACCTGGTCAGGTCAGATTGCGGCGCAAGATTTTAATACATGAATAGCATATACATGTGGAATTGCTGTTTGAGTCAATAACAGAATAACAAATAGAAAACAAACTGGAAAAGTTCCTTTATTATAAAATTGAGGTGTTTTATGGCAAAATATACATTTTGTATAGACCACTGTTGTGTTCTAAGGATTCGAGGTCCAATTAGGCCAAGTATTGATGATATCGTAAAGAGCTTGCCCTGGACAAGACGTTGATTTCGTCTGCCTATGTCCCAGCAACTTGTAATCTCGTTTCAACTTGCCCTTCTCCACTGCGCACTCGATCAGGTCCTGAGCGGCTCTCAGTTGCGAAGACGGAGGCCCGGATCCTGAAAAGGAGACATCAGTTTCGCTGTTATAAAATATCAGACCACTTAGGGGGCGTCCATTAATTACGTGAGGTGATTTTAGCGATTTTTTGACCCCTCTCTCCCCCCTAGTGAGATATCGAGAGATTTGGCTCGACCCCCTCCTCTAATCTCACGTGAGATTGTTCAAAATGCGTGTTTTCAGTGAAAATTTGTTAATCTATGCTTCATTGTATTGGATTTATTAAAAAAACGTAATTTATTTAATTATTTGTACTTAGGACTAGTTGAGACTAGTATTTAAGACTACTGAGATCGTAGTCTAAAATCACAATGAAAAAATCGAACAATAAAATACTTAAATGAGAACTTCTAAAATTGGTGAAAGAATATTCATACTAATTCAATCCATGGGGACTCATGTGCGGTCTCAAGAGTGACTACTGGAACCAGCATGTCCATGTTCAGTAAAATCATCTGCATTTTAGTAGAGAAACACGTTTTACTCAATTTAACCTAGTTATCTCATAATTCCACACTGTTTCTTGCGGATAAAAAATTACGTAATCTTTGCGAGAACCCCCCCTCTCCCCCGCGTGAGAGTGAGTGAGATTCGGCTTAACCCCCCCGCCCCCCTAAACGCCTCACGTAATTAATGGACGCCCCCTTATGGATACATCGCATAAACGTAGCATAAGTTGACTAAGTGAGAATTTCCAACAACCCAGGGATTTCGTCCCGAAATGCTCACCAACGTATGCCAACAACTCGAGAACATTTTTTGTAGATATTATCAGGTTAAATCTTCAAATTATCTACGTAAAATCTAATGTTGAAAGAAAATACATTTTAAAACTAAAGTTTAGGGCATTGTCTGCTTAAAGTTTGAAGAACCGACCGTGCATAATTTGAAAATAACTTCGTTCTAAAAGGGTTGGAATTCTAATTTTATCAATTAGATGAATTCAGAATGTCGGAGAATTATCAAATGTAATAGAAACGGGAAAATCGAGTCAAGTCATATATCCTTACTAATACCCCATACCTATCCCACTTCTATTTATTCCTTCCGAATTCTTATGTCTATTCTTGTGCTCTTGATTTGTGTACAATAAGGCTTAATTAGTGATACTTGTTTGAATGTTAATTTCTTCTACTTAAAATTTGCTCATGATTGCGATACTTTCAAGATTTCGAAAATGGGTTCCGAAGCATTTTTTAGAAACAGTAAACTTATAATTTCGATAGGTTTTCAAATACAATCTAGTGTAGCCTCGCAGTGAAACATTCTCTCGCATGTAGATATCATGAATACATTTAGCATAGCTCTTACCCTGTAAAACCTCGTATCCAAATTCTGAATTACTTAATCTACCAAAACAAAATAATTGTCCCTCAGGATAGAATAAACAAAGTTGTGTAAATTATGTAGAGAGAAAAATTGAGGCTATCTCATAGAAGAAGAATCCATTTCTCATCAAATGACACATAATACTTCGCAAACATGAACTATTATAAACGAAACATCGGACAGTATTATAAGTAGCCAGATAGAATCATGATTATATTCTTATTTTTAAATCATTAAATGTTTAATAGAAAACAATCGCCAATAATGGTTTAGTAAGTACTGTATCTGAAGTTGGTTTTATATTTCAAAACCGGCATATTTCAAACATATTTGCTGTAAATTTAAAGTTAATTTATTTCTATTTCCTTGATCACTCACTACCAAAGTCTCCGATGAAGGATATCCCGATGCTCTTGTGGTTGTAACCTGGCGCATGGGCTCCTTGGGTGTCCCAGCCACGGCCTTCGTACACCTTCCCATCTCCTCCAACTAAGTAACTGAGAAGAGAACAACGTTATCTGAAAATCAAACATATCGAAGATCGAGATTTACTGAACAAATTGGAATTTGCATAGGAAAAGGGTAAGAAACTCTAGATCATGGTTTTAAACACTCAAGACCTAAGCCTTTCTTAAATAAGTAAATCCTGATTAATAAATGCATGCCTAAATGATAACGCTCCAACGCCAAGGTCCCAGGTTCGAATCCCGGCTATCCAGATTTACCTGATTCGGGCATGGTCTTATGTGTTAATCTATTGTTAATGTTATATCTTATCAATAACTTGGCGATTCACTGTATGTGAAGCAATAATAAATAAATAAATAAAACTGGTTCTTGTGCTCACCACCTTATGTTGATAAATTAAATAATTCTTATTTATATTTTGATATTGGAAAGTATCTTTCGCCTCTCCATTTTATCTCAATGTTCTTCAAATTAGTGATAATATTAATGTTAGAGGGATGAGTGACGCTGAATATTGGTATTTGGTATGGTGGCCACTCTTTGTGATGATAATTATCACTTTTGATGCGAGGAACGTGGAAAATGTGAAAGCCAATCGCTAAATGAATAGAAAAAGGTTGAATAAGTAGGGCAATTTAACATCCTAGTATGACTGATTTCTTATCTGCATCTAAATCTACATTAATACCCTTCAAGCCGCCTTTCAGCGTGTGGGAGGGGGTGTAAACACCAGTGGAATCTAAATTACTTCCTTATTCGGTTATTGTCGCGTATCGTTCGCGGAAAGAATGAATCTCTAAAACGATTCGTCCTAGCATCTATTTCTCTTAACTTACGGTCATTATCGGATCGACCGAGGTAGCAGGGGGGTTGCATGATACCGATTGTATCTTCCGAAAATGTAGTTTCCCTGAATTAATTAAGCAATCGCAGTCTAGCTTCCATTCTCCTTTCTTTCAAGGATTCCCAACCTACGTCTGAGAGCATTTTTGTATTATGATTACATACTGTCAGATATATATTAATAAATAGGACAATATATATTATTATGATATACGAAGACAATAGTAAAGCCCAAGCCTTTACTCATAAACATGATTTTGGATGAGTAAATGCGTAGATTTAGGATTAAGAAAAAACAGAGAATCTTATTTTTTTTTAAATAACTCTATGTCGAAGATAATAATCAGAAATATTTCAGAGATATGCGATTCCGTCTGCAAGCTACGGAACTATGGGTATGATGAATTGTTGAAATTTGGTTAAGCAAAAAGGAAAACAAATTTTTAGGACATGATAAATAAATGGAAGGAAATTCAATGAAAGCAATGAAGCAAGAGAAACTTAATAGTGAGGTCCGTGGGATCATGATTGATAGAGTAATATCTGAGAGAAAAATATAAAGAAAAAATCTGATGTGGCCAACACATGACTTTCTCAATATTCATTGAAAACAGAAGCCTATGCCGGTAATATATAAACAAATCCAAAACAATGAGTATTACAGAAAAATGTTTCAAACAAAACTTGTATTAAAATACATTATCTATAACTTTTATTCAATTGTACATCACATTCTGTCAGAGATATTTAAGGAAAACTACAATACTTGGATAAAAAACAACTTACGGTTAGCGAGTATTCACTAATAACTCCTAAACAATCAGTGTTACGAAAACATGTTTCAAACAAAAGTTGTATTAATGTACATTATCTATAACTTTTGTATGTAATTGTATATACCTACATTGCATTCTGACAGAGACATGTATAAAAAAACTTCTATTTCTGGATAAACAACAACTTCCGGTTAACCATTATTCAAGAATAACTCCTAAACAATCAGCGTTACGAAAAAATATTTCATACAAAAGTTGTAGTAAAATATGTTATCTATAACTTTTTTACGTAATTGTATACACCTAAATTGCATTTTGACAGAGATATTTAGGAAACAAAACTTTTTCTGGATAAACTGCAACTTCCGGTTAAGCGATATTCACCAAAAACAAATCAACTCTAGGTATTGTTAAGAAAATACTAAATATAAATTTTGGAAATGATCGGATAATTTATTTTTAAGATAGAGCGCCCCCAAACCTTTTTTTACCACAGACACACAGACATGTTCGGGAAAATAGCTAAAACACGCTCTATGGGCCCCAAAACATCTATTTCCGTTGAAATCTGGAGGTCGAATTTTTTTGCGGATACAATACTTTATCTATACTACGTATAGGGAGAAAGTAATATTATTTGATTGGAAAATGTGCGGACGAAGGATGATAAAATATAGATGTAATATCATGAAATTTAGGAAAGAATAGGGGTGGGTTTATAGAATAGAATAGTGTTTCTTAAACATTTTAATATTCAGCACTCCCTTAAATTTGAAAATAAGCTCTCGCACCCTCTTGAAAAAGTGTTTAAATTATTTATCAGAGAAAAGACAATTATTGAATAAACAAAATAATGCGTTTACATAACAAACTATATTAATATACACAAAACCCAAATACATTTTTAATCGCTACGTTGTTACTGAATAGCGGTTAGGCGGCAATTTTAATTTATAATTGAGAAACATTTTTCTTACCACTATAAGAACCTTTGAGAAATTATGGGGCTGCATTTTTAATCACTCGGCTTGTACTTCGCAGAATGTGTTCTATGACCACCACGTAGTCATCATAACGTATACCCGATCTCAAAACGGATATTAATTAAGAAATAATAACTATAATTACGTGTAACCAATATCGGAGAATTTCGGTTGCCGGTTATTCATGTGATCGTGCTGGATGTTCCTGAGAATCCTGGAGCAGGAGTCCGTTGAGGAGCAGCTTCCAGTCACCGTGTGGTGGATGATCACGTATTCGACCGGTGTGCTCATCGGCGTGCTTACGGTTGGCCTCGTCGCTCCCCAGTCACTGCGGGAGACGATGGTGGGACACGCCGCTGACAAATCAAAACAAAGCCGAGTTAATTCAGCTACACCTAGTTTACATAAGCGTTGACAAATACAGTTATGGTCAACCTCTAGATATGCCGACCTGGGTAAATTCCATTAGACCAAATAGTAATAGCAAGAATGTTGCCTACGTCACGCAAAGGTGCACCAATGGAAAAACTAACACCACTCACAATTAATAACAACAACATCTTTTTGGGAACGAGAAGAACATATTCCACAAACTTCTCGAATCTTTTAGTTACTAGTTACTAATAACTAGTAACTAGTTTTTCACTTTATTTTTTACTTCCTGGCTCATCAATTATATCTTTCCGGTCGATTGTTTAATATTACTTTATTCACAGCGGACATATTGTGATAAATGTTAAACACGTTCACCGATGGCTCACCCTAATGGCGGATTCCAGTATTCCACGCCTCTCGGAAGAGGGAATGGGACACTGCGGACCCAACTGGCCAAAAATTAATTTGAATAATTTCCTAATTAGCATTTTATTTCTTTTAAGCGATGATCAGTAGAAAGAATGCGTTAGCGATCGCACCTTATCTGCGGGCATTTCTATTTCCTGACGTCTCTTAAGAACGATTTCAGTTATTTTAACTCCTAGGCTCGTTTTTTTCTAATAAAAACACTTGAAATGTTTGCTTGCGTATAAATATTTTTGCTTCCATCAAAGTACTTACAGTTTGAGGCAAAAAAATCACAGTAAACATAAACCTAAGTAAAACAGTTTAAGTTATCCATGTACACAAATTTAGAGGATAAAATTCTACTATCCTCAAAGTTATAATAAGTAATTTTGGTAAAGATACAAGAATAAACATGATACATGTAAGTCCTTTCATACATCTCTCTCACTCACACAAATAGAAAATATATTTCGGTAAAAAAATGAATAAATTAGGTATGTTTTTCATTGAAACATGCAAGACACGTAGTTGCCTGTCTCTCACACGATCTGTCTGTCATCACTACTCTCACGAATCTTCTGCTGGCAACCTACACACTTTTCCTGCAATCTCTCGCAAGTCTAACATACGTGGAAGAGGGAATGGGACACTGTGGAACCAACTGGTCAAAAATTAATTTGAATAATTAGAGGCCAAAAATTAATTAATAATCCTCGTATGTTACCGATTTATGTTGTAGATTCCTCATGTATCGTACCTTTTCTATTTTCTCATAAATAAAATGACTTACATACCTAGTTTTCAAAGATAATTTTTATTTTTTAATATTTCAATAAGCATAAATTTTCTGTATTCTATCTGGAAAACTTTCAATATTGATAATCAGCCCTAAATTTTAAATATTGTTGAATGTTAAAGACCATGCAGCGGAAATTTCATCCTACCATTGAAACATTCCCGTGATTTATGATTTTGACACAAACAAAATTAATTATTTTTTTCTCGAATAACAAAATATTCCTTTGTCTGAATTGTTTGTTCGTTACTATGAAAAAGAGGCAATTACGCGTCATACACTCCTATTGCTTGTATTACTCGTATTCCTTGTGTATATTTATGATCATTCTTATATTATTTATCGAAATCAATTAAAAATCAGCTATATCCAACTATTATTTTATACAGTCGCCTGGGAGGGCGTACGGGAGGGCAGAGTAAGAACATCTCACTTCCGGCGCACCATTTGAATAGGCTTATATATAATGCGTTAAAACTTCATTCGTATATGATGCTCAGATCTCGACCAAATTATAGGTTGCCGAAAACGCGCTTTTTGGGACTTTAATACAAGTGATTATCGGAATATTTAGATAACAAATTGCAGTAATTTACTTCGGTAATCTAAGACGAAAAATATGTCGTTATTAGTAATGGGTCTTATTTAAATGGACATTAGGTAAACTCACCATTTGCGAAGTCCTCGAGAAGCACAGCGCAAAAGAGAAGAGCTATCTTGAGCACCTCCATGTTCACCCCAGAGATGCGCCTTGCGGTGTGTTCATCTGTTTATATACCAGGGAGGTGAAATAACCAGGAAATACTTCCACCCTCAGATGCGCTGTTGCCAACCGTTTCCAGCGCGTGAAGCATGCTCCGAATGCACTTTGACTTGAAGTCACCCCAAGCGCGGTAATTCCCCGATCTCCTTCGGCTGATGCTTTTCTCCGAATTAGCGATAAGTTTTCCATCCAACGCTCCTCGACGACTAATAAGCATTGTCTTCTATTCAGATGTTCCGAAATGGCGCATCCATTTGCCGAACTAAGATATTGCATTAGAGCTTTGGTCGCTACTGTTTGCTTCCAAACTGAAATGAATCTGGAAATAAATATATCTCGTGAGTGCTAATCGCTGGGGGCATCATACTCTTAAAAGATAAAATAGGAAATCGTAAATAAGGAGCTATTACTGCTGTTTCCACAGATTTAGTTACTTCACTTCAGCCGGTGTCAGATTACCACCACAGGACATCCTAGGATCCAATGGGAGGTTCGATCGGCAGTCTTGATGATTTTATTGCTCTAGTAATTTTTTTAAGAACTAACGGGGAGATTGAATCAAAATCTCTTTACGAAGTTTTTTTATACTATTCACATACATCTACTGCTTTAATGATCACGAAGCAAGTAATTTTAAGAGTTTGGATGAGTCACTAGGAAAATGTCTTTAACCGCTTCCCCCTCTTAGACAAGTTACCAAACCAGCACTGTCATAATGTAACTTGAAAATTCCAATGAACTTACCATTTCAGCTGCCGAAACTAGAAAAGGGTGAGAGATGGGGATGTGAAGATATGAGGAAGTAAAAAGAAAAGGTGATTAATTACTTGGACCAAGTGTGTTGCAATGTCACTATTGTAGCGAGGTCAAATAGTCTTCTCTTCTAAGATCTACCCTTTATCGTGCTAAGGGTTTAAAAATAAGTTAATAAAGATTGTAAAGTCTTGAAATTCTGAAAATCAAATATGAAGTGTTATCATTATCCTGTTTGTTTATTAAGAACTAGGCTATTACGCTCAAAACTTAACAGAATATGACCTTATGAAATTTTTGCATTCGCGTACGTCTTTGAGGAATTCTAACGAGCGAAGTTGCATCCCAGCGAAAGGTTTATTAGCTAAGCTATTATTTTTAAATAGTCGGAATTTTTTGAAAAATTTGGAAATAGTGATTTCATTGCAAATTAATGAAATGTTAAAAACAATTTTTACATATTTTATGATAACATCTGTAAGTTTTATATTTAACCCATATCTGTAAACAAGAGAACCAGATCTCTAGCATTTTATCTTCGAAAGTAATTTCCCTTGAAAGTGGTCCATGTTCCTCTCCTTGGTCTTGTTGTCGTCTCAAATTTCTTATCATCCGATATTCCATTCTGTTCATATTCCCGAAGCAGATTTTTTTTACAACTGATTTCTATTATTGTTATATTTAATTCATTACCAGTTATTCGCTCTTGTAAATGTTCGCCGCAACAAGGCAACAGTTTCTTTGAAAGAACTCCTTTTCACCCTTTTATAAGTTATTATTATCGAAGAAAATCTCTTACAATTCCATTCCCGCTGTCCAAGTTTTAATTATTCCCATTGCTTGGAGTGTAATCTTCTGGAATTTTAGTTTACAATTATGCCTAAAATATAGTTTTTATCACTTTCATCTTGTAATAATTGCGTGCAAACTTGAATGACATTTCAGTCAGTTGTTAACCAGATTGTAAATGCATATTTCGTTCCTGTTATATTCGTCGTAATTTAATATATTCCTTTTCACTGATTATTTTCGAAAATTTTAAATTGATGAATCCTTTTGGAGGAAGACAAGATTTTGGCAGTCATTCATAAATAATATTTCTGGAAATTATTAGATATACTTTTATTACAGTTTTCGCATAATGGAAGCAGTGTGTCTGCATTCATCTAATCATTTTAATGAGGATGAAATTTATGCTTAAAAATATTATAATTGGTATGTATCTATTTATAAATGAATTGCAAACAGTGTGTAGATAGAGAGGTGTGATGTTCTTTCCCATATTTTTTCCAGCATACGATACATCTTCTTTTATTCTTCTAAAATGTACATATATTTATTATCTTTAACATTAGTTGTGACATTTTACTGGTTAAATCTAATTCTCTTACATCGAATCGTGGCTGCTAATTATACAAATCTGTTCCTTAGCTGGGGATAGAGGGAACTGTCAAACTTGAAAAATTTGGAAGTGTTTCTGCTGTTTTGTGATGAGAAAACAATCTTATTCTGATGAGTGGCGTCAGTAGTCCTGATCGACTCTAGTCATAAATGTAATAAAATTATTTCCGGGAATGAACATGTCCGAATAGTCATTAAGTATGAAGGAAAAATGAAATTAGGAGTGTACTCGAGAATCAATAAAGTTGAATAACGCAGACAATGTGCAGAGATGAAGTTAGGAATGATAAGGAAATTTTAAGTCATCTTATCAACTACACACACACTTATACATACACACACACATATATATATATACGAGTAAAATGTAGCTTGCATACTGCAAGCAGATCGACAACACTCATTTTATATCGGCATTATATCGGGACGATCCTCAAAAGAAAAAAAAAGGATTGAAGTTTTACTTAAAATTCGCTGACATTTCATCGTCTGGCATCGAACCCGGGTCTTTACTGTGAACCTACTATGCAGCACAATAGTAGATCACCATCTCTAACTATGTGTGAAAATTCAAGCAGAAATATTGGCTGCAACAGCCTCAAAAGACGTTCTGATTTTCACGAATGTAAATGGCTCTCTGGATTCGAACCAAGGACAATCTTTGAAATCTAAAACATGTTTCTGAAAGTTATTTATGATCTCTATTTACATGCCGAATTTCAAGTTTCTATATCATTGGGAAAGGTTTCAAAATAATTCCTTAAAATCGCATCAGCTTCTGATTGCAGAGACACCTGGTGTCGAACCCAGGAAATGTTGTTTGCTGTGAATGCAAAGTTTGATTTGTAAGGACAGGTTCTTGTATCATGCAAAGTTTGAAGTCGATAGCATGCCAGGAAGTACCTTAATTTTGTTTCCGTTATCTCCGTAAGAAATGCATTGAGAAGTGAAAATGACCCTCTGGGTTCGAACCAAGGACCATCAGCGAACATGTAAAATTTGATTATGAAATATATTCGTGATATCTATCCACGTGCTGAGTTTCAAGTATCCATGTTATCGGGAAAGGATACAAAAAAAATCTTCAATATCGCCGCAATGCATTTTAAACGGCCGATTTTTGCCCCGACCTAGCATCGAACCAAGGATAATATTCGTAGATGTCTTGATGGTTTTCTTTAGATATCTTTTGCATCTAGCGATCCCTCGAATTTCAACTCTCTACCTTTCCGGGAAAAGCCTCAAAAAAATTTTCGAAAATCCCCGCCATGTAATCTTATGGGGAAAATCGCGACTTTGGGGCCCTCTGGAATCGAACCCATGACACTTAGGATCAATATCGCAATTTTTCTGGCGGTTACACGTTATGGCCAATACGTCGTAAAAATTTCAAGTCAATGGCGCTTGTGGTTTAGGCTGTGAATTAGTATCCTATCTATCTATCTAGGTATATACATGAATGAATCCGGAGAAGCATCTATATATAATAGATACGAGTAAAATGTAGCTTGCATACTGCAAGCAGATCGACAACACTAATTTCATCTCGGCATCATATCGGGACGGTCCTCAAAAGAAAAAAACGGGGATTGAAAATATTCTTTATATTCGCTGCAAGTTATTCGTCCGGCATCGAACCCGGGTCTTTTTGGTGATACACACTATGCAGCACAATAGAATTTCTCCATCTCTAATTATTTGTGAAAATTAAAGCAAAAATATTGGGCGTGGCTGCCTCAAAAGACGCTCTAATGTTCACGAATGTAAATGGCTCTCGGGACTCGAACCAAGGACGATCGTGGAAATTTAAAAAATGTTTCTGAAAGTTATTAATGATCTCAATCCATATGCCAAATTTCAAGTTTCTATATTATTGGGAAAGGTTTCAAAATAATTCCTAAAAATCGGATCAACTTCTGATTGCAGAGACACCTGGTGTCGAACCCAGGACACATTGATAGCTATGAATGCATAGTTTGATTTGTTAAGACTGGTTCTTCTATCACGCTAAGTTTTAAGTCGATAGCATGCCGGGAAGAACCTAAAATTTGTTTCCGTTATCTCCATAAGAAATGCATTGAGAAATGTAAATGGCGCCCTGGGATCGAACCAAGGACCATCAGCGAATATGTAAAATTTGATTATGAAATATATTTATAATCTCCAACTCCATGCCGAATTTCAAGTTTCCATGACATCGGGAAGGGGTCCAAAAAAAATCTTAAAAATCGCCACAATACATTTTAAACGGCCGATTTTTGCCTCGACCTAGCATCGAACCCAGGATATTTTCCGTAAAACTCATTTATGTTTTCGATAGATCATGACCATATATAAAGGCTCCTAGAGTTTCGATTCTCTACCTATCCGGGAAGTATTTTTAAAAAATTCCCGAAAATCTAAGCAATGCATTTAAACGGGAAAAATCGGGACTTTGGGGCCCTCTGGAATCGAACCCATGACACTGAGGTTCAAAATCGCAATTTTTCTGGAGGTTATACGTTATGGCCAATATGTCGTAAAAATTTCAAGCCATTGACGCTAGTGGTTTGGCCTGTGACTTTGTATCCTCTCTCTCTCTATATATATATATATGATACTAGTAAAATGTAGCTTGCATACTGCAAGCAGATCGACAACACTAATTTCATCTCGGCATCATATCGGGACGGTCCTCAATAGAAAAAAAAGGGGATTGAAAATATTCTTTAAATTCGCTGCAAGTTTTTCGTCTGGCATCGAACCCGGGTCTTTTTGGTGATACACACTATGCAGCACAATAGAATTTCTCCATCTCTAATTATGTGTGAAAATTAAAGCAAAAATATTGGGCGCAGCTGCCTCAAAAGACGCTCTAATGTTCACGAATGTAAATGGCTCTCGGGACTCGAACCAAGGACGATCGTGGAAATTTAAAAAATGTTTCTTAAAGTTATTAATGATCTCAATCCATATGCCAAATTTCAAGTTTCTTTATTATTGGGAAAGGTTTCAAAATAATTCCTAAAAATCGGATCAACTTCTGATTGCAGAGACACCTGGTGTCGAACCCAGGACACATTGATAGCTATGAATGCATAGTTTAATTTGTTAAGACTAGTTCTTCTATCACGCTAAGTTTTAAGTCGATAGCATGCCGGGAAGAACCTAAAATTTGTTTCCGTTATCTCCATAAGAAATGCATTGAGAAATGTAAATGGCGCCCTGGGATCGAACCAAGGACCATCAGCGAATATATAAAATTTGATTATGAAATATATTTATGATCTCCAACTCCATGCCGAATTTCAAGTTTCCATGCCATCGGGAAGTGGTCCAAAAAAAATCTTAAAAATCGTCACAATACATTTTAAACGGCCGATTTTTGCCTCGACCTAGCATCGAACCCAGGATATTATTCGTAAAACTAATTTATGTTTTCGATAGATCATGACCATATATAAAGGCTCCTAGAGTTTCGATTCTCTACCTATCCGGGAAGTATTTTTTAAAAATTCCCGAAAATCTAAGCAATGCATTTAAACGGGAAAAATCGGGACTTTGGGGCCCTCTGGAATCGAACCCATGACACTGAGGTTCAAAATCGCAATTTTTCTTGAGGTTATACGTTATGGCCAATATGTCATAAAAATTTCAAGTCAATGACGCTTGTAGTTTAGGCTGTGAATTTGTATCCTATCTATCTATCTATCTATATAGGTATACTAGTAAATGGGTGCTTGCAAACTGCAAGCAAAGAAAATTATGAAGGGATATGTGTCTTTTTAATTATACTACTGTCTATCGTATACCTAATTTTCAAATATGAGATCGAGTTTCATCTAATAATATAATAATTATTTCGAAAGCCTTTCACGTTTAATTGAGACGGGAGTTTTGCAGTTGAGACCTTAAAGAATACGCATACGTAAAATTAAATTAAAGAAATGCGCCAAACAAATTTAAGTAATAATAAAAGTCTTCGTAAGATAAAAAGGCGAGAAATCGATAGATGATTCGTTACCTGTAGTACTCGGTTCAGTGCAAGGCATACTTCAATTGAATCCTATGCACATTAAATGGCGTCTAAAGCGGCACTATGAGCTCAGTTTCTAATTAAATAAACAAATAGAAATTAGGCAACGTAGTTGAATAATTTTGAAGAATGTAGAAAAAGAAGTTGAATTTAAAGCCCATATGGTGATGTTGGGAAAATATTTTGCATGCGATGATAAATGCAGAAATTGTTTTTACTTACAAAAATTATCCAGCGAACAACATAATCCAAAGGTCGTTCAAGGTTTTAGGACGTCCCCCTTTGGATTTCAAAGGCCTTCTACGCTTATTTGATACGGGAGATTTGGAGTTGATTTCTAATGAATGTGCATTTGTAAAATTAATTTAAGAAAATACGCCAATCAAAGCAAAGTTAGAATAAAAATCTGCATAAGATAAAAATGCGGAAAATAAATAGACGATTACCTGTGAAGTATTCGGTTCAGTGCCAGACATAATGAAATTGAATCCTATGTTCATTAAATGGCGTCTACCACGACAATGAGCTCCGTTTCTAATTATATAAACAAACAAATATGCTACAGGTAACGTATCTATGTAAATAATTTTGAAAAACGTAGAAAAAGAACTTAATTCTAAAGCCCGTTTGCAGAATATGAAAAAATAATTTGAGGTGAATACAATAGAAAAGAGTTAACATAGTAAGCATACATTTTTAATCGCAGAAATTGTTTTACTTACGAAGAATCATCCAGCTGATACATAGAAAAACGTAATCCAAAGTTCGTTCAAGGAAATCAGCGTATTTTATGAGTAGATTTTTGTTGTTTATTTTGATGAAAGTTAAATGTTCTTGATGTATATTAATATTACAAACAAAAGAATATTGAAAAATATTTCAAAAACTTCATACTTTCATCACGGCGTATGTTATCTGAACTGCAAACAAATTTGTATTCCACGTAAATAATGGTCGTAGCCAAAGTTTTTATCTTGGGAAGGGTGCAAATAAAAACAGTATTAATTTGTATTTAATTTAAGATGTTGCCGACATGGCGAAATTGGATGCAGGAAAAATGAAAATTCCTCTTTGAGGTATAATTTAGTTAAATACTCTCCACTGTACGTACATTTTTCATGCTTATGTGAATGAAAACATTTGGTTCTTCATGGACATTTATCGTTTCCCCAGCAGTATCCCATATCATTACGTAAGGTACTACGTATTAATTAAAAAAACGAAAATTTAACTTAATTTTAAATTCTGTATGGATAAGATGACAGAATAAATATATGTTATTAAAATAGAAAAGACGATACATAATAGGCATACAATTAAAAGCACAATTTTCACACACGAAAGGCAATCCAACATACACGTATAATCCTAACATCGTTCAAGGATATAATTTTATTTCCTGTGTAGATTTTTGTTGTTCATTTAAATGAAAGTTACACTTTCTTGATATTCAATTATAATATGGTCCTTCAAGAAAGGCGGGCAGCAACGGGTTTGGCTGCCCGTATGAGCTTTTTGGTTACAATGTATCACAATGTATGTAGTATGAAATTGAGGCATACGTTACTTAAAGCTTCCCCTCCTAAAAGGAACATCATCTAAAGAAGCCACACTATGAGGTGGCACGCGAGACAGGACGCTGGAGCTTATCTGTCGATCTTAAGAGAAACTAAGGGCAAAATACCAAACACACCGAGTGCGGTGAGAAAGTGGTCACTGTGCTAGGACTCCAACACCAAGGTACGAATTCCGGCTAGCAAGATTTTTCTGGCTATAGAATGGTTGAGTGTCTTTGTTAATAGTATTAGTTATTGAAATGGTGGTAATTGGGATCTTCCTGCTTTCATCAGAGATGTTATGAATATTGTTATTAATTATAACGCCATAAAGTAGGAATCGGAAATGGCCATTGCAAAGGAAGTTTTTAGACATAATTTAATATACGATAAATGCATTGGGTTAAGTGAGAATAAAGTGAAATACTACTATACTAAACTATACCGATTTTGATGCTAATGATTCGTATTGTTTGCAGTTATATTATTTCTAAATAATATCGTTGAAACTATTAATTTACATTACTATTCTGATAGTAATATTTTAGGATGATGTAAATTTCAGTTGTACTTACTTTTACTCAGGCATAGGTAGACTTGATCCGGTATAATACGTTCTTCATCAGTAATTAATGAGTATTTTTCATCGAAATTGCTTTCTTATCCCCCTTATATAGATTCAGTGTAGACTTTTAAATTTAATCCTCGAATAATCTCACTACTTACATGACTTTTCCGATTATCTTCGTTTATAAATGGTCTCATATTTTCTACATAAACTTATGTTATCACAGTATGTATTCCCGAATAATTCATTGACCGTGCAGATATTCGCTGTCCATTTTGATGAAAGTTACATTTTTCAACTTTCAGTCATAACATATATGGAAAGAAAATTTTTTTAATTATACCACTGTCTATTGTATGCATAATTTTCAAATAAGTGAGATCGAGATTCGCCAAATAATATGATAGTAAAATAATCATTTCTAAAGCCTTTCGCGTTTATGAGATACGGGAGTCTGTAATGAATACGCATTCGTAAAATTATATTAAAGAAATACGCCAAACAAAGTAAAGTCAGAATAAAAATCTGCATAAGATAAAAATGCGGAATAAATAGACGATTACCTGTGTAATATGTGGTTGAGTGCAAGACATTCTGCAAAATAATCCTATATTCATTAAATGTTGTCTACTACGACAATGAGCTCCGTTTCTAATTAAATAAACAAATAGACAATAGGCAACGTAATTATGTAAATAGTTTCAAAGAACGTAGAAAAAGAACTTTATTCTAAAGTCCGTTTGGAGAAGATGGGAAAATAATATTCATACAATGATACATGCAAAGATTGTTTTTACTAACCAAGAATTATCCAGCGTAGAACAACGTAATCAGAAAGTCGTTGAAGGAAATCAGTGTATTTTATGAGTAGATTTCTGTTTTTTTTTATTTTGATGAATGTTGAATTACGTAATATATTACGAACTAATTGTGTACTACGTATTAATTAAAGAAACGTAGAAAAAGAACTTAATTTTAAATTCTCTTTGGAAAGGATGACAGAATAATTATATGTAATTAAAATAGAAAAGAATAAACATAATAGGCATAAAATTAAAAGAACAGAAACTCACACACACGAAAAGCAATCCACCATATGCGTAAACCAACGATATCCTAACATAGTTCAATAATACCATGTATTTCCTGATTAGATATTTGTTGTTCATTTAGATGAGAGTTCAGTATATGATAAATGTATTTGGTTAAGTGAGCTATGAATTATAATATATTAATAAATTATAGTGTTCGCGAAACTAATGATTCGTAATGCTTACAGTTATGTTATTTCTAAAGATTGTCGTTAAACCTTTTAATTTACATTAATATCCCTATTTATTAATTTATATTCGTATCTATGTACTTCATTCTAGAAAAATCTCACTACTTACATGACTTTTACGATTATCTTCGTTGTTAATGGTCTCGTATTCTCTACATAAACTTATGTTATCACAGCATGCATTCACGATTGATTCATTGACCGTGCAGATATCCACTGTCTATTTTAACGAAATTTACATTTTTCAGCATTCAGTAATAACATGTATCGAAAGAAAGATTTAAAATAATTAAAAATGCATCAAACCTCTATCATTGCATATGAAAATAGGATCGTAAACAACCTTGTTTTCGATTCAAACAATGGTTGTTGCCATAGATTTAATTTTCAAAATGAGGAGAAAAAAACGTAATAAATTGGCGTTCAAACTAAAATTTTGCAAATTTCCTGCCAGAATGTTAAAATCGGTCGCAAGAAAAGAAAACTTTGATCCTTTAGACGTAATATAGACCAAGTCCCACTGCTTTACGATTACATTTTCATATTTTTATGAACGAAAGAAATTTGCTCTGCATGGCCATTTTTCGTTTTTCCCGTTTAAATACATTGAAAAATATAATCGTTTCTGGGCTCAAACCTAGGACAAAATCTGTAGATTTTCGATTTTTTCCCAACTCGACTGTCAATTATAAATCTCTCTTGAAAATTTCAGCCTACCAGCTCGATTAGAAATGCCCAGGAATTTGTATGAATGAGTCGGATTTGCAGCTTTATATATAGTAATATATGAATGAATCCGGAGAAGCATCTATATATATATACGAGTAAAATGTAGCTTGCATACTGCAAGCAGATCGACAACACAAATTTCATGTCGGCATCATATCGGGAAGGCCGTAAAAAGAAAAAAAATGGATTGAAAATATTCTGATTATTCGCTGCAATTTACTCGTCCGGCATCGAACCCTGGTCTTCCCGGTGATACTTACTATGCAGCACAATAGGAAATCAGCATCTCTAACTATCAGTGAAAATTCAAGCAGAAATATTATCTGCAACTGCATCAGACGACGTCCTAATTTTCCCTTATATTTCTTATGAGAGAAATTTTAATGTGGTCTGGCATCGAACCCAGGAATATTACGGTCTTCTGAAAACTGTTTTCGTAAACCAATTTTAACCATACATCTTCCAGCCAAGCACGAACTTCCTATCATTTCGATAAGTGCATCAAAAAAATTATGAAATACTAACCCTATGTATTTTAAACGGGAGACATATTTACCGCCCGGCATCGAACCCGGGTCTTTCTGGTGAAACTTCCTATGCAACATAATAGAAGATATTATTCTTTAACTATGTGCGAAAATGCAAGCAGAAATATTGGCTGCAACTGCCTCAATCGAAGTCTTACTTTTCCCTTATATTCCTTATGAGAGAAATGTTAATGTGCTCTGGCATCGAACCCAGGAATAGTACGGTCTTATGAAAATTTTTTTCTTAAACCAATTGTTACCTTACACTTTCCGGCTAAGCACGAACTTCCTATTATTTCGAGAAATGCATCAAAAAAAATAATGAAAAACCACTCCCATGTATTTTAAAGGGCAGATCTTTGCATCGTCCTAGCATTGAACCCAGGATATTTTTTGTAAAAGTCATTGATGTTTTCAAAAGTCCAAGACCACAAATATAGGCTCCATGAGTTTTATTTCTCTACCTATCCGGAAAGTATTTTTTAAAAATTCCCGAAAATCACGGCAATGCATTTAAACGGGAAAAATCGGGACTTTAGGGCCCTCTGGAATCGAACCTATGACACTGAGGATCAAAGTCGCTTTTTTCCTGGGGGTTTTACGTTATGGCCAATATGTCATAAAAATTTCAAGTCAATGACGCTTGTGGTTTAGCCTGTGAATTTGTATCCTATCTATATAGCTATATATATGAATGAATCCGGAGAAGCATCTATATATAATAGATATGAATGAATCCGGAGAAGCATCTATATATAATAGATATATATACGAGTAAAATGTTGCTTGCATTCTGCAAGCATGTTGATAACACAAATTTCAAGTCGACATCATATCCAGAGGGTCATCAAAAGTAGAAAAGTATTGAAAATATTCATAAAATTCGCTGCAATTTCTCCGTCCGGCATCGAACCCGGATCTTCCTGGTGATAATTACTATGCAGAACAACAGAAAATTACCGTCTCTAACTATGTGTGAAAACTCAAGCAGAAATATTGGCTGCAACTTCCTCAAACGACGTCCTATTTTCCCATATATTCCTTATGTTAGAATTTGTAAATGGCGCTTGTGGTTTAGCCTGTGAATTAGTATCCTATCTATCTATCTATCTACATCCCTATATATATGAATGAATCCGGAGAAGCATCTATATATAATAGATATATTATATATGACTATTGTACCATAAATGAGTCATTTTACTATGACTAGACCAACAAAATTACAGCAGATATGGATGAACAAACGAAAGAATTTTTAAATTTCATGGGAAGAAAGTATTTGCGTAAGAAAGTAAGTCTTCGGAAGGCTCTACGTAGAGAGCGAAACATTATTAGATAATGAGGAAGATTTTGAAATTCACTCGTATATGCGCATAATTTATTTATGATTAGGCGATCGCAATACACAAAGTGGGTGTACGTGTATAAAATAATAATAATAATAAATCGTCTTTAATTTGGGCGAGATTGAAACTAAAAAGTCTCTTCTTCCTTCTAACCCATCGTCATTAAATATAAAATTAGAAGTAGAAACAATGAGGATGAATAACAAATGATGAGGATGTCGTTCAGTTTCTGAGAACTTTCCTTCACCGTCTGAAATAAAAAAGAGTTTCCTCATCAATTATGCTAAAAGTATGGATATGGAAAAGGAGTGCTCAAAACTTACGGAGAAATTCTAAAATTGGCATAAGAGCTCGTTCGCCTTGACCTTCGAAGCAATCGCTGAGAGCAAACAAACATCTGTCCACGGATAGTGCAAGCCATCGAATATTGACCTCAACTTCGCTTTCACGAAAATACGTAATAGTGAAGAGTAGCAACGTGACAATTTTTATTTTTCCCATGCTGATAATTGTGATGTACGAATAATTGGAGCAGCTGTAGATATGAATGTATGATCGCCTAGTACTGAAACTAGGAATCGTTAAACGAAAGACGCTTTGATTTCATCAGATTTATTAGGAATCATTTCATAGTGGGACGAAAATATTTTGAGAGTAATTAACCTGTATATTGGAAGAATAATTTGGGCATTGAACATTTTGGCTTGAAAATTGAGTGAGTTTAGTTTTCACGAGTCGATGTGATCAGGAATCAAACTAATATATTTTTTGGTGGGACAAATATCCATTCGATATTGGCTTTGAAGGGGGATTGATGCCTTTCTTTACTCACTTTTAAGTATGCTACGATACTCACGTATCTTTACTATGTGTTTAGAGTGTAAAATTTGAATAATGAATGTACCAATTATTGATATCGTGATTTATGATTTATAATATAAGAATAAAATTCAATAAGAATAAATTTCAACTTTTGGTTAATACCGCTCGTATGCTTAAAGGATTAGACTTAATGTGTTCATCATAAATGAGCTATCTGAAGGAATACTAAAGATTCAGACGTTTATTTCTTAGGAAAGATATTGTGTGTCATAAGAAACTATTAAGATAATGGTGAAATGTTTATGTATCAACAGACTATTAAATTTCAATTAACCTTAAAATTTCATTTATATTGAAATGCAAGATTAAGCTATCATCTAAATGAAAGGCCAGTTTAGATTTGGAAAATATTCTGTATTAGTTATTAAAAATGCACTTTTGTAAGGATTTTCAGCTACAGCTGTTACCTGGTAAAGATAGTTATTTTCTTTTTATATTCTAACACCTTACCTCTTTTAAGCTCTCGTACTGTAGTTTTTGTATTAATAATACACTTGTTCATATTTATGATATTATGCAAATAGTAAAAATAAACAAGTAATTGTATTTGAATAAGTATTTCCAACATAAATGAAAAATTCGCATGAGTATAAATCGTACACAAACATCTTTCAGTTTGCTTTTTTCATGTTAACTTTGGTTTGGATAGTGTTTAAATTATATCTGTTATTAGCTGAAGGACTTAGCAGGAGAGAATGAGGCTTACTAGGTTGGGGGAGGAGTGAGGTAATTTGCTTTCCTCACTGAGCCAGAATGCTATTATCGAACCATGTCCGCATAAATGAGGCAAAATGACTCTAAGAGTAACGCTTTTCTTGGTATTCCATAAGCAGGAACCTTAATTAGTGCCACTATTCAGAGTCGTTAATAATTCAGTAGCCTAGTCTAGTTAAGACAGTTTGTCAGTTTTTGTCTGCAATCGATTCTACCTTCGCGCATTGCCTCCTGTGCAATGACATTTCAGCCAAGACTAAGCGCCCTCGATCTTGATTCTCACAAAATGTTGGGCAATGTCTGCCTTCATCGATATTCAGTACCTGCGTCATTAGCAAAAACGAACTGGTACCTTCCTTGATGGAGCATGCGACGAAAGTTGAAGTAAAATTTACAATCGTTCACCTGTGCGCTGGACTTTTGGAAGAATCATACAAATAACATTTTTCAAATTTCATTTACATTTTTGGATGAATCGGGTGATGCATCCCTGCAATAAATGTTCCTCTACGTGCTATATTATCTAAAAATACTTTCATAAAATGGGATGCGAGTCGGTGCTCTATAAAATGACGTAGAATTATGTAGTGTCCTGCAGATCTCAGCATGACATCAGGGTTATCGGCAATGGTCGTAATTGTCTGATGATAACGTTTCGTTTACCTTTCAGCAGGTATCTTCAGGTGGAACAACTTGTACATCAATCACTCTCTCCACGCATTCCCTAGCAAGTCCACCTCCCAGGACGCACCCCCCCCCCCACAGGACGCTACCTTGGACGCCCTCCCCGTGCTCGAGCTAACTTCTGCCGAACATCCTCCCCGGACAACCTCCCAAAAATACGCCATCCCTCGACGCCGCGCCGTCTCCTCAAATGCCCTCTATCTCCCGGACGCCCTTCTCTCGACGTTATTTCCCTGAACACTCCCTACACAGACTTGACTTTTATTTATTTTTGTCAGGAGCAGGTAAGGCCTCCTGGTACCCTGTCCCTGCGCGCAAATATTTGCGCGCATAGAATATTTGAGATTTGACATTACTTCATAAAAAGTATATAGTTCTCAATCTACTTTCCGCTAGTGTAATTTCAGCTACCGGAAACTAACATATATCTAATAAAATATATAAGATATATGTTAGTAGATATACATATATATATATATATGTTTTATATATCTTATAACCCGCTCCTTACCCACACCCTATCCCACCCGCTACTGACCCACCCACTAACCCAGCCGCTACTGTCCCACCCCTTATCCCACCCGTTCCCGTCCCACCCTCTACCCCACCCACTACCGTCCCACCCCCTATCCCACCCGTTCCCGTCCCCCCCTCTACCCCACCCACTACCGTCCCAACCCCAAACCCACCCGCTCCCGTCCCACCCCCTATCCCATCCGTTCCCGTCCCACCCCCTACCCAACCCGTTCCCGTCCCACCCCATATCCCACCCACTCCCGTCCCACCCTCTACCCCACCCACTCCCGTCCCACCCCCTATCCCACCCACTCCCGTCCAACCCCCTATCCCACCCGCTCCCGTCCCACCCCCTATCCCATCCGCTCCCGTCCCAACCACTAACCCACCCGCTACCGTCCCACCCCCTATCCCATCCGTTCCCGTCCCACCCCCTACCCCACCCGTTCCCATCCCACCCTCTACCCCACCCACTCCCGTCCCACCCCCTATCCCACCCACTCCCGTCCCACCCCCTATCCCACCCACTCCCGTCCCACCCCCAAACCCACCCGCTCCCGTCCCACGCTCTACCCCACCCACTCCCGTCCCACCCCATATCCCACCCACTCCCGTCCCACCCTCTACCCCACCCACTCCCGTCCCACCCCCTATCCCACCCACTCCCGTCCCACCCCCTATCCCACCCACTCCCGTCCCACCCCCAAACCCACCCGCTCCCGTCCCACCCCCTACCCCACCCGTTCCCGTCCCACCCCAAATCCCACCCACTCCCGTCCCACCCTCTACAAAACCCGCTCCCGTCCCACCCCCTATCCCATCCGTTCCCGTCCCCCCCTCTACCCCACCCACTACCGTCCCACCCCCAAACCCACCCGCTACCGTCCCACCCCCTATCCCATCCGTTCCCGTCCCACCCCCTACCCCACCCGTTCCCGTCCCACCCCAAATCCCACCCACTCCCGTCCCACCCTCCACCCCACCCACTCCCGTCCCACGCTCTACCCCACCCACTCCCGTCCCACCCCATATCCCACCCACTCCCGTCCCACCCTCTACCCCACCCACTCCCGTCCCACCCCCTATCCCACCCACTCCCGTCCCACCCCCTATCCCACCCGCTCCCGTCCCACCCCGAAACCCACCCGCTCCCGTCCCACCCCCTATCCCATCCGTTCCCGTCCCACCCCCTATCCCACCCGCCCCCGTCCCACCCACTAACCCACCCGCTCCCGTCCCACCCACTAACCCACCCGCTCCCGTCCCACCCCCAAACCCACCCGCTCCCGTCCCACCCCCTATCCCATCCGTTCCCGTCCCACCCCCTACCCCACCCGTTCCCGTCCCACCCCAAATCCCACCCACTCCCGTCCCACCCTCTACAAAACCCGCTCCCGTCCCACCCCCTATCCCATCCGTTCCCGTCCCCCCCCTCTACCCCACCCACTACCGTCCCACCCCCAAACCCACCCGCTACCGTCCCACCCCCTATCCCATCCGTTCCCGTCCCCCCCTCTACCCCACCCACTACCGTCCCACCCCCAAACCCACCCGCTCCCGTCCCACCCCCTATCCCATCCGTTCCCGTCCCACCCCCTACCCCACCCGTTCCCGTCCCACCCCATATCCCACCCACTCCCGTCCCACCCTCTACCCCACCCGCTCCCGTCCCACCCACTAACCCACCCGCTCCCGTCCCACCCACTAACCCACCCGCTACCGTCCCACCCCCTATCCCACCCGCTACCGTCCCACCCTCTACCCCACCCACTACCGTCCCACCCCCTATCCCACCCACTCCCGTCCCACCCCCTAACCTACCCGCTCCCGTCCCACCCCCTAACCCACCCGCTCCCGTCCCACCCTCTAACCCACCCACTCCCGTCCCACCCCATATCCCACCCACACCCGTCCCACCCACTAACCCACCCGCTCCCGTCCAACCCTCTATCCCACCCGCTCCCGTCCCACCCACTAACCCACCCGCTCCCGTCCAACCCTCTAACCCACCCGCTCCCGTCCCACCCACTAACCCACCCGCTACCGTCCCACCCTCTACCCCACCCACTACCGTCCCACCCCCTATCCCACCCACTCCCGTCCCACCCCCTATCCCACCCACTCCCGTCCCACCCCCTAACCCACCCGCTCCCGTCCCACCCCATATCCCACCCACACCCGTCCCACCCACTAACCCACCCGCTCCCGTCCAACCCTCTATCCCACCCGCTCCCGTCCCACCCACTAACCCACCCTCTCCCGTCCAACCTTTTCACCCACCCGCTACCGTACCTCCCTCTAACCCACCCGCTCCAGACCCACCCTCTACAAAACCCGCTCCCGTCCCACCCTCTAACCCACCCGCTCCAGACCCACCCTCTACAAAACCCGCTCCCGTCACACCCTCAACCCCACCTACTCTCACCAACACCCCAATCATTACAGCACTTTCCACCCTATGCTGCACCTAGACAGCACCCATTCTCTGCCCTCTGTTCTACCCAATACCTTTCGTTCCTTTATAACGCTCAACACTCATTACATTATACCCGACTCCCAATCAATCGCTTCTTCCCTTCCTCTCCCATCTACTTCCTTCACACTTTCTTCACAAATAGACATAAGGTAAAATACGAGCAATATAATGAACAGGTACAGAATATATAAATTATACATACCCCGCCTTACGCATCATAATATATCTATACATTTTGCAATAGTACGTTTGGCTAAGTTCACAAAGTTTTTTATATCCATATTATATACATTACAAGTCATAGTAAATTGTACAAGTTCCAGCCTCAAAAATTTTTATGCTATACATAATTGAAAATATATTTTGGCTCGGAAGAAAAAGAACGTATTTCACTTATTATTATTCGTCTTCCGGTGTATACGCGTAATCCAATGAAAAGACACAATATATAAGTTATACATAGCCCTGCCTTACACATCATACATTCCTTACATATTTGCATTCTGCAATAGCTAGTTTTTGGCTAAGGGAGCAAAGTTTTTTTATTTCCATAATAAATGCATTACAAGTCATGGTAAACTATACAAGTTCCGGCCTACAAATTTTTGTACTATACATAATTAAAAATATATTCTGGCTCGGAAGAAAAAGAATGTATTTCACTTCTTATTCATCTTCGGAATAGAGTGATGCTTAAGGGAATCGCCATCGGGTTCTCCATCTGCTTCGCAACCTAAGGTCGCTATCTGGTAGTGCAGTACCCTGGTGATGTATTCAATGTGGAAGTCCTACATCGTCCTACTTTGGAGCCATCCTTCCCGGATTTTTCGGGCAGGATGGCTCGAGGAGGGCGGCCATTTAGACCGTGTCGCAGATGTCGAATGCAAGGATTTCAGTTCCCTCCTGCACCCGGAGGCGCTGTGCAACTCTCCCCTTCTTTCGCTTGGCCGTCGAAGGCGTTCCTCTGGTTTTCGAAAGGAACCATGAAGTCCTCGATATGGAATGAAGATTGAGGAAATGAATCTTAAAAATGTTAGATCCTATCTAATTATTATGTATGATTAGTGAAGTAAATATAAACAGACATCCAAGGAAAACAATATTATTACTACCTAGACTGTGTATCATTATATAAACAGAACTAGATTACAAGAACTATATAATTTCCCATTAAACTATCATGTTAAATGGAATATCCAATATCATTTTAAATCCAGGAGGTTAGAATGTGCAGATGCAACTTAAAAATGGAAATAATTAAGAATCTCAGGAAATTGTGCTTATTCCACAAGTTGTAATTTGCTTAGCAACATCAAAAACACGACCGGTTTTGACGAAAGATTGTCATCATCTGAGTGTGTTTTTGTTGCTAGTAGACAAGAATTTAATTTGTGGGAAAAATATACTTTTGTAAGAATTATTCCACAATATCTCGCCTGATTGTGGGAAGTATCACATTTTAGTTTCATAATCCCGAGACCCTTCAATGAGGTTAAAAACTTTTTCTGAGTTGGAAAAGTAATCACATTAATCTACATTCATCCATTGGTAATTAGATCTACATTTTGTCCGAAAATTTTATCTTTAGGGTAGATTTGGCTGAATTAGTATCCTAGTTCAAGGCCTTTCAATCTATTATTACGTATCTTTGAGAATATAAGTAAAACAAAAAAACAAAGATTAATCCTGCGCCTGTATTGATTGCCCAAATTACCTAATAGAATTTCATATTCTGGCAATGATTTGGTACATATAGTGCAAAACGGGTAAAAGATAGACGAAATCGGAATATAAGATAATTAAATATTATATTTTTAATTCCTAATTTTATCGTCTTACATTGAAATCACTAATTTTACACTTTATTGTAACTGAACTGACCATTAATTCTCAACGGGAACTCCACGGAATAACCCAAACGTTAATCACCCAGCGAACTTTTCCTTAAACTCGTCGTGTTTGATTAATATCACTAAAATTAAGAAAACAGTTTTCCCTTAAATTCTTTCCACAGACTAATATGTTTAAAAATAACAACGAGTAAACTATCTTTATTGATGGTTAACAAGTAGTTATAATAAAATTCACAGAATCGGGCGAGATATGGTGGAAATCCATCATGCTAAATGAAGCAGATAATTGGTACTTTTTCCACAAAGTTTTTTTTTTTAATTGTACTACCGGTTTCAACAGAGGACCGTCATCTTCAGGTACAAGTTATACAAATCAAACAAATATGTATACCAACGAGGGAGAAGAGGGGAGTGGAGGAGAAGGTGAAGTAAGTGCGTTTGGGGAAGATCGGGAAGGAGCGCGCAGGAGTAAGGGTAAAGGGGACGCTATCAGTGGGGGGGAAGGAAAGGACGAACCAGCGGTGAATGGAAAGGGTAAAGGAACTCGTTAAGCACGGAAAAACCAGGGGAATTAGTATGGGAAAGGATTTCTAATTGTTCCAAGAAGTTTAGACGAAGGCATTTATTACAAATGTGCAGGATATCGGGAGTGAAGTCGGCGGCATGGTTGGATTCTAGGAGATGTTTTACGAAATGGGACTTCCTTGAGTTATTAGCAGAGGATCTTTCATGCTCGAAAACAAGACCTTTAACTTGTGGAAGGACCTGAAGGTCGAAATTAGAGGAACAGTTGGCTTTCGATTTTAAAAAAGAGTAGCAGTGGAAGTGATTTGAGGAAACCTAGACCTTGGGGTGAGGCCATGTTCCGGTAACATGCTTGAGTTTTAATGAGAAAAAGAGAGAAAGAGAAGGTAAGCTAATCTAAATAATTAGAGAAAACGTTATAGGTGATACTTAAATTAAAACGAGAAGAATGAAAGGGAAATCATTTTTAAACCATATGGAGTGTATATTGCAGTTACCTTTATTATAGAATGAACATATAATCTTAAACTTAAACTTGCTATTTCTGAATATGAGTGTAAAATGTAATCCTAATTCTATCGACGATAACACCGAAATTGCGAGTATTAAAAGTAAATATAAAATTTCTCTTTTAAGGCTCTCTCGAATTCGTATGACCTTGCGAACTTGCTAATTTACTCTTGAAATTAAAACAAAGCCTTTAGAATTTATGAACTGTAGATGTGTATTTTATGGGAAATTTCCACCATTACTATGATAGAAACGCAAATCAATAAGTATATCAATCTATCTACTATCTATAAATTATCTATCTATACTATGTTTTTGACGGAGAGACATTTAACAGTCCTTTCAGAATGAAAAACGTATATTAATTTTTTGGAACCTGTCTGTATATATTCGTCACGTAAATGAAAAAACGAAGTGCATTTAAGTAAGTATGGTTCTGATTTTAATAGCTGTATTTCGAAAGAAATATAGAAATTTTTCAGTGGTAAATAGCTTACAGAAAAAACATATTAGTAAACAACGAAGGTCTACTATGCAATACGCAAGGGTTAAATAATACGTCAGACGGACGATTCCGAAAAAAATAATATTAACTTGAAATACTAGGTCCCGTTGAAGTAATCTTTAAAATCTCAAAAACTTTGGTTATTTATTAAATATTCCTTTCTCTAATATCGAACCTGATAACTTGAATCTTAATATAAACCGGACGCTTTGCTTTTGAGGAATAAACCGTTCTGACCTTATATAAAATATTAAGAAAACAACATTTAACTGGATGACTGAAATAAGGTATGAAGACATAAATTAATTTGTTCAGGGAAAAATTTGAAAATGTACCGCGTCGATAAAAATATCTTACACTCGGAGTGTGTAAAATTTGAAAGTAACAAAGAAACGGTGAAAATTCTAATAAGGCAGAAAATAACATTATAAAAGAACTTACTTGAATCGGGATCCAGAAGATATTATTTTGATTATCCTCCGTTTTTCGGTATCACAGAAAGGTACCCAGAATAATAATCCAAAAGCGAGAGAATTGACTTCCTTAATACTTGAAAAAAGAAAAACAATCACAAATTAGTTTCGTAAATAATTAGTTATTTCCATAAATTAGCATGAATTACATCGAAAAGATTTTAGTAACAATCACACTAGTACTTCCTATGTGACGAAGTTAAACGAGGTTTAATACCACTTCGAAGATGTTTGGCAAATATCTCATAGGAATTCATTTCGATGATTCATCAACCTCAAAAACAGAGATGACTGAAATTATTGAAATATATGTAAGTCTGCTTTTATCATTCAATTTTAAAATTTGAATTTGAATCCAAGAAAATAATCATATGAAACGGGAATTAAATTGTAAATCAACAAAGCAGATTGCGTAAAACGAAAAACGATAGTAAATTCAAATCAAATTCTTTTCAGTATAACCGTTAAAAGGATAGTTGAAAGAATCTACTTGAATGATAAAATCATCATTGACGAAATTCAACCCTGTAATTCCGTTCAATACCATATACTGTGACAGCAAACATCTTACACTAACGTTAGTTTAAAATATAAAGATAACTAACAGGTAGTAATTCATGATTCGAGGTAGGAATAAAAATAAACATGTGCAGAGATAATTAGTTCTACCTACTTTTCAAGATTAGCATGCTAGGAAAAAGTGAATGTAATACTAAAGGAAGGTTTTAAGAAAAATGTTAATAAATGACATCTGTTAAAAAACAAAAAATTAAATTTTAAATATACACCTCATTGATATGACATCAGTCGATGATATCCAGGTAATCTCGAAGAAATTTAGAAAAATATTACTTAACATACCAACCCCCGAGTAATATTTATAAATAATTAAAAAATAACAAATTTGACGATGATTTCACGAAAAAAAAGTCATTTGTAATATAGTATTAACTCGAATGCACCGAAGTAAAGAATCTTAGCGGTGGAAGTTATTCAAATTTTAGGAAACCACAACCTTGAGGTGATCCTTTTCCTGTTCTTTATAGCTAGTGTTCAAATTACAAAAAAATCAGGTAGTGAAAATATTGTATTCTAAATAATTGAGAAAACGTTGAAGGCTTAACTAGTGTTAAAAAGAAAGAATGAAAGGGAAATCACATCGAAATAACGAAATCCCTTTTTATCACGAGTACCTTGTTTCCACGTTTGAAACAGCTATGTACGCGAAGCAGAAACACTATATTCATCAAATCAGCAATCAAAATCGGAATATAAGTACATAATTTAAATGGTAAAATAATTATATAACAACATTATTTACTGCACCGTTAAAAATAAAAAAATGTACGATGTAGTTATTTACTATCAAAAAGAATATATGGTAGAACATGTCATAATATAGGAGCTAACCTGTATCTTAAGTCTAAAAGACATCGTTCGATGATCCTGCGATGAATGCACTTCCGGTATCCCAATCCAGAGGAATAATCCAAATGCGAGAGAGTTCACTTCCTTAAACATGAAAAAGCAAAGCAAAATTTAATAAAGTATTTCATTAATTACTTACTGAAATACTCATTAATAATTTCCATAAAATATTGTACGATGCATGAGCAAGGGCGATCCGACGCAAGTACCACTTCCTCCAACTTGCAGTTCCATCCTACCAGTTACCAATATTCCAGTTATTAAGAACAACGATGTTAAGGAACCATCGCTTAGGAATTCAGTAAATAAATTAATTCAACCTCAAACGCGAAGATAACTTTACTAATATACATCAAATTAAAATGCTAGTAATAGTTTGCTCATTTAATACATATTTAAAATTTGAATTCGGGTGCAATAAAAATATTTAAGCGAAATGGGAATTCAATAATTAAGGAATAAAGCAGATTGCTTAAAACAATAAATATTCGTAAATTCAAATTCTTTTCCAAATATCCGTTAGAAGGAAAGTGAATGGAATTAGAAAGTATTATCAATGACTACTCCAGAAATTCCGTTAAAGACAACATTTTAGAATTACTCTAATTAAATTTTAAAGTTTCCTACCTGAAATAAATTCATGATTCAAGGGTGAGCATAAAAAGATACATACTCCGGGATATTTGGTTTCCAGGGTCTTTACTTAAGATTTAAATGCAAAATCAATTTGAATCTAATATCAAAAGGAAACTTTGCTTAAAGAAATTAAATAAGAGATAAGTGATAGGAAAAAATAGTTGAAATACAAATATAAACCCAGTTAATATGACATCGGTATCCGGTGCATCTCGAAATCATTTCCAAAAATTTTACTTAACGGACTCTTAAGCCCTATTATTATTTATAATTAATTGAAAAACCTATAACTTGTGAAGTACCATTTAGAGATTCAATACAAAAATACTACGTCTCATTTAATATTATTATTATATCTATTATATGTAATATAATATATGAGTTCTAGAAGAAAACTTACATGAAAAATATGAAAAACGACCACTACGCAAACATAAATTCATATCCAGGATCTTCCGACAAGTGAACGTTAAAGTTCATGCTATAAATACTGTTATCAAAAGTAACAGAATATTATGGCCATTAATTATTTCCTACATTCATCTCGGATAATTTTATTGAACCAAGAACAGGTATATTATACATCTTAGACTTCAATGAAGTTTTAAAATTAAGACCTTCCGACTCATTCCCTATTAATTAATCAATCAATCTAGCTAAACTATAAAGTGAAAACTAAGGACGAATGGAATTAAAATCATAAATCTTAGCTTAACTGAAATTCGAAGTAAGAGAAATAGAAAGACAATATCGATACGAGAAGTAACATACTAAATCACTACATTCCATACCGTAGCTAAAAAGCCTCTATCCGCCAATTCACAAGATAAATTTATCATAAGGATCGAAAAGATGAATTTAGAGTTATTTATTACGATGCACCTACTTACCAAATAAATAAGATACCCGGCCAAGTCCACGAAAATCTTGACGGCAGGAAATACTTGCTTATTTACATAATAAATATTTCTCAAATGAAATTAATCAAACTGTTATTGAGTTACGCTTACAAAATTGTTCACATATGTTTGATTACGAAACTATTGTTCTTCTACAATTCAAAAGTTAACGGTATGTCGAAGGAAAGACACGCACCACCTCCACACAGGGTGACGTCTCCGTAGCAACTGAAATTTAAACCTTTGGAATAAACGTTGAGCCAAATACTGCGCTCTGATTGGTCGGTGAAATGGAAAATTCCGTCCCATCGCCCTAATTTCAAAAATTAACATATATTATAGTAAACATTGAAATAAAGCTTATTTTAGCACAACGAAATTAATTTTAAATTATTAAATTATCCGAATTATAATTTTACTTTGATAATTTTTTATTATAATCCTCTTATATTTCACGTCCCTCCTGCATAAACTTAAGCTTCAAATTCAAAAACTATTTATAGAAAAAATCAATTATCAATAATTATTTTGCAAAACTACCCAATTATAAATAAAAATTATTAAAATATTATACACATGTAAATTAATTAATTTTGTTAAGGTTTGGCGGTAATGAAATGAAGGAATGCGAGTAACGATATGAGAATTTTAATTGGAACGTAACCTTTACCAATATTATTAAATCTATAATGTAATTATAGTAAAAACTTTGAAACATCATCGAATTCGAAAGTAATATTTACCGTAGTCTAATAATAATTAACATCACATCACTTTGAAACTGTAGAATATCTCATCAAGGTGTAGATATGAGTCAAGATAGATGCGATACCACATACAGCCCCAACAAAAATAATAACTCTTCCAAGACTATCATTTCGTTTTGTAACACTTTATCTCGTTATTTTGGAAAACAGCTTATCTTGGAAATCAGGAATTTGTGTGATGACAGTGAGGAAAGCTAGGCCCAATTACATCCTTCAACAACTTGCATAACAACCCCTTGTTCCTTTTCAAACATTCTCTGGCTAATAGTGTAGATTTTAAATGATTCATGAGACCTTCACAGTGAAGAATTTACTGTGAAGGATAATTAAGAAAAAAATGGGTAAGGATCAGGGATGTCTAAGATATATTAAAAGATTTTTACATACTTTTAAAGTTGAACTTAAGGAACTTTAGTATAGTTTCAAAGTTGATGCAAAAGTTGTCAATTTACTTAACTACGTACTCACCGCTATACCTTATACCTTTTATAGTGAATATTTATGAATAGTAGCCACTCAACTCTTTTTTAAACAAAGTAGAAAAAGTCGTACTACACGTTTATCTCTTTGTTGTACTTACCTTTTAATTCTTGTAATGCTAGTGTCAGTTGCAAATTATACAATGAAATCCCGCGTACATTTACTTCCAACGCGAAGATCGTCCATCTTGTTCATATGGTAAATTAGCCATTCCATCGTGATAGATTTTGGATTTCACGGAAGGAATATTCGGGTCCTCTTCCTTTTTTTCAGCACTATTATACTCAAAAACACCATTAAACTAAAAGCACTACGCAGCACTGTTTTCACTGAGAAACTCCCTCGCACCTTTTAAAAATGGCACTGTTATAAAGCTGACATTTCAACTCGTACAAATTACTTCACCACGAATATTCACGGGCAATAATGTAACCAAATTCAGCCACCAACGTCGCAATTTCACGGAAAACCCTATCCTAGGCAATATCTAGCAACATTTTCTATTCCTATGATTAAAATTACCTTTGGAAGTTCGCACGCATCAATGTAACTCCTCCATGAAGATAATGAAGGACATGGCGACGCATTTTAGAAGTCATTTAGAAGGATTGTGGTATAGAAATTCTGAATAGCGAAAAGGTACGCTTCGTTATCTTATTACGTGACTTCCGCCTGTCTGTCTTTGTGACATGTGTTCGAGTTTTGAAGTTTAGAGTTTCGAGCCTACATTTTATCTTCAGGTGTAAAATTGTACTGCCAGTGAAATGAAATACGTGGGGCTTAGAATTATGTATTACCTGAGTTGATAAGTGTTAGAAGTATGTCAGTGATAATAGTGCATTCATGTCTATGCTTCGTGGATTCAAGAAGTATGGTTTGTGACGAAGGTGATTCGGAAAGAGATTGGATCCTCTTTAAGAATACGAAGAAGTACAAATTAGAAGTAGTGAATCAGGACAAGATATTTCGTAAGGAAGAAACGTAAGTTGTTGCTATCTTGGATTTTATTCTAACTCAAAGTGACCGTGCCATAAGATTGAAACGTTACAGCATGCTCCTAGAAAACTACACCAAGCATTTGAAATACCGATATACATGTAAATTAAGTTCTCGTTAACTTAGAGTATATTTCATAAAATCTATGGTATTAAACTGCTGACTAGTATAGATCCGTATTTCTCATTATCAATTAATATTTCAATGTTCTCCGGTAAAAAATCTTCTTCTTTTCTATATTAACAACAATTAGATTATATATTGTAGTGTCCATCACCACTGTATATGAAATTGAAAACAATTTTGAACCTGTAAATTTTGCCATTAATGTAAAAGAAATAATTTCTGGTTTTCTCATAAGCTCTATTAGGTAAGTTGTGACTGAACTTGAGGCAACCGAAGGAATCCGGTGATAAGAACACCAATTGTCTTCGGATGGAATCTTAAAGAAAAGAATTTCAGAACTCCTTGACTAATAACACAACCAATTTTAGTTGCATAAAATATCTATTTGTAATCTTGGTGTCTAGTAATCCATATTTCTTAGCTTTTTGTTGACCATAAAATAATTAATATATCAGGACATGATTTTACGAAATGTGAATACCCTTCTCTGTTTTCCAATAGAAGAGATAAGATTTATACCTTTGAACGATTTTCTTGAAAGACTTAACATTATTGATTGGATTTATAGTATCAATTATTCTTTACTTAATACGTCATTACGTTATACTCCGAGGTTACAGAAGAAAAGGTTATATGAGTTAATATTGATCAACAATAAAGGTTATTCCGAAATTAGATGACTTTTTCACGTTTTTACTATATTTGAATCATTGAATTACTCGTACTTATATTTAGAAGGTAATATTCCGATTTAAAATCTCAGATCGCATTCTTTTGTTTCGTGATCGCTAAATCTTAGTAAAATTAATTACAGTGCCAGAGTATAGTATTTAAAAACATTTTATTTCTCATCTTGCCATTTTACAAAATAGTTATTGGTAAACTGAAATCTTTGGTGAATAGTTTTGAAACTTGAAGCGTAACGTAACGGAAGGGGTGGAGAATTATACAAGGATTATCCGCAAAGATATTCAAAATAAAATATTTTTGCAATAATTTTTTAATTTAAATACTTTTCGTTGCGCTAAAATAAGCTTTATTTAGATGTTGATTATAATTTATGTAAAATATTGAAATTAGGGAAATGTGATGGAAATTTCCACTTCGTCGACCAATCAGAGCGCAGTATTTGGTTCAACGTTTATTCCAAAGGTTTAAACTTCAGTTGCTACGGAGATGTCACCCAGTGAGGAGGTGCTGCAGGTTTTTCCTTGGACACATCGTTAACTTCTGAATTGAAGAAGTCACATAGTTTCGAAATCGAACGTATGCGAAGAATTTTCAAAGTGTGAACTTTTTACAGTTTGATTAATATCATTCGAGAAGTATTTATTCTTCTAATTACCGGGTATTTCCTGAAGTCAAGAATGTCGTGAGCTTTTCCAAGGATCTCGTTTATGTGGTAAGTATGTGCATCTTGATAAATTATTCTATATTAATAGTTAAAGTTGTAATTTTCGTACTGAGGCGTTGTAATTATGTCGATCGGTATGTTAAATTATTTTCTGTTACGACCTTGACAGTCGACTGCTTCTCGTATCGATATCACCTTTTCCTTTACCTTGAATTTCAGTCAATCTAGCATTTTTCAGTTTTCCTTAGTTTGACAATCTCTCGTTTTCGACAGTCATTCTTTAAGTCTTGAGTCACGAAGGTTTTGTCACCGGAGATCGAATTGAGAGTTGTGAATGTTTAGTTTCGGAAACTCAAATAAATTACAGCGGAAATGTGTACCGCAGGCAATTATTTCGTAATTTTTATTGGTCCCTTATGAATATTATCTACCGAAATAAAATCAACAGATGTTTTATTTCAAATTCAAGAATGACCTAACCGTTCTTCACTAAATTATCATCTATCTCTGAGATGGAAAATTTTCATCCTCAAAGTGTTCAAAATTCGATTCAAAATTATCATGCTTGTTAATTGGTTGGCATTCGTTTCTGGAGACTTACTATATTTTATTCTCGTTTTCGAATGAAGGATAGCTAAATTAATTATTCAGAATCCAGTTTGTAAGTCTTAATTTTAAAATTGAGTTGAAGTCTAAGAATTGTTACATCCGTGTTCTGGTTGAATGTAATTGATACGAGATATGTAACGGCAATAATAATGTTAATGTTGCCTTATTATTTTTGCTGATATTTTCGACGGCCATTAAGCTGAAGATTCCATATATTCATTTGAATTTTATTTTACTAGTAGTGATCGTTTAATCTATATTTAATTTGAGTTTTCTTCGGGAAAACATATCGAGAAGTGTAGGTTATACCATTTTTTATAAATAATAATATAGGTTTAGAGTAAGTTAATTAATATTCTCTGGAATTGTTACGAGATTACCTGGTTGCCAACAACCGATGACGTATTAATGAGGTATATTTTTGAATTTCAACTTTTACTTTCCCTATCAGATATAATTTATTTAAATTCTTGTTGTTAACTTTCATTTTGATATTAGATTCAAATCGACCTTTCATTTAAATCTTGAGTAATAGGAACCTAGATACTGATTCTCTTGGAGTATGTAAAGTTTTCAAGTCACCTTCTAAGCATCAACTGCAATCAGTTAGGAAAACTTAATCCATTTAATTAACGTGTGTTTAAGATGCTTGCTATAAATGTTTTTCTCAGCAACTGAATTACTAGAGCTGAACTTCATAAATTATCTTTGATAATATTTTCTAATTATTTCAGTAGATGTTTTCAGCTATCCTTTTAACAGAAAGGAATTCTGAAAAGAATTTTAATTTTCCATCATTTATCGTTATTTTGCTTTGTTCATTTACTACTATAATTCCGTTTCTTTTGAATATTTTGTTGAATCCAAATTTTCAATTTGAATTGACTTAGCAGACTGTAGTAAATTTCATTAGATACATGTCAAATGAAACTTCTTCGCTATTGTGTTTAAATTAATAAATTTACTGAATCCAAAAGCGATAGTCCCCTAACATTTTCGCTTTAGTACCCCACCTTGTCTAAAGATGTCGGTTTGGAGTTTTTAGTTTTGGCGATAGGTAATCTCGTCTGCTCGTTCTAGTGCATGAATCATACAATATTTTATGGAAATAGTTAATTAAATACTTATATAAACTTTGCTTCTTCCTTTTCATGTTTTGAGGAAATGGATTCTCACGCATTTGGATGATACTTCGGGATTTTTCGGGTGTGAATTCGAATTTTCTGTTCATCGTAGGATTATCAAACGATGTCTTCCGATGATTGATGCTGGTTAGTTCTTTTATAATTATGACGTTTCTTTCCAACACTTTTTATGATGTTTACTGTTTTGCAATCTGGTGCCTTTTAAAATAATCATCTATCTTCATATATTCTTTATATTCTTATTTATTCATTTACTACTTTGTGGATTTTGATTGGTACTGAATTATCCGAATTTTTAAGTTCTATTTACGCGGGCGAGTAGCATTGGACGGATTCAATGCCTGCCTCATGTTGAATTAAATCATGCACCATGTTTAAGATATGTCACGGTATTTCAGGTCACGTAGTTACAAAAAATAATTCATTGGTGTGGAGTCCCTATGACGACAACCGACATCAGAGTTTTTTAAAGTTAATATGCTGAATTAAATCAGTTGAAACTGGTAAGCTTTTCGAGATGACTATATATCTTGCCAACATCATAACTGAAATTCAGGTTTTAATTTAAATTTCCGGTTTCTTTTATCGACAGTGCCCATCTTCTATTTCATTCAATATTATAATTTTACACTTTCCCAATCTCTTCGTGCATATAAGAAACAATTGGGACTGATCGAAACTGAATAATTTAAGCCTTCAAATCGCGTTTGTATAAAATCATAAAAATATTCGTATTTTTCATTTTTGATTGCGTAATAAGATGAAATTGGAAAATAATGTATGGCATTTTTATAGTTTTGTTAGCTTTTGACTGCGGTAATTGCATTTAATACATAATTTAATAAATATTAACATTTAAATACATAATTTCCCGTTCAGTCTGTTTTCGTAAACAGAAAAATGAAGTACGAAGCGAATTCTCACAAAGACTATTGATTTCAAGTCTCGACCCTCGGTTAATATATCCGTTCAGTTATCCTAAGAGTATTAGTGAGAGTTTCATTAAACATCGACCTTCAAAGTTCTTTACCAAGTTAAAGAATCTTTCTCTCCTGCACAAGTAAACTCGGGTCATTAAATGTCACTTTCCATTGTTACTTGATAAATATCAGGTTATATACGTTAACTTAAATATTTGTTGGGCTTTGCCGATACTCCGCTAATGCGATACAGGATTTAAGGAATGGAATTAACGTGGATGTGTGTCATTTACAATTTTTGCTTTCGGTGAATAATATATATATTACTTTCCTCGTAGGACTGCGTCGCGTGATCATATCGGTGGATGGCGTCGGGATGGGTTTTAGCCGGAAGAGAAAAAAAAACACTTCCAATTAATCCGTGACTTCTGAAGAGAAGTGAAGCTAATCAGTGAAGTGAAGTTCCCAATAATGTAATTTTATTTTTAACAATTTATTGAATCATGTAGTGACCACCTCAGTGAACCTTTATCTATTTATACTATTTTAACCTTTTTTGACTTTTAGTCTTCCATGTGACTCTTGATAATGTACGTCTAACAACTATTAATTAAATTTATATGATTTTAATCTGTCTGATGTTTATTCTATCTTTACAGACAACATTTATTTATTTATCTAGGCACATTTTATATAGTATATATTTTTTTCTATCCAACTAATCTATTTGATGTTAACGACATTAACATATGCTATTTTATGTATTTAAATCACTGTTATGTAATGTATTCATTAATGTATGCAAATATTTATGGGTGTTATTATGTAGGTATTTATTTCGTATTTATTTTTGTAAAATATCTGTAAACAAAGAGGTAACTCTGGGGCAAGGACGAGGGAGCCACGAGGCCTCACCTGCTCCCAGCAAAAATAAATAAAAGTCAAGTCGTGGGACTGTAGGGGATAGGAGGGCGTTCGAGGAGGGAGAGGGTGCCGCGGTAGGGGCAGGGTGACCTTGGAGGGCGTCCTGAGAGGGTGGGTTCGTGGGGGATAGGAGCGCGTCCGGGGAAGCAGAGGTCGTCGCGGTAGGGAGAGGTTGACCTGGGAGGGTGGGGGCGTCGGGGATAGGAGGGTTTCCGTGGAGGTGGTTGTCGGGGGAGATGACGTCAGGGCATGCGACGTCGAGGGGAGGGCTATGGAGGTCGGAGAGGCGACGACGATGAGAGGCTTCGGTGGTGTTGGTCAAAACCGACCAATAAACAATAAAGAAATATCTATTTTTGTATGTTTCTGAATAGGATTATTTTTTTTCTCAACTCTTACATCATTCTATAGTATCAATATACAGTAAAAGAGAATGAAAATAATTACAAAAGTTGGCTTTAAATGGTTTTAGCAATCCATCTGATTGCTGACTAAAAGTTAGTTGAGTGGACACATGAATGACAAGCTCAGAGGCTGGAGACGGTGAGTGGTATGAGGGGGAAAGCATACCAGTATATAATAATAATAATAATAAAGGACCTTATTCAGGGCGATTGAGGTTGAGACTATCAAGTCTCTTCTTACACATAAACCTTTGTGATGTTGGAATAGAAAGAAATAGATTGAAAAAGTACAGAGAAGAAAACTACTATGTGGATTAAAAACCTAAGCTAAGAGCATAGGAAAAGATTTCCACTGCAGGAAAGCACCCTCAAAAGAAGGGTGTGAAAAACCTATGTATATGGGCTCCCGGATAGTCATGTGGACAGTGTGTTTGTCTTTGCTGAAAGCGGTCCCTGGTCCGATTCCCGGTGGGAGCCAATGTACGAAATGACAAAAGCTGTCAAAGCACTTTTAATTATATTGCTACTACAACATACAAAAAATATTACATTTTTGTTTCAAGCTAGCTAAATTGACCCCAGTCGTTCCTAACCCACGTGACAGAGTCAGTTTTGCCCTGCGGTTCATCTCTAAACTATATAAGTGATTTTAGGCATATCAGAAACAGATTAGGCATTCAATGTAACACAAAAGTAAACTACTAAAACCAGTGAATGCAGAAGCATATGTATGTACGAATGGTGAATATTAAGAGCTGTAAAAACAGAATTCAGTCTTACTGAAGTCTAATTTGGTAAGGAATCAAAGGGAAAGGGAGCCATGCCTGTGAGAGCTCTGCATGCCTGTGCATAATGGCTGTTGCTCAACTATGTACTGTTCATTCCACATGATAGCATCATTCATTACATAAATTTTAAGGGGGTCTGACCCTCAAGGTATTACCCCAATCTCTCCTACCAAAATATCAAGCTTCCCAAACTTAGTAACCCTTAGTTTCTCTCAGGTTTCTCTAAGGCATTCACTCTTACTTCAGGTTTACTTTGATCCCAAACTGCCTTCATTTCATTAATAACCATTTATCTATTCCATCCCTGTTAGAAATTTCACATTATATATTTCACAGTATATGTTTCGCCTATGTTGCAGTAGGCTACTTCAGGTCGAATACCTGAAGAAGCCTACTGCAACGTAGTTGAAAAGTCGTCACTTCAAGCTTCAGTCATCGCGGTGGAATCCAAAAGAAATCATGGGAACAACCGATAGCCACGGAAACTTTTCAATTCATTATCCTCTTTACCTTAAATAAGCTTAATATTATTTTGTACTTTCACAATTCTTATTTTACTGATTTAAGAGAGAAGATATGATCTTCATCCTCCATCCATTAAACTTTCAAATAAGAAATATAGAATATGCTTTCCTTGGTTTACTCAGTAAAGTAACCAAACTCAACTGACAACAGGCCATAAAAAAGTTTCTTGAAAATTTTCTATATATATTGCATTGGCCGTATCAACCTGATTACCATGCATAACATTCCTTTCAATGTACTACATAGCTTCATATTGAATTCAAAATGGTAAAGGGTGCCTTTTGGCTTTTAGGAATCTAGCCAATCCAACCCAACCTACTCTTTTATGGTAGCAGTAAAAGTTATTTTGAGGGGTGAGAGTAACTGTGGCTCTCAATTCAGTGGCGGATTGTGAAACAAACTCCTTATACATGGTATCATTAGGCATGAATCTTTCCCTATACTAAAGCAAAATATTGTTCACATTCTAGAAAAAAATGTTTTCCTTAGTTGAAGATTTGCTATGACGACATGGCAAATTCTTCCCAAAATCATAACTCCCTGGTCAATTATTGGCAGCTAGTTGTCCCATTCCTTACTTAACCACCCTTTCTTTGATACCAGAGCATAATTACAGCATTTTTAAAGAATTTATTCTTATTGCCAAGGACAATTTATCATTCATTATGTTGAGGAAAATTAATTGCAATGTGATTATGCAACATATTGCATGATGCTATGATAAAAATAACGATAAATCCTTTTTTTTAATTTCTAAATTATTCCTCTAGATTTATCCTTCTGAGGAGATTATTAAGACTGTAAACGCTTTTGATCTCAATGATAGACAATAAAAACACAACTTTAAATAACTATTACTGATAGAATTAATTCATTTTTCTGAATCAAATAATTCTCACAAAATAATCTCTTTCCAGGAAGGGGGTAAAAAAATGAAATATGCTCTGATTGAAAAGAAGCATTTATGGAAATAAAACATTTAAAAATTCTCTTTCATATCCAATAATTGGGTACTTTTTCAGTCTTTTTTATTCAAAATCATAGTCATCAGGGAATACATATCTAATCCATGTCATTAGATCAAACCTCAGTAGAATACATCAAACTAATCTCAAAAGTAACAAATAAAATAAATAAAATTATTTTTTTTACATTTTTTGGGTCTTTTGGTAATTGTAATTATATATCTGTATGACATCCAAAATTACAATCTTGAAGTTGTTTCAGAATTGTTCCTGCTGATGTTCTCTTCTGTTTCATCGTGATATACTGCATTCCTTTCCATTTGCCGTAGTTTCTTCATTATAAGAAAGAACATGAGCTGAAACAAATGATGCTAAAATGAGTATTGAAACTGTAGAATCAGCTAAAATTCTACCCTGTACAGTTTTAGAAAATTGTCTAATATTTAATGTAACAACATTTCCTGTTAACTTTAACCTGTCAATATATCGATATTCAGGATGTTTTGTTTAGGAATAGATAACAAAATTTAAGGATATTTATTTAATCTCTTTAAGAATAAATCATTTGAAGAAATATCTTAAGTTTATCTAAATATAACTATTCTTACATTAATAGACTATTTATTATACAACGGTTAATTCTGTTCTACCATACAATAGATGAATCTGATTTAAATACTAAATAAAATTAGTCTAGTGCTGCAAAAGTATTTTAATCCAAAGTAAAAATTATCATGGAATAGTAGGGAAATATTGCTGTAACCACTACTTTTCCAAATACTTCAACAGTATCACATAATTAATTCCACTTGTTATCAGGAAATGCTTCCTCTACCGCTAGGAGGAATGAGTACCTCAAATGAGTAACCCCTGCATATAGACTGTTTAATTATTCAAAATATTTTATTATGTATGTATTCAAAATATTTTATTATGTGTTTAGCAGCGTGAATTATTGTAACTTAAACAAAAATGGAGATGTCTAGAGTTTATGAAGTGCAAAACGTATGCAATGGTAATATAAAATGCAGGAGAATTGCCAGTGATTCCATTATTATGCCTACCCGAAAAGGAAAAATATGATTGAAATGTCTGGTCTTAAATATTACGTTCTACTAAAAGTTTATTATGTACTATTATGAACTATAAACAAGCTGCTGGATGAATCCATCTCCATGAATGCTTGATTTCTGAAATTTTATAAGCATCTCCATGATCTCATGGTCATTCAATCTCTTAGTATGTTCATGTACATACCTCAAGATTTTTTATTCAATGCCTTTTTTTCTTGGTAGCTTACTACATGCTTTATGTCATCATCCACATGATATACTGTATAAGTATACTGGATAAGTGAGGAAAACAAAGGCAAAAATGCCTTTGTCTTCCTCACTCTCAAATTAGAACTCACTCTTCCTTTACCATCACAAGTACTTCTATATTTGTTTAGTATGAACCCACTTTTCCATTCTACACCACACCCACATCTTGAAGTACTTCAAACATTTCATTTCATCTTTATGCTAGGCCATATTTCATACCCATAAGGTAAAACAATTCATACCAAGGATTTTATCAATATTTTTCCGATTCTTTTATTAAGAACTTTAGTTATCAGATCTCTATGATTCATAAAAACCTCTTTGGCCAAAGCTACTCGTTTCAAATCCTATCTTTGCATCATTGATCCCAAGAAGTAACTACTCAAGTAAAAGAATTTATTCATCTACTTTAGATTTTCCTCATCTATCCATTTCATTTACTTACCTTTTTTCTCTTAGTAAATCTCATCACTTTAGTTTTTCTTAAGTTGATTTTCATCCCAAACAACCTTTCCTTATTGTTAAGTGCCTTTACTAGAATTTATAGAACCTTTTCAGAATCACATAATTGCTTTGTTATTTGCAAAGATGAATCAGAAAAGTGATTATCGGATATCACGCATATTTATTCTCCTCAAATTATATTAATTTCTTCACATGTATTTTTATATTACAAAAATTTAATATACATGTATATTTCAATGTTTTCTTTTAGCAAATGAAGTTCAATAAGCACATCATGGTTTTTTTGTTTATATAATCATTATTGATCATTATGATTCGACTTAGCGTTAGGAGTTAATGGAAGTTGTTTAAGCAGTGACATGATTTGATATTACCACGCTATATATGACCATTATTTCTATATTAAAACATTAATACCATTGTATTTCTGTTTTGTAACGCATTTATACTTGTGTAGCCTGAGTGATACCAAGGAAAGAAACTTGTGTATTAGTTAAGCAGAGGCCAGAAATTGACATGGCAGCTGAAGGAAACAATTCTAGTATCTCAATCTTATGTGGTAAATATTCCTTAAGCTATCGTATATTCATGGATACCATAGTTTTTCTTCCCATGAAATAGAGCTGGGGAAGTGATGTTGCCTTATTTTTTGGGTTGACTTATATACTGAACACAGGCTAAAATATGAAATTCACTCTAAAATTTTAGGGGTCGGCTTGTACGCTGGGTCAACTTATACGGTATATGTATTAGGATAGATGAAAAGTTTTAAAAAAATGATTATTCTGTTTGATCTTGTCCTTATTTCAGGACGGAACCTAGATTAACAGCTACATAGAAACAGGTCTATCTTACCGCATGAATAAGTACAATTGTCAGAGCAACTCCCATTAGAAGTGCAGGATTCCTTATAGCTGAGCCTCCCCATAGAGGACCGAGGATCAGCCCCATGTAAGATGCAAATCGTCTCAAACCTTGTCCCATTCCTGAAATTCAGATTTCAAAAATTACTTCTTGAAGAAAAAAGGGATAGTTTGGTTTGAAAAGATGATAAAAATATTTAATTCATCAATGTACTATTTAGTTTGATAAAGTAATTAATCTCTTCTTGTTGGTCTTCAAATTAGATCTTGTAGGAAGTAGAAAGTACAAATTTAATTTATAATCAATTTTCAGTCTTATACCAAATAGTTTAATCTCTATCTGTATGAATGCCATTGGAAGGAATTTATGATAATAAATATTTAGTCTCATGAAATTGTTTAAACTGGTTTTTAAATTCCTATAAGAAAAATTCCCAATAAAGAGTGGCCATGAAAATGGTCTGACAGGGCCAAGTCTTATGCCCAGATCTCCTAAATGCTGATATATCACTTTTGCTCTCTCAATTGAGCTATCATGCCATGACATCCTAACATGCCATTTGGGAGATTTTTTTGGCAAGTGCCTGTTAGAATGTTCACAATAGCTCAATTGGAAGAGCAACATGCCTTTGAAAGGGGACTGATTTCAATTCACCTACAATAAATATCTATTCTTACCTTGTATCTCATTGGGTAATGACTTAGAAAGCAGAGATGCATTTGATACTGATGCAATGGGGTAAGCAAATCCAACAGTGAAGCATCCTCCGATAAAATAATAGAAATCATTCATTCTGCCTGAAAAAGTCACAAAATGTAAGCGTATGAATGAAAACAAAATGCATATGTATTAAAAATGTATAAAAATATACAACAATTTTTAGAAGATAATATTTATGGTCATTAAAATTTTGAAGTCATTATTTTTTAAGGGAGTTATTAAGGAATAATCAATTGGAAACTGTGAATGCATCTAGCAAAATTCTTTATATAATCCACTTAGTCCTCTATTTTATACTTTTTTGGTATCAAAGAAATATTTGTTGCTGTTAATTATTTCTTTGGACCAATGGAGTCAAACCATTGAAAAAATGCTTGTATGTAAATTTAAAGAAATTATGTTAAACTACTCCTCCTGGGAATGAAAGTAATTTATATTTTGTGATAATCACTACAGCCAAATGTCTTACGTTTTAAATTTTTAAGATTAGACAGTGTCAGGACCAGGCTCGTGCGCACGGAGGGGGGTTTTGGGGGTCCGAACCCCCCCCATGAGGATCCTTCCTACAAAAAGTTCCACGAATGATGAATTGAAGATAGGATAAAATAAAATTATTTTATTTAATGTTTCATTTAGAAAACTTTTTCTTCCAAAATTTAGTGCCTCTTTCAACTTTCATGTTAACGTCTGTCAGGACTCCTTCTTTCGTCTTGGAGAGTCGCACTTTCGCGCTAGTCAGAAATCCAGTTTCACGAACAAAAGAGCCTAAAAGCACCCGCTACCAGCGTGCACCTGACTGAAAAACCCCTCCCACGAGCAAATCCTGCGCACGGCCCTGGTCAGGACACTTGTTTGCCTGATATTAGCATTTGTTCTTGCTTAATTCTACTAGCTTCTTTATTACCTATCTGCATGTATGGCAGAACCACCAAAAGAATTATGAATCCTGTCATCAGGAGCAGTTTTCCAACCAATTGGAGGACGGTATCTGACACATGGTGAGATAATGGAATGAGAGCAGCAAATAGAATGAGGCACTCCAAACCCCCAACTAAGTAGGCCATGCTTATAGCTATATCTCCAAAGCCCCATACGTCTTTCATATACACAGGTATAATAGTCTAGAATAAATAAAAATATTATGTACATTCGCATAAATATTTCCAGATCAAGGCAAGATTTTATTTGAATTCATTCTATAAATATAAGAGATTACATATGAGAGAAGTTTTTGTTTCTCAATATTGCTTATGGATGAGATGAGTATGAAAATTACTAAGATATATGTGGACCTACATTATGAGATCATCAGTTTGAATGTTATGAAAATGGTCATTCAATTCTGAAGTAAGTATCTCACTTGTTATCTTGCCTTGTGAGTATCATTCACTCTCCACAGATTTTGTTCTCTGATAGTGAGGAAATTCAACAACCCTTTTGGCCAATGACTTGATTGGCTTACCAGCAATGTTTTCTCCAAGGAGATGTAGAATATCTATCTTCATTTAAAATGCACATAGACCTACCTCTATTAATACTTGACAAAAAAATAGGGTGAATGCTGTTCCAAGGAGGCTGACAAAAACATCACTCAGTATTCCTGTTAAAAGAAAAGTGAATCCAAATTTTAAAATTCCATGCGTTACAAAAAAATGAAATGATTAATTTGATATGTGAAAATAAATTCTAAGAGCATCTTCTATACCATTTTGAGATGAAGGCTGGTAGTGCTGTTCAGTCATTGAATATCCTGGATCTAGGCTGATGGATGCCATTAAATTTGCAATTGAAGCCACAGATGACCGAGAACTTCTTAACATTGGACCACTCTCATATACTCCACGCCTTTCCCAAGGTGGGTCTGTACTTAGTGATTCATCAGAACTATCCTCTATTTGAAATTCTTTTTGTGGAATCACTAAACCCAGGAAATAATAAAATTATTTCAGCAGTTACATTCCAACCTCTCCTCGTACAACATTCACATTCATTACTACCTATATGTGTACATTATGTCCAAATAAAGTCATCAAATTAAATCACAGGATATATAACTGTAGGAAATAATTTTGCTTGATTGGCATCATACATGGCATCTATAAAATAGAGGGTATGTTTGATAAACTCATCAAGATAGATATATAGATTGAATGTAAAGTAAGAAATTGGAATGCAGCTAATAATGAATTAGAAGTTTAAATGCTCCCCAAAAGCTTTTATTCCATGTTCCTCACTACATTGGTGCTTCTTAGAAGGTTAGTAATAACATAGAGTAATATAGTATAGTATAGTTACTCTATGGTAATAACTTATATGCCTTTCTGTTGTATTGAATCTGTCCTTTACATGAAAGAGTTCACAATATAATCGCCATAACGATTGACATACAGCATAAGATGTTATTTATAATCATACAGACTCATGGCATGATATGTACTATTAATCAAAGTGTCTTGATCAATATCTTGATTTGGATGTAAGTATTGTTAACTCAAACAACTCAAAGTTAAAAGTTAAAAACCTTAATTTATGTCTCCTCATTAATTATTTCATTAAGCACTTAAAAATTCAACAAGTCATAGTTAATGCTGATAGAATGGAATTAGGTTATCAATTGTGAAAAATATAAGGATTTATTTCTGACTGAGATGCATTAATTACCAAAATTTTATGAAATATTTCATAGGCCAACCTTTATGTAAGTATGCATGGTACATATGTAATTAATGGAATATTATTTTTCATTTTCTATTTTGAATAACATACATGGTCTGTCCCAAAAATAAGTTGAATGAATCCGGGAAAAAAAAATTATTACAGATAAAAGTACAAACGACTAAACATCTTCAAAGTAGCACGTTTGTGCGTTGGAACACCATTCCCCAAAGTCTCTGTCAGTCATGGTATGCTTCCTGGAAGGCGTCAAAGGGGACCTCCTTCAGATACCTCATCATGGCTTCTTTGACAGCTTCCAGCATCCCAAAATGGTGACCCTTTAAGTTTATCTTTATTCGTGGGAACAAAAAGAAGTTCGGTGGTGCCACGTTAGGACTGTACGGTGGCTGTGGCAGTGTTGCCTGACCAGGAACTTGGTCACAATGAAGGCATTTTGAGATGGTGCGTTGTCATGGTGCAGATGCCAGTTGCTAGTGATCTCCTTCCTGACGTGTAGCACTCTTTTTCGGAGACTTTTGAGGACTTCCATTTAAAAATTTACTGTTATCTGTTTATCCCTGTGGCACAAACTCTGAGTGGAGCATCGCCTTCACTAGGGATTTCCTCATTTTTGCCTTTTTTGGTTGCGGAGAAGACTTTGAGTGCCACTCTGCACTGTGACTTTTGGACTCAGGATCATACCCAAACACCCATGTTATTTGGGACATTGTATCATTCCCATAAGCTTGCTTAAGCATGGTAACGGTCTCAGAACCCGATTTTCCAAGCTTAACGCAAAATTTTATCGAGTATTGCTGTTCCATCAAACTTGGCATCTTGAAGTTATGACTTGTCACTTGAACAGGGGTTCACACTAACAGTGATACGCACTGTGCAATGGCCCGCAGGCAACTGGTGAGGATAGCGTTACTTTACCAAGACCCCCAAGCACCTTTCCTACCACCGATCGTGCCACTACAGTCGTCTACGTCGGTGGGAAAAAATCATACAACTTACTTTTGAGACAGACCCTGCCTGCCAGAAATTTTTAAGCTAACTATTCATATGGTCATACATTTTATGTGATAACTACATCACAGGTAATGTAAAAATCAAGAAAACTCCACTTTTTAATAGATCCATCAAAAATTATCATACTCACAACTCACATTGATTTGTCTCAGATAACTGTTTCAACTGTTCTGTGAATGATGGGGAATCCAAGTCAGTCTCTTTTGAAAATTGAGAACATCTGTAATATTTCAGGTTTTCCTTGAAGGAAGAAGCTTCTGCATGGGATGCTTGTTCTGGAAAATATAATTTTGCATTCAATTTTTACTATATTCAGGATATAGAGCAAGTTTGTAGTAAATAATGTGATTCAGAATTCTTTAATATTTTTTCCTAGCAGTTATATGTTTCAGTAAAATAAGGTTTCTGCCAGGTATTGATTCATTTATTATAACTTAAAATTTTGCATTAATTGATAAACTTTTCTTTTTATGTTATTTCTGGTAAACCTTTATTGAAACTTTTTTATAATAATATATTAATAATTATCTTATTCATCTTCTCATTGCAATAGTGGCCTAGGTAGTGCTACTCGTTCATGTAATTGGCAATCATAAACCTTATTTTTAAAGATCTTTTAAAGATGTAAAAAGGAAAATCAAATAAGAGACCAATATCAAGATAAGACAAATCAATATTTTTGGATATATCAAATTAGGAGTTAACTGAAAACCAAATCTCAAAATAACTTTTATTGAATTCTGAGTAAAACCAAACCAGATAATTAAAACTACTGAAGCTGAACCAATATTTATTATTCAATAAGAACTGATTTCTGGTTTCCAACAATTACTTTTACTTAAGTGGAAATGGAGAAAAAATTAATAATCAAGAGTCAAATTTATTTGAAACTAAGTTGACTATAATTTGATCTTTGTAAATATATATTTATAAATATAATTTCTTCCATATTACCAATTACATTCCAAAATTTAATGCAATATAATGAACATTGTCAATAAAAAATTTTCTGGAGGATTACGATATAGGTGCTTGGAATGAAAGAAAACAGTTTGACTTTGTTTGGAAGAAACAAATTGAATGAAACTTGAGAAGAACTGATAAACATAATTTTTATTAAACTAAAGCAAAAACTAGGACAAAAAATGGCAGTTTTGTGGCATGATTGAAGTTAGGATGCAAGAAAGATTACAGGGAAAGCTTAGCATTATCGAATTGTATAAATGACAGGATTAGCAAATTAAGCAACCCACCTTTATCTATAAATGAATGATGTAGCAAGGTAGACATTGAGTGCTTCCTGCTTCCAGAAGTCTCTTTTGGATCCTCTGACTGGGATCTTAATATCTCATAATTTTCCAGAGGCATTGAAGTGTAATCATAGCGACCAAGGAATAAGTGTATTGGAAGGTAACCCACTAACCACAATGTTGCCATCATAAGTCCTGCAGCATTTGTACTGTTGACATATACTGGACCAATCCGTATATCGATTTTGGTTAGAAGAACCTCTCTCATAAAGAAAATAATTTCAATTAAATTTCATGTAATATTCAAGAGTAAAATTAGCTAATATTATCAGTGCAGTCATTCAGTTTGAACCTTGTCTTGATATTTTAAGTATGCTATATTTTATTCATTTTCAAAACCAATTTGCTGAAAAATTATGAATGCTTATCATGTTGTGTATGAAGTTTTATTTTAGCACAATGCCTTCCAACCTTTTCTCGCACATAGTTTACTTGTATATCTTTAAAATTAAGTTCTCATCAAAGGAGAAGATTTCTGACTTCATTAAGAATAGAAATTGATTTTGAAGGGTGCACTTTCCAAAAAATGGAATATTTTTATGTATTTACTTGAATCAAAGTAATAACTTTTCATGAAAAAAGGATGGATGGATATTATGAGGGGGACCCAAGTCTTACTCTTGGACTGCTGCAGAGCAGCCATACACCAGTTGAGAGCTCTCTCTTTAAGTAATGCAATTTCATGAATTTATTTTGAGGAAATTATCTTTAAGCTTTAAAATGTATTAAATAGCAAAGTAGCTAATTCGATTTTAATATTTTTATATTGAATGTGTATTAACAGGGTACGAGTTGATGTGAAACACATTAGTATATTTCTTAATAATTTCACACTAGAAATCAGTATTAAAACTGTTCTTGATAATTTGTTTTTTAGGACACTGTCTATTCTCCTGAATTAGATCTTTATTTTATGTATACTTTTATCGTGCTTATTGACTCAAATAAATTATTCGTATTACAACACATCTTACCTGACATGCAGGACCAAACAGGACTCCCATTTGGCGTGATGCATTACAGATAGAAATAATAGCTGTCCTCTCCTTGGCTGTTGTCACACGGCATACATATGCTAGCAATGCTGCTCCTGCAGCTGTTCCCACTCCTTCAATAAGTTATAAAAATGGCATTTAATTTTTGTACATTGATTGCATTATCAGCAACAAACAGATGTTGGAATATTTCTTATGAAATTCTCTAAATATCCAGCCAAATATTTTATGCATTCCTCTAATTAAAAGTTTCATTTTGTTTACTGGATTATTGCATAAATAATAATCTCTTGCAAAGTTGTCAGTTTAGGTCAGAATTGTGCATAAAGGTGAGGCCACTTCAAAAGATAGTCCCACAGTACTTAAAAAAATATTGGGTGGCAACTTTACTCTCCAGGTCATATGGTTGACCATATGGCTACATAAAATAATTTCATATTCTATAGCATTTCTAAAACCAAATTTTGAGCATTCTGAAATGAATCAAATAATATTCAGCAGATATTTCTATGTTGAAAGTATTCTTTGAGTCCTTCTCTGAATTGTTCTTAAAATGATTTAATGAAGACTATATAAGATTAAATCAATATCTATTTAGCAGCTACCTTCATTTTGTAAAATGTTCTTTCAGTATAACTCTTACAATTTCTTTTATTTCCCCCAAAATCATATGCTATTTATTGCTTTTCTGAAGAAAACACATTGTTCTTATCATAAGGAAAGAAGCACTTAAATTTTTATGTGGAATTCTCTCTTTTGAAATGTTATATTGCTGACATTTATTGTATAAAATCTTATGCATACATTAAATGTTATTAAGATGCTACTAAATAAAACCCCTACCACACATTGATGCATTAGCCTATATACTATCTGTATGTAATGTCTTATTACCTACGTAATACATTTGAACACGAATATTTTTAGGGTTACTAAAAGAAAGGAAAGTTTTTTTCTGGGAAGGCTGAGAAGCATTGTTAGGTATGGAGAGGGAATACAACTTCTTTGAAAAAGTTAACATGGAATGGAAAATTTTGATTGCCATAGCACATATATCAAAATGAATAAACAATAATTAAGTAATGCCAAGTTAAAGGATGATCATTTTGAATAGGGTAAATAATTATTAATATGTTTGTGGTGGGCTGAAATTTTCAATTTTCATCCTAAAATGTTAATAAATATTTCTAATGTGTTGTACCACCCCACTAGCCCCACACTACTCCCAACATGAGATAAGGTTCTTGTCAATTAGCATTATAATCAGTTAACATAGTTATATCCTGGTTATTTTTAATTTAAAAGCCACTGTTAAATGTATATCACAATATATTCAAATTAATTTATCTTTGAATTGGGGAGGAAAACAAAACTTAATACTCTTATCCTTTGAGAGATTTTGGAATAATAAATTTTAAAACTTAGTTCTTAAATTTAACATGCTCTTTAAAATATACCAAATGTTTATTTCTATGTAATTATATCTATACTCACCACAGAGTAAACGACTTGCCACAACATTCCATATATTTAATCCAATGGTATATTGCAAATTTCCAAAAACCATTAATATAACGCATATCATGCAAAATATTCTTGTCTTCTTTGGATATGCATCAGCCAAGTGCCCTCCTATAATTCCAGCAAGAGCTCCGCTAAAACTGTATGCTATAAAAAATTGATTTTATATAGGTAATCTATTGAAAAATAATTCAACTTAGCACAGATCATGCTATAGCAGGATGAATTTATCATATAAAATTCCAATTCTAATTAATTTTTCATTGTATACAGTCTCACAAACATTTGTTTGGTGATTAATGGAATGGTGATGGTACCGTTATAGGTTTTTACAAACAGAACTGTACAGGGAAAGTCCCTTTGATTTGTAGTTTTACAGCAACACTTTTAATCAAATTATGTTTTAACCAAGACATGAAATCTTTTATACTATCTGTAGCTAAATTGAATGATTGTTGATAATTGAGTATGGCTATAGTTTTGAAGGATAGTAATTCAATTTTGTAACTTAGCATTCCTACATTTTACACTTTACATTACTCGAAGATTCACTTTTGAGCAGAATTGTTGGCCATTTTGGTGCTTTAAACCAATCAACCAATTGTTTTACACTACAGTTTCTACTCAGAATTAAACTGCATACACAGCAATAGAGTTTGAAAATTTAACTGCAGTTCTCATTAATTAAAAAGAAGGTAAAAAAATGAATACAGGGTGTCCGGATGAAAGGTATACAAAATAAAATACTTATATATCTTGGAAAGTATTTATTATACACATGTCTGGTATCCACCATTTGAAAGAGATTCTCTCAAAGATTTTTTTATGTAAAATTTGCCCGAACAATGAACAGTAATCAATGCATGCGCTGATATCTGTCCATTATTGGGGCTCACTTCCTACCAAGTAACAATGGCGACACTGTTGCACAGAGAAGGTTGCATGCTTGTTTTGTGTTGCCAAATTAAAGTCCATGATGTCCGTTCAGGGTTGTTTTAGAACTCAATATAGACCTGAACCTCCAACAAGCAAAACCATCTGGTTCTGGGACAACAAACTGAGAACTACATCTACATTAATCTACAGCTACATTAATACCCTGCAAGCCGCCTTTCGGCATGTGGCAGGGGGTGTAAACACCAGTTGAATTTGTACTACTTCCTTATTCGGTTATTGTCACGTATTGTTCGTGGAAAGAATGAATCTCTAAAACGATTCATCCTAGCATCTATTTCTCTTAACTTACGGTCATTATCAGAACGACCGAAGTAACAGGGGGGTTGCATGATACCGATTGTATCTTCCGAAAATGTGGTTTCCCTGAATTTATTAAGCAATCGCAGCCTAGCTTCCAATCTCCTTTCTTTCAAGGATTCCCAACCTACATCTGAGAGCATTTTTGAAACGCTTGCATTTTTATCGTAGCATTTCTTAACAAAACGAACCGCTTTACGCTACACTTTCTCGAGTTCGCGAGTACACGTTACATCCGCTGGATCCCATACACTTGCCGCATATTCCAGAAGGGGTCTGACCAAGGTAAAATAACATCGCTCTCTCACCTTTTCATAGCATTTACAGACAATACGCTTTACAAAGCCAAGCCTTTTACTTGCTTTGCCGCAGATTTTTCGAATATGCGTGCTCCAATTTAAGTTATTAGTAATGTTGATCCCGAGATATTCAACTGTATCTACTACTTTGATACTAATTCCATTAATTTTGTATGGGTGATTTGGACGCAATTTTTCTTTTCGAAGAAATTAACTACGGAGCATTTACCTACGTTAATATCTAATTCCCATTTTTCGCACCACCTTTGGATGAGGACCAAATCGTTTGAGAGAGATGTCCGGTCTTCCTCGTTTGTTATTTCCCTATATATAACCGAGTCATCCGCAAATATCCTCACATTGCTAACTATCTCGTCACTCAAGTCATTGATATAAATAAGGAAAAGAAGAGGTCCAATTACACTACCTTGAGGTATGCCAGAGGTAACTTTGACTCTATTTGAGCTAACGCCATCCAGTACAACTTGTTGTTCCCTCTCGTAGAGAAAATCCTTAACCCAGTCGACTACTTTCTTGTTAATGCCCGCTATTTTAAGTTTGTGAATTAGTTTGTAGTGGGGTACTCTATCGAATGCTTTTTTGAAATCTAGGAAAATAGCGTCCACTTGCCTTTTACTTACGGCCGACTTTAAGATATCGTGTACAAATAGAGCAAGTTGGGTTTCACATGATCGGGACTTACGAAAACCATGCTGGTTCGCGTCGAAGAATTCATTTCTATCTAAAAATCCCATGAGTGAGCTTACAACAATATGTTCCATTACCTTTCCAGACAACTATGAGATGCCTGAGAGATGGATCGGCAGAGGCAGGGCCAAATGCTTGCCCTCGTAGGTCGCCAGACTTAACCACATTATTTTTAACCACATCGATTTTTCCTGTGAGGTTATGTGATTAACATTGTCAACCAGATGAAAATCAACACTAATGAGCATATGAAAACCCACGTAATTAATTCTATAGCAACTGTAACACCCAACATGTTTCAAGGAACATGGGATGAGGTAGAATATCTCTTGGATATTTGTGGTGCCACCAAGGGTTCCCATATTGAAATAAATTAAGTGAAAAATAGAACTTTTAGTGTTTTATACTGCAATGCTGAAAACCAGAAATGTTTTTAACAAATACTTTTCAAAATATAAATATATTATTTTGGATACCTTCTATCCACACACCCTGTATTTATCCACTACCATTTCAATAATGAATCTCCACATTGGTTGTCAAGATCTTGAAACTGCTCCAGATAGAGATGGAAATTCTTTTATATACTTTTAGGACCCATCATAGAATGTAGCTTTTATAAATGCAGGGGAATTATTGACTTGGATATGTACCTAAAAGATGTACAGATAATGATGTGTTGTAACTTAATAGAAGGGCAGTAAAAGTTAATTGAATGCAGAGAATTTCCTGCAATGTCTATAGTTCTTCAAAGATGACACTAGCCAAAATTAAGCATCACAGGTCTCATGACTAGAGTGATTGTTACTCAAAATTTATTTCCTTTTTGTAAGCTCGTCTTAGAATGTTTAGCCAGTTTGCATAGGAAGTTAACGAGTTGTATGAAAAAATTGTGAATTCTGTATGTAGCATGCATTTGTGAACATTAATATCTATAGGCTGATAAATGTATGCTTTTGCGTATTGCTGTCAGGGTGAGTCAATAGGAAACCTTAAAAGAATTGCAAATTTTAACCAGATTTTGTTATGCTAAGGCTATCTATTACTGGGTATTCAAGATAGTAAGAATCTTGCCATGCAGTTTTACTAATCATTGTTTTTACTTTGTTGTAAGCAGACCAAAACTAATATGCCAGTATCCTTCGAGATATACTTCAAATAGTGCAAAATAATCTAATTTTTGAGAAGCAGGGGGAAAATTCAGAACATATACATGAGAGAAAGTTAAAGTAAAACTTTTTCTAACATTATAGTAAGAGTATAGACAGTGAAGGAAATTTAAAAGTGGAGTTGGAAGAGTGGCCAAAATAATATTACATAGCTCTATTGGTTACCAAAGTTATGCTAATGCTTTCCTGGGATTTGTAGTGACTCATTCTAAAAACATTATTTACCATAAGGATTAACAATTGTAAATCACATTGTGGCCTTCATTGGAACTATTTAAAACCTTTAATAAGGTCCAAATAATTTTTCCCTCCATTCTGGCATACAGCTTCAGTAAAATAATACTATCCCACACATGTATTGTATTGGTCTTGATAATATCTCTGATTCCAATTTTTGTAATCCTCTACTCCACCTTTATTTGCCTCTTTTATTTCCCTGAGATTATCATTTTTTGAGTTACTTAATGAGGCTGTTAGTATAAAGAAATTTTCCAAAATCAATGAGGTAAAAACAGGGGTGCCTATATATATGAGTGATCACTGAAATAAAAAAAATATTTCTACCAAGAATCAAAGCACCAGAGAATTGGTGGCATACATTAACACATTGAGTATGGGGGACCACTTGAGCAATCTGCATGGGCCCCAAGTGATGGCACCTGGCCACTCAAGTGGTCCCTCTCTTTTCTGCATTGGTTTTATTGGAGGAAGAGGAAGCAAGCTATATGCTTGAATCTTCAGATGGCTCTCTAGCCATCACTTGAAATTTAGCATTTCTTTCTGTTTTTATTTTGCCAAGCCCAAAAATCAGTCCTTATTGAAAGCAGTAAACATTGAAGGGACTATATTTAAAGTGAGGACAAGTTTTCATTTCTACATTTTTGTAATTTCTTAATGAAAAAGTTTTGAGGGTACTTAATTTGTGACTTTATTCTGTTTAGAAAAAATATAAGATAGCAAAAATATAGTATAATCATATGAAAACTCTAAAAATGGACTCTCTCATTTACATTTAAACCCTGCAATCCACCAGTGGTGCATGGCAGGGGGTGTAAGACACTGAAATACCTATCAAATCTGGAGAGCTATTAGCTTCTCTAATACTTTGCAGTAAAAATGACCAAAAGTAGCTATCAGTCCTGGCAACTACTTCCCGGTATCACTTTTTTGATTTATCTTGAAGGTCACGTAAGTTAACTGGGATAACAATATCAGTTATCTCACCTCAAAATCGGTAGTGATAAATTTATTATAAAGCTTCCGTCAATATTCAAGTCTTCTATCACTAAGAGACTTCGAGAGAGAGTTCTCTCTCTTTGATATCTAATCTTTGATTCCTTTTTAATACAGATATAGACCAGACCTAACAATTATCACCTCATTTAAAAAAAGGATGTGAATGAATAATGAGCTATATGTTTTTCTTCCTCAACCATGAAATCACAATGGAATATAGTCATCCCTTGATAACATTAGGGATAGATCAACTTTGATTCTTACCTGATAGAGTAATACCAAGCATGTATTCATCTTCGACCCCAAGGCTCTGGATGTACTCCCAAGCAGAGGGAAAAATCACAGCTGTAATTGGATGAAAATCATGAGTCACTAAAATTTGAAAGTGCAACTTCCGAATCATATTCAATGTGAATTTTACTGCTTTTAGGTCCCTGGATTTCGAGTATGTTCTCACAAATAATATTCATTGCCAATCGCATTCATACTAAATTGAGTGTGATGAAAAATATTGAATATTTTCATTAACAATTGATGAATCTATAGGATAATACATGGTAACAAAAAAATGAGTATGGAAATATTTTGCATTCTTTAGAAAAGTCCTCACCATTCACCTTTCATTAAACAAAGCAGATAGTTTCGGTTTAAAATACTTTACATGAATTGTAAATTTGTACTGAGAATTAGGAATTTCAAATTTTATTTTAGTTTTATTGAGATTTTTATGATTGAGATACAGAATTCTCTATTTTTGTTCTTTTTAAAATAGAATTAGATTTCTTCAGGAATATATAATTTATTAAATGAAAGGCTTACAGATCCTAGGATCAGTTTGTTATCTGCCATATATGTTATTAAATTTTTAAGTAGAGGACATTATAATTTATTTACTTCTCACTCCCTGTCAGATGAAAATCTATCTCCAAACTACAGTCTTCACTACAACTGAGGCAAGTGGTTTTTAAAATGGTAATATGGTCATCAAATCAACTTCTTATTGCCCACTCCATTTTGAAGACTGCAATCAATCAAATAGCTTCTAGTTCAGGTATCTTATTAATTTTATCCAGAGGCATTATAGCCTCAGCCAGGAACCAAATTAAATTCTACGTCTAAGACATTTAAGACTTGGGTATTCAGAAACCTAATTTTAAGGTTATATATATATGCTGGATTTTTTTGGAAAGATACCCTTTCAAGATATATTTCTCATCATGTACTTCTCAAAATCTAAAATCTTAGGTAAAACATATTAGGTATGATACAAAATAATTGCTTATAATGGAGTAATAATTGACAGTATGCATTTTAAAACTTAAGAACTTATTGAGAATATTACATAAAATGTAGTTATTTCTTTTATTATTTTCCCTTTTCTTTGCTGAATTCAAATTCACCCATTTGCTTGACAATTATATAGTGTAATAAGTATTAGTAATACTACACAATGTATTTAACGATTATGAGTATCTACTGACTAAAAATAAATTTTGATGAGATTATTAGCTATATTTTTGATCAATTCAATTTATTTTTCCATACCCAGAATACCCTATGACTGGAAGACTTGACTATAATTCCTTGTAATAGGAAAGGCTAGCAAAGAATGTGTAAACATAAAGTAGCCCTAAGCATATTATGATACTTAGATGTGAGTTGTCTGATTCGTTTTGAAATGTTAATTTGTATAGATGTGTGAAAACTCAGAGTTTATTGTGTGTTTATGACAGTACTTCTTCAAATCAACATATAGTCACAAGTACAGAAAATTTGACATCTTACAAGGGGAGACTCTCACTTTTGTCCGGGATTTTGATGAAATTTTTTGTAGTGGTGCAGGAAGTTGAGTAATGAAAAAATGTATTGCCGTTCGTCTGAATGGGTCTAAGTGTTTTTACAATAATTGATTGAAAATCGATAATCTGAGTATAGGCAACCACGCATTACACACCCGCGCCGGCCGAATCGGTAGAAAATAACCCGCTGTTTGCCAGTAATTCTATAATATTATTTTTATTTTCTTTTATTATATTTTTCTTTGTTACTCACTGATAGACTTAAGAGCAATATTTCCATTCTTGCACTCGATATCCGATCGAATAACCTTATTTCAACCAATTGAACTTCGATTGAGGGAGACCCACACTTAAAGTATGATGAATGAAGGTTCGTAACATAGCTTTCTGGAATCCTCTGGTATTTGGTGGTTATAACTAAATTGGATTTTTTAAAGTGATAAATATTTCTTAGTTCTTTTGAACATCCGAAAAACAACTACTTAGGCAATTTGAGCTTCTTATTTCGCTGATTATATCCACACCTCCCTTACTTTAGTATCCATTTCAGAGATGCCGCAAATATCCTTCATTAATCAATATACTACATTTTTGATGTGTTTTCACACGGTTCTTGATATCTCCTGGAATTTTTCCGCAGCGTTTGACGTGCACTTCATGATTTTGACGTTGCTTGCAAGCAATGTTTTACAATATGTACATTTCATTTTGGCGCTCTCTAGTGCGTCAGAACATTTTCTGATCAGATCCCCCTTTCTAGGCATTCTTTATGACCAAATCCGAACGATGATACACACGCCCAAATAATCCACACAATGATACGTCTTCAACGCAGAGCTTGAAGCGAAGCAATGAATTTTTTGAATTGCAACACGTGAATACGTGGTGTCAAGAAACAACTATGTACACTATTTTCTGCTCAGCAACATAAAACATAGCGGTCACTAGTGAACCATATGGGGCCAATTTTCGAAATTCGCTACACTTTATCATAGGTTGCTTCTACAAAGCTTTTAACTCGTTTTAATTTTATCATGAAGACAAACTTCCATAAAGTTACACCTGAAACTGTTGATTTTATACAATGCATCAGCCTTGAAAACATATAAACACTTGTGTTTCTTTTAAAATCGTTTTAAAAATTAGAGAGTTACATTATTTATAAGCTATTAGGGCCAGGTCAAGTGCAAAATTTACTAATCAGGATAGTAAATTTATCGGATAAACCACGAAGAACGCCATCTCAAAAATTGACGAAAAAACGTTTTTTTTTCACACTCATTTCAAGAAGAATTAAAAAACGTTTTAAACAATTAAAACGTTTCATTTTTTCGATGTTCCCATCTCTAGGCGGGCTCCGCAACTCAAACTCCGCAACATATGATGAGATATTTTTTGACAACGAAAATATGCCACCATGCGCCTTAAAGGTAATACCACCGAAATGCACACCATTATGCCATCCTTGTGATGTGTATTTTTATAGAAAAATCAAGATATTCGTTTCAAGACTACAAAACCGTAGGTACTTATCTCATCCAGGAGAAACGGGAAATATGCGTCAAAACTTGCGAAGGAAAGAAGTTTCTTTCAAAATGTGCGCCATAAATATTTCCCAGACGAAGTGCTAAAGAAGAATTGCGCTTATGAAAGGCAATGCTTTATAAGATGCTCATGGTGCTGTACATGTATGTGTTTTTGTTGTTTTTTTGATAAATTTCATCCCGATACTTGTAAAGGAACACAATGTTATGGCTAACAGAAAAATTAAAGACAAATTAAAAATACCAATAAATCACATTATTTCACTGATTTGCATAAACAATTAAATTTTATGAACTAACTGTTATTTAAAGTCACCAAAATCAGATCCTGTAATTAGTATCGACTTCAATAAACATTGCAATAGAAGTTATTTATTTTGGATAAAGCTTCACATGCTCACAAGAAGAAAAATCTCTTCTAATCATTGAATTTAACGATTTCATTAATTATTGAAATTAACAAAATTTAAGATTCATTTAAGTAATAATTTAAGACAATTCTCTCGTTAATTTAAAAATCATTAAAATATCTAAAATGAAGTTTAAAGCGCAAGCGGCAAAAAAAGACTCTGTCTTTCAGGGTACTCAAACAAAGATGTACACATTTTATGACACCCGCACGATCACGATACATTTTTGGATGAATGGTAGGTTTGGGTTTCTTCAAGAGCAGAGGTGACGTCGAGTAAGATTGAAGCTCTGGAAAGTTTCCCACTAACCAAGGAGTTGCTGGTGTATATGTAACCAGAGCGGATTGCTCATTATCAAGTCAAAAATCATAAGGTATCTACTGATTGGTGGAAAAATTAAAGTACTGAAGTAATCCGCTACTTTCTTGAATCTTGAATCAGTCGAACGCAAGTTTCTTTTGCGTTACGAACCTTAAATGAAAAATCGCGCTTGTGAATGATATTTTACGGGCCTACTATCAATTTATGAGAATAGCCAATGTAGTTATAACCACTAAATACCAGAGGATTCCAGAAAGCTATGTTACGAACCTTCATTCATCATCAAGTGTGGGTCTCCCTCAATCGAAGTTCATTTGGTTGAAATAAGGTTATTCGATCGGATATCGAGTGCAAGAATGGAAATATTGCTCTTAAGTCTATCAGTGAGTAACAAAGAAAAAATATAATAAAAGAAAATAAAAATAATATTATAGAATTACTGGCAAACAGCGGGTTATTTTCTACCGATTCGGCCGGCGCGGGTGTGTAATGCGTGGTTGCCTATACTCAGATTATCGATTTTCAATTAATTATTGTAAAAAAACTAAGACCCATTCAGACGAACGGCAATACATTTTTTCATTACTCAACTTCCTGCACCACTACAAAAAATTTCATCAAAATCCCCGGACAAAAGTGAGAGTCTCCCCTTGTTAGTGTAAGTTAAAGGAAGAACAGATATGAAGGTATTATTATCAAAAGAGGAAAAATGAAGTGAATGATTACAGGCTGAAAAGTAAGAATTTACATGTAGATGAGTGCATCGAGAAGGATCCTTGAATGATTTATTTTATGAGAATAGATAAATGGGTGAAGAGATAGGAAAATATACAGACGAAAGTAAGATTATGATGGATTAAGTTCTCTCGGGATGCAAGCCGGGTGGTTTCTTCGATGTCTCTCAACGTTTTGGTCCCTGTCTCCGGAACCATCTTCAGGAGCGAAGTCTTCTTCTTCCTGTCTCGGGAACCATCTTCGCTCCTGAAGATGGTTCCGGAGACAGGGATCGAAACGTTGAGAGACATCGAAGAAACCACCCGGGTTGCATCCCGAGAGAACTTTATCCAAAATATTCGCCGGGAAAGCACCAGATCTTTTCTAAGAATAGGATGCCTAATATGAGCATGAGAAAACATTCTTTATACATTGTATAAAGGATTTTTCAGAAGGACATAGAAAATTTATGTGTATCATCATGTTTTGTTGTTTGGAAATTACTTCTCGGCTGTTCACGAAAAAACCATTAGTAGAAATTTAAGATTGAGTAGTGAAAATTGAGTCACAAAGGGGCAAAATCGAAAAGTTGTGAGTTGAGAGGGAGATGATTGGATTTGAAGGGGAGGTTTATACCTTGCTAGGGGAAATGCATGAACACATCACACACTATAACCCTGAGGATAAATTAATTTTCAAATACATGGCCACATAATTATTTTATATCTTGAAGTCACTACAGCCATTCTTGAGGAGCATTGCGGGGAGCTCCTTAGCCCATCCCAAGCTGTTTTATAAGAGGCATTATCAAGTATCGATGCATGCGGTAAGCCCCTTTTTCCTGGGAAAACGAAGTACACTAAACTCTCGCTAATCCGGCCATTCCTTGCACAAAGGGTGCCGGATTAGCGTGAGTGCCGGATTACTGAGAGTGTGTAAAAGATCATAGTGTCGTGACAGAGTTTTCGGTGCGCAGCCATAAAGAGAAATACACACTTTTAATATACTACGTAGGATACATACGGTAACGTAGAACTTAATGTATAAGAACGTGTGATAACTCATAGATACGAGGTGAAAAGTTAATTTAAGGTTAAGACATACATCTATCATTTAGTATGTAAACGGAAGATTCGTTATTACTTTCTTTAGAGAAGTCATTCAGGTTTTTATGAATGCATATATGTTTTCGGAATAATATGTAAACATAGTTAGCACCTACTGGTCTAAAAATAACCCTTCTCCTATGCACTTACGTCTTTTCTAATTTTTTCCACGCTTGCATTATTCCATAGTTCTCTTTTACGCCAGGTAAGGGTGCCGGATTACTGAGTGGCCGGATTACTGAGTGGCCGGATTACTGAGTGGCCGGATTACTGAGTGGCCGGGTTATTGAGGGCCGGATTAGCAAGAGTCTAGTGTAGTCTAGAATTCTCGATCAGTAATTTCAAATCCAATGAAGGAAGTTGGAAACCATAAATTGTAACATAATATTTACATATATGATACAAAGCATTCGTGGGGGAAATCAACACTAAAAGGAATAAAGTTGATAAGAACTTTTTGTCCGCTGTTTCCACTTTAAGTTTCTATTCTCTAAACACTGTGGATGTCAATAGGTACTTTTTCCCAAAATCGTAAGTATGAAAATTTGATGAGAGGTTGCTAGATTCCGAATGTTTAGCGATTAGTCTTCCTTGTTTATTGGAGGTTTAAAATCTCCAATGCCAGTTTTTGTCGGCGTTCATCTTCTCATTCCCCGTGTATTCCGAGAAAACAAGAAAGGACACCGCACTTTTTGAGAGCACTCATACCGGGTCAAAAACGGCCATTGGAGATTTAAAACCTCTAATTCCTTAACAGCCGTGTTCCAACTTTCCTCTCTTTTTTCCTTGTTTATGTATTTCAACGGGGAAAAAATCGTTGGGAAATTAATTTGAACGCGTTTAACTTAACGACAGTCGAAAGAGAACACCCAATTAATATCATTAATCTAAATTTCAAATTTGGATGTGCAACAATCCTCCGAAGAATAAAAGGGCTTTCAATTTACATTCTAAAAGGTTCTTATCACCCACCCAGTGACTTCAGGAATATATGTGAGCATCACAGCAAACAACATGGAGGTCTTTCACGGATAACAAGCAGGTTCCCTTTAAAGACGCTATAGGTTCCCAATAGACCATCGGGACCCTTCTTGCATTGTTACTGGACCTACGAGTAAGCTCAAACTCCAAGTTATACGGTAAAAATTCTTGAGTACAAGTGGTATACCTCATTACTTCGGAAAGCCGCATGTGTTGGTCGTCTAAGAAACCATCAGGCTACATTTGAGTGGCATATTACCAACAGTAAATGTTTTGATCACTGATATTATAACAGAGAAACACGAATTTAATGCCTACGTAAATTTAATAGCAAGTTTTTTTTCTGTTCCATTTTGTTCTAGCTCGACAAAATAAGGAGGAGAAAATGGGAGACAAAATTAATCAAATTTGTGAGTTTTTTCAGGAATTGATGTCCGCATCGTTCGCCCGAGAAGCCCGCTAATCCCTCTACCCTATCTTAAACTCTTCAATCACTTAACCGATGGGAACTGATCCTACAAAGGGAACTAATACTGAAAGAAATAATGGTTTTTGTGGCATCGACAAAATTAGAACCAAGAAAGTATATTTTCACCACAATTGTTTCACGGATACATTCTCTGCAGATGTGTAAATATACGAACAACTGTCAGGAACATGTTTATGAAATAGAAAATTTACTCACCAAATTCCACGCCTCCAAGGAATAAGTAACCACATATTGCTACAATAGATAAGCGTCTTCTTTTGTAAAAATCCATTTCATGCCGATGATAATAATGTGACACAAAGAAATTAATATATCGAGCCGAACTCTCTTATGAGGCAGTTGCCGAAGAATCTATGGGTAAGCCAAGTTTCCTTTCGTTGTAAAACAAATTGTAGAATGAGAATCCCTCTCCGAGTTTCCCGTATTCTTAAGGACGTTTACTTGTCTAGATCCGTGGAGCACTTTCCAAAGTAGAAGGGGCTGAGTGTACCGTATCGCGATTGAAGAAACTGTGGTTCAAAGGACGATTCGAAGACGTTATCCGTCGACAAACAGTTTGCACGCGTAGACCTCAATATTTGGCTATTATGAAGGCAGGATTTAGAGGGAATCGGTTCAAACCAAATTTTCCAAAGCTGATGCAAGTAGACCAAGTGAGGGGCGAAAAATGGGGAGGAAGATCTGGGACAACATCCTTTAATTCTCCGGTTGAAGTAACTTCGTAGCTATGCACCGTTATTGCCTGCTGTTGACCATAAAATATTATTTCTTCGCGATAAAAACATTTAATATTGTGTCCTTTCAGACATCTATATCAGCTATCGTTTGGACTCATCAACTACCCTGGGAAATCATTTGCCCTAAGAAGTCATTCGCAGCTCGAATTCTTTTTATTTTTTTGTTTATAAAGCCTTTCTTAATTTACTACCGATTCTGATTTAATATTTTACTATATACTAATATCGATTGAAGTATTTTATGAGTTATCATTCATATAGAGGCAGGCAAAATTAATAATGAGTATTTATTGTCTTATAGAATAACTGCTAAAATTATTTTTTGTCTTTCCTTTTATTTGGAAGATCGGGATTCAAGTATGCAAGTTAATCCAACTTTTTTTCAAAAGAGATTCATTGCAAAATTATTGATTTTGTTTGTAATCATATTACTTATATTTTTGATGGAATCTATTTACTGAAGAAGGAATACATTTTGTTTGTCACCTCAGGGTCTTACGGAGCGTAACATCTGCTACGATTACTCTTGAAATGTTAACCCAATTCGTTTTGGAAACCATGTTTATAGTAAAAAGAAGCGCAAGAAGATCCTTTGAGAATACAGTGGATTCTGTTACTTTGAAATTTTCTAAATGTAAATGCTTCAACTTATCCTATTTTTTAGTGGAACAAATTACCGAAGCTACTGAAATAAAACCAACGCGGTATTGGTTGTTCAATAATTGAGGGGTCATTTTACGGAGCACTTCTTTTCAGTACAAAAATCAACTTATGTTAGACAGAACTATTTTTGAGAATATTGAGAAGATTTCTGAGAGTAGAGAATTTTAAAACTTGCGGAAAATGTTTAGGCAGTGGAAAAATTCCAAAGCAATACTGCAACAAGGGGCAAGGAAATTGCCTGCAATGATACGAGATTCGATTCCATTTCGGAATGGCGGTTAACCGCGGTTTTAGAAAACTGTAAACTACGATTAGGCATGAAGACGTTCCTTATAATTGCCACCAGTGTTTTGTTTTCATATTCAGTAGTTGATTTACGTTTGATTTTCGTCTATCTTAGGGCCGGTGGGAAGCACAAGACTTAAATTAATTAAAACGCCCCGAAACGTGCACTAGGCTCAAATTATAACAATGTTAAAAATTATTGAATACGATATTAGGATAATATCTCTTGATATAATCAATGGAAGACCTCTTTACCTTGTGGTCTCATAACAGGAAGAAATGAACAACACTTTGTAAAAATTCCGCAGGTTTAATGTGACTATGAATTAGCTAAAAACCGATCTTACTGTTGTATTAAAGTTATGGAATTTTTGCAAAGTGTTGTTTATTTTTTCGTAATCCTTCTTTTGGAATTTGTACGTGCTATCTTGTTCAGCCTAGTATTTAGATTAAACTTACTCGATGCTAGGATAAAGTAACCATCTGTTAGCAGAAAAATATTTCATTACTATCAGCCCAATTTTCATTAAATTCCAATATTTTGTTCAAAAAACGTGAATAAAAATGTACAAAAAGATGGATTTAGAGAACTACCTTGATGATTATTAGTTATTTCGAAAACTTGAAGATGTCCATCGAATTCATAATTAGATTGAATTTCGTAAAGACAGTGAACTGCTTAAGAGGTTGAGAAAAAATAAAAACAAGGGTGTATGATAGTGCCCTATAGAAGAGATTATTGAATCATGTGAATGATCAAGGCCGAAACTGCACAAAATGATTATTAAATATGTATATATTTAAGGCAATAAAGACTAGTGCTTGATTTTCTGTCTTTGCAAAATGACAAATTGAAATGCTGTGAATTGCTATGCTCGTGTAGCGAGAATCATTATCCTAAGGATAAACAGGAGCGAGAAATACCAACATGACTTGTACATGAACCCAATTCTCCAACTTACAGAGCGACTTCATCAACACCAACAGCAATTTCTAGTCATTAAACTACCGCACCACGTCGATTTCACCCCAGTTAAAGGGATTCTCCTCTTGTTAAACACATTGGAAGAGACTATTGCATTTCTTTAACCTTGGATTTCTAGGCGCAAGTCTTATTGTGGTTATTCAAATATCATTCCCTCATTTTTGAAGTTATATCTAATTATTTTCAGAACTACCAGTCTTTCGCAAAAAGGTACGGAAAGAAGTCTTTGTTATAAGTACGAGGTTAATTCAATTCATAACCCTGTCAAGCTTTCTTTATGTAAATCTTACTGGTTGCTGTTTAATGAAGCTTCATGTGATTTTCTTTTAAGCGTGTGGTTGTATTTGGAAAATGACAGCAGTGATGTACGTACATTCTAGTTTATTTGTACAGATAAGAAGAGACCATTGCTCCTTTGACTAACGTAGGCGAAAAGTTAGATTCGGAGTGTCGCAAGCATCTGTGGAATGATGTTCGACCGTTAGTCACAACTCCATGAGATAGCAGTGATGTATACCCACTCCCTTGGCTCGCCTCACCCATTGACATGCCTCTTTTTATGGAGAGAACAGGAACACTGGTAGATATCCCGGAGGGACGCGTGTTGACCAGATGCAATTGTGTGGTTACCAATCAACATACATTTAGAAGAATGTCAATTGGTAACTACGTAGAAGTATCAACAGCGCGGTATATTTATTTGAGTATAGACTCTTGTAGGAAACGGGGAACTAAAGGAACTATTTTAATTCATTATTCGGAGAAATTTTTTTTAAGAGTAGCAAAAAACTCATTCTGGTGCATTAACATATGCATATGGTTCACAGGTCGTTCGGATTCCATCTCCCTCCAATCTATTGGAAGAAATAGATCAAAATTCATTCGTCATCTTTGCAGCCAAATGTTGAGGGTGGATCTTAAGAAAAAAAATGGGACGAATGTGACGTGAATGTTGGACAAAGGTTGGGTGGTTTGTTAAAATAGAAGTTTATACATATTTGGAAATTATAATCACTAATTATGAACATTGAATCTACTTATTCGACCTCGACTTTAGTCACTACCTTTTGTCGTCTTTTTGCTCTTTATAACGACTTTTCGCTGTGGACGAAGGCTCAATGAAAGATAGGATGACATCTGCAGAATCATTCGCTTGAGTGTAGATCACAAATAACACTTTAGGAGTCGCGATTCAAGTCATCCAGAAAAATAAAGCAAGTAACGACAGAAGTGTTTTGGCGGAATCTTGAGTAAAGTCGTATGGAATGGGAAAAGTTTGTGTTAATCAAGTTTATGAAAAGCGCGGCCTAAGAGATTGACAATAAGCTGTTTGCTGAATGAAATATGGTTGTACTCAAGGGCGTCGCCAGCCACTGGGCTAGGGGGGGGCAAGCTGCCTGATAAAATGAAAAATGCCTAACTTACAGGGGCTAGTTTATTCATGCCCGCTTCTTACTACAAATACGTCAAATCTTTCAAAAACTAAATGTATTGAAAACCGGAGGAGTTTAACGCTTATATGGCCAACTCATTAAACTTTCCAAGATAGAAGTTTACACAAGCAAACTATTGGAAACTTATCATAAGTTTTGTTTGGATTTCTAGTTTGGATACGTCCAATTCCTATTAAAAAGTCATTTTTTTCGATGCTAAAGTATTTTGATGCTGTAGATATATACTTCCCGAATCTTTGAGAGTTCTTTCTTCCAAGAGGTTGCCAAGCGCGAAAAGGAAAAAAATAGTTACCGTTATTTGACAAGCGATATAAAACGTCTCAATAAATCACCACATTGGTGCACCCATCCTTATTTGAACATCTTTTGCTATTAGACTATATCATCAGCAGCTTTCTTAGGAATGACTTCATCCTTTGCTATTAAAACTACCTCCTCTTCTACGAAACAAAAAATCATTAATATCAGATTAAATTTTCTGGTAGGCTTACAATTAAGCCTGATTTCGTTATTTATGTATTAGCCAATATTCAATTGAATGCGTCACATACCGGAGAGTAAAAATTCGGCTGCATTAAAATATTCTGTAGACTCTTGATTATAGTTGATATTATAAATGAATTTGCAGAAATCAAGTTATATACCAAGGTGGAAAAAATGAAGACGTCAACTAAAAATTATTTAGACTAAGTAATAGGTGGTTTAACCAGCAGAGAGATGATACAAAACCCAGTCTTACGCACTGAGTGTTCAAAGAAAACAAAAGTTTCCACGAATGGAAATTTTGAATGGGCTTTGCATAACCAGATATGAGATTCGTGGGATTCTATCACAAGAGAAAAAAATGGTTGCATCGAAAAGGAAGCTGAAGAATTTAAGTCACAGTTTTAACCGTTACTCAAATTTATTTCAAGTCATCAAGTCACAGTTCCGATGAATATGTGCGTAACTTACGCGCACAATACCTTTCAGCTGACTGATTTGCTTTCAAAATGGTATATTATTAATGATATCATCGAAAATTAATTTTTACTAATATCTTGCATTGCTCCAATACTTTTACAAATTTCTACGGAAACCCGGTTATTGAATTATTTTCGTAACTATACAGCAAATTTACGGGTAATTATAAAATATGGATCGGTATATTTTATATCATCCCGAGTAATGAAGAGGCTACTTTTAGTACAGACTTTTAATCGTCCAGAATGCTTAACAAAGGAACCAATTCCTTTGGAATAGTCGCTAAACTCATCTTGAGATGTGCCCTCCGATAACAGCCCTAAAATAATACAATCCTAATTTATGCAACTAATAATGGTAATTTTACAAAAAACTACATAGACATTAACTTACGTTTTCCCGATAGAGGCCTCGAGCTATTAGCGGACTGTGAAAAAAATTTTCGGATGTCCATCTGTATCTTATGAAATCCAAACTAAACTCTCCTTCGAACTGTTCCCTGTGAATTTCTCAAATGCACTATTCACGAGCCTAGCTTTGCATTCACACCCTCAAAACAGTCACATGCAACGGATCTAACTGAGCGTTTTATCAACCTGTCTGTCTCTCAAACGTAATCTTAATCTCTGTTTTCAGGGTGTAAGTTTCGAATTACTTCTCGAATGTTCCCTTGTGTTTTGGCGTGAAGTAAACGAATCAGCACTTTCGAATTCTTCTAGTGGGAATCTTATCTTATGGTGTGAGTCATCTAACAAAACGATATGGTGAAGAAGTGCATGCGTTGAACATTGTGTGCGAAACACTCGTAGTGTCCCATTGATGTCGATGTCGGCTCTAGGCCTGCTCTGCTACCGAAAACATCAACTTAGCTGTAATCGGAGCCACATTTACTGGCATGCAAAGCTTTCGCTGAATTTATCAAGCAAATGATTGGGGTTTTGTACTCTTCAGCAGAAAAAAGCACAGAGCTAGTCATTGGACTTGACTCTTGGGGGGGGGGGGGTTGAACCCCTAAACTTCCCCCCCCTCGCTGCTCCACTGCTTGGGCCTATTTGCAAAATACTCACCGCAAAACTTTTTTGTGCCCATTTTGAAGGGAAAACGAAAAAAACTGAATCCTTTGCCTTCTGCCGGCGACTGTCGGACGATACTCAAGGAAGTTTGAGAGAGAGGACATAATCGCATAACCTCGCGCTCTGATCGCATCGAGAGGCAGTTCTAACTACATTGTTCACCCTGAAACCTAACTTTTCTTCTTTTGGGAGGGAAGGGGCGAAGGAAAGGAGGGATGGCTGTTGACTCTGCTGCAAAGTATTGTTGAAATATTTGTGCTGCACTGGAGGTATAAATGAATTACCTACGAGGAAGTACTTTTCCCATCACTGGTGTTTACACGTGCCAACACTTGACTTTGTTTTGGGTTTAAATTCCTTTCAAATACGCTCGTGCCTAAAAATTGTTTCTACAACACATCCCGAACCAAAATACGAATGGGTCTCCAGGGGGGGGCAGCTGCCCCCCCCTGCCCCCCCCTGGCGACGCCCATGGTTGTACTAATAATTGTTCATTTTCGATAGAAATCTCATTGCCCGTAAAATGCATCGATAGATATGACTCTTATATCTTTCTTATTAAATTAATTATTTATTAACTATATAATTTATTTATGATAAATGTTTTAATTCTTAAGGTGTCAAAAAATTATAAATATTCCATTTTTAGGTGAATACAGTACCTTGCAATCTCACAAACCTTTTTTAATTATTTATTTATGATAAATATCCCAAATTTTCTCGCTTTATCAATACTATCAGCAATGAAAAAGATGGGTATGCTTACACAAATATGACAGAAAAGAAGGGGAGGTTAGGTGAGGATCCCAAAAGAGAAGGAAGAGACTGATGAAAAATTCCTTTGGTCTTAATGAAATAGATATATTGTCTTTTTTCACATCAAAATATATTTTTTTAATCAGAGCAACAAGGGTGTCACCCAGTGCCTGGTGCGGCATAGGGAACATGTATCCTGCAGACTAACGATATTGCCAGTTACTCGAAATGAATATGAAAGCATTCGTATTGCAAAAGCTTCGTTAATCGGTATTGACTGTATGGTGAATGTCAAAACTAAGATGCGGTTAAGAACTGTAAAGGAAGATCAAACACAAGAGTTTTAATCTAAATTTGTATCATCCATTTATGAGAATTAACTCTTCGACCAGGAGTAGCACAATTCTTGGAGTACATGCAGTGGTCGGAACTAACAAATCTTCTTTCGTAAGTGAAAAGGGGAAATATAACTTACAACTCAAACGGACAAAATGCAACCATAACATAAGCCCCAAGAATTTGATTATGAATTACAGAACTCAAAGACGAATCATACATAATAACTGATCTAATTGCACGAATATTATCCATAAAATTGTAGTCATTGTCATAAATAGTTAGAGACATCGAGACTTGAGGAGAAAATAGGAATTTTTATCAGTTCAGACACACTAACCAATCAGAAACGGCGATTTTTATACTGAACCTTTCGCCTTAGCAACCACGGCCTTAGCAACATTTTCCAATCACGGCCTTAGCTACGAATTAATTGGAAGTGATAATCCAGCGAATATGGACGTGTTTACTGTTGCAGTGATCCACATTGGATTGATCCTTTGGGTATTTGTCTTCTTCTGCGTAATACCGCAGAGATGCTGCGGTGAATCATTTCAATCTGTATTTACGGAGGAGGAGGAGGAAGAAAGGTAAACCAATAAAACTTGTTAATATTAAAACAGATAATTAACGTGAGGAATATTCCTCAACGTACAGCCATTCAAACCCTGATTAAGTATGTTCGAAGCTTCTAATCAATGAGTACGGATTGATATTCTTCATGCATAGAATATAAATGTGCTAAGTATTTATTATATCTATCTTAGCATATAATTTGCAGACGCATGCCGCTCCTCGACATGAATTTCGGTATGCATTCCGATAGAAGACCTTATTACATCCTGCGGAAAACGAGATCAGGGAGAGTTTACGGCATCTTTGAGGCAAGTTTAGTAGAAGCGAACTCATGTAAAATTATGGAAATTTACTTAGTTATACTGATCACTCTGTTATAAAAGACCATGTGTAGGTTGAGAATTTTAGCTAGGCCACCCCATCACACAAAATCAGACGATATAAATATTTCTACATCCTTTGTTTGATTTAGGTCATCTTTAAGCCTAACTCTAATCTACAACGCTCCATCTCATTTCAAATTACAGCCGCCCAGGATCTTTAAAATAACGAAAGAGGTGGCCTGGCTTATGGATGACCAAAGACAATGGCTAGAGGAGACTTGTGAGTTATTCGGATTCATCATTTTAAGCTTTCCATTCCAAAACTCGGTGAAAATTTACAATTCTCTTACGTTTTCAGTGGCCTCGGATTGAACATTCGAGACATGAATTGAGAATGCACGTCTTTGTCTCAATGCATACTCTAAGCCATTACCGCTCGTCCTGCATGTGAGTATGAGTAATGGATAAAGGCGATTTTACAATGGAATATGAAATATCTTGTTTTTTTTTATAATTTATCCTTTCATATCGCATCTTCTGTCCGCTCATAGGTCAGTAGTATCACAGCCACTGTGACAAAAGTAAGTGAAAGATGCATTTTTCACTAGTCTGTACCAAATGGAAATATTTCAGTCATAAGAATATGTAAGATACATGAATTAAGAATGGATGTACTCCAAGCCATTACCGCTTTCGCCTGCATGTGAGTATGAGTTAAGGATAAAGGTGATTTTACAATGGAATATGAAATCTCTTGTTTTGTTAATAATTTAACCTTTCATATCACATTTCAGGAAGTATGGTATGCTTAATGAATACGAGTAAAATGTAGCTTGCATACTGCAAGCAGATCGACAACAGTTATTTCATATGGGCATCATATCGGGACGGTCCTAAAAAGAAAAAAAAAGATTGAAAATATTCTTAAAATTCGCTGCAAATTAATCGTCTGGCGAAATGACCTAAGCTGTCGAAGCACTTTTAACAATACTACTCCAATCGTCTGGCATCGAACCCGGGTTTTTCTGGCAATTCGTCCTATGCAGTACAACAGAAAATCACCACCTCTAACCATGTGTGAAGATTCAAGCAGAAATGTTGGCTTCAACTGCCCCAAAGGACGTCCTACTTTTCCCATATATTCCTTATGAGAGAAATTTTAATGTGCTCTGGCATCGAACCCTGGTACAGCATGGTCATATATAATTTTTTCTTAAACCAAGTTTTATATACATCTTCTAGCAAAGCACGATTTTCCTATTATTTCGATTAATACATCAAAATAAATAATGAAAACTAACTCAATGCATTTTAAATGGGGGATATATTTACCATCTGGCTTCGAACCCGGGTCTTTCTGGTAATATTTTCTATGCAGCACTAAAGAAGATCACATCCCTTAACCATGTGTGAAAATTCAAGGAGAAATATTAGGTGCAACTGCCTCAAATGACGTCCTACTTTTCCCTTATATTCCTTATGAGAGAAACTTTTATGTGCTCTGGCATTGAACCCAGGAACAGTAAGGTCTTATCAACATTTTTTTCAAAAAACTATGCTTAATATACATCTTCCATATAAGCGAGAACTTCCTATCATTTCGATAAGTGCATGAAAAAAATAATGAAAATCTACCTCAATGTATTTCAAATGGCCGATTTTTGCATCGACCTAGCATCGAACGCAGGATATTTTCCGTAAAAGTCATTTATGTTTTCGATAGATCATGACCATATATATAGGCTCCTTGAGGTTCGATAGATTACCTATCCGGAAAGTATTTTTTTTTAATTCCTGAAAATCAAAGCAATGCATTTAAACGGGAAAAATCGGGACTTTGGGGCCCTCTGGAATCGAACCTATGACACTAAGGTTCAAAATCACATTTTTTCTGGTGGTTTCACGTTATGGCCAATGCGTCGTAAAAATTTCAAGTCAATCACGCTTGTGGTTTAGGCTGTGAAATAGTATCCTATCTATCTATCTATATAGGTATACGAGTAAAATGTAGCTTGCATACTGCAAGCAGATCGACAACACTAATTTCATATCGGCATCATATAGGGACGGTCCGCAAAAGAAAAAAAAGGATTCAAAATATTCGTAGAATTTGCTGCAATTTAATCGCCTGGCAGCGAACCCCGGTCTTTCTGGTGAACTTACTATGCAGCAAAACAGAAGATAACCATATCAAACTATGTGTGAAAATTCAAGCAAAACTATTAGGTGCAACTACCTCAAACGACGTCCTACTTTTCACATACACTCCTTATGTGAGAAATTGTAATGTGCTCTGGCATCGAACCCAGGAACAGCCTGGTCTTATCTATTTTTTTTCTTAAACAAAGTCTTAATATAAATCATCCATCTAAGCAAGAGCTCCCTTACATATCGATAAATGCATAAAAAATTATGAAAAGCTACCCCATAGTATTATACATGGGGGACATATTTTCCGCCCAGCATCGAACCCGGGTCTTTCAGGCAATACTTTTTATGCAGCACAACAGAAAAGCACCATCTCTAACCGCGTATGCGAATTCAAGCAGAAATATTGGTTACAACTGCCTCAAATGACGTCCTACTTTTCCCTTATATTCCTTATGAGAGAAAAGTTATTGTGCTCTGGAATCGAACCCAGGAATAGTACGGTCTTATAAAAATTTTTTTCTAAAACTAATTCGTACTATACATCTTCCAGCCAAAAAGGAACTTCCTATCATTTCAATAAGTGCATCAAAAAAAATAATGAAAAACTACTCCCATGTATTTTAAACGGCGGATATTTGCATCGTCCTAGCATCGAACCCAGAATATTTTTCATCAAAGTCATTAATGTTTTTAATAGATCATTACCATGTATAAGGGCTCCTAGAGTTTCGATTATCTTACTATAAGGGAAGTATTTTTTAAAAATTCCCGAAAATCAAAGCAATGCATTTAAACAGGAAAAATCGGGACTTTGGGGCCCTCTGGAATCGAACCCATGACACCGAGGATCAAAATCGCAAATTTTCTGGCGGTTGCACGTTATGGCCAATAAGTCGTAAAAATTTCAAGTCAATGACGCTTGTGGTTTGGCCTGTGAATTTGTATCCTCCCTATCTATCTATCTATATACATGAATGAATCCGGAGAAGCATCCATATATAATAGATACATGAATGAATCCGGAGAAGCATCTATATATAATAGATGACAGAAAATGGAGGAAGTTAAGTTAGGAAAACGACTCCAAAAAAGGAGAATAGTGTAAATAATGTTGACGTAAAGGACTAACGATGAAGTATTGGTGGGGAAAGAAGATCAGCGAAGGACAGAATGAGGGTGGATGGCTAAGTTCCTTGAAATAGAGGCTGCTTCAGAATGACGTAAATGACGCAAATATGCGTCCAGTCGCCCGATTATTGGGACGGTCGAATACATTTATGATTTAGTTCTTTTCTTCTAAGCTTTTTCATTAGAATCGAAACACGATATGTGCAGTGCCACTGGAATATTTAAACAATTTTCATATTGCATCTACATCTACATTAATACCCTGCAAGCCGCCTTTCGGCGTGTGGCAGGGGGTGTAAACACCAGTTGAATCTATACTACTTCCTTATTCGGTTATTGTCACGTATTGTTCGCGGAAAGAATGAATCTCTAAAACGATTCGTCCTAGCATCTATTTCTCTTAACTTACGTTCATTATCGTATCGACCGAGGTGGCAGGGGGGTTGCATGATACCGATTGTATCTTCCGAAAATGTAGTTTCCCTTAATTTATTAAGCAATCGCAGCCTAGCTTCCAATCTCCTTTCTTTCAAGGATTCCGAACCTTCATCTGAGAGCATTTTTGTAACGCTTGCTTTCTTATCGTAGCATTTATTAACAAAACGAACCGCTTTACGCTGCACTTTCTCGAGTTCGCGAGTACACGTTACATCCGCCGGATCCCATATACTTGCCGCATATTCCAGAGGGGGTCTTACCAAGGTGAAATAACATCGCTATCTCACATTTTCATCGCATTTACCGACAATACGCTTTACAAAGCCAAGCCTTTTACTTGCTTTGCCGCAGATTTTTCGAATATGCGTGCTCCAATTTAAGTTATTAGTAATGTTGATCCCGAGATATTCAACTGTATCTACTACTTTGATACTAATTCCATTAATTTTGTACGGGTGATTTGGACGCAATTTTTTCTTTTCGAAGAAATTAACTACGGAGCATTTACCTACGTTAATATCTAAAATTGCTCAACATGTGCTGTGCTGATTCTTATCCAATAAAAGTTTCGAAAAACTAACCCTATCAGGGAGCTACTTATTCTTATTTATATTTATTTATTGTTATTTAAATTCCTCAATCAAATCTCTGTCAACATAGACCTGCTAGCCGAAACTCATGTTTTTTAAGCGAAGGCTGCAAAATTTGGTTCAGAATTCATCTATTTTTCCAAATTTTCTTTTGTTAATATCATGCACGCACAAGAGCTTTCGTTCTTTTACGCAATCTTATTTGTACTATTAAAATATTCACATGGTATGTCTACACTTGTGTCGTAATGACATAATGAAACAGTCGAGGTTGGCCAAGAAATACATTTATTATCTTACTTGAGTAGCCTAATAGTCCGGAATGCTGGGCGGTCCTGCTGGCCGATCCTACTAGAGTTCGAACGGGCGGACCAAGGGTGGTCCAGCTGGCCGATCCTACGAGAGTTCGAACGGGCGTACCGAAGGGCGGTCCAGCTGGCCGATCCTGTTACAGGTCGAGCGGGCGTACCGAAGGGCTCAGTGATAGTGCCTGCTCTCATCTCTTGGCATGGCCCTTTTATACTCTTGGGAACGATTACATAGTTAGGAGTTGCACCGACATTGTCAGGAGTTGCACCGACTGTGATACATTGTATCAGGGTTAACCCGAGTGGAGGGGGGAGACGGCGTTGCAAGGTGTCGCACTGGCTGCGATACACGTGACCAGCGCGTGGCTTTACCCTTATTCCCGACATCACCCCCATGGCAGTTGAGACCCGGTGGTGGAGAAGAGAGGGGACCAGTTCCGGAATATTTGGCAAAAAAAAAGAACAATCACAGCACAAAAGTAAAAAGTAAACAACATACAGGCTCAAAAAATTAAAAAAAAATAATATTCAGCTCTCTCATGTCCGCAAAACGTGGTTTTTGGTAAGGCACAAATAGTCCACCGTCTTACTATCACTGAGATTGTTCATACACCGTTATATAGACAAATTATAGAAAAAAGATACTAAGCAACGGGTCAAAAAACACTATACCCGAATGAATGAATTTCACAAAACACACTACAAATACTAATAAGGAAACAATTCACTGACTTATCACAATCACTAATGTCTGCTCGCGAGAGAAGCACCACACCAAGGATCACACAGGGCTGCTGCAGCTGTCTCCCTTTCCTCTTCTCCGCTCCTGAGAATCCGTCCAGTTGAGGCAGGAACTGTCGAGGGGACGAAAAGACCGCTTCTTCGTAGCCTCCTTAATTTCTTACGGCTTTCCAACCTCCGCTTCTGCTGTTTTGTGGGTCGCGGCTGCTGCTTTGTTCCCCTTCTCCACGGCCGCCTCGCCTTCTTTGGTGGCTGCTTATCACCCTTCGGTGTCCACTCCGCATCCATTGAGGGCCTCTCCGGATCCATTGGTGAGAAACCACCCGGCTTGCAACCCGAGAGAATTTCATTTACAGTATTTGCTGGGAAAGCACTAGATCCTCTCTCAAATTTTGCATCTTCGTCTACTCGAACTTCCTGTCGGACAGGGTCACCTGTCACTTGCTCATTACTTCCGAAATTGCATAGTAATATTGGGGCCCTACCCTCCGGGGAAACTTTCGCCAACACGGGTAATACCATCATCTCGTGAGAACCTTCTCCTGTAAGAACTTCTTTTCTTGCAAGTTGCTCGTTTCTTGCCTCAACCAACGCGATCGAATATGGGGGAACCTTAACATTTTCTTCCACATAGATTTTCTCAAAGTTCATATCAACACAATCTTCCTCACTATTTTGCATGGAAACTACGGTCCGGCCCTGGACGTCAGTCTTTTCATTCATAATACCACGTAGATCTACTGATCGCCTGCCGTTATCATCGCCTGTTTCTGTGCACCTTTTTTCCTTTGCGTTATGACCTAAGAGTCTATTTCTACAAAATTGGTTCCATTCATCTTCTTCGCTTTGTTCATTCAGGTTCTTTTCCGTATTTACATGGTTATTTCTTATGGCCGTTACCCCTGTTAACTTTGGCTGAAACTGCTGCTCATCTTTTCTTATCGTAATCTGGCGATCCTCGATATCCGAACGGTTTGGCTCGTCCAAGAGGATTTCCGAACAAATATTACTCGTATCTTGGCTGGTATCTTCTTTTTCTCTGGTCAATTTGATGTCTTTGTCCTCTGAAAGATGCTCCAAATCAATTAAATCCACTCCCGATTCATGGCTTTTGCTTTCTACTAGCCCTACGGTGTGGTTTTTTCCTATAGTTAATAAATTAGGACTATCCAGGTTTATTCTGCATGCATATTTCTTCATGAAATCTAGTCCCAGGATCCCATCATAATTAGTAGCACCTAAGTCAACAATTAATGCGTCGTTCGGATAGCTATACCCGTCAATGACGAAGGGTACAGTGGACTGTCCAGCAACATTGAGAAAATGACCCGAAGCACTTCGGATATGGGCTCTGTATGGTTGCAGAGGGAGATGCGTCGACGGGAAACATCTTTGATGAACAATGGTGACTGCTGCTCCCGTATCAACGAGGAATCTTAGGGGCCTATTCAGGACAGATCCGCTAACCATTAGGCCTGCTTCCGGAGTCACAGCTAAAATTAGTTCATCCCCGACCGTGTGGTCGGGGGTAAGGCGTTTCCCTGCACCGTAGTTTTCTGAGTGCAATCAAGTGGTCGGTGCCCTGGCTGCTTGCAAATTCCGCACAGAAGGAGAGGACAATCCCGCGAAAAATGATCCGTTCTGCCGCAGTTGTAGCAATTCCGAGGCCTGGATCGACAAAACCGAGCAATATGATCCGTACGGCCGCAGTGATAACATTTGCGTTCGGTTCCTCTAGGCGTATCTGAAGGGGGGGCAATCACAGGCTGTTGCAGCTGCTTTGTCTGTACCATATTAACTTGTCCGTGAGCGGGAGGAATGGCGTAAGTTGGGGGGTAAAAAACGTTTTGGGGGACATTTAAACTGTCTTGCCCAACACGAAGATTATAAAATTGGTGCCTTGAAGTTACTTCGGCTTGCTTGAGAGCGTAATTCCGCACGTTCGCCTCTTCCAGGAGAGCGAAATTTTCTGCTTCTAACATCGTGGCTGGATTCCGAATAAAAACAAATCGTCCGATCTCTTCCCGTAGTCCTATCAAGAGTTGGGACATTAATCGATGTTCCATCATACGTGCGGTTGCCTCCGATTGTGGATCGTGGGAGATTTCCTTTAATTCCCTTGCAATTTTACGAAGTCTCGTCGCATAAACGCTGACAGATTCTAGGTTCCCCTGCATGTAAGTGCTAAATAGGCGCTCAATTATGAGTGGTGATTTCTTATAGGAGAATCTACGCTTGAGGCTTTCTGCAAATAGTTCATAGGAGGCGAAGATATGGGGATTCGCTTGAACGTACTCGGCTGCCGAACCCGCTAGCCTCAACCTCACGATGTAAAGTGTCTGTTGCTCGGATCATGCACTCAGATGACTAGTTATCTTGACATTTTCGAGGAATTTTTCCACCGGAACGTCGTCGTCTCCGCTGAAGCACGGGATAAAATAGATATGACTTCCTATCGTCGCCGGTGTGGCGAGTGGATTGAGTGGGATAGTTGGAGCACTGGTAACAGGCGAAACATCTTCCTCAGGCGTTGAATCTTCCGAAAGGATGTTAATTGCAAAGGACGAATCATTGAATCTTAAAAATGGATTCGTGAGAGCACTGCTATTAGGGAAGGGGAGGGGGCTAGAATCACAGATACGCGGACACGCCGCAGGAGCAACACCGTTGGGCGAAGACGAGTCCTCGGGCCACCAGAAGGGATTTGAGTAGGAGAAGGACGATGGACCAAGGGGGGGGGAGGCCATGATGAGAAGAGAATAGGCAACGAAACCAACACAAAGTATTGCTATACAGAGAGAAACGATAGCAATGGACGGTCAACACACAGTATTATTAGTTTCAATTTCATGAGAAAATGAAATACTAGGATGGATAGAGATGAAGGAAGAGAGTTGTCGGTTTTTCCCACCCCAAAAACAAAAGATATCATCAACGTACCGAAACCAGCATAAAATAAATTTGATCAAATGGGAATTTGAATAAAACTATTTCTCTTTTAGGGAGTCCATGAAAATGTTAGCTTAAACAGGGCAAGACCATATTTTTGTTCATAAACCACCTTGGAACTGAAAAAAAGATTTCTTTAAACACACATTCGCCAACGACAACAGGTTACTAGTTACTACTTCATCCGCATTGTTCCTTTTTAGTAACCCTTCCAACACAACAATAGTTTACACAGGGAACTCTGGTAAATGAGTTATAAACATCGAAAGAGTTTTGCATTGTTAGGAAATTTCAAGTCTTTCACTTTTACGTGCAAATTCCACTGAGTTTTTCACACAATGGCATAAAGTCTGATAAATTAGCAATTAAATGATTAAATTCAGTGGCCAGCTTATGACACAGGAAAGAAATGTTTGAAACCACTGGGAGGATAATTATGTCTTCCTTAGGGGAGACCGGGGCTGGTTGGCCCGGTTTTTTTATTTATTTTATATAATTTTTTTGTACATATTTTAAATTATGAAATTATTGCTAAATTTTAGATGCATTCTTACTGAATCTGGATGGCAATTATTAAACTTGAAAATATGAGTTAAAAATTAAAAAATATAATAATTACTGGACGTATGTCGAGTGAGCCAATCAGCCTCTACATCGGGGTAGGTTGGCCCCAAGGTGTATAGAGAGAGGGAGGTGGTCTCAGCTGAAAGCCGGGCTTTCGCGTGACGTCACTGTATTCCCGGCGACGCATGGCCTGAACCGCCTGAACGCTGAGAGGGTAATTTACTCATTCGGTAAATGCTTTATCCTGACGAAACTCACTAAATTGCGTTACCATAATTATGCAGGATGCTAATTTTAATTTCTTTGAGAATTCCAATCACTCGTTACTCAAGACAAGAAGTGGCAACTTCTATATTTAGTACGAGCATTTACGTTGTTTTGACTACATCTTGTAGGCAAAGAAGCCCCCATGTAGTCCTCTTCATGCAAGTATAAGAAATAACCTTTAACTGCTTGGCTAAATGCATTGTTTTCATTAACTGGAGATAAATAGGATGGATGTCGCGGTAGAAATTAATTACAAAATTTTGAGCAAAGTGAGATTCTCTCTACTATCGGTGATAAAACCTGCATTTCTTAAGAAAATTGCTGGTACTGAATGCACTGTAGAAAAATACATGAACCATATAAGCTTAGGTGAGTATACGCTATTTCATGGACTAATATTGCTCAATTTCTGCTGAAGGAAAGAAATATGAATGGAACCAATAAAGTATATTACTGACATAACTGTTTTACGTTCATACAAAAAAGTTTGAAGTTCTGGCTGAAATCTGAAATGAGGAATTTCGTTTTTGCATATGGTAATTAAACACAAACACCAGTTATATAAAAGTATTTATTGCAGTACTTCATAACATTTCTTACATGATGGAATCTATAGCAGGATGGCATAATAAGATGACAATAGATGCAAATACATTAACACTTATTAATTTATTTGATTATCTGTAAAAATCTTTTGCATACAATAATTAGGCTGCAATGTACAAAATGAGTAACACCATTGCCAAACAAAAATAATTGTCCAAAAATTCAAATGAAGAAAACCTAAACTAAACTCATCCACCAAACAAAACCTTTTATTTTAAATTTCATCAAAATTTACATCAAAATTTTTTAACCTTCCTTTTCTTTCTCCTCTGCAGCTTCTTTGCCATGATTTGATTGTTCAAATACTTTATTCGAATGTATACCCCTTGTAGAATATATGAATGAAGCACTTCTTTTGGCACATCAACTTTATTTTCTATTTTTGCCCTCAGTTTCTCAATTGCTTGTTTCCTCACTACCTTTGTTTTCCTAGAATATTTAAGGAAAAGCTTCTCTATTTTCATAACTTCATCTTTCCATTTTGGTGAAGGCTCAATTAATCCACCAAAAGAATGAATAAGATGGCTTATCCATGATGGCAAACAATGTGACTGGTCACTAGTTACTTTATGCGTGAAGTCACCTAATTCTGGATGGTCATCTTTAAACTTCTTTGCTATCCATCCAGCCAGATAGAAGAGGCCATCTTGGGATGCCTCCTCTGTAATAGTGAATACTTCACTTGTAGCCTCATCAGCTGTGTCAGTTGATGATGAAGTTGGTGCAAGCACATGGAGTGGCCTTTCATCATGGTTTCCCTGCTTTTTTGTCTTTATCCCACTAACTCTAAGCACACTTCCTACCATGAACTCTTCATTCGTTTCTTTTGTATTTAGGGTATTTTGGTGAGCCTGAATGACTCCTGGATTTCGACTCAATATCATCATCCTCAATCGCATTAGGGCATTCATTGGGGAAGGATGATCATGAAGACCCCCTCGATGCCTAATTTGGGAGAACAAGTTCTCCAACGAATCGTGATTCAACCTGCTTGTTAATATATAATTGATTTCATGTGAAGCCTTTAAATCAATAAATAAGTTTTTCAATGAATCAATTGACATTATAATGCCTTTCTGAAAGGGCAGCATAGATTTTTTGCCTATGCATCTCATTGTCTTAATCGTTGAGTAGAATTCATCCAGGATGCCCTCCTGAACCTCTAGTTGTGCTCCATAAGCACACTGAAAGTCTTGTCCTTCAGAGGTTAAATAACTGTTCAACAGGTCAAACCACATATTTACCTTCTCAATAAAATGAGCAGAATTAATTCTCTCTTCCAAATCACCAAATGTATAGTGCTGCAGAGCTGTCGCTGTTGAATGAGACATCCGTTGGGCTGCCAAACTCACATTCTGCCTCGAATGCTTCTCGCAATTTACATGCTGAGGGGATAATCTAAATGTTGAGGAAATTTCAGTTCCGGTCTTGCTGATGAGTTCTCTAACTGGTCTACTGGAAATAATTTTACCTCCCTCTAAAATATATCCAGAGTCCAAGAAATGGTTCCTTAAAAGTTTGAGTAAATGAGGTGCATCTGCAAAGCAGTACACCTTCTGGTTGTTTGACATGAACCATGTTTTTTCATGAGAAACCCCCAGCTCTTTCCACAAGCCTAAATTGGCACCAGCACAATCACAAACAGTTGTGATGACTGAATATCCAACTGAATTAAGGGATTTGATTATATCATCCAAAATTTCTTTGGACATTTTTTGGTCAAAGTCAACAAAAACTGGCTGCTTCCACTTTGAGAACAATCCCTTGGCCATAACAACCTGCATTTGTTTGTGGGGGCCAACTACTTCATCACCTATAGAATAAGTGAAAAATAGAATTAGCAAGCAATAAAACACAAGAAAAAGTTGCATTTCAAAAACTTTTGCTCACAATAGGCATATACATATGTGGCTTATCCAATTCGTATACTTCTTCCACCTTCATCTCATCAAATTGAATCCCTGTCAATTTCTCTAACTTTCGTAAATTGAATCCAGCAACTTTCGTCATTAGGATGACGTCTGTGAGAAGTCCTTGCCTCATGTTGATACTAGATGCCCATCTCTGAAGCGTCGACAGCCCTGAAAGACAGATTTCTTATTTAAGCTAAAGATTTAGGAGAGCAGACCAATTTTGCAATAAAAGAATTATTTTATATCAGTTGATACACATAACCCATTTCTGAAACCTATTTATTTTATAATTCATTTATTAGGTTAAATTTACTTATGACCCACTTAGAATTATCATTTGCAATTTAAAAAAAAATTATCAGAACTCATCTTGCAGTCTGCTATACAGTGGTTTAACTGTTAATCTCACAAACCTTTTTTAATTATTTATTTATGATAAATATCCCAAATTTTCTCGCTTTATCAATACTATCAGCAATGAAAAAGATGGGTATGCTTACACAAATATGACAGAAAAGAAGGGGAGGTTAGGTGAGGATCCCAAAAGAGAAGGAAGAGACTGGTGAAAAATTCCTTTGGTCTTAATGAAATAGATATATTGTCTTTTTTCACATCAAAATATATTTTTTTAATCAGAGCAACAAGGGTGTCACCCAGTGCCTGGTGCGGCATAGGGAACATGTATCCTGCAGACTAACGATATTGCCAGTTACTCGAAATGAATATGAAAGCATTGCAAAAGCTTCGTTAATCGGTATTGACTGTATGGTGAATGTCAAAACTAAGATGCGGTTAAGAACTGTAAAGGAAGATCAAACACAAGAGTTTTAATCTAAATTTGTATCATCCATTTATGAGAATTAACTCTTCGACCAGGAGTAGCACAATTCTTGGAGTACATGCAGTGGTCGGAGCTAACAAATCTTCTTTCGTAAGTGAAAAGGGGAAATATAACTTACAACTCAAAGGGACAAAATTCAACAATAACATAAGCCCCAAGAATTTGATTATGAATAACAGAACTCAAAGACGAATCATACATAATAACTGATCTAATTGCACGAATATTATCCATAAAATTGTAGTCATTGTCATAAATAGTTAGAGACATCGAGACTTGAGGAGAAAATAGGAATTTTTATCAGTTCAGACACACTAACCAATCAGAAACGGCGATTTTTATACTGAACCTTTCGCCTTAGCAACCACGGCCTTAGCAACATTTTCCAGACACTGCCTTAGCTACGAATTAATTACAAGTGATAATCCAGCGAATATGGACCTGTTTACTGTTGCAGTGATCCACATTGGATTGATCCTTTGGGTATTTGTCTTCTTCTGCGTAATACCGCAGAGATGCTGCGGTGAATCATTTCAATCTGTATTTACGGAGGAGGAGGAGGAAGAAAGGTAAACCAATAAAACTTGTTAATATTAAAACAGATAATTAACGTAAGGAATATATCTCAACGTACAGCCATTCAAACCCTGATTAAGTATGTTCGAAGCTGCTAATCAATGAGTACGGATTGATATTCTTCATGCATAGAATATAAATGTGCTAAGTATTTATTATATCTATCTTAGCATATAATTTGCAGACGCATGCCGCTCCTCGACATGAATTTCGGTATGCATTCCGATGATTCCGATAGAAGACCTTATTACATCCTGCGGAAAACACGATCAGGGAGAGTTTACGGCATCTTTGAGGCAAGTTCAGTAGAATCGAACTCATGTAAAATTATGGAAATTTACTTAGTTATACTGATCACTCTGTTATAAAAGACCATGTGAAGGTTGAGAATTTTAGCTAGGCCAACACATCACACAAAATCAGACGATATAAATATTTCTACATCCTTTGTTTGATTTAGGTCATCTTTAAGCCTAACTCTAATCTACAACGCTCCATCTCATTTCAAATTACAGCCGCCCAGGATCTTTAAAATAACGAAAGAGGTGGCCTGGCTTATGGATGACCAAAGACAATGGCTAGAGGAGACTTGTGAGTTATTCGGATTCATCATTTTAAGCTTTCCATTCCAAAACTCGGTGAAAATTTACAATTCTCTTACGCTTTCAGTGGCCTCGGATTGAACATTCGAGACATGAATTGAGAATGCACGTCTTTGTCTCAATGCATACTCTAAGCCATTACCGCTCGTCCTGCATGTGAGTATGAGTAATGGATAAAGGCGATTTTACAATGGAATATGAAAAATGTTGTTTTTTTTTTTATAATTTATCCTTTCATATCGCGTCTTCTGTCCGCTCATAGGTCAGTAGTATCACAGCCACTGTGACAAAAGTAAGTGAAAGATGCATTTTTCACTAGTCTGTACCAAATGGAAATATTTCAGTCATAAGAATGCGTAAGAGACATGAATTAAGAATGGATGTACTCCAAGCCATTACCGCTTTCGCCTGCATGTGAGTATGAGTTAAGGATAAAGGTGATTTTACAATGGAATATGAAATCTCTTGTTTTGTAAATAATTTAACCTTTCATATCACATTTCAGGAAGTATGGTATGCTTAATGAATACGAGTAAAATGTAGCTTGCATACTGCAAGCAGATCGACAACAGTTATTTCATATGGGCATCATATCGGGACGGTCCTAAAAAGAAAAAAAAAGATTGAAAATATTCTTAAAATTCGCTGCAAATTAATCGTCTGGCATCGAACCCGGGTTTTTCTGGTAATTCGTCCTATGCAGTACAACTGAAAATCACCACCTCTAACCATGTGTGAAGATTCAAGCAGAAATGTTGGCTTCAACTGCCCCAAAGGACGTCCTACTTTTCCCATATATTCCTTATGAGAGAAATTTTAATGTGCTCTGGCATCGAATTGGTACAGCATGGTCATATATAATTTTTTCTTAAACCAAGTTTTATATACATCTTCTAGCAAAGCACGATTTTCCTATTATTTCTATTAATACATCATAATAAATAATGAAAACTAACTCAATGCATTTTAAATGGGGGATATATTTACCATCTGGCTTCGAACCCGGGTCTTTCTGGTAATATTTTCTATGCAGCACTAAAGAAGATCACATCCCTTAACCATGTGTGAAAATTCAAGGAGAAATATTAGGTGCAACTGCCTCAAATGACGTCCTACTTTTCCCTTATATTCCTTATGAGAGAAACTTTTATGTGCTCTGGCATTGAACCCAGGAACAGTAAGGTCTTATCAACATTTTTTTCAAAAAACTATGCTTAATATACATCTTCCATATAAGCGAGAACTTCCTATCATTTCGATAAGTGCATGAAAAAAAATAATGAAAATCTACCTCAATGTATTTCAAATGGCCGATTTTTGCATCGACCTAGCATCGAACGCAGGATATTTTCCGTAAAAGTCATTTATGTTTTCGATAGATCATGGCCATATATATAAGCTCCTTGAGGTTCGATAGATTACCTATCCGGAAAGTATTTTTTTTTAATTCCTGAAAATCAAAGCAATGCATTTAAACGGGAAAAATCGGGACTTTGGGGCCCTCTGGAATCGAACCTATGACACTAAGGTTCAAAATCACATTTTTTCTGGTGGTTTCACGTTATGGCCAATGCGTTGTAAAAATTTCAAGTCAATCACGCATGTGGTTTAGGCTGTGAAATAGTATCCTATCTATCTATCTATCTATATAGGTATACGAGTAAAATGTAGCTTGCATACTGCAAGCAGATCGACAACACTAATTTCATATCGGCATCATATAGGGACGGTCCGCAAAAGAAAAAAAAGGATTCAAAATATTCGTAGAATTCGCTGCAATTTAATCGCCTGGCAGCGAACCCCGGTCTTTCTGGTGAACTTACTATGCAGCAAAACAGAAGATAACAATATCAAACTATGTGTGAAAATTCAAGCAAAACTATTAGGTGCAACTACCTCAAACGACGTCCTACTTTTCACATACACTCCTTATGTGAGAAATTGTAATGTGCTCTGGCATCGAACCCAGGAACAGCCTGGTCTTATCTATTTTTTTTCTTAAACAAAGTCTTAATATAAATCATCCATCTAAGCAAGAGCTCCCTTACATATCGATGAATGCATAAAAATAATTATGAAAAGCTATCCCATAGTATTATACATGGGGGACATATTTTCCGCCCAGCATCGAACCCGGGTCTTTCAGGCAATACTTTTTATGCAGCACAACAGAAAAGCACCATCTCTAACCGCGTATGCGAATTCAAGCAGAAATATTGGTTACAACTGCCTCAAATGACGTCCTACTTTTCCCTTATATTCCTTATGAGAGAAAAGTTATTGTGCTCTGGAATCGAACCCAGGAATAGTACGGTCTTATGAAAATTTTTTTCTAAAACTAATTTGTACTATACATCTTCCAGCCAAGAAGGAACTTCCTATCATTTCAATAAGTACATCAAAAAAAATAATGAAAAACTACTCCCATGTATTTTAAACGGCGGATATTTGCATCGTCCTAGCATCGAACCCAGAATATATTTCATCAAAGTCATTAATGTTTTTAATAGATCATTACCATGTATAAGGGCTCCTAGAGTTTCGATTATCTTACTATAAGGGAAGTATTTTTTAAAAATTTCCGAAAATCAAAGCAATGCATTTAAACAGGAAAAATCGGGACTTTGGGGCCCTCTGGAATCGAACCCATGACACCGAGGATCAAAATCGCAAATTTTCTGGCGGTTGCACGTTATGGCCAATAAGTCGTAAAAATTTCAAGTCAATGACGCTTGTGGTTTGGCCTGTGAATTTGTATCCTCCCTATCTATCTATCTATATACATGAATGAATCCGGAGAAGCATCTATATATAATAGATGACAGAAAATGGAGGAAGTTAAGCTAGGAAAAGGACTCCAAAAAAGGAGAATAGTGTAAATAATGTTAACGTAAAGGACTAACGATGAAGTATTGGTGGGGAAAGAAGATCAGTGAAGGACAGAATGAGGGTGGATGGCTAAGTTCCTTGAAATAGAGGCTGCTTCAGAATGACGTAAATGACGCAAATATGCGTCCAGTCGCCCGATTATTGGGACGGTCGAATACATTTATGATTTAGTTCTTTTCTTCTAAGCTTTTTCATTAGAAACGAAACACGATATGTGCAGTGCCACTGAAATATTTAAACAATTTTCATATTGCATCTACATCAACATCTACATTAATACCCTGCAGGCCGCCTTTCGGCGTGTGGCAGGGGGTGTAACCACCAGTTGAATCTATACTACTTCCTTATTCGGTTATTGTCACGTATTTTTCGCGGAAAGAATGAATCTCTAAAACGATTAGTCCTAGCATCTATTTCTCTTAACTTACGGTCATTATCGGATCGACCGACGTAGCAGGGGGGTTGCATGATACCGATTGTATCTTCCGAAAATGTAGTTTCCCTGAATTTATTAAGCAATCGCAGCCTAGCTTCCAATCTCCTTTCTTTCAAGGATTCCGAACCTACATCTGAGAGCATTTTTGTAACGCTTGCTTTTTTATCGTAGCATTTCTTAACAAAACGAACCGCTTTACGCTGCACTTTCTCGAGTTCGCGAGTACACGTTACATCCGCCGGATCCCATATACTTGCCGCACATTCCAGAGGGGGTCTGACCAAGGTGAAATAACATCGCTATCTCACATTTTCATCGCATTTACCGACAATACGCTTTACAAAGCCAAGCCTTTTACTTGCTTTGCCGCAGATTTTTCGAATATGCGTGCTCCAATTTAAGTTATTAGTAATGTTGATCCCGAGATATTCAACTGTATCTACTACTTTGATACTAATTCCATTAATTTTGTACGGGTGATTTGGACGCAATTTTTTCTTTTCGAAGAAATTAACTACGGAGCATTTACCTACGTTAATATCTAAAATTGCTCAACATGCGCTGTGCTGATTCTTATCCAATAAAAGTTTCGAAAAACTAACCCTATCAGGGAGCTACTTATTCTTATTTATATTTATTTATTGTTATTTAAATTCCTCAATCAAATCTCTGTCAACATAGACCTGCTAGCCGAAACTCATGTTTTTTAAGTGAGGGCTGCAAAATTTGGTTCAGAATTCATCTATTTTTCCAAATTTTCTTTTGTTAATATCATGCACGCACAAGAGCTTTCGTTCTTTTACGCAATCTTATTTGTACTATTAAAATATTCACATGGTATGTCTACACTTGTGCGCTTTCCCCTTTCCTTTCCCTTTCAACTTGCGCTTCCTCTTTCCCTTTCAACATGCGTTGCGCATGCCTTTCGGGCATGCCTCATGAGGCATTCAATTTGTTGTCCACACTGCATTATCTACTGTGCGTCATTATGGATACAGAATCGGCAAGTCTGATAGCCATTATTGCAGGTGTGTTTTTAAAAAAATGCACGTAAATGAAAAAAGCAACGAGTACTGTGGACAAAGCAGTTTAACAAAAATCGAAATATTGGGCTACTCAGAGAACTTCAGCATGATGTAAACGTATTCCGGAATTTTACACGCATCTCAAAGGAAAATTTTTACAAGTTGTTACGAATAATAGAACCAGTGATTTCAAAGAAAAATATTAGTTTCCGAGAAGATATTCCAGCTGAAATGAAGCTATTGACAATGTTGAGGTTGAGGAGAGGGGTTTGAAAAAGATATTAATTACTGAGAGAGCAATTAGGTTTAAACAAAGTATCGAATAATCTCTGTGAGAGCGCAATTAGGTGATAGAAAGTATCGAATAATCTCTAATTGTTCGAATGCGTTTATCATTATCTTCAAAATGGAAAATGTCGGGCGAAAAACTGCTGGAATATTTGTTTACGTTAAGGGATTTCGCAGAGTGGGAATAAGATGAAGCATTGATGAATGCATTGAACTGCTCTTTAATGCGAACGTTAAAATTTAGGGAAGTAAGACGGATGTAGATAGATTTGCAAGTGTCGCAAATTAATTTACAGACGCCGGATTTATGAAAAGGTTCTATATTGTCTTTTTGAAGACATAAAAATTTCCTTAAGCTGTTTTTATTTCTAAAAACTGGCACAGTATTGAATATTGTGAAGAGATTGGCAAGTTTGTGCGAAATATTACCTTTAAACGGATGGACAACACGTCGTGGGGAATCTATCTGAGATTGGGATGCAAGAGGAAAAAGTCGATTGTCGATCATGCGTCTTTCTTTCCGTTGAACCATTATAATGACCATTTGCAACAGGTGATAGTTTAATAGTTTTAAGCTCGCGAAGAAAGTTTATAGTAGATAAAGAAAATATTAAATAATCTGTGGATAAGGCAGTGAAAAGCGGTTAGCTTATGTGAGTAGCGGTGATTGGAAGTAAAGGGGATGGCACTGTTAATATAAGTCTGTATAATAATATAATTATAAACATTGAATTCGAATTTTTGATTAACTAGACGTAGGGTGAGGTCAAGAAAGTTCAAAGTATTATTAGTTTCAATTTCATGGGAAAATGAAATACTAGGATGGATAGAGATGAAGGAAGAGAGTTGTCGGTTTTTCCCACCCCAAAAACAAAAGATATCATCAACGTACCGAAACCAGCATAAAATAAATTTGATCAAATGGGAATTTGAATAAAACTATTTCTCTTTTAGGAAGTCCATGAAAATGTTAGCTTAAACAGGGCAAGACCATATTTTTGTTCATAAAAACCACCTTGGAACTGAAAAAAAGATTTCTTTAAACACACATTCGCCAACGACAACAGGTTACTAGTAACAACTTCATCCGCATTGTTCCTTTTTAGTAACCCTTCCAACACAACAACAGTTTACACAAGGAACTCTGGTAAATGAGTTATAAACATCGAAAGAGTTTTGCATTGTTAGGAAATTTCAAGTCTTTCACTTTTACGTGCAAATTCCACTGAGTTTTGCACACAATGGCATAAAGTCTGATAAATTAGCAATTAAATGATTAAATTCAGTGGCCAGCTTATGACACAGGGAAGAAATGTTTGAAACCACTGGGAGGATAATTATGTCTTCCTTAGGGGAGACCGGGGCTGGTTGGCCCGGTTTTTTATTTATTTTATATAATATTTTTGTACATATTTAAACTTATGAAATTATTGCTAAATTTTAGATGCATTCTTACTGAATCTGGATGGCAATTATTAAAGTTGAAAATATGAGTTAAAAATTAAAAAATATAATAATTACTGGACGTATGTCGAGTGAGCCAATCAGCCTCTACATCGGGGTAGGTTGGCCCCAAGGTGTATAGAGAGAGGGAGGTGGTCTCAGCTGAAAGCCGGGCTTTCGCGTGACGTCACTGTATTCCCGGCGACGCATGGCCTGAACCGCCTGAACGCTGAGAGGGTAATTTACTCATTCGGTAAATGCTTTATCCTGACGAAACTCACTAAATTGCGTTACCATAATTATGCAGGATGCTAATTTTAATTTCTTTGAGAATTCCAATCACTCGTTACTCAAGACAAGAAGTGGCAACTGCTATATTTAGTACGAGCATTTACGTTGTTTTGACTACATCTTGTAGGCAAAGAAGCCCCCATGTAGTCCTCTTCATGCAAGTATAAGAAATAACCTTTAACTGCTTGGCTAAATGCCTTGTTTTCATTAACTGGAGATAAATAGGATGGATGTCGCGGTAGAAATTAATTACAAAATTTTGAGCTAAGTGAGATTCTCTCTACTATCGGCGATAAAACTTGCATTTCTTAAGAAAATTGCTGGTACTGAATGCACTGTAGAAAAATACATGAACCATATAAGCTTAGGTGAGTATACCCTATTTCATGGACTAATATTGCTCAATTTCTGCTGAAGGAAAGAAATATGAATGGAACCAATAAAGTATATTACTGACATAACTGTTTTACGTTCATACAAAAAAGTTTGAAGTTCTGGCTGAAATCTGAAATGAGGAATTTCGTTTTTGCATATGGTAATTAAACACAAACACCAGTTATATAAAAGTATTTATTGCAGTACTTCATACCATTTCTTACATGATGGAATCTATAGCAGGATGGCATAATAAGATGACAATAGATGCAAATACATTAACACTTATTAATTTATTTGATTATCTGTAAAAATCTTTTGTATACAATAATTAGGCTGCAATGTACAAAATGAGTAACACCATTGCCAAACAAAAATAATTGTCCAAAAATTCAAATGAAGAAAACCTAAACTAAACTCATCCACCAAACAAAACCTTTTATTTTAAATTTCATCAAAATTTACATCAAAATTTTTTAACCTTCCTTTTCTTTCTCCTCTGCAGCTTCTTTGCCATGATTTGATTGTTCAAATACTTTATTCGAATGTATACCCCTTGTAGAATATATGAATGAAGCACTTCTTTTGGCACATCAACTTTATTTTCTATTTTTGCCCTCAGTTTCTCAATTGCTTGTTTCCTCACTACCTTTGTTTTCCTAGAATATTTAAGGAAAAGCTTCTCTATTTTCATAACTTCATCTTTCCATTTTGGTGAAGGCTCAATTAATCCACCAAAAGAAAGATGGCTTATCCATGATGGCAAACAATGTGACTGGTCACTAGTTACTTTATGTGTGAAGTCACCTAATTCTGGATGGTCATCTTTAAACTTCTTTGCTATCCATCCAGCCAGATAGAAGAGGCCATCTTGGGATACCTCCTCTGTAATAGTGAATACTTCCCTTGTAGCCTCATCAGCTGTGTCAGTTGATGATGAAGTTGGTGCTAGCACATGGAGTGGCCTTTCATCATGGTTTCCCTGCTTTTTTGTCTTTATCCCACTAACTCTAAGCACACTTCCTACCATGAACTCTTCATTCGTTTCTTTTGTATTTAAGGTATTTTGGTGAGCCTGAATGACTCCAGGATTTCGACCCAATATCATCATCCTCAATCGCATTAGGGCATTCATTGGGGAAGGATGATCATGAAGACCCCCTCGATGCCTAATTTGGGAGAACAAGTTCTCCAACGAATCCTGATTCAACCTGCTTGTTAATATATAATTGATTTCATGTGAAGCCTTTAAATCAATAAATAAGTTTTTCAATGAATCAATTGACATTATAATGCCTTTCTGAAAGGGCAGCATAGATTTTTTGCCTATGCATCTCATTGTCTTAATCATTGAGTAGAATTCATCCAGGATGCCCTCCTGAACCTCTAGTTGTGCTCCATAAGCACACTGAAAGTCTTGTCCTTCAGAGGGTAAATAACTGTTCAACAGGTCAAACCACATATTTACCTTCTCAATAAAATGAGCAGAATTAATTCTCTCTTCCAAATCACCAAATGTATAGTGCTGCAGAGCTGTCGCTGTTGAATGAGACATCCGTTGGGCTGCCAAACTCACATTCTGCCTCGAATGCTTCTTGCAATTTACATGCTGAGGGGATAATCTAAATGTTGAGGAAATTTCAGTTCCTGTCTTGCTGATGAGTTCTCTAACTGGTCTACTGGAAATAATTTTACCTCCCTCTAAAATATATCCAGAGTCCAAGAAATGGTTCCTTAAAAGTTTGAGTAAATGAGGTGCATCTGCAAAGCAGTAGACCTTCTGGTTGTTTGACATGAACCATGTTTTTTCATGAGAAACCCCCAGCTCTTTCCACAAGCCTAAATTGGCACCAGCACAATCATAAACAGTTGTGATGACTGAATATCCAACTGAATTTAGGGATTTGATTATATCATCCAAAATTTCTTTGGACATTTTTTGGTCAAAGTCAACAAAAACTGGCTGCTTCCACTTTGAGAACAATCCCCTGGCCAAAACAACCTGCATTTGTTTGTGGGGGCCAATTACTTCATCACCTATAGAATAAGTGAAAAATAGAATTAGCAAGCAATAAAACACAAGAAAAAGTTGCATTTCAAAAACTTTTGCTCACAATAGGCATATACATATGTGGCTTATCCAATTCGTATACTTCTTCCACCTTCATCTCATCAAATTGAATCACTGTCAATTTCTCTAACTCTCGTAAATTGAATCCAGCAGCTTTCATCATTAGGATGACGTCTGTGAGAAGTCCTTGCCTCATGTTGATACTAGATGCCCATCTCTGAAGTGTCGACAGCCCTGAAAGACAGATTTCTTATTTAAGCTAAAGATTTAGGAGAGCAGACCAATTTTGCAATAAAAGAATTATTTTATATCAGTTGATACACTTAACCCATTTCTGAAACCTATTTATTTTAAATTCATTTATTAGGTTAAATTTACTTATGACCCACTTAGAATTATCATTTGCAATTTTTAAAAAAAATTATCAGAACTCATCTTGCAGTCTGCTATACAGTGGTTTAATTGAATACTTTTAAAACTGAATTCCAATTTTGAAAATAAGAGTTGTACTATAAAATACAACTCTAAATATTTTTAGAAGCTTTTAAATTATAGTTAAATTCAAAAATTTTGAAATATATATCACATACACATAAATGTTATGGCTTTTTACCTGGGAGTGGGAATTTTAGCTGCTTCCTCAAGAATAGGTAGCATCTTTTACTCAGATATCTTAAGGAAAATGCCATTCCCATGTCTTCAGTAGACCAGGATTTCACCTGCTTCTTCCCAGACATTAACAAGGATATCTGTCCCTGTGATAGAAAGTTTCCCAGTGCCTGCTTCACTCTTACTTCAACCAAAGTCTCCCTTTCTTTCACTTCCGATGCCAGTTCAATCAGTTTCTCCTCGTACATAGATTTTAAAGATTGTTAAAGATAAGAAATATTTATAAATAATATGGCAACCTATAGCATCACAGAATAGAATTCCGAATTAGCACTTCAACAAGTTACTTCCATTGGGTATTAAGAATAACAAAAACCAATACATACTGCATGTTCCTGCAACAAGATTTCATATTTCTGCTGGAGAGAATTATATTTCTCCTTTATGCTTTCCACTGGTGTAATCTATAAGTTACATTGAAAAACATCATAAAAAGTGTACTTTATCATAATGAATCATCATAATTATATGTAGTTTCGTACTTACCGGTTGGTGTGATTCATCTTCCATGCCCTCGTCATTTGCAGCTTCTTCTTCAAATAACACCCGAACTACTTCCATGTTAGCTTTTCTTTCCATACATTTGGTACGGGAACTCGCAACTTTTGGACTAGTGTGACGAGGCAATAAAAACTGCGTTGGTATACTACCTGACTTCAGGGTCCTTTTCTTCTTTGCGAAATTCATTTCCACCATCATGTTCCTCTCGAAATCTTCTTCTTTAAAATGCCTTGAGCAAACGTTACCATTTTTTGGATTCCAATCATCCTTCCTTTTGCAGGCTTCTACCCTGAGTCTTCTAAGATTAGGATCAGACGGAAATCTAAAATACGACACGGTATTGTCATTCTCTGAAGTTTTTGTTTTATAATAGCTGTTGGAGCAAACTGCCACGCTACACCTATTCCCCGGCATTTCTTGCCAGAAAACGAGCCGTAACAATTTGAATCCTCTCTTTAACCCAGAGTAGACGGAAGAAATGTGAAATTCATTCAACTTCAAGAAGCGAAAGCAAGATCACTAAGGGTCACAACGGATGCTAAAGATCGCTGAAGACTGAACCAACTAATCACAACGTTGCCGGTAGTGAGTCAGACAGTCCACGCGAGAATACAGTGACGTCACTGGAGGCATCGGCCATTATTTCCACTTTCAGCTGAGACCACCTCCCTCTCTCTATACACCTTGGGTTGGCCCAGAGGCTGGAGCACGTTGACCCTTACAATCTTTTGATAAGTTAAACTAGTATAACTTTAGGAAATCAAAATAAAACTAATGGTTATCAGTAAAGACTTTAAAAGGCTACAGGATTAGGCAAGCAAAAGCAGAATCAAACAATAAATATATTGCCACATCTAATAATAAATCAAAAGCTTTATGGAAAGTCATCAAGGCTGAGACTAAACTTAAGTCTGAAAGTTGCTTAACAAATATGTCACCTGATAACTTTAATGATTACTTCACCAATGTAATTGAAAAGTTAATTGAAGGCTCTAACATAAAACAGCACAATGTGTTATAGTATAATATATCAAATAGTTTAATTAATACAACTCAAAGTCATTTTACTTAGCACCTGTAACTGAAAAAGAAATATTCAATATAATTGCCTCTTTAAAAACTAGTAACTGCTGTGATATATATGGCATTAATTCAAAGCTGTTAATAGGCATAGCATATTCTCTAACCAAAGTTATTAATCAGATATTTGAATCTGGTAATTATCCAGAACAATTGAAAATCACAAAAGTTATCCCAATACACAAAAAATGTGAGAAAAATGACCCTTCAAGCTACATGTCCATATCAATAATTGCTGTCTTTTCTAAAATAACAGAGAAAGCATTACTTTCAAGAATATGTAATTACTTTGAAAAGAACAATCTAATAAGTCCCACACAATTTGGTTTCCTGAAATGCAGAGGTGCCATAGAATGTGTCATGTCAATGATCAGTGATATACATTGTTCCTTTGAAAGCAATGAAACTACTCAAGTTTCCTTCAGTGACTTGTGTAAGGCATTCGACAGTATTTCCCACAAAAAACTTCTTTCAAAATTCTCCTATGGCGTAAGGACTACTCCTTTGAGATTCTTAGAAAGTTAATTGAGAGATATTAGTGTGTGTCTATAAACAACAAGCTATGTAGTAAAAAACTAGTAAAAATGGAAATTAATATAATGCGTAGGAAAGGAAATAATTTAACAATGATTCAAAGCAACTAACCTTGGAAGACTGCCCTTCGTTTATGGTTGGCAGTTTGACTGTGTTGTGTTGATCTGATTGATTGTATATTATTGACATGTCTTATACGTGCATATGTATGTCATTGGATAAATAAAAATTATTATTATTATTATTATTATAATTATTATTTAAGATTATTACAAATTTTACAGGTTCATGTTTTCTTTTGAAATGCTTTTAATCTCGTGATTATGACGATCTTTTGACCTCTGTAACGTATAAAAATATGTTGAACTTCGAAAATTATATTAATAATTGAATAAACAGGACGAATTATACATATTATTATCATTAATATTAACCTTTCATGAAGTTTAAAAAAATATATAGGACGGGGCAGGTTGGCCTGGGTGGCCATCCTGCCCCGTTGTTTCTGGGCCAACCTGCCCCATCGCCATGTTTACAATAAATTCTATTAGTGACAAAAACCACTGAAGCTATTTCGAATGTATGCCATACAGAAATAATCCTTAAACTATGACCTTTAATTGTATTATTCACCTGTTGCTCCTAAAGTAAGCAAAAGTTAATTAAAACACATTAAACCGAGGAGTAGAATTTTACTGAAGCACGCACAAAAACAATTAATTGCTACAACCTGTCCAAAACTGTTCCCCCGGCAATATTGGTCCTGTAGAAGAAGGGAGACGGTACTAAAAACCTACTGATTGATACCTAGCACGATCTAGCGTTTATTGTATTAAATAACTCGACTGGGCCAACCAGCCCCTATGGCCAACCAGCCCCGGTCTCCCCTATGTATTTTTTGGAAGTCCATAAAGATGCGGGGGTAAAGGGTTGGATTCAGAGAGGTGAAGTTTCTCAGTCTTCAATAATCATAGATTTGAACAGAGCTTCTTTAATGTTGAAGTAGATATTTTTGATACTATTGTACAAGAAAAAATTGGAAATATCTTAATGTACGAAAATGAAACCAAGGAATTTCTTTCATACCATTCGGTCTACTTTATTCAACTATCAAAGAGATATAAATGGTAAAAATATCATACAATTATTTTTACAAAATTTTATTAATAGAAAAAGTGATGGAAGAATAGTTAGTTAGATGTTGCAGGGAGTGAAGCAATTTCAAGCGAACTCTCAGCCGAGGAAAAGCTGCGAAAGATGAGGAATAATGGATAATAATCAAATATAGACATAAGAAGCTGCAAAGGGCCAAACTGTGACTCGGATCATTAACTATTTAAAGCAAGAGTAAGGGAGAGAATAATTAAAACAGAAAAAGTTCCAGAGATGGGTAAGAGAATATGGGACACAGATTAGTTAAATGAAGACTAGGAAGTCACAAAGCAAAACCGAAAAGGATTAGCTAGTAAAATGCAAACCAACAGCAGATGAAAAAATTATGAAATAACCATAGAAAAAGAATGGGAAAAATAGGGAAAGCAATCAAAGAAGCTGTGGATGAAACTATTGGAAGAAACAAGAGAATAATACATGCTAATTGGTTTAACAACGAGTGTGCCCAAATTATACAGGAGAAGTTTAAAGCTAGAGAAAGCATGATAAGGAAAGAAACCAGAACGAACACTGAATGATACCAAGAAATGAGAAGGGAAGCAAATAGGATATGCAAGAAAAAGGAGAAAATAGAGAACAGCTAGAGAATATAGAAGAATACAGCAAACAGAATAAACAGAGATAGTTCTACTAAGTTTTAGAAAAGGTGAAAAGAGGATACCAACCAAGAATTGAAGGATTTAAAAATACAGAGGGAAATGTAGTCCAAGAAGAGAATAAAGTTCTGGAAAGATTGGTAGAACATTTCAAAGAACTTCTCTGTACAGAAGATAAGGAGAGAGTAACAACTGAGGAAAATGACAGGCTAAGGAAAGAATCAAATATAGAATCAATCAAATCAAATATATCAAACTTGCTCAGAATTAAACCCACTAGGCTGGAAATTGCACAATGCATACAAAAGTTAAAAAATAATAGAGACCGAGGGAAGAAAATATTGCATCAGAGCTAGTAAAATGTGGAGGAGATATAATGAGTGATGCTATACATAAACTTAGTTGTATAATATAGGAAGCAGAAAAATGCCAGAAGGATAGAGCATGGGAATCCTAAGCCCAATATATAGAGAGGGAAATAAACTGGTTCTCGAGAAATAAAGATGGGAAATACTGTTAAATATAGTATATGAAATCATCATAAAAGAAAGGCTGAAAGTAGTAACTGGGAGGATAATTGGAGATTCTCTGTGTGGGAATAGATCCAATAGAAGTACAATAGACCAACTGTTTGTAATCAGACAAATTTTAGATAAATGCTATGATCATAATGTTTAACTGCATATGCTATTGTAGATTTTATACAAGCATTTGATTGTATAAACAGGATCAAACTCTGAGAAGCAATGGAGGACATGGAAATTCCATCCAAAATAATTCTATTGATTCAAAAGGCATTGAAGAAGAGCATTGCTAAAGTAAACATACATAATAAACTTAATTTGAATTCAGCACTGGAATAAAGCAAGGATATTCTAGGATTACACAAATCTGAAGAAAAAATAAATCAAAGAGGAACAATATTTAACAAATAAATAGAAAAAAGCAAGCAAAATGGGATTGATAGTTAATACCAGTAAACCTGCTTCTGGCAAACCTAGAGTCACCCAGGATTTGGAGATAGAACAGATAAAATTTGATAGTGTGGAAGAGTTCAAATATCTAGAATATATAACTTACAAAAAAGCATAATATGAATAAATGAAATAATACAAGCAAGGAATAAAACTTACTTTGCAAATATGAAGATACTCAAGAGAAAGTTAATAAACAGAAACACTTAAATACAAATATATAAACCAATTACAAGACCAGTAGTAACCTATGGAGCATAAAAATGGACACTAACAATCACACAAGAGTATGGCCCTGGTAAAATTTGAAAGCAATTGCAGAGAATATACCGACCTGTTATTGAGAATGGATTATGGCAAAGGAGAACCAAAGAGGAGTTAAAGACAATAATGAATTGGGAAAGATGTAGTTAAGTTCACAAAATCTTTGAGAATATAATGTTTGGACCATGTGGAAAGGATGCTTGAAACAGCAATGCTGAATAAGGTGATAGAAGGGAGACTGTATGCCACTAGACGGAGAGGAGGGTCCAGATTGAGATGGCTAATTCATAAAGGACATGAAGAAGATGAAAGTGAGAAGACAGAGAAGTGGAGGCTGATCGGGGTGGAAGCTCACATAGGGTTGTAGCTCCAAAGAGAGAGTTTGTCTATAAATTGAGACTTGAGGAAGATTTTTAAGTGACTTCTTATAAGTTTGGAACAAAAAATATTAAATGTTATCACACATTCTATGCCTTGTGTAATATTTTGTATCTTTATATAGTTTAAATCAGTCTATATAATATTAACATAAGTATACCATACAACAATTGAAAACCAGGAACTAACAGATGAGCCAAGAATGGCTCACGTGGACCTTATCCTGTTTTCCCTGACTTTTCTTGTAAATATAAATTTATTCTTTATTTTTCATATTACTTTATTTGCCAATAACTCTTTTTTTACCAATTCACGTTTTATTTAAGATTCTTTGTACAATAACTATACCTTGTATTAAGAGTAAGATAGTTAAATAATATATTGTACCAAAAATAGCACTTTGAATTTAGTGTTTCATGTCAAAATAAAATCTACTTACATTATAGTCCACTTTCATATCAATGAAAATTAACTGTATTTTAAAATCGTTTTTTAAATAATAGTGCTTATCGGAAATAATAGTTTACATCAAAATTTTCTAAAAATCAAAAGTTTATTTCAAATATTTATACAATAAAGAAAATAGCAAGAAAACGATTTAAGTAGTCGTGATAGTAATCAAAATAAAAACTATTTTATTACAACCATATTTCATTTAAAAGAACAAAAAGATACATTTGAAAATTTTGTTTTAAATTATATCGCTCGCCAGAGTTAATGGTTTAAATCAAAGCTTCCTAATTAAATATCAAGAAAATAGTCCAAAAACGACTTTCGTAGTGCTGTAAAATTAAAGTCTACTTTCATTATAATTAACTTTAATAAAAAAAACAAACGGATGTATTTAAAAATCTTATTTTTAATAATAATGCTTTCTGGACGCAATGTTTTAGTTACATAGTGTGGATATATATAATCAAAAGAATAGCAGTTTGACTCCATCGAAGCCACATTAATTTAGAGAACTACTATGCTGAAATCAAAATTAATAGCTTATAGTCGTTTCTCTAGATAAAACTATACAACAGGTATGAGTAATTTAAGTTCGGGTGTTTCAGCAGAAAATACTCTTCGATTCAAAAGAATTACTTTTTTACAGGATTATATATTTACAGGATTTTTACAGGATGTGATTAGATAAAATCTGCATATCGTCATTATATCAGCTAATGCATTACTTCATTTAAGGTCTTTTGTTTTAATGACATTGTGATTCAATATAAAGCGAATTACTGGAACGTGAGAACTTCCGTATTTTGCGGTGAGAAATATGATCAGTCACTTGATAAATTTACAGTAAAAAAATAGCGATTCGTTTAAAAAATACGGCATGAAGTACCTCGCATAGAAGCAATTGATAGTATTTTCTTACCTCTTTAGATTTCCTCAAATAACGCTTTTAAATAACAAATCACAGCACTCCTTACAAAACCTTATTTTGAGCGAAAACATTACAACATATCTGATGACCACTGGTGACGAAAAAAAGAATTTGCCAAGTAATTGCTTAACCTCACTGTATCCATTTTCGCTCACAAAAGCAACACCTCTTAACACGTATATTCTTTCGCCTAACATTCTCCGTTAACTGAGTGGATTAAGTGTACTTTGAAAATTAAAGACAGAAAATTAATGATATTTTATAAATAAGCACTGCAGTCACAATTCCACAACATTTCTTAGGGCAATTGCGCGACACTCGAATTATTTTCCGCAGCACTTCGTAAACCGACTAACATCCTTGTATGTTCAGCAAGAAAAACTGGAAGTACAATTTCTTGGTGATAGAGCACGAAACACACTTGCACTTTACCAATATAGGTAAGTCCTCTGAAAGATACGCTTTCGATGTGAACAACTCAATTACACGTGAAGAACTAAAAATGAAGGCCAAAAACATGACTACACGCAAAGCATTTCTATATTTCTTGTTTGCGAAATCCACCTTCCACGTCACCCATTATCTACTACCCATAGGGATAGAATAGCCACCAGAAAAGCAGTCTGAAACATTCGGTCTAATTGCGCTATGGAATATTCTTATCTGTGGTCAGGTCCCTCAAACTAATCAAGGGGAAAGAGAGCTCAAACGACTCATCCTTTTTCGAGACAAAACTATTTGATAATGTATAATTAAGATGGTAAAATCTTTATATCGATTGCGCTTCAAATTCTTAGAGATATTAATCGTTGCAGAAGTCTTTCGGTTGCACTAATTAAATTACACTGATGCGTGATGCGGTTTATACCGTCTTTAGAGTGAAATTATGCCTTTGCGTTTTATGTAGCAATGGGAAGTTACGCATTTAATTTTCTGTCTCAGCAGAGAGTGGTTTATCCTGAGTTATAATGGAATAAATATAATATTTGAGCCACAGAAGTTGCACTATAGTTCACTTGCACGAAAATTATTAAATTATACTTTTGCTCTATGAGTTTAGAATGATCATAACCAAAATGTTTATTTTCTGGGAGAAGAAAAACGGACATACACTTTCACTTAAAAATATTGAAAATTAAGATAGATGCTTCCTTTTGCAATAAAAACTGTTCAAGCGAAAATACATTTCTTTCAATCGATTCTACACAGAGATGAATATGAAGATATAATATTGAGGTTGTACAAGAAGTGAACAATAGTGTCTTGGCTGGGGCTCGAACGGAGATCCTCACTGAGGCAACCGAAACACAAATCGATATGTAGAGTTTTCTCCTCCAGATTTCCACTTAAATGTGGAACAGAATAGCCGATATTTCAATAGTCTTACTAGCAGTATTTGTGAAAGAGTATACTTTTTGTACTCGAATATAAGCCGAACTCATTATAAGCCGAGGTACCTAATTTTATTCCAAAAAACTGGGAAAAGTAACCGAGTCGAATATAAGCCTAGGGTGGGAAATGCAGCAGGTACTGGTACACAATGAAAAGAAGTAGCTATGAAATTACAGCAATTGAGGCATCGGTAGTTTAGTAAGAGAGAATTGACAAGGAATTTTTGAATGAGCAAGTGAGGAATTTTCCAGCTAATTTACGACAAAGACGCTTCTTTGCCACGGGAGAACTGATAAGGGGAGCCCTCCCTCGAGTTTAAGAAGAGGGGCCTTGTACTCAGCATAAAATGTGTGCAGAAAAACTCGGCTTTTGCATGAGTATATAATTGTATCCACTGTTAAATTTATTTACATGTATATATAACCATAGGGCACTAAATACGTTTTACGCGATGTAAGTTTATCGCTTTTAAGGTATTCGATTTAAAAAGAATTTAACACAGCAATGATATGCTTTGGTTGGGTCACACTTTATGGCGGAAATGTCATTTATTGATATTTAATATTATGTATTTATAAACAAAATTATGTATTTATAAACAAAATTATGTATTTATAAACAAAATTATGTATTTGTTTGATTTATTTTATAACATATGTGTTTGTTTTTGTGAACCTGAAAATGACCATAGTTTTATTCCAATGAAACTTGTGGAGAAGAGAATACCATTTTATTTCATTCGTAATGAATTTACACAATATCAATACGGCCTCAGTCGATTTTATTTAAAAACTAAATAAACTGATATCGAAATCTCTGGAAAGACGCACTGAATGTTGAACGAAAATCCAACTGGTTGGATTTACGTGCGCTGAGGCATGCGTCATGAAAAAGAGGTCCGGTCAACTTGCAAGAGGCATGCGCTATTGCATGCCTCTCCTTCATCATACCGTGCGCTATGACGCATGCCTGTGTTGAATAGAAAGTTGCACAAGTGTGGACATAGCTATAGGGCTTTCAGTTTACCGATTGAATGATTTTTAATCTGAAATCAGAAACAAACAAACTATTCTAGTCAATAAAAGAGATGCTGACTTTGCGATTTTATCCATCGAACATTAAATCGTGGAATCCCTGATATCCTATTGAGTTGCGAAAGAATCACTAAGAGTCCTAAATCAAAGCGTTAAAAATATCATTGAATGATATTCATCACTAAATATTCAAATTGTTTTCGGAGGACTTAATGTTTAAGTTTGGGGATAGAAAGTTCATTAAGGGAACGTAAGCAAGGAAAAGAAGTCCCAGCGACATAAGAAATGAAAGAGGTCAGATGATGAGATGAGGGAAGTTTATTGAAAGAAGGAATTAAGAATCAGAAGTACTGGCATTGAATATTGTAGGAAGGAGATATAAAATGTTCGAGTTAAAGAAGGACGGAGTAAAATGACCAAATATTGGAAGCAAGGGGAAATCAACCTCTCGAAAGATGTAAAATTAAAGAATTAATCTTATTTTATTTACTATATATAAAGCTGCAATCCTGACTCATTGATACAAACTGTTTGGCTATTTCCAATCTAGCTAGAAGGCTGAAATTTTCAGGAGAGATTTATAATTCACACTCAACCTGGAGAAAAATCGAAAATTTCCAGATTTTGACCCAGGTTTGAGCCCAGAGACGATTATATATTTCAATGCATTTAAACGGGAATAACGCAAAATGGCCATGCAGACCAAATTTCTTTCGTTAATTAAAATGTGAAAAAGTAATCGTAAAGCAGTTGGACTTGGTCTATATTACGTCTAAAAGATCAAAATTTACTTTACTTGCTACCGATTTTAACATTCCGGCACGAAATTTGCAAAATTTTAATTTGAACTCCAATTTATTACGTTTTTTTCTCCTCCTTTCGAAAATTAAATCTATGACAACGACCATTGTTAGAATCGAAAACAAAGTTGTTTACAATACTGAATTCATACATAATTCATGAAAGCCATGTTGAAGGTTTGATGCATTTTTAATATTTTTTAATGATTCTTTCGATATATGTTATTACTGAATGTTTAAAAATGTAACTTTCATCGAAATGAACAGCGAATATCTGCACGGGAATGGATTTAATCGTGAATACATACTGTGATAACATAAGTTTATGTAGAGAATACGGGACCATTTATCAACGAAGATAATCGGAAAGGTCATGTAAGTAGTGAGATTATTCGAGGATTAAATTGAAAAGTCTACACTGAATCTATATAAGAGGGATAGGAAAGCAATTTGGATGAAAAATACTCATTAATTACTGATGAAGGACGTATTATACCGGATCAAGTCTTCCTATGCCTGAGTAAAAGTAAGTACAACTAAAATTTACATAATCGTAAAATATTACTATCAGTATATTAATGCAAATTAATAGTTTTAACGGCAATCTTTAGAAATAGTAGAAATAATAAGTTCTTTTTCTACGTTTTTTTAATTAATACGTAGTATATTACGTAATTCAACTTTCATCGAAATGAAAAACAAAAATCTACACATGAAATAAACTGATTTTCTTGAACGACCTTCTGATTACGTTGTTCTACGCTGGATAATTCTTCGTTAGTATAAACAATTTTTGCATGTATTATTGTATGAATATTATTTTCCCATCTTCTCCAAACGGGCTTTAGAATAAAGTTCTGTTTCTACGTTCTTTAAAACTATTTACATAATTACGTTGCCTGTTGTCTGTTTGTTTACTTAATTAGAAACGGAGCTCATTGTCGTGGTAGACGCCATTTAATGAATATAAGATTTTAATGCAATATGTCTTGCACTGAACTTATTACTACATTGGTAATCGTCAATTTATTTTCCGCATTTTTATCTTATGTAGATTTTTATTCTAACTTAACATTCTTAAGCTTATTTCTTTAATTTAATTTTACGAATGCACATTAAGTCGTCGTCGTCGCCGCTGCAACATTCATCACTGTGGGATACCGAAAGAGATACCACGGAATCAGCCGATCGCCGCGGAAACCTTTGACCATACATGTTCATTGAGGAATGAAATCCAAAACTAAGAAAGGTAGGAATTGATTTGAGAAGCGACGTGTTTTCACATTGCCAGTTGTATGTCGCGCTAGGAAGAGTACGTTCTTCAGAAAATATCAGGGTGTTAGTTTCACCGGAAAGGATATTTGATAATATTCCGCATACCGTCAATATGGTCCTCATCATCATATGGTGATCTGCCCGGAAGCAGGCGCCGCGGCCATAGGATTCAATTGGAGTATGTCTTGCACCAAACCGAGTACATACCACAGATAACCAATCGTCTATCGATTTCTCGCATTTTTATTTTATGCAGATTTTTATTCTAACTTTACTTTGGCGTATTCCCTTAATTTAATTATACGAATGTGTATTCATGAAGAACTCAACTCCAAAACTCCCGTATCAAATGAACGTGAAAGGCCTTCGAAGCACTTATTCTATTATTATATTATTTAATGAATCTCGATCTTAGATTTAAAACTATGTATGCTAAAGGGAATCGCATAATTAAAAAGAAACGTTAATATAACATAAACACCGATAACGCAGGGTAGTATCCCTTGATAATTTTCTTTGCTTGCATTATGCAAGCAAAGAAAAATGCCTGTATATGTGTATGTTCCAGATAATCTCGAGAACTAGAAGTCGCACAATGTTCAAACTTTTAAGACCATTAAATGTTTTCCCGGGAATGATCAAGTGGTACTTTAAATTTCCCAAAAGTCCACGGTTCGAACCCAGACGAGCAAAACAGTTTGCATAAGAAATACACGTAAAGTTCATTTTTTCGTTGCAGGGTTCATTTCTTTTGAAAAACTAAATTATAAATAACAGTCGTAGGAAGTCGAAACTAGCATCAAAAGAAGGTTAATAGAATAAAAATTCTTATTTTGTTCAAGGAATATCGTTTGCGATTCGAAATTGCAAGAATTTTGATAAAATATACGAAAATTTTGTCTTAATTTTCATGTAGTAAACAACCCATTCCCTTGACGAAATACATTTTTGAAAATTAGAATTTTGTTGACGAGTCTGTAGCAACCAAGTTTTATTTACATCAACTTAATTGTTTACCGTCTTTTTCGTAAAATGAAATGAGTTTTAGAGCCATTTCACACTAGCCCGGCAGCCGGCTAAACGGCACCGTATAGACGGCACACGGTGCGAGCGGTTTCACATCTATCCGGCAGTCGTTTAAACGGCGAAGTCCCTTAATTTGATATCCACCCACCTGTTTCATTTTCTACGATAAATTGTAAATATTTCAGAAGAAATGGAAAGGGAGCAGATGATAGCGTGTTTGATAGTTTATCGACGAGCGAAAAGGAGGAAGAGAAATAGAATGCAGTGGGTCCATCCGATCAACTTGAAAAGGAGGGAATCGGGAGCTTACCACGTTCTGTTTGAAGAGCTCCGCAACGATCCAAACAAGATTTTTAATTACTTCAGAATGAGCATGTCGACATTCGATGAGCTTCATCTGAAACTCAAGGATTCTTTACAGCGCCGCAACACTTTCTTTAGGGAATCTATTGAGCCTATAGAAATGTTGGTGGTCGCAATCAGGTGAGTAAAATCAAAACACACTATCAACCATTGACAATAAGTATCTTATTATTTAAGTAAAAAATATTACATCCAATTTAAATGAAAACACTAGGATTAGATGCAGTAAAAGTGAAATCACAAGATTCATATGAACTTGGAGCCAAGATTGTTACCAGCGACTGCTCTGAATTTGACTCCCTTTTCCTTTTTTTAATTTCTGACACTGTTTGTAGTACCTTTTGTTGAAACTCAACTATTTCATCGTCGGTAAACGTATCTAAAGATGGAATTATTCCTTTAATAAAGGAGGTGTGCCGATCTGGCTGCTGTTGAATGGCATTAATAAGTGCTACTTCAACAGCGTCTAACTTCCGTTTTTTAATGTATTTGAAAGGTTTTTTGAAACCCTCCGTTTCCCTGCTGTTAAGATCCTCACAGTATTCATCCTCCAGAGGCTCGCTCACGATAGGTATGGAATCCTCCGTTGGCCTTGCTTCTGAAGATTTTTTCAGAAAGTGTAACTGTTGCCCGTACACATAAGTCACCTTCGTTCTGCCGCTGCCGGAGCTTAGAGTAGACTTATATTTCTTTTCCCACTTTTGGTACGAATCTCTAACATTCGCCCACTTTTTCATAACTGTTTTGCCTGAAAATGACAAGGGTAGACATGCCAAAAATCATGTTGAGCGTAACTCACACTAACAAAACAAACATGAATGAAATCAGTACATCAACGTGAGTCAACTTCATAAATGAATTGGTAAAAGTCACTGATGGTAAAATTTTGAGTAAGTGATCATCACCAAAGCCATCAAAATGGTTTAAAAACATACCCTCATATGCATTGAAGTGACGTCACTTTAAACCTTTTTGATGGCTTTGGTGATGACCACTTAATCACTTCATAAATGAAATAAATAAAATATAAAAACATTGTTCTGTAAAGGATTTTTTCGTAGCTAACTAGTGTTTTTGCATTATTTCGGATATCTGGCAAGCGGTTGTACATTCACAGACCTTCATTATAGTTATAGGATGGGTATCTCTACAATCAGTAAGATAATCAGAGATGTTTGTAAAAATAATTGGTCGCTGTCTCAAGAATGCATCCCGGTGCCTACAAAAGCGCAGTGGGAATCCATCGCACACAATTTCGAACGTAAAGCTAACTTTCCGCACTGCTTAGGAGCCGTAGATGGAAAACACATACGAATCGTTAATCCATCGAATTCGATGTATTTTAACTATAAGGGATTTTCGTCAGTAGTGTTGATGGCCATTGCAGATTCGGATTATCGATTCATATACTTCGATATTGGCAGTTATGGCAAGGATAGTGATTCTAACATATTTAAAGCAAGTACTCTCTGGAAATTAATTGTAAATAAGGACCTGGAAATTCCCGAAGAAAAATGTCTTCCTGGTACAACGGGCCCCAAGATACCATATTTCTTAGTAGGCGATGAGGCTTTTGGATTACTCAGACACCTTCTCCGACCATATGGTGGGAATAATTTGACAATTGCTAAGAGAATTTTTAACTATCGCCTTTCTAGAGCCAGAAGGTATGTAGAATGTGCATTTGGAATTTTAAGCAACAAATGGAAAATTTTCCACCGACCTTTGAACTTGCATCCCGATTATGCAGTAGATATTGTGAAAGCTTGTGGCGTTCTGCATAATTTTGTCCGAGACAGAGATGGTTATGAAACAGAGGAAACATTATCTATAGTAGGACTGAAAGATATAGAAAAATCCGGACAGGTGCGCGGTGGAATTTCAGCAAATAACGTAAGAAACACGATGACTGATTACTTTATGACGCCTATCGGGTCTGTGAATTAGCAGTTGTCTAAAATTTAATTGTTTTAAAACTATTATTGGTTTAATATTCGTAAATGTTTTGCAGATAGCACATTAAAACTATTTAAATTACTTAATAAAATGTAGAGATTACCGTATTCATTTATTTTCTTATCCTCTATCCCTTTAAATGTGTCGTTCAATTCCTGGAATACTTCCATCCACGCGCTTCTCGTTTGGATACGGTCCTTATACACGTCTAGAGTTTTTTCCCATAAAACTGGACGTTCCTCCATCAAAGAAATTAGACGTTCAACGTCAATTTCGAGAGTCATCGTAAAATATTGGGTATTTGAACTGGGAATTGACTCAAGCACCGACTGTGAACTGGATTTACGGATTGCCAGTAATACATTAACAATATTTATTTCAAGAATTACACTTAATTGATTACCTGCCTTTTCCCTTCTTTATGCCCTTCTCCTCCGCTTAATTACTAATTATAAAGACCTTTTCAGTATTCATTTAATTATCTCCTTTACTTTGTAACCCCATTGTTTCCCCTCCCCTCTAACCTTGATTAATTTTAGATGTTGAATAGAAGCTAATCCATGTACTTGATAATGAAATCTACTGTTTCGGCCTTCATTTTGTGGTATTACATAACGAATAATATTACAAAGTAATTTTTAATACCGAAACCTACGTAGCGCATTAAATCTTATTGTCGTAGACAACAACGTTTCAGATCTAATCATTTCTTAAAATAAGGGCCAAATAATCGCCTGGATTCACCTGGACATTGCTGGGATTGAACGAACTTTTGTATTTACCGCCTGAAAATGACCCGGCAACCGTGCGCCGTTTGGACGGCACACGGCACCTGCCGGGCAAGTGTGAATGGCTCCATATACCTTTCAATAAATCACCGTGTAAACGGTGCCGTTTAGCCGGCTGCCGGGCAAGTGTGAAATGGCTCTTATAGTTGTGGTTTACTGAAAATGGATTTCTATCGATCAATTCAACTATTGCGTATAAATATCCTGGTAAGTTGAGGATGCTCAGAATACATTCTTCTGAATTAAGTATCAAATCTAACCTATTTGTATTGATTTATATTTAGCAATTTACGGAAATGGAGTTTGCGAAGGACGAAAAGAATTCCCAGATTCGTAGTTTGTAATCCTTGAAGAGTTGAATGGCGAGTTGTTAAGTTGTAGCAAATCTCTAACATCATATACCAGACCAAAAAGGTAAAGCAATTTTATTTTGTTAAATGCAGGATGCAAAAATTGATTTATTTGTTGTTTTTAAGTGCTTCCACTCCATATTCATTTACTATCCTTCTGTTATTGGTTTTTAATTTTTGTTTCTATTTTGACATTGCGATTACTTTTGTGGTTCGTGTTTATGTACACATTTTAAGATTGAGATACGAGGTAGCTCCATACTACATTTACTTTCCGTATAGAATATTCAACGTTGGTTATTTGAGTGAAATGTAATTTATTTCTGTCATTTACGTTTAATGCTTGATTCATTTGTCCCCTTGTACCTGTATCAAAATGTAACTTTAAACGTGGTACTGCTTATCCTAATGTGATCTTAGAAGATAAAGATTCTTATTTTGGTTGAGAAATATCGTTTGCGATTCGAAATTGCGAGAATTTTGATAAAATATACGAAAATTTCGTCTAAATTTCCATGTTGTAAACAAACCCATTCCCTTGACGATTAAGGCGATTGTTGATTCCGAACGCATGTGTAATTCTATAAGAAGACATGGCGGATCAATGGCCAGTTAAAATAAATTTTGAAAATAAGAGTTGAAGATTTATGATGAAGAAAAAATTGAATGGCATTTTAAAATTTGTTGTGACAAACAATATCCTCTGAAGAAACGCACGTTGAAAGGTACGAACATTTTTTCATTGATTTTTTCAATTTTCTTTAAGCGTCTGTGACAACCGAGTTTTGTTTATGGTAACGTGAACTGAATATTCAGTGAAATAAAACGATTTTGAAATTCGTTCGTTGATAGAATTTGCATTCTCGCTGTCAATTCCATTGATTTAAAATAATAACTTGGTAAGTTGTGGACATCTCTCGTATTATTTTTGAGTTTTGACGGAAATTACGGACGTCCTTATTTCTTATGTTTGATCGGTCTTTGTTTTCTTTTAAATTTTGAGCGACGAGTGGTCAGGAGCGAATAAGTAACATTTCAAAGCCTAAAAAGGTAAAGCGATTTCAGTTATCTGTAGACCGCAAAAAATCTACGATATTGTAGTAGAATGGGTAATCCCTTACTTCAATCCAAATCCAAACTACTGCCCGCGGGCCGCATCTGCTGTTTGATAGTAAATAAAACTGAAAAGTTTGGAGACCCCTACTTGAAACGCAGTATATTGTGGATATCATAGACACAAGTATAATAGTTTTTGAAATCATTTCTCAGTTTTTCAATCAGAAATGAATAAAGTCTATTCTACTGCACTATAATACTATGCTATTTTGTGTTGAAAATTCTTACTGCACCAGATGTAAAAACGTTTAAAAAACTTATGTAACATTAATGGCCGGTATTGTAATGTATATTTTGCGTTGTTTATAACTTTAATCTTCATATAAATGGCTTTGTCTTTTCATCATATTGTTTATCAGTTTCAATATTATGAAATTGCATGATTTTATGTATTGTTAATTGTTTAAAGTGAAAAATTCTGTTTTTTTCGAAACCGTATAGAAATATCGAATGCTGCGTAAAACATAGCTGCAGTAGCAATATCAACGTTCAATTATAATTACGAGCATCGTGATCAACTTACTGATTTATGCATTTCGTTATGAATATATAGTATGATGTACCTAGGTGTTTACTGGACGGAGTGCCATGTCGAAATAAAACTCTGATATTGAAAACAGCCAACCCAAATGTCAATATTTAACACACTGTACGTTGAAATTTATTAATTTGACCTCAGCCGAAGAATAGGTTATAATTCTTAAAAATCTAGAGCATAAGTTTGTTTTCGGAATAAGAAACTATACAGATAACCACAAAATATAAATTTACTTAAGCCACTATACACCTTCTCAACGGAGGTAGGTGGTGTCTGTATTTATTGATTACTGTGAAGATTCTACGCCGAATGTATTTTGAGGGTCCAGGAAATAATTTATCTTAGAAGTTTTTCATTAGTTACTGGAGAAGGAATTAATATATCAGATCATTTACATTGCCAATATTTTCCCCAGCCATTCGTCACTCGCGGAGTACATAGATAAATCTAAAAATCTCAACCAAGTCCCTTACACAGACATATCGGCAAAGTCTTTACCGAGATCAAACTAGCATTTTTCGAAGCCTTATCACTTGGATCCAAAAGGAACTTTCCTGACATATTTCTGTGTGAGACTGCCAATGTTATTATTCGATCGAAATTATTTTCAGCAATAAAATAATTGCAAATATTTATTGGGTTTGTTATCAAATACTTTTCTGCTCACTTAACCCAATGCACTTATCATATAATGAATTTCGACTTACGAGCATAGCTCCACAGACTGATTTCGGTAAAGTTGTCGCTCTATTGTCATGGCTTTTATCGTTCCATCCTAACATGGCGAGGTGTCTTGCACTTAATCAATCCCAAGATCTACGACTACGTTCCTGGGTATTAATTAACATACCACTACATTTTATACGAGTCACGAATTCTCACTAACAACCTCATGTTATAAGTATAGCCAAGATAAAACAATGAAACATACCTTCTGGTTCCATGATACACCATTTCTTATTTAATGTCTATAGTTTTTTCTTCAAGTAAGAAATACAACAATGACGTCTTCGTCCATTCTCGGAATCACACTTATTCAGTTACTGAAGATATCCTCTCAATGATGACCAGTCGAAAGTTTGTGGCTTCAGTCGGCGTAGAAAGAAGAAAAATGTTCCTTTAGGAGATAAAAGTCAGAGGGGAAGAAGCTACTATGTATGCCTCTTTTCATACGTAGATACATTTTGATTCATTGTTACCGAAAAGCTCATTCAGATACTAGAACTTGCCTTGAGAAGATATAAGCCAAGAGATAAGAAGCTATTTGTATGCCTCACTTTCATATGTAGATACATTTTGACACATTGTCACGGAAAAGATCATCAACCTGCGTTAAATTGAATATTGAGTTAGAGTGGATTTGTAGACTTAATTGTAACTTACATTTCTTGATATATTGGTTTGGAAAGTTTGGTATTCGCTATTTACCAACAATTATGAAGCATTTGTTACGATCAAGGTTATTACACTGATATTTATGAAATTAAATATCTTCGTTGAGAATCAACGGGTACTTCTGCTAGTTAAAATATAAATCTGTGTTTCCTTCAAAGTAAATGCTTTTAATATTTTATATTGAAAATATACTTATGAAAGCAACTTATTTAGAAACGTATAAGTTATCTTTTTCGGACTATAATCACGACAAATAGCGGTACAGAATCAAAGAATTTTATAATTTGGTATATTGGATGGCTACAATTTTAGCAAAAGTGAATTGTGTTCTTAATTAGAGACCTTGGTAAATGCCATCAACTGAAATTCTAAATAAATCTTCTAACTTTTTAATAAAGTTAAAGAACATTGATACTTAATTTTGAAAGAGAAATTTCGGAAAGTGGATTGCTTTTATCTGAAGATATTACGTTTTAGAAAATGACCTATCACTTGGGATGTTAAATATATGTAACCGCTAATCGAAATTTAATTTTATGTTAATATCTTCCTTAGTTAACGATTGATAGAATTAGAGCACTTAGTGGGTATAGTACTGAGGATTATTTGGGTGAGTCTGAAACCTATCTTCCACGATTGTAAACTTTAAAATCTCGTTTCTGTATTAAGACATTATCTCCATTAGAGGAAAATGCTTTGCTACTAAAATGTAAGCACTCCCCCATTGCCGTGCATAAACGGTTAACATCAACGGTTAAAATTATGCGGGTAAATAAATTGTTTAAAATGGCCGATTGCTTAAGGACAACAAAGGCCACGGTGTTGTCAATTTGGAGAAATGGTGCCATAGCACCCAGGGCTATTCCGCCGCAGTGAGGGCATAGACAATAGCTTATCTGTAGGAATAGCCTTCAGGGAAAAGACAAACTGCGTTCACGAAACATATTCGTTACTTCCAATCACATGACTTGTCATAGATTTGTACTTTCACGTCAAATGTTTCATAAAAATTTCCTCCTCACTTTTTAATGCGCAGTCGGTCACAGTGCCCAATGGTCGGCAAACCGCGGCGCGCGTTCCTCAGTCAGCTTTTTGGTCAATTGAGTGTACCACAAAATATCACGTGCGGGGACGCTCGTACAGTGCGATTGAAACTTCGTGATGGCTGGTTTTGTTATGAAGCGTGGCTACAAAAAAGAAGCAAAGAACGGAACGCGAAAGCCCTCAAACCCCCTTCCCCCGACACCCCTACTCCGACATTCCCTCCCCCCGATGCCCTCTCCTCTGACGCCCTAGCCCTAGAGGCCCGCTATTCACCAAAAATCTGTGGGAATAGCCTTCATATCCCTTAAGAATTATTTTGATGTGTACGAACTTAAAAAATTTAATTATCTAAATAAAATCATTATTATGATGACGCATCTTAATGTTATTCGTATTTCAATATTCGAGACATGTACATAGGGTAATGAACGACACAAAGCGAATGCTTATGGAAATTTAAAGATTGATAACGTAAATATACAATGTTTACACATAATTCCTTGTATATAGGTACATTGCAGCTTCCTTATCTCTTGTAGAAACGTATGCACGTCGTATGTTGTATGCGATATATCTTTGCATATACTTAAGACACCATATACCTCGAACAGTGGAAATAAATCCGCGTATATCTCTTGTAAATATGTGTATACAGGATACAGTATACGATATATATACGTATACTCAATGTGATTTTGATATACACAGCCGAAGCTGTGTTTTTGTGTGCGTTACCCTTGCATCATTCATCAAAATATCCTTTTTTCGCAAGCATTTAAAAAAACCTTTGCGAAGTTATTTTCCACATGGAATTGAAGATTAAGATTATCAACGGCTCATAACATTCAAAACAAATCACTTTATTAGAACAAAAAATACAATAACTTCAGTATATTTTAGTGAATATCATATAAAACATTAAAAAAAATTCAAAACAACATTTCAAATATATGTGAGCAAAATCTTGCACTCAGAATATCTCGTACTGATTAGAGGAAGACGATATGAAAAACATTGCACGATAAATCCTGCGTGTATTTGTTTGCTTGGGAATATTCCCATACACTTTGATTCCTACTCTTTGACTTAAAAGTCTCCTGAGGGAGGTATGAATCTTCAATAAGGTAGATCGTTTGGCTGGAGCAGACGCCTCACAAGAGGTAGATCCTGGTTCTAAGTCTGCGAAAGGTCCCTGCGAGCCGCCTTTCAGTGTATGGTAGGGGGTGAAAGCACCTTGACTCTATTTTCGTAATCGATTGCTTTCGAGTGCGACCCTTCTTCCCGTACCCCTCTAGCTGATCTAAGTAAATCAAAATAATGGAATACATGTGAGGAATACCAAAAATAAAAACTCGTTGAAAATATTGACACTGATGGCAATCACAAGGCTTACCCTTTCATGTTCTTATTTCCTCCAGGATCTTAGTAAACTCATGTTGCAGCTTAAATTTGCTAAGAGCATGAGTAGAATTGAAAATCGGGAGTTTGTTTCAGAAGATGATAGAGAACTTCGTTCCGTCAGACATATTCTTATGACTGAAATATTTCCATTTGGTACAGACTAGTGAAAAATGCATCTTTCACATACTTTTGTCACAGTGGCTGTGATGCTACTGACCTATGAGTGGACAGAAGCACTGATCAATGTCTCTCTTTATGGAATGCCAAAAAATAGTTACTAGTTGAGTCATTGCCCTTCAATAACGTGAACAGGTTCTTTTTATAGCATCCTGTCTCAGTCAGAAAAGCAAGGGCAAACTACCTCACTCCTCAACGTACCTGGTAAACCTCATTCCTGTATGCAAGCTATTAGTAGCATATGTTAGATGTGCTAGAGTCACCACCCTGGCATGGGGCTGAATACTTTACATACAGAAAACTTCCTGAAATACGATATGAAAAGATAAATTATTAAAAAAACAAGAGATTTCATATTCCATTGTAAAATCGCCTTTATCCATTACTCATACTCACATGCAGGACGAGCGGTAATGGCTTAGAGTATGCATTGAGACATAGACATGCATTCTCAATTCATGTCTCGAATGGTCAATCTGAGGCCGCTGAAAACGTAAGAGAATTGTAAATTTTCACCGAGATTTGGAATGGAAAGCTTAAAATGATGAATCCGAATAACTCACAAGTCTCCTCTAGCCATTGTCTCTGGTCATCCATAAGCCAGGCCACCTCTTTCGTTATTTTAAAGATCCTGGGCGGCTGTAATTTGAAATGAAATGGAGCGTTGTAGATTAGAGTTAGGCTTAAAGATGACCTAAATCAAACATAGGATGTAGAAATATTTATATCGTCTGATTTTGTTTGATGTGGTGGCCTAGTTAAAATTCTCAACCTTTACATGGTTTTTTATAACAGAGTGATCAGTATAACTAAGTAAATTTCCATAATTTTACATGAGTTCACTTCAATCGAACTTGCCTCAAAGATGCCGTAAACTCTCCCTGATCTCGTTTTCCGCAGGATGTAATAAGGCCTTCTATAGGATTGCATACCGAAATTCATGTCGAGGAGCGGCATTCGTCTGCAAATTATATGGTAAGATAGATATCATAATTACTTAGCACATTTATCTTCAATACATGAAGAATATCAATCCGTACTCATTGATTAGAAGCGTCAAACATACTCAATCAGGGTTTGAATGGCTATACGTTGAAGAATATTCCTCATGTTAATTATCTGTTTTAATATTAACAAATTTTATTGGCTTACCTTTCTTCCTCCTCCTCCTCCTCCGTTAGTAGAGAATGAAATGATTCACCGCAGCATCTCCGCGGTATTACGCAGAAGAAGACAAATACCCAAAGAATCAATCCAATGTGGATCACTGCAACAGTAAACACGTCCATATTCGCTGGATTATCACTTCAAATTAATTCGTAGCTAAGGATCGTGTTTTCAGAATGTTGCTAAGGCCGTGGTTGCTAAGGCGAAAGGTTTAGTATAAAAATCGCCGTTTCTGATTGGTTAGTGTTTCTGAATTGATAATAATTCCTATTTTCTCCTCAAGTCTAAATGTCTCAAAATATTTATGACAATGACAATAATTTCATGGATAATTTTCGTGCAGTTAGATCAGTTATTATGTATAATTCGTCTTTGAGTTCTGTAATTCATTATCAAATTCTTGGGGCTAATGTTATGGTTGAATTTTGTCCGTTTGAGTTGTACCTAATATTTTTCCTTTTCACTTACGAAAGAAGATTTTTTGTTCCGACCATTGCATGTACTCCAAGAATTGTGCTACTCCTGGTCGAAGAGTTAACTCTAATAAATGGATGATACAAATTTAGATTCAAACGTCTTGTGTTTGAGCTTCCTTTACAGATCTTCGACACATATTAGTTTTGACTTTCACCATACAGTCAATACTGATTAACGAAACTTTTGCAATGCTTTCATATTCATTTCGAGTAACTGGCAATATCGTAAGCCTGCAGAATACATGTTCCCTGCATGTCAATTTAGGGTGATGCAAGATGCAAGAGATGCATTGTAACGCATCTAGGCTCGTGAATAGTGCTTATGAGAAATTCACAGTGAACAGTTCGAAGGAAAGTTTCATAAGATACAGATGGACATCCGAAAACTTTTTTTCACAGTCCGCTAATAGCTCGAGGCCTCTATCGGGAAAACGTAAGTTAATTTCTATGTAATGTTTTGTAAAATGACCATTATTAGTTGCATAAATTAGGATTGCATTATTTTAGGGCTGTTATCAGAGGGCACATCTCAAGATGAATTTAGCGACAGTTCCAAAGTTACTGGTTCCTTTATTAAGCATTAAAGTAACTTGATTTCTGCAAATTCGATTATAATATCAACTATAATCAAGAATCTACAGAATATTTTAATGCAGCCGAATTTTTACTCTCTGGCATGTGACGCATTCAATTGAAAACTTAGCTAATACATAAATAACGAAATCAGGCTTAATTGTAAGCCAACCAGAAAATGTCATCTGATTTAAATGATTTTTTGTTTCTTAGAAGAGGAGGTCATTTCTAAAGCAACGGATGAAGTCACTCCTAAGAAAGCTGCTGATGATATAGTCTAATAACGAAAGATGTTCAAATAAGGATGGGTGCACCAATGTGGTGATTTATTGAGACGTTTTATATCGCTTGCCGAATAACCGTAAGGCCGCTTTCAGACGGGACGACTTTTCGCCGGCCGCCGTCTACCGCACGGTGCAGTGCTTTCAAAAAATCGTCTCGTCTGAAAGCGGCCTAGCACCGTGCCGTGGACGATTGCCGGCGAAAAGTCGTCCCGTTTGAAAGCGGCCTCTGAAGAAGTCAATGTAGCACTCTGTGTATTTACGCCGTAGACGGCACACCGCCGTGCCGGATTGAAATGGGCGCCGTGTTGACAACGGCGGCCGTCGACGGCGACGAGCCATGGAACAATACTTCAAAACAACATGGAAGAATCCTTCAATCCATAGAGTAAGATGCTTCAATCCCATGGCCGAGCCGTGAACGGCGCGCTTCGAGTCGTTTGAAGACATCCATTAACACCCATGGTTATTTGAAAACACGGCGCGGCCGGCGAAAAGTCGTCCCGTCTAAAAGGGGCTTTTATTTTTTTCCTTTTCATGCTTGTCAACCTCTTGGAAGAAAGAACTCTCAAAGCCTCGGGAAGTTTATATCTACAGCATCAAAATATTTAAGCATCGAAAAAAATTACTTTTTAATAGAAATTGGACGTATCCAAACTAGAAATCCTAACAACACTTATTATAAGTTTCCAATTGTTCGCTTATGAAAACTAATATCTTGGAAAATGTAATAAGTTGGCCACATAAGCATTAAACTCCTCTAGAGATTTGACATATTTGTAGTAAGAAGCGGGCATGAATAAACTAGCCCCTGTAAGTTAGGCATTTTATCAGGCAGCTTGCCCCCCCCCCCCCAAGCCCAGCGGCTGGCAACACCCTTGAACAAAGAATAATAAATAAAAATCATTAATAGAAGCATATTCTCATTGCATAAATCAATTCTTTAAGCAACAGCAATGCAATGTATTAAATGCATATATACCAATACCCTAATTCATTGTCCTGGTCTAACTGGATGACTATTAGCTAATACTCCAGTGAAATACAGTTTTCAACTACAGTAGAAGTCTGTCATAATGAGTATGGCACATAACGAGAATTGCATTATAGCAAGAGATTCTTTGGTTGTCGTCTGCCTCACTGCAAAAATTATAGGAAATCGGCTATTATGAGTACGCATTATAAAGAGTACTTTTCCAATTTTTTTCAGCTCTCATTATAATGGACTTCTACTGTACATGATAAAACATAGAAATTATAAACAGAAGCATGTTTTTTCTGTATAAATCATTTCTCAAACCTATAACATTAAAATAAATAAGATGCATATAACCAAATGCAGAAAATACGACTAATGAATACGTTTTCTCTCATTCCTCTATGTTGGGGTACAAGTGTCATTGTCCTGATCTTAACGGCAGCCTTACTTCTAATATTCCAGTGAAATACAGCTTACAAACTATGAGATAATATATAGAAATGATTCATAGAAGCAAGTTCTCTTTGAAAAAAATCATTTCCTAAAATTAAATCAATACTATGTATAAAATGTATATATTCAAATACCCAAATGTTATACTCATTGTCCTATTGCTCCCCTTTAGCGTACACGCATCAATGTTCTGGTATTATAGGAAGCCTCTTTTAAGATATTCAAGCTAAATGCAGTTTGAAAACTGAAAAATAATAGAGGAGAAAGTGTTACCAGAAGCACTTTTACTTTGAATGAATAAATTCCTAAAGATAAAACAACCCTATGAATAAAAATGTATATATATATTCAAATACTGTAATTTATGCTTACTGTACTGCTGCTCTCCTTTGGAGTACACATCTTAATGTCAATGTCTAATAGGCAGCCTCTCCCCCAATATTCTAGTGAAATACGGACAGCAAAATAAAATATAATTAATATCAATTGTTAATAAATGCATGTTCCATTTGTATAAATCAATTCCTTAAACTACAAAATATGATCAATAAAAACGCAAATATTCAAATGCAACAAAAACCTAATTTAATACTTATTGTCCCATTCCTCTTACAAGAGTCTCCTAGTATTACTGGTATCCTCTTCCCCAATGTGATAGTGAAATACAATTTGTAAACTAAAAGTTTAAATAAATAAATCATGAATAGAAGCTCAATTTCATTATATAAGGAAATAGGGTAAGGTAATTTTCACAAGATGGAATGCAGCCAGAAAAAATAACATAATTCTATTCCAAAACTATAATAATGCTACGGATAAAATGTATGTATTAAATACCTAAAATACTCTAACTCGATACTTATTTCATCATTTCTCTCCTTTGGACTATACATCTCTATTTCCTGGTCTTAAGGCAGGATCTTCACTGATATTCCAATGAAAGACACTTCTAAACTGTAATATACTAAATAGGAAAAGGTTAAAGGATGCACAATTTCTTTGTAGAAATGAATTCCTAATACCTTTCAATAATGCTATGTATAAACATTATATAAACATTTTAATAATGCTAAGTACAACATATAACAAGTGTTGCATTATAGCGAGTGAGTTTTTGGTCATTGTCCATCTTACAGCAAAAATAATAGGGAGTTAAGTTCATTATAATGAGTGGTTATTTTTGAAGTATCAGTATAACAAGTTAAAGGTTTCCATGAAAATCACATTCTCTTGCTTTTATGGTCAATACATGCATTGAGAAATACTTATTACATCCTGATTCATGCCTGACTTAGGCAAACATAATATTGAGTGTACAAATAATAAATTGAGTTATTTATATTTCAAATGCATATTCCTATATTAGAAAATTTTAGATGTATCCTACAAAAATTTACAGAAACAAGAAAAACCCTAGATGTAATTCTTATGAGTTGCTAGTATTATCATTTCCATCTTACAACATGATCATGTATATAACAGTTCTAGATAATATAATGACTTCATCACCTTTTGAAATAGCATAACTCAGGAACACAAGCAGATGCATAATTATAAATCTAACAGTAAGCAGCACCTTACTACGCCCTCTAAAGAAACATCAGATGTTGGAGAAAGTATAACGCAATGATGGGCAAGATCAGTGCATACCTATGGATAAAACACCCATACATAAATATTTTGAGATGTTATTGTACATTTTTCTTTTGTTCTCCTCCCTTCATCATTGGCTGAATACAAGGAAAGCAAAGAATGCCGAGTTCGCATAAAGTATTACAAGTGCTGGTACAACTTATCATAATAAATAGCACAGAATATTCAGGTGTTTTTTTTATACTACAAAGGGAAGTATGGGAAACATTCAATGTTTGTTATATATTCGAAATTCCATTTAAAAAATTAGACTGAAATTTTGTATTAATACAAATGGTTCACTTTTGTAATAATACTCTGACAAAAGCTATTTTGTGATGTAGAACACGAGACTAAACTCTAAAAGTAAAGAAAATCCAAAACCTAAAGCAAAGTCATTGATGAAATTGAATCTAGCAATTTCTTTGGAAATTTTCTTAAAACTCCTATTTATCATTAATAAACCATTGAAATGAATCCTATTTATAGGAATAAAGAACTGCCCATAGAGCAAAAACATCCTCCCACATGAGGGGCTAAACAACCATTAATTTTTAGTCCCTACTTTTACTGAAATTCAATTGTTGTATTTTCTTAAAATCTAAATTGCGTTATCCCAGCAGTCTCCAAATGTTTTTTACTCACTCCCCCCACTGTCCAGTCTTCTTTGCCTACTGGTCATTGTGCCCCAAAAACTTCACTAAATCCTCATAAAGATAACATCTCAAAAATGGATAGATAAGTAAAACAATTTCAATTAATGCAATACACTTATAAATATAGCCAAAAATGTATTTCTGCATTCAATTATCCATGTTTTTCAATATAAAGTAAGAATGAAAATTTTAGAAAAGTTACTTTCCAAAGGAGTTCAAATCATATCTAATTGTTTGCTACCATAACTTATTCGAAATTGGAAAGAAAGGTAAAATCTCTTCATTCTAATCACTATCAGAACTATTCCTACTATTATTCATTAAAGCGTACTATTTACAGCCTTAGCTTTCATTCCATTAATATCTTTAAATATACTTTCACCATCTATTATTTCATGAAAATATCTGTAAAATTTTTATAGCCATTAGGAAAGCTTGGTTGCTACAAAGGTTGATGAATTTGTAAAAGATAGGAATTCCTATTCCCAAACCCTTCTATTTAGAATTTGTTTATTAGTGACAAAATTTGAAACAACAATGGTGGTTGCCTGAGTAAGATAACTCAACTTCACGGAAACAGAATGCAGTTTCTTTAACATATTTCTGAATTAGAGAGGGAAAAGATTGAGTGAAAGATGGTTGCTTTACACAAAAGTATTTTCATTGATTTTAAGATAAATGTTCTCTCTCATCTTCACTTCAATTTTCTATTTGATTATCTATTCAAAGTTCACCTCCCATCTCTAAATGTAAAATGAGGGCAGCAGGGAGATCACTACATTAGCATCATACTTATCATAGGCGGTAATACTTCCTAGTTATCTTTTCAAATGCACATTAGCAGAAGATAATATATAATTTGATGATATATATTGACAAGTAGCTGATCTATAAGTTTCTATAGTATTTAAAGCAGGGGCGGAGTAAAAAACTGGAACTAAATATCCCATTTGATTTTGAAAAGTCCTTTAACTGATACTATGTTTATTGAATCATCTGAGTAAATACAAAATACCATTACAGTATCAATTATCGAACGAATAAAGGTCAAAAATTTATAAAGTTAAATTTATAAGGTTGATCTCGGCTACGTAACATTGCCATTTATTCAGGATAGGCATTAAGGTAGAAAATTTCCCATATTGCTCCAACTTTCGTATCACTAAACAAAGAAGGCTTCAATAGCCAATTGAATGTTAACATTTTTATATTGTATACACATTGTATTTTCTGTCTATTCTTAGTTTACAAATTCTAGGCATACAGTTTTTTAAGTTCAATTCATTAGGTAGTCAAAAACTCCCTCCCCTTTTTTTGGTAAACATTAAAAAGCAACTATAAAACAAGAGAGGAATATTTACGGTGGTCTTTGGTTAAAGCAGGTAAAGGTCAAGGGCATTAAATGAGATATTTTCAAATGTGATTTCTGAGAATTATACAGTTATAATACTCTATTATGTAGTATCAGAAGTGACAGTTTATTGCCAACAAGGAAAACAGTTTTAGGATTTCATGGATAGCCATTTATGTGCCCAAGGAAACTAATAATTCTCATCTAAGCTCAGTTCAATAGGATAGGTTTTCAGTTTAAATTCCAGAATCTGATCAATGTTCTCATAATTTGTAGCAGAAATCTATAAATGACGATAAGAATACGATTCTTTATAGGAGTTCTTTCTTATGAAATTTGTCTATAGTTTGAAAGATGTTTCTTTTTTAAAAGCAGCAAATGATTAAAATTAACTATACATTTATTTTCATGGGAACAGTTGAACTCATCAAGGATTTAACATAAAGCCAAAATACAAATGATAAGAACTCTGATTCTTGTACTCATGGACTTTTAAAAATGTGCATATTTGTAAGTTTCTTGCCAATTAAATCTCATTCACATTCAACACCACTGTTACCGCATTGTATACAGCTGGTAGCCCCATCATCTCAACCTTCATTACATATGCCTTCATTTCCTACAATCATCTAACCATACAAACTAAAAGGTAGATCATTGCCGTGGCATCAGTAATTAGTAATAAATACATGGAAAGACTGAAGTATACATTCACTATTAGCCCAGGACTAAGTAGAAGATGCGAATGACAGACCAAGGCAAAGATCAATCTCTGTTGTTTCTCTATATGTTCTTAATTTTTTCAGTGATTTCTTGTAGATAATGCTTTGTCTCTGTCCATGATAAAGTGGAAGTCTCAAATAATGGATCAAGGTGAAGATACATCGAATTTGGAGAATTCAAGATAGTAGGAGGAATGTCCTTGAAATATTTCATATCGCTTAAGAATCTCTGGGAGAAATTTAACATATAAACATAGATTTAAAGATAATATTATGATAGAAAGTGTTTCTTTCTTTATGTGAGTCATGATCTTTCCTATTTATTTCAGCTATTGCAACTTCTATCCTCTGAAATATGAAAAAAATGCAAACAGAGGCTTTGGAGGAGGTCCAATCTCACTCAGCAAATATCATGATGGATGTTAGTATTCTCTTGAAAATACTTGTGAACATTGATGTGTTTGAAATTGTTTCACGTATTATCGTAGTTTTAAATCAAATTTGTATTTATGATCTTCTTGCTTCTACCGTTAGGTATATTAGGAAGATGTAAACCAAGTCTTCAGAGGAGGAGAAATATTCCTCAACAAATATTCGGAATGCCGTAAGTACACTCTTGATGTACTTATCCTGCTGTTTCTATCCTCTGGTACATGAAAATGATGGAAACCAAGGCTTAAGAGGAGGACAAACTTTGCTTAGCAAAAATTAGGATGGATGCAAGTATGCTCATGAAAATACTTCTGAATTATGATTTATTTGAATCATTTTAAAGTATTTTCGAAGAATAAAATAAAATATTATGATATGAAGTTTGTTTTATTGCTATGTATTACTTTTATTATAGATCTTGCCGCTTCTATCCTCTGGTACCTGAAGAGGATGTAAACCAAGGCTTCAGAGGATGATAATTATTACTCAGCAATAGCCAGTATCAATGTAAGTACCGTCATAAAAATATTCGTAAAATTTGATGAATTAGGAATTACTTCAACGTAATATCGTAGATTTAAATATGTTATTAGTATAGAATGTATTTTTTAATGTTGTGCTTCGTGTTCTTTCATTTCATTTTATTTCCTGCTGCTTATTTCCTATGCTACATGAAGAAGATGCAAATCATGTCTTCAGAGAATGATAAAGCTTCCTCCACATTAATCAGGATGGTCTTAAGTACGCTCATGAAAATACTTGTGGATTTTGATATATTTGGAATCATTGCAACATATTATCTTAGAATTAAATATCATATTACGATTAAACATCTTTCTTTTAGGGCTTTGTGTTCTTTCTTTTTTAATATAGCTCTTGCTTCTTCTATCCTTAGGTACATACATGAAGAAGATGCAATGCAAGATTTAGAAGAAAGGACAATCTTCCTCTGGAAAGGTCAGGAGAAAATACTTGCGAATAATTATGAATTTGGAATTATGTCAACCATTTATCATGGAATTAAATATAAAATTGCGATAGAATATTTTTCTTTTTTGTGATTCATGTTCTTTCCAATTTATTTATCTCTTGCTGCTTCTACCCTGTGGTAGATGAAGAAGATACCAACAGAAGTTTTGTAGAACAACTAATCTTACTTAGCAAAAATCATTATGGTCGTAAGTATGCTCTTGAAAATACTTGTGAATATTGATGCGCTTGAAATTATTTCAAGGTATAATCGCAGATTAAAATATAAATTTGTGATATAAAATTTTCTTTCTTTTTCTGCTTCTTGTTCTTTCTTATTTATGTTAGCTTCTGCTTCTAAGGAGATGCGAACCAAGGCTTCGGAGGACAAATCTTATTCAGCAAAAATCAGGATGAACATAAATACACTCTTGAGTTTTTGTGCAGATTGAAATAGAAGTTATAATGAATACAATTCATTTTTATTTTAGTAATTTTACCATTCTTGTGGCTAGTTTAAACAATTCTGTGAAGAAGTAAGTATTTGAATACTCAAAGGTTTTGGATATTCAAAATTTAGATGGCTTGCTATTACATCTGCTCTAGAGTTAATGTTTTGAACTTATTTGATTCTCTACATTCATTTTATTTTCAATTTAAAATAAGTGTCTTGAATTCTGGAATTGTTCTTCAATAACGATCTCTCTGAAATATCAATGTATTATATCTAATTTCAAGCATCTATTTTCACAAAGCAATTCTAAATATGTAAGATAAAACTACAGAAGTAAATCACTGAATTGATCCTTCACTATAGATGTAATTTTGTAGAAAAATATATTGCTTTAACTATCCAAAGAAAATAAGTAGTAGAAGTTGTATTATTAAAAGTGCTTAGGTCATTTTGCACATGGACTATCCCTGGGAATCAAACCCAGGACTGCTTTCACCAAAGCTAAACACACTGCCCACATGGCTACGTGGGATCCCAAAAAGAAAATGATCAGACTTGGAGGAAAAAAAGTTTTTATCAAATATTTTTTGAATTCATTGAAGAATGGTGTGAAGCAAGCATCACAGGAAGTAGCAGTTTTTAATGGTGTTCATTGATAAGCGATACAGATTCAAGATTAATTTTGTGGTACTTATTAACTTGTAAAAATCCATGGTAAACAAACTTTTACTAGACCACTTGTAAAAGTTTGTTTACCATGGATTTTTTGTTTATTGACTTCTTCTCAAATACATTGGAAAGATATTGAATCTTGTGATCAGTTTTTCCTCAAAACTACCTGGCTTTAAAATGGAAACTAAGGTCTATTTTCAGAAATTAGAATACTGAATATTTGTTTAAATTCTGAAAAATTGGTTAAGTGGGTAATTGAAAATGATAAAGTTGATAAGATATAGGTAGAAATATTCAATCATTTCAAAAATGCACATATAACATATGAAAATTTATTTCTTCCAGTCCAATTAACGCTGTGCAACCCTGAAAATAAATGGAACAGTTGAAAGGGTACTTTCAATTGCTAATGATTTTTTAGACAGCTGAAAAATCAAGACTTAATGTTAATACTATATCTGTTTTAGAGTGTAATGGATATCTTTATTGAAACTCCTCTATGATACTAATTATAATAAAAAGATAAAATGTTGGGCATAAATTATAATAAAACAAATTAATATAAAATATCAAGAAATTCAACGAAAATGAGATGGTCTCGAGGTTGTAGGTCTCCATAGGAAATAAAAACAATAATTTCTCTTAATGTTTCCTCATAAATATATTCCAATAATTTCTATAAGACATCAAAATTCAAAATAACATCAAAATCTAATATAAACCATACACCTTACAGAAACATGTAAATCCCTAATAAAACGACCCTTAATCACAATGAAAGAACTAAAAACCACCACCAAGAAACCCTACACTGCATTATAACACCACAGCACACATAGCAGGTAATCACAGAGGCATACAAACTAAACTATTGGGGCCAAATTATGCACAAATAGGGAGGGAACAGCAGACATGACCTCTTTCTGGATTTCCTATTTACAGATGGGCACCGTTATGGTACCACCGCCAAGTACACCAGAAAAGATCTTATCGGGGGTCGGAAAATATCTAAGGGTGTGGCATACCCCTATCCTCGCTCTTCTCTGAAATCGGATACCCAAAAAATAAGCATTGTATGAGATATTTCTAATATTTAGTAAAAATAATGGAAGAAAATAATTTCTAATTAACTCAAGATCTATATAGCAATGCTCGTGTATAGTGTGGTTGCCTAACTCCGATATTTAGCTGCTATATTTTTATAAACCCATTGAATAAAACGATCACGCACGTATCCACTATTTTAAAGCAAGAACATGCCCTAAAAGATTCGTGTAAATCCATTGGTTAATTTCCCTCTTCCCTGGTGTTTCCCTTTTTCAATTTTCATTTTTCTAAATTGTTTGGAATCGAGTCAGCACGGGTTTCCATAATCCAATCGCAATAATAATTATTAGCTAAGTTAATAAGGCCAAATAGAAAACAAATAGAGGGTATGGGTATTTTATTTGCGAAAAAAAATTCTTTCCCTTATATCTTGGGAAACCCTAACCTACCTATTGAAGAAGATATTAGAGAGTATTCATTAGACTTCACTGATAGAATCGAACATTGCAGATGTAAACAATGTTAGAACAAGTAGATAGTTTTCAATTATTATTCTCATTTTATCAAAATAAGGTAAAGTATATCTTATTACTTTTGTTATTTATCATTGGCTATTTGAAATATATGATACTTTAACATTTCCTGATAGACTACAGAAATTAAGTACTTTTGGTACTGTCCAGGAACTATGAACTTATTTTTATTGTTACTGGTCTTAAGAATGGATTGTGTCATGTCTCATATATCTCTATTTAATCCAATAAACAAGTGATACATGTATAGGTCAGGTCAAGAAGTTTTTTTTTCCTTTATGCTTTTTTCCCATATTTTATGGAGTCGGCTGATGAAAGATGGTTTGGGTGAGGATGAGGTTTGGATTTGACGATGAATTGGTGACTTTTATGACTGGATGCCCTTCCTGCTGCAACCCTGCATGGGAAAGTCAGACAAACACACACAGACATTCTCTGCTCAGAAAAATCCCAATCAACTGGGATATGAACCCTGGGCCTTAGGGTTGGAGCGATAGCACTTAGTGTGCTAACCACTCTGCCACCAAGGCTGGTAGGACAGGTCAAGAACTAAAGCAAGTTAAACAATTTTTAATTATAAAAATTATTTACAATTGAGAATTTCCACAATTATCCATGTTATACACGTCTTAACAGTTCCCAATAAAATTATTATTAGTCTAACAATAATAGGTATTTACATTAATTACAACAAAATTTTTAAGTCCCATTGGATATCTCATATCTCCAGAAACATTATTTTCAAAGAATTTTTCAACAAACTGTTCATATATAACAAATTCTGGTTGAAAAACTGAATACAAAAACATGGCTGAGCATGACTGATAAGAGAATGAGTAGTATTATTTCCTGAATTTGATAATTTTTGTGAATATAATAAATTATTTTATATATTTTTATTCTTAAATGAGTATCTGTTAAGATGAAATTTCATAGGTAATTTCTTGATGATTGTCATGCATGAAAACATTCTGATGGCTTCTATTGATATCTTTAGATATGCTAATAATTAGTCATTACTAATGAAAGATAATATTGCACAGAAGGAGATTTTTGAGGATGAGTTGAGGTTTTATATATATTTAAAAATTTATTTTTTTACAGTTATTCTAATTTCTCTTTTTTACTGTCATGTAAGATTTTTTTATGCTTTCTGCTATACTATACTAGATGCAGGGGCGGATCAAGGGGTGTGAGGGCCCACAGGCAACTTAAATGCGGAGAAATCCAACATTTCCTATTTATTATAAATGGTCATGGAATTACATACAAATTCAGTATGTACATTTGATACTTGCTGTTACGTAACTTCAGTTCTCTTATCACTTATGATCACATTATATTAAATTCTTTTAGAACTCCTAATTTCATGAAATTGAATAAGTATATTTTCATCTCTTCTCCAGAAAACTAATCAATAATGTCAGGAACATCTCATACATTTCACACTAGCTTTGGTTTTACGTAAAATAACTTTGTGGTGAAAAAATTCTCAAGTGGTGGAGGCCCCCAGATGGTGGAGGCCCCTAGGCAAGTGCCTCGATGCCTAGTGCCTGGATCCGCCCCTGACTAGATGAACACTCTAAAACATTGCCAAGGATTGGAAATTAGATAGTCCTCATCATAGAGATTGAAATACTACAGAATCTCACAGCATAAGGATACATTCCTGAATTTGATTAACTATTTGAATATAACATAAAATTTTCTATTCCTCCCAAAGTAGTTTCTACATATTATTTTGAATGGAATATTTAGAATATCCGTAAGTGGTATGTATATTTGAGAATGTACTTATTTGAATTCAACATTCTCTAGAGATTGATGGATGTTTGTAGTGGACTTAAGGAACACATTTTCCACCTATTCCCTGTCATATATGCAGCTTAAACTAATATAATACACATAAAAAAGGAAAAAAATACAAAAAACAAATAGCAAATTGAATTTGAGTGATCATTGAGGTTCCTTGAAAAGGAAAACAGTGTGAGAATTTGTAGTTTTATTTTTTTTAATTCCAATTTATTTTAAAAATTACTTATTCGTCATATAATTTAAAATGTGTATCTGTACATGTAAAATTTTTCTGGTATTCTCTTTTGGACTAAAATACTTAAAGACATTGAGATGATATCCATGAAATAAAGAGAGATGGAACAGTCTCATGCACTTTGTGAAGTAATTGAAATTTTTCAGAGGAATGCATAGTATGAGGATATGCCAAAGTTTTTCATATATTAGGTTTATTATCACATCAGCATGTAGCATTTCTTGGCAGTTATTTATTGTTATTTTTCACTTAGAGTACCAATAATAATGCAACATTTTTCTTATGCTTTCCGCTATACTATCGAAGATGATGACACTGTGATTATATCCATTAGAGAGAATGATATAAGACACTTGTCGGGTACTACTGTTGAAATGATGAACATAGTAAAGGTGCTCTTAATATGAGTGAGTTGAAGTTGTTATTGTTGTTTGTTGTTGTTGTTAATTGGACTTACAATGGATTATGGTGGAATATTTCTTATTAATCAGGTTATTACCTAAAAATATCTTTCATGTTATATTTCTAATATCATTCCAGCAAAGTTAAAAGAGATGAATATTTTATGAGATTATAAAAAATTAATTTTGAACAGACAATGCTATCCAGGTAGAAATGGGTAAAGCACAAGATTACATAATATTAGGATCTCATAATATGAAGATGAGTAGAAATCTTTCACCGCAATAATAATATGTAAAAAATATACATGCGTAACTTCAGTATACACACAGACACTGCAGTATGACTGGTCATGTGGCAACTACTACTAAATAAAGTTACTAACAACATTTACAACACAAATACCATCCACAATCCTTTACACTAGAAAGATTCTGACAGATTAAACAATTACTGTTTTTAAAAAGAATATTACACATGCACAACTACTAAAGCAAGCCTTACATTGATACAATATCCCACAGTACCCTCTCTATAATTATAAGCACCACATATATCTCATAAATACAGTTACCTTTTCAAAGTCAGTTTTTGTTCTTTCTTTGCTAAGCCATACATCATTTTTTCACATTGACCATTATAATATAATTTGAAGCAAATAATTTATTAAAGTATCCCATTCATTTCAATCTTTCATAATAAACGACTACATCCACATCTAAAATCCACTTTGTTTTTGGTATGGGTTTGAAGACCTCTTCAGACATCATATTCCATTCTTTAACCCCCTCTATTTATAAAGGGATACTTGTGGATTTCAGTTCTTTTTTCCTCAGATTTAACTTCTGTTTATGACATCTCCTTGCTATGTTTTGTAGTTTCGTAATTCTTTTATTTAACTCCAATCGACTCCTTGCATCCATTTCTTACTTGGAAAATGCTTACACATTGATTTATCCTCCTTTCTTCTAACGATTCTCAACCAAGAATCTCTATCATATCTGTAACACTCTCTTCTCTCTTATATCTCCACAATACATATTTTGCTGCTTTTTGTTGCACTTTCTTGATTTGTTGTTGCAATCTCCAGTAGCTCTGATTATTTTTGTATCTGTCCCATAAGATGACCTTGTATTTTAGTGGCCATTTTGATGATTAAAATATCGTCTTATCTGCTGAAATCGGTATATGGTATTAAATAGTATTTCTCACCAATGAGAATTCTCAATTAGATATCTGTTTATGTAGGTTTACCTTGGTGTTTTCAACATATTCAATAATGAAACAGTGTTATGGTTGTGCTTCTAATAGTACTGTAGAATGGGGTAACTTCGGCCGCTTTTAAGAGTTTTTAAAACATATTTCTCCATTTAATTACACAATGTATGCACAGGAAATTTAAATTAAATGGAGATAAACCTTATTAATGCAAATCATATATTAAACCTTTCCTTAAAGTAATAGAATTTGTTTAAAAAATAAAGAATAGCGGTTCGTAGGCACCTCAACCAATGGGGTGACTTCAGTCACTAAATATGTTTCCAAAATGTATCACCTATGAAATTAATTATAAGACTAATAATAAAAAGAATTATATTTTAAATCTTTAAATTATCATTACAATTAATTTATCATTTAATAGGTGCTGAGATAAGTAGAAATTGATGTTTTTCCATGTTATTTATAATTTTTTCCTCCAAAAACGAAAAGAATGAAAAATTCTTGAAAAATACTTCTACTCACTGCCACTTGAACCCTTTTAAAATTTTCTTCAAGCCTTAGAGAGTGTTTTGTTTCTTCTTATGAATACCCAAACCCAAACAATTACATTTATTGCTTAATTATTGTCAAAGCACTGGGCATTTACTTTTTATTGTTTAAATGAGTTTGTACTACAATTTGGATATCAGGAACACTTATAGGAAACTTTATCAGCACTAATTTAATCTCTCCTTCGTGATGAAGCTGTTAAGCCTCTGACTTTCTTCAAATGTTTCCTGGTGAGGTTATCTTTCAGAGTGCTCCTAGGGACCTGGAACTTTTCTGTTGCCTTTCTAATTGTTATTTTCCAACTTTTGACTTCATCTAATGCTTCTTTTTAGCTATTTTTATCGTACCTTTGATACAAACGCCTACCACTGACTGGTTGTTCCTGGCTATGGCCAAAGTCAACCCACAATATTGCAATTTTTTCCAAGATGGCCATAATAACTAGATCTTAAGTCAAACATGTTTACTTTTTATATATTTTGGTTATGAATGAACTAATGAAATTATAAGATCATTTTCTCTTACTTGACTTTAACAGAGAAGTTACACAACTTGAGGTTTCGTAGACTTGTCTTGAGAATGTACGAATTTCAGCTGAGCTCCCAATGACTATTGTACTATAAATGTTGCAAGAAGCAAGGCGAATTTGATGGTGATATTACCAAACAATATTATAAAGGGGGGAAAACATAGCCACTTGGTGAAATATTAGATATTGTGCTACGAATTTACAATTTGTGGAGCAGTGCAAATGTGGCCAAAGTCACCCCTTTTTACGGTGTTGTATCAGTGATTCTTGATGATAACTTATTATGTATATATTATAACTTATGATAACCTTGGAACTAAAAATACACTAAAAATTTTACCAAAACAAGGCATAAATATCAATAGTAGGGTAGAAACGAAAGCAACAATAAGTAACGCCATCTGCAGAAGAATATATGCACGTTTTAGAAGCTAAGCAATCTTCTGTCTTCAATACCTAGAGTGTTCTGTTCAGTAGCTGTACACTTCAGTTGCTAATGGATCACCGTGCATTGGACATCAAAAGCAGGTGTAAATATCTACTTTGCATTATTTTATTCTCTCTATTTTAATATGGGGAACTGAAATATGTATTTGACCTACTCTTGTTTCCACCATCATCACAAATTATACAGATTTCCCAGTTTTAACACTATAATTATCTACCGGTACACAAAACTTCAACATTTCATACATTATTTGTCAACCTTGCTACAACAAATTCAAATTTCTTGCCAGTGAATTAAAACCCAGCATGAAACTGCAATACTTACAGATGAAGCTTTTAAATTACTTGCTTCTATAAAGTTTCTCAAGGAGCTCAAGGGGATGAGAGGGTATCATTTTCTTAAAATGTAAATGTATTTTCAAAATAGAAGTTTTCTACTGCCATTCAATCTTCATGTGACAACTATAACCCTCTTTGCCTTTTGTATAAAGAATCCTATGATTTTGTCTGTAATTTAAAACATTATGCTACCCTTGAAATTTTAAATGAAATTTACCAAGAAATGAGAAGGGAAGCAAATAGGATATGCAAGAAAAAGGAGAAAATAGATAACAGCTAGAGAATATAGAAGAATACAGCAAACAGAATAAACAGAGATAGTTCTACTAAGTTTTAGAAAAGGTGAAAAGAGGATACCAACCAAGAATTGAAGGATTTAAAAATACGGAGGGAAATGTAGTCCAAGAAGAGAATAAAGTTCTGGAAAGATTGGTAGAACATTTCAAAGAACTTCTCTGTACAGAAGATAAGGAGAGAGTAACAACTGAGGAAAATGACAGGCTAAGGAAAGAATCAAATATAGTATCAATCAAATCAAATATATCAAACTTGCTCAGAATTAAACCCACTAGGCTGGAAATTGCACAATGCATACAAAAGTTAAAAAATAATAGAGACCCAGGGAAGAAAATATTGCAGCAGAGCTAATAAAATGTGGAGGAGATATAATGAGTGATGCTATACATAAACTTAGTTGTATAATATAGGAAGCAGAAAAATGCCAGAAGGATAGAGCATGGGAATCCTAAGCCCAATATATACAGAGGGAAATAAACTGGTTCTCGAGAAATATAGATGGGAAATACTGTTAAATATAGTATATGAAATCATCATAAAAGAAAGGCTGAAAGTAGTAACTGGGAGGATAATTGGAGATTCTCTGTGTGGGAATAGATCCAATAGAAGTTCAATAGACCAACTGTTTGTAATCGGACAAATTTTAGATAAATGCTATGATCATAATGTTTAACTGCATATGCTATTGTAGATTTTATACAAGCATTTGATTGTATAAACAGGATCAAACTCTGAGAAGCAATGGAGGACATGGAAATTCCATCCAAAATAATTCTATTGATTCAAAAGGCATTGAAGAAGAGCATTGCTAAAGTAAACATACATAATAAACTTAATTTGAATTCAGCACTGGAATAAAGCAAGGATATTCTAGGATTACACAAATCTGAAGAAAAAATAAATCAAAGAGGAACAATATTTAACAAATAAATAGAAAAAAGCAAGCAAAATGGGATTGATAGTTAATACCAGTAAACCTGCTTCTGGCAAACCAAGAGTCACCCAGGATTTGGAGATAGAACAGATAAAATTTGATAGTGTGGAAGAGTTCAAATATCTAGAATATATAACTTACAAAAAAGCATAATATGAATAAATGAAAGAATACAAGCAAGGAATAAAACTTACTTTGCAAATATGAAGATACTCAAGAGAAAGTTAATAAACAGAAACACTTAAATACAAATATATAAACCAATTACAAGACCAGTAGTAACCTATGGAGCATAAAAATGGACACTAACAATCACACAAGAGTATGGCCCTGGTAAAATTTGAAAGCAATTGCAGAGAATATACCGACCTGTTATTGAGAATGGATTATGGCAAAGGAGAACCAAAGAGGAGTTAAAGACAATAATGAATTGGGAAAGATGTAGTTAAGTTCACAAAATCTTTGAGAATATAATGTTTGGACCATGTGGAAAGGATGCTTGAAACAGCAATGCTGAATAAGGTGATAGAAGGGAGACTGTATGCCACTAGACGGTGAGGAAGGTCCAGATTGAGATGGCTAATTCATAAAGGACATGAAAAAGATGAAAGTGAGAAGACAGAGAAGTGGAGGCTGGTCAGGGTGGAGGCTCACATAGGGCTGTAGCTCCAAAGAGAGAGTTTGTCTATAAGTTGAGATTTAAGGACAATTTTTAAGTGACTTCTTATAAGTTTGGAACAAAAAATATTAAATGTTATCACACTTTCTATGTCTTGTGTAATATTTTGTATCTTTATGTAGTTTAAATCAGTCTATATAATATTAACATAAGTATACCATACAACAATTGAAAACCAGAAACTAACAGATGAGCCAAGAATGGCTCACGTGGACCTTATCCTGTTTTCCCTTACTTTTCTTGTAAATATAAATTTATTCTTTATTTTTCATATTACTTTATTTGCCAATAACTCTTTTTTTACCAATTCACGTTTTATTTAAGATTCTTTGTACAATAACTATACCTTGTATTAAGAGTAAGATAGTTAAATAACATATTGTACCAAAAATAGCACTTTGAATTTAGTGTTTCATGTCAAAATAAAATCTACTTACATTATAGTCTACTTTCATATCAATGAAAATTAAATGTATTTTAAAATCGTTTTTTAAATAATACTGCTAATCGGAAATAATAGTTTACATCAAAATTTTCTAAAAATCAAAAGTTTATTTCAAATATTTTTACAATCAAGAAAATAGCAAGAAAACGATTTAAGTAGTCGTGATAGTAATCAAAATAAATACTATTTTATTACAACCATATTTCATTTAAAAGAACAAAGAGATATATTTGAAAATTTTGTTTTAAATTATATCGCTCACCGGAGTTAATGGTTTTTAATCAAAGCTTCCTAATTAAATTTCAAGAATATAGCCCAAAAACGACTTTCGTAGTGCTGTCAAATTAAAGTCTACTTTCATTATAATTAACTTTAATAAAATAACAAACGGATGTATTTAAAAATCTTATTTTAAATAATAATGCTTTCTGGACGTAATGTTTTAGTTACATAGTGTGGATATATATAATCAAAAGAATTGCAGTTTGACTCCATCGAAGCCACATTTATTTAAAGAACTACGATGCAGAAATTACAATTAATAGCTTACAGTCGTTTCTCTAGATAAAACTATACAACAGGTATGAGTAATTTAAGTTCGGATGTTTCAGCAGAAAATACTCTTCGATTCAAAAGAATTACTTTTTACAGGAGCCGTCATGTGATTAGATAAAATCTGCATATCATCATTATATCAGCTAATGCATTACTTCATTTAAGGTCTTTTGTTTTAATAACATTGTGATTCAATAAAAAGCGAATTACTGGAACGTCAGAACTTCCGTATTTTGCGGTGAGAAATATGATCAGTCACTTGATAAATTTACCGTAAAAAAATAGCGATTCGTTTAAAAAATACGGCATGAAGGACTTCGCCTAGAAACAATTGATAGTATTTTCTTACCTCTTTAGATTTCCTCTAATAACTCTTTTAAATAACGAATCACAGCACTCCTTACAAAACTTTATTTTGAGCGAAAACATTACAACATATCTGATGACCACTGGTGACGATAAAAACAATTTGCCAAGTAATTGCTAAACCTCACTGTATCCATTTTCGCTCACAAAAGCAACACCTCTTAACACGTATATTCTTTCGCCTAACATTCTCCGTTAACTGAGTGGATTAAGTGTACTTTGAAAATTAAAGACTGAAAATTAATGATATTTTATAAATAAGCACTGCAGTCACAATTCTACAACATTTCTTAGGGCAATTGCGCGACACTCGAATTATTTTCCGCAGCACTTCGTAAACCGACTAACATCCTTGTATGTTCAGCAAGAAAAACTGGAAGTACAATTTCTTGGTGATAGAGCACGAAACACACTTGCACTTTGCCAATATAGGTAAGTCCTCTGAAAGATACGTTTTCGACGTGAACAACTCAATTACACGTGAAGAACTAAAAATGAAGGCCAAAAACATGACTACACGCAAAGCATTTCTATATTTCTTGTTTGCGAAATCCACCTTCCACGTCACCCATTATCTGCTACCCATAGGGATAGAATAGCCACCAGAAAAGCAGGCTGAAACATTCGGTCTAATTTCGCAATGGAATATTCTTATCTGTGGTCAGGTCCCTCAAACTAATCAAGATGAAAGAGAGCTCAAACGACTCATCCCTTTTCGAGACAAAACTATTTAATAATGTATAATTAAGATGGTAAAATCTTTATATCGATTGCGCTTCAAATTCTTAGAGATATTAATCGTTGCAGAAGTCTTTCGGTTTCACTAATTAAATTACACTGATGCGTGATGCGGTTTACATCGTCTTTAGAGTGAAATTATGCCTTTGTTTTTTATGTAGCAATGGGAAGTTACGCATTTAATTTTCTGTCTCAGCAGAGAGTTGATTATCCTGAGTTATGATGGAATAAATATAATATTTGAGCCACAGAAGTTGCACTTTAGTTCCCTTGCACGAAAATTAAATTATACTTTTGCTCTATGAGTTTAGAAAGATCATAACCAAAATGTTTATTTTCTGGGAGAAGAAAAACGGACATACACTCTCACTTAAAAATATTGAAAATTAAGATAGATGCTTCCTTTTGCAATAAAAACTGTTCAAGTGAAAATACATTTCTTTCAATCGATTTTACACAGAGATGAATATGAAGATATAATATTGAGGTTGTACAAGAAGTGAACAATAGTGTCTTGGCTGGGGCTCGAACGGAGATCCTCACTGAGGCAACCGAAACACAAATCGATATGTAGAGTTTTCTCCTCCAGATTTCCACTTAAATGTGGAACAGAATAGCCGATATTTCAATAGTCTTACTAGCAGTATTTGTGAAAGAGTATACTTTTCATACTCGAATAGAAGCCGAACTCATTATAAGCCGAGGTACCTAATTTTATTCCAAAAAAACTGGGAAAAGTAACCGAGTCGAATAAAAGCCTAGGGTGGGAAATGCAGCAGGTACTGGTACACAATGAAAAGAAGTAGCTATGGAATTACAGTAATTGAGGCATCGGTAGTTTAGTAAGAGAGAACTGACAAGGAATTTTTGAATGAGCAAGTGAGGAATTTTCCAGCCAATTTACGACAAAGACGCTTCTTTGCCACGGGAGAACTGATAAGGGGAGCCCTCCCTCGAGTTTAAGAAGAGGGGCCTTGTACTCAGCATAAAATGTGTGCAGAAAAACTCGGCTTTTGCATGAGTATATAATTGTATCCACTGTTAAATTTATTTACATGTATATATAACCAAAGGGCACTAAATACGTTTTTACGCGATGTAAGTTTATCGCTCTTAAGGTATTCGATTTAAAATGAATTTAACACAGCAATGATCTGCTTTGGTGGGGTCACAATTTATGGCGGAAATGTCATTTATTGATATTTAATATTATGTATTTATAAACAAAATTATGAATTTGTTTTATTTATTTTATAACATATGTGTTTGTTTTTGTGGACCTGAAAATGATCGTAGTTTTATTCCAATGCAACTTGTGGAGAAGAGAATACCATTTTATTTCATTCGTAATGAATTTACTCAATATCAATACGGCCTCAGTCGATTTTATTTAAAAACTAAATAAACTGATATCGAAATCTCTGGAAAGACGCACTGAATGTTGAACTAAAATCCAACTGGTTGGATTTACGTGCGCTGAGGCACGCGTCATGAAAAAGAGGTCCGGTCAACTTGCGAGAGGCATGCGCTATTGCATGCCTCTCCTTCATCATACCGTGCGCTATGACGCATGCCTGTGTTGAATAGAAAGTTGCACAAGTGTGGACATAGCTATAGGGCTTTCAGTTTACCGATTGAATGATTTTTAATCTGAAAATCAGAAACAAACAAACTATTCTAGTCAATAAAAGAGTTGCTGACTTTGCGATTTTATCCATCGAACATTAAATCGTGGAATCCCTGATATCCTATGGAGTTGCGAAAGAATCACTAAGAGTCCTAAATCAAAGCGTTAAAAATATCATCGAATGATATTCATCACTAAATATTCAAATTGTTTTCGGAGGACTTAATATTTAAGTTTGGGGATAGAAAGTTCATTAAGGGAACGTAAGTAAAGAAAAGAAGTCCCAGCGACATAAGAAATGAAAGAGGTCAGATGATGAGATGAGGGAAGTTTATTGAAAGAAGGAATTAAGAATCAGAAGTACTGGCATTGAATATTGTGGGAAGGAGATATAAAATGTTCGAGTTAAAGAAGGACGGAGTAAAATGACCAAATATTGGAAGCAAGGGGAAATCAACCTCTCGAAAGATGTAAAATTAAAGAATTAATTTAAATATAAATCTGTGTTTCCTTCAAAGTAAATGCTTTTAATATTTTATATTAAAAATATACTTATGAAAGCAACTTATTTAGAAACGTATAAGTTCTCTTTTTCGGACTATAATAACGACAAATAGCGGTACAGAATCAAAGAATTTTATAATTTGGTACATTGGATGGCTACAATTTTAGCAAAAGTGAATTGTGTTCTTAATTAGAGACCTTGGTAAATGCCATCAACTGAAATTCTAAATAAATCTTCTAACTTTTTAGTAAAGTTAAAGAACATTGATACTTAATTTTGAAAGAGAAATTTCGGAAAGTGGATTGCTTTTATCTGAAGATATTACGTTTTAGAAAATGACCTATCACTTGGGATGTTAAATATATGTAACCGCTAATCGAAATTTAATTTTATGTTAATATCTTCCTTAGTTAACGATTGATAGAATTAGAGCACTTAGTGGGTATAGTACTGAGGATTATTTGGGTGAGTCTGAAACCTATCTTCCACGATTGTAAACTTTAAAATCTCGTTTCTGTATTAAGAAATTATCTCCATTAGAGGAAAATGCTTTGCTACTAAAATGTAAGCACTCCTCCATTGCCGTGCTTAAACGGTTAACATCAACGGTTAAAATTATGCGGGTAAATAAATAGTTTAAAATGGCCGATTGCTTAAGGACAACAAAGACCACGGTGTTGTCAATTTGGAGAAATGGTGCCATAGCACCCAGGGCTATTCCGCCGCAGTGAGGGCATAGACAATAGCTTATCTGTAGGAATAGCCTTCAGGGAAAAGACAAACTGCGTTCACGAAACATATTCGTTACTTCCAATCACATGACTTGTCATAGATTTGTACTTTCACGTCAAATGTTTCATAAAAATTTCCTCCTCACTTTTTAATGCGCAGTCGGTCACAGTGCCCAATGGTCGGCAAACCGCGGCGCGCGTTCCTCAGTCAGCTTTTTGGTCAATTGAGTGTACCACAAAATATCACGTGCGGGGACGCTCGTACAGTGCGATTGAAACTTCGTGATGGCTGGTTTTGTTATGAAACGTGGCTACAAGGAAGAAGAAAAGAACGGAACGCGAAAGCCCTCAAACCCTCCTCAAACCACCTTCCCCCGACACCCCCTACTCCGGTATTCCCTCCCCCCGATGAACCCTAGAGGCCCGCTATTCACCAAAAATCTGTGGGAATAGCCTTCATATCCCTTAAGAATTATTTTGATGTGTGCGAACTTAAAAAATTTAATTATCTAAATAAAATCATTATTATGATGACGCATCTTAATGTTATTCGTATTTCAATATTCGAGACGTGTACATAGGGTAATGAACGACGGAAAGCGAATGCTTATGGAAATTTAAAGATTGATAACGTAAATATACAATGTCTACACATAATTCCTTGTATATAGATACATTGCAGCTTCCTTATCTCTTGTAGAAACGTATGCACATCGTATGTTGTATGCTATATATCTTTGCATATACTTAAGACACCGTATACCTCGAAAAGCGGACATAAATCCGCGTATATCTCTTGTAAATATGTGTATACAGGATACAGTATACGATATATATACGTATACTCAATGTGATTTTGATATACACAGCCGAAGCTGTGTTTTTGTGTGCGTTACCCTTGCATCATTCATCAAAATATCCTTTTTTCGCAAGCATTTAAAAAACATTTGCGAAGTTATTTTTCACATGGAATTAAAGATTAAGATTATCAACGGCTCATAACATTCAAAACAAATCACTTTATTAGAACAAAAAAATACAGTAACTTCAGTATATTTTACTGAATATAATATAAAACATTAAAAAAAAATTCAAAACAACATTTCAAATATATGTGAGCAAAATCTAGCACTCAGAATATTTCGTACTGATTAGAGGAAGACGATATGAAAAACATTGCACGATTAATCCTGCGTGTATTTGTTTGCTTGGGAATATTCCCATACTCTTTGCTTCCTACTCTTTGACTTAAAAGTCTCATGTGGGAGGTATGAGTCTTCAATGGGAATCTTCAATCGTTCGGCTGTAGCAGACGCCTCACAAGAGGTAGATCCTGGTTCTAAGTCCCTGTGAGCAGCCTTTCGGTGTATGGTAGGGGGTGAAAGCACCTTGACTCTATTTTCGTAATCGATTGCCTTCGAGTGCGACCCTTCTTCCCGTAACCCTCTAGCTGATCTAAGTAAATCAAAATAATGGAATACATGCGAGGAATACAAAAAATAAAAACTCGTTGAAAAGATTGACACTGATGGCAATCACAAAGATTACCCTTTCATGTTCTTATTTCCTCCAGGATCTTAGTAAACTCATGTTGCAGCTGAAATTTGCTATAAGCATGAGTAGAATTGAAAATCGGGAGTATGTTTCAGAAGATGATAGAGAACTTTGTTCCGTCAGACATATTCTTATGACTGGAATATTTCCATTTTGTACAGACGAGTGAAAAATGCATCTTTCATTTACTTTTGTCACAGTGGCTGCGATGAAATGTAAGCTACTGACCTATAAGCGAACAGAAGCACTGATCAATGTCTATCTTTATGTAATGCCAAAATATAGTTACTAGTTGAGTCATTGCCCTTCTTTTACGTGAACAAGTTCTTTTTATAGGATTCTGTCTCAGTCAGAAAAGCAAGGGCAAACTACCTCAATACCTGTATGCAAGCTATTAGTAGCATACGTTAGATGGGTAGATGGGTTAGAGTCACCACCCAGGCATGGGGCTGAATACTTTACATACATATAACTTCCTGAAATGCGATATGAAAGGAAACATTATTGAAACAACAAGAGATTTCATATTCCATTGTAAAATCGCCTTTATCCATTACTCATACTCACATGCAGGACGATCGGTAATGGCTTAGAGTATGCATTGAGACAAAGACGTGCATTCTCAATTCATGTCTCGAATGGTCAATCTGAGGCCGCTGAAAACGTAAGAGAATTGTAAATTTTCACCGAGATTTGGAATGGAAAGCTTAAAATGATGAAACCGAATAACTCACAAGTCTCTTCTAGCCATTGTCTTTGGTCATCCATAAGCCAGGCCACCTCTTTCGTTATTTTAAAAATCCTGGGCGGCTGTAATTTGAAATGAAATGGAGCGTTGTAGAATAGAGTTAGACTTAAAGATGACCTAAATCATACAAAGGATGTAGAAACATTTATATCGTCTGATTTTATGTGATGTGGTGGCCTAGTTAAAATTCTCAACCTTCACATGGTCTTGTTTAACAAAGTGATCAGTATAACCAAGTAAATTTCCATAATTTTACATGAGTTCGCTTCTACCGAACTTGCCTCAAAGACGCCGTAAACTCTCCCTGATCTCATTTTCCGCAGGATGTAATAAGGCCTTCTATAGGATTGCATACCGAAATTCATGTCGAGGAGCGGCATTCGTCTGCAAATTATATGGTAAGATAGATATCATAATTACTTAGCACATTTATATTCTATGCATGAAGAATATCAATCCGTACTCATTGGTTGGAAGCGTCAAACATACTTAATCATGGTTTGAATGGCTATACGTTGAAGAATATTCCTCGCACGCTAATTATCTGTTTTAATATTAACAAGTTTTATTTATTTACCTTTCTTCCTCCTCCTCCTCCTCCGTTAGTAGAGAATGAAATGATTCACCGCAGCATCTCCGCGGTATTACGCAGAAGAAGACAAATACCCAAAGGATCAATCCAATGTGGATCACTGCAACAGTAAACACGTCCATATTCGCTGGATTATCACTTCAAATTAATTCGTAGCTAAGGCCGTGATTGGAAAATGTTGCTATGGCCGTGGTTGCTAAGGCGAAAGGTTTAGTATAGAAATCGCCGTTTCTGATTGGTTAGTGTTTCTGAACTGATAATAATTCCTATTTTCTCCTCAAGTCTAAATGTCACAAACTATTTATGACAATGACAACAATTTTATGGATAATTTTCGTGTAATTTGTTCAGTTATTATGTATAATTCGTCTTTGAGTTCTGTAATTCATAATCAAATTCTTGGGGCTAATGTTATGGTTGAATTTTGTCCGTTTGAGTTGTACGTAATATTTTCCCTTTTCTCTTACGAAAGAAGATTTGTTAGTTCCGACCATTGCATGTACTCCAAGAATTGTGCTACTCCTGGTCGAAGAGTGAACTCTCATAAACGGATGATACAAATTTAGATTCAAACGTCTTGCGTTTGAGCTTCCATAACAGTTCTTCGCCACATCTTAGTTTTGACTTTCACCATACAGTCAATACTGATTAACGAAACTTTTGCAATGCTTTCATTCATTTCGAGTAACTGGCAATATCGTAAGCCTGCAGAATACATGTTCCCTGCATGTCAATTTAGGGTGATGCAAGATGCAAGAGATGCATTGCAACGCATCTAGGCTCGTGAATAGTGCTTTTGAGAAATTCACAGTGAGCAGTTCGAAGGAAAGTTTCATAAGATACAGATGGACATCCGAAAACTTTTTTTCACAGTCCGCTAATAGCTCGAGGCCTCTATCGGGAAAACGTAAGTTAATGTCTATGTAATGTTTTGTAAAATGACCATTATTAGTTGCATAAATTAGGATTGCATTATTTTAGGGCTGTTATCAGAGGGCACATCTCAAGATGAATTTAACGACAGTTCCAAAGTTACTGGTTCCTTTATTAAGCATTAAAGTAACTTGATTTCTGCAAATTCGATTATAATATCAACTATAATCAAGAATCTACAGAATATTTTAATGCAGCCGAATTTTTACTCTCTGGCATGTGACGCATTCAATTGAAAACTTAGCTAATACATAAATAACGAAATCAGGCTTAATTGTAAGCCGACCAGAAAATGTCATCCGATTTAAATGATTTTTTGTTTCTTAGAAGAGGAGGCCATTTCTAAAGCAACGGATGAAGTCACTCCTAAGAAAGCTGCTGATGATATAGTCTAATAACGAAAGATGTTCAAATAAGGATGCGTGTACCAATGTGGTGATTTATTGAGACGTTTTATATCGCTTGCCGAATAACCGTAAGGCCGCTTTCAGACGGGACGACTTTTCGCCGGCCGCCGTCTACGGCACGGTGCAGTGCTTTCAAAAAATCGTCTCGTCTGAAAGCGGCCTAGCACCGTGCCGTGGACGATTGCCGGCGAAAAGTCGTCCCGTTTGAAAGCGGCCTCTGAAGAAGTAAATGTAGCACTCTGTGTATTTACGCCGTAGACGGCGCACCGCCGTGCCGGATTGAAATGGGCGCCGTGTTGACAACGGCGGCCGTCGACCGCGCCGAGCCATGGAACAATACTTCAAAACAACATGGAAGAATCCTTCAATCCATAGAGTAAGATGCTTCAATCCCATGGCCGAGCCGTGAACGGCGCGCTTCGAGTCGTTTGAAGACATCCATTAACACCCATGGTTATTTGAAAACACGGCGCGGCCGGCGAAAAGTCGTCCCGTCTAAAAGGGGCTTTTATTTTTTTCCTTTTCATGCTTGGCAACATCTTGGAAGAAAGAACTCTCAAAGCCTCGGGAAGTTTATATCTACAGCATCAAAATATTTAAGCATCGAAAAAAATTACTTTTTAATAGAAATTGGACGTATCCAAACTAGAAATCCTAACAACACTTATTATAAGTTTCCAATTGTTCGCTTATGAAAACTAATATCTTGGAAAATGTAATAAGTTGGCCACATAAGCATTAAACTCCTCTAGAGATTTGACATATTTGTAGTAAGAAGCGGGCATGAATAAACTAGCCCCTGTAAGTTAGGCATTTTATCAGGCAGCTCCCCCCCCCCCCAAGCCCAGCGGCTGGCAACACCCTTGAACAAAGAATAATAAATAAAAATCATTAATAGAAGCATATTCTCATTGCATAAATCAATTCTTTAAGCAACAGCAATGCAATGTATTAAATGCATATATACCAATACCCTAATTCATTGTCCTGGTCTAACTGGATGACTATTAGCTAATACTCCAGTGAAATACAGTTTTCAACTACAGTAGAAGTCTGTCATAATGAGTATGGCACATAACGAGAATTGCATTATAGCAAGAGATTCTTTGGCTGTCGTCTGCCTCACTGCAAAAATTATAGGAAATCGGCTATTATGAGTACGCATTATAAGGAGTACTTTTCCAATTTTTGTCAGCTCTCATTATAATGGACTTCTACTGTACATGATAAAACATAGAAATTATAAACAGAAGCATGTTTTCTCTGTATAAATCATTTCTCAAACCTATAACATTAAAATAAATAAGATGCATATAACCAAATGCAGAAAATACGACTAATGAATACGTTTTCTCCCATTCCTCTATGTTGGGGTACAAGTGTCATTGTCCTGATCATAATGGCAACCATACTTCTAATACTCCAGTGAAATACAGCTTACAAACTATGAGATAATATATAGAAATGATTCATAGAAGCAAATTCTCTATGAAAAAATCATTTCCTAAAATTAAATCAATACTGTGTATAAAATGTATATATTCAAATACCCAAATGTTATACTTATTGTCCTATTGCTCCCCTTTAGCGTACACGCATCAATGTTCTGGTATTATAGGAAGCCTCTTTTAAGATATTCAAGCTAAATGCAGTTTGAAAACTGAAAAATAATAGAGGAGAAAGTGTTACTAGAAGCACTTTTACTTTGAATGAATAAATTCCTAAAGATAAAACAACCCTATGAATAAAAATATATATATTCAAATACTGTAATTTATGCTTACTGTACTGCTGCTCTCCTTTGGAGTACACATCTTAATGACAATGTGTAAAAGGCAGCCTTTCCCCCAATATTCTAGTGAAATACGGACAGCAAAATAAAAGATAATTAATATCAATTGTTAATAAATGCATGTTCCATTTGTATAAATCAATTCCTTAAACTACAAAATATGCTCTATATAAAACGCAAATCTTTAAATGCAACAAATACCCCAATTTAATACTTATTATCCCATTCCTCTTACAAGAGTCTCCTAGTATTACTGGTATCCTCTTCCCCAATGTGATAGTGAAACACAGTTTGTAAACTAAATGTTTAAATAAATAAATCATGAATAGAAGCTCAATTTCATTATATAAGGAAATAGGGTAAGGTAATTTTCACAAGATGTAATGCAGCCAGAAAAAATAACATAATTCTATTCCAAAACTATAATAATGCTATGGATAAAATGCATGTATTAAATACCTAAAATACTCTAACTCGATACTTATTTTCCCATTCCTCTCCTTTGGACTATACATCTCTATTTCCTGGTCTTAAGGCATGCTCTTCACTGATATTCCAATCAAAGACACCTCTAAACTGAAATATACTAAATAGGAAAAGGTTAAAGGATGCACAATTTCTTTGTAGAAATGAATTCCTAAAACCTTTCAATAATGCCATGTATAAACATTATATAAACATTTTAATAATGCTAAGTACAGCATATAACAAGAGTTGCATTATAGCGAGTGAGTTTTTGGTCATTGTCCATCTTACAGCATAAATAATAGGGAGTTAAGTTCATTATAACGAGTGGTTATTTTTGAATTATCAGTATTACAAGTTAAATGTTTCCATGAAAATCACATTCTCATGCTTTTATGGTCAATACATGCATTGAGAAATACTTATTACATCCTGATTCATGCCAGACTTATGCAAACATAATTTTGAGTGTACAAATAATAAATTGAGTTATTTATATTTCAAATGCATATTCCTATATTAGAAAATTTTAGATGTATCCTACAAAAATTTACAGAAACAAGAAAAACCCTAGATGTAATTCTTATGAGTTGCTAGTATTATCATTTCCATCTTACAACATGATCATGTATATAACAGTACTAGATAATATAATGACTTCATCACCTTTTGAAATAGCATAACTCAGGGACACAAGCAGATGCATAATTATAAATCTAACAGTAAGCCGCACCTTACTATGCCCTCTAAAGAAACATCAGATGTTGGAGAAAGTATAACGCAATGATGGGCAAGATCAGTGCATACCTATGGATAAAACACCCATACATAAATATTTTGAGATGTTATTGTACATTTTTTGTTCTCCTCCCTTCATCATTGGCTGAATACAAGGAAAGCAAAGAATGCCGAGTTTGCATAAAGTATTACAAGTGCTGGTACAACTTATCATAATAAATAGCACAGAATATTCAGGTGTTTTTTATACTACAAAGGGAAGTATGGGAAACATTCAATGTTTGTTATATATTCTAAATTCCATTTAAAAAATTAGACTGAAATTTTGTATTTATACAAATGGTTCACTTTTGTAATAATATTCTGACAAAAGCTATTTTGTGATGTAGAACACGAGACAAAACTCTAAAAGTAAAGAAAATCCAAAAGCTAAAGCAAAGTCATTGATGAAATTGAATCTAGCAATTTCTTTGGAAATTTTCTTAAAACTCCTATTTATCATTAATAAACCATTGAAATGAATCCTATTTATAGGAATAAAGAACTGCCCACAGAGCAAAAACATCCTCCCACATGAGGGGCTAAACAACCATTAATTTTTAGTCCTTACTTTTACTGAAATTCAATTGTTATATTTTCTTAAAATCTAAATTGCATTATCCCAACAGTCTCCAAATGTTTTTTACTCACTCCCGCCACTGTCCAGTCTTCTTTGCCTACTGGTCATTGTGCCCCAAAAACTTCACTAAATCCTCATAAAGATAACATCTCAAAAATGGATAGATAAGTAAAACAATTTCAATTAATGCAATACACTTATAAATATAGCCAAAAATGTATTTCTGCATTCAATTATCCATGTTTTTCAATATAAAGTAAGAATGAAAATTTTAGAAAAGTTACTTTCCAAAGGAGTTCAAATCATATCTAATTGTTTGCTACCATAACTTATTCGAAATTGGAAAGAAAGGTAAAATCTCTTCATTCTAATCACTATCTGAACTATTCCTACTATTATTCATTAAAGCGTACTATTTACAGCCTTAGCTTTCATTCCATTAATATCTTTAAATATACTTTCACCATCTATTATTTCATGAAAATATCTGTAAAATTTTTATAGCCATTAGGAAAGCTTGGTTGCTACAAAGGTTGATGAATTTGTAAAAGATAGGAATTCCTATTCCCAAACCCTTCTATTTAGAATTTGTTTATTAGTGACAAAATTTGAAACAACAATGGTGGTTGCCTGAGTAAGATAACTCAACTTCACGGAAACAGAATGCAGTTTCTTTAACATATTTCTGAATTTGAGAGGGAAAAGATTGAGTGAAAGATGGTTGCTTTACACAAAAGTATTTTCATTGATTTTAAGATAAATGTTCTCTCTCATCTTCACTTCAATTTTCTATTTGATTATCTATTCAAAGTTCACCTCCCATCTCTAAATGTAAAATGAGGGCAGCAGGGAGATCACTACATTAGCATCATATTTATCATAGGCGGTAATACTTCCTAGTTATCTTTTCAAATGCACATTAGCAGAAGATAATATATAATTTGATGATATATATTGACAAGTAGCTGATCCATAAGTTTATATAATATTTAAAGCAGGGGCGGAGTAAAAAACTGGAACTAAATATCCCATTTGATTTTGAAAAGTCCTTTAACTGATACTATGTTTATTGAATCATGTGAGTAAATACAAAATACCATTACAGTATCAATTATCGAACGAATAAAGGTCAAAAATTTATAAAGTTAAATTTATAAGGTTGATCTCGGCTAAGTAACATTGCCATTTATTCAGGATAGGCATTAAGGTAGAAAATTTCCCATATTGCTCCAACTTTCGTATCACTAAACAAAGAAGGCTTCAATAGCCAATTGAATGTTAACATTTTTATATTGTATACACATTGTATTTTCTGTCTATTCTTAGTTTACAAATTCTAGGCATACAGTTTTTTAAGTTCAATTCATTAGGTAGTCAAAAACTCCCTCCCTTTTTTGGGTGAATATTAAAAAGCAACTATAAAACAAGAGAGGAATATTTACGGTGGTCTTTGGTTAAAGCAGGTAAAGGTCAAGGGCATAAAATGAGATATTTTCATAGGTGATTTCTGAGAACTATACAGTTATAGTACTCTATTATATAGTATCAGAAGTGACAGTTTATTGCCAACAAGGAAAACAGTTTTAGGATTTCATGGATAGCCATTTATGTGCCCAAGGAAACTAATAATTCTCATCTAAGCTCAGTTCAATAGGATAGGTTTTCAGTTTAAATTCCAGAATCTGATCAATGTTCTCATAATTTGTAGCAGAAATCTATCAATGACGATAAGAATACGATTGTTTATAGGAGTTCTTTCTTATGAAATTTATCTATAGTTTGAGAGATGTTTCTTTTTTAAAAGCAGCAAGTGATTAAAATTAACTATACATTTATTTTCATGGGAACAGTTGAACTCATCAAGGATTTAACATAAAGCCAAAATACAAATGATAAGAACTCTGATTCTTGTACTCATGGACTTTTAAAAATGTGCATATTTGTAAGTTTCTTGCCAATTAAATCTCATTCACATTCAACACCACTGTTACCGCATTGTATACAGCTGGTAGCCCCATCATCTCAACCTTCATTACATATACCTTCATTTCCTACAATCATCTAACCATACAAACTAAAAGGTAGATCATTGCCGTGGCATCAGTAATTAGTAATAAATACATGGAAAGACTGAAGTATACATTCACTATTAGAATTGTGTTTATTCTTATGACCTTCAATTTTAAAGACTTAACATACTGTCTAAAATTTTATCCCTAACCCAGATCTGGAACCTATCTTTTTATTTTAAGAATGCATTCAGTATTTGTCCCTGTAAAAATTACTGTGCCACACAAAATGTATCATGAGGCCACTCTATGTGCATTAACTAAATTCAAACCCATTTATTGTAATATATTTTCTAAATATTTAAAAGAAAAAATTAGTAAATGGACATGTAATTACAATGATTGGCTACAACTGTATAATTGTATCAACAACAAAAATTGTTATGGAATTGACTCATAAAATGCCATTCTTTTATATAGACAGGTTTGAAAGATCACTTTGCAATCATTTTTACTTTCTCCATATACGAAGTATAGAGAAAGTATTGTTTTCATGAAAAAATTCGACTTCGAGATTTCAACGGATAATACATGTTTTGGGGTCCCTAGAACACGTTTTAACCATTTTCGGAATGATGTCTGTGTGTGTGTGTGAGTGTGTGTGTGTGATAGTGGGCGCTCTAACGTGAAAACTATGGGTCGTATCAATACCAAACTTCATATATAGTACTATGGTGTGTGCTGTCAGAGTTGCTTAGTTTTGGAGTAAATCGGTATACCGGAAGTCGAGCTTCATTCATCAAAGCTCATTTCCGGTTTTCAAAATATCTCAATAAATATAATATATATGTATATTGTATTACTTATAAAAGTTTTAGATAGTGTTATTTACTATAACTTTTGTATTTAACATATTTTTGTATCACCGGTTGATTAGGAGTTATTCGTGAAATACCGATTAACCGGAAGTATCTGTTATGTACTTTGTGGGCGCTCTAACATGAAAACTATTAGTTGTATCAAAACCAAATTTCATATATAGTACTTTGCTTAATGTCGTTAGAGTTGATTAGTTTTTGGAGTAAATCGGTTAACCAGAAGTCGAGCTTCATTCTTCAAAGCTCATTTCCGATTTTCAAAATATCTCCATAAATATGATATTTAGGTATATAGTAATATTTATAAAAGTTTTAGACAATATAATTTACTATAACTTTTGATTGAAACATATTTTTGTATCACTGATTGTTTAGGAGTTATTCATGAAACACTGATACACCGGAAGTTGCTGATTATGTCCTATGTGGGCGCTCTGGGCTCTATGGGCGAAAGGCCAATTTCATCGTTTTTCATCGATCATGTCCCGAAAAACATTATTTATAATTTTTGTGACGTAAAAGATAATATGATATAAATTAATCACTTATCTTCCAAGTTTAGTTTGAATATAGAGTTCTAAAATACTGTCGTAGATAAATATATACATCTTATATATGGAGAAAGTCATGTGCTGGCCACATCAGATTTTTACTTTCTCAATATACGTAGTATAGAGAAAGTATTGTTTTCATGAAAAAAATCGACTTCCAGATTTCAACGGAAATAAACGTTTTGGGGTCCCTAGAACACGTTTTGACCATTTTCGGAATGATGTCTGTGTGTATGTGTGTGTGCGTGTGTGCGTGTGTGTGTGTGTATGTATGTATGTATGTGTGTCTGCGCTTTTGGGCGCTCTAACGTATAAAATATTAGTCGTATCAATACCAAACTTCATATATAGCATTGTAGTGTGTGCTGTCAGAGTTGATTAGTTTTTGGAGTAAATCGGAATACCGGAAGTCGAGCTTCATTCATCAAAGCTCATTTCCGGTTTTCAAAATATCTCCATAAATATGATATATAGGTATATTGTATTACGTATAAAAGTTTTAGATAGTATAATTTACTATAACTTTTGTATTTAACATATTTTTGTATCACCGGTTTATTAGGAGTTATTCGTGAAATACCGATAAACCGGAAGAAGATGATTATGTACTTTGTGGGCGCTCTAACATGAAAATTATCTGTCGGATCAACACTAAATTTCATGCGTAGTAATTTAATTACAGTCGTTAGAGTTGATTAGTTTTTGGAGTAAATCGGTTAACCAGAAGTCGAGCTTCATTCTTCAAAGCTCATTTCCGGTTTTCATAATATCTCCATAAATATGATATTTAGGTATATACTAATATTTATAAAAGTTTTAGACAATATAATTTACTATAACTTTTGATTGAAACATATTTTTGTATCACTGATTGTTTAGGAGTTATTCATGAAATACTGATAAACCGGAAGTTGCTGATTATGTACTTTGTGGGCGCTCTGGGCTCTATGGGCGAAAGGCCAATTTCATCGTTTTTCATCGATCATGTCCCGAAAAACATTATCTATAATGTTTGTGACGTCAAAGATAATAATATATATATTAATCACTCATCTTCCAAGTTTAGATGGAATATAGAGTTCGAAATTACTGTCGTAGATAAATATTTACATCTTATATATAGAGAAAGTCATGTGATGGCCACATCAGATTTTTACTTTCTCCATATACGAAGTATAGAGAAAGTATTGTTTTTGATCTTAATTTCGTATTAGTTTGAAGTTTCCCTATATGCTGCAGAACGAACAATGTATACAAATCCTTAAAACACATATTAAAAAAAATTCTTAAAGTTATAGTAATCATCTATTACAAAAAGGGAAGAGGTGTAACATAAACACTAGGAGGACGGCAGTTTCGGCCTACCTAGAAGGACGGGAGGTGGTCATTTGACCACCTACTTTTAAAATTCGTAATTAAATACTTTCATGATTTTCAAAGACCTGCATTTTGCAAAAATTCTAAGTTTGACCACACACACACAAACGCTGATAAGGTGTTTTCCCTCGTATTTTGTTTAAATTTTAATTAATTAAACAAAATGTTGACCGATGTCCTAAATCTGCAGAATTTCATATTCTAGAATATTTTATGTATTCATACTGGACCAAGGAAACTCATATTTTCGGAATAAGTGGAAAAAAGTCCGAATTGTTGATAAAAGTCAGTCACGTCACGCCAAGATTGTTATGCCATCTGACGGAAACCATATATAACCACTCGTTCGTGCCTCGGAAAAAACCTCCATCAAATACGATGGCGGAAGATTTTTCGAATTTCGTCGTGAAAATTTCCAATTTGTGGTTTTCGTCAATGCCAAATCGTTCTATAACATTTAAGAATTCATAAAAAAAATTTTAGCAGGGTTGCCAAGATATTAGTTTAATCATTATAAAATGTTCTTCCAATTTTTTTCTCAGGCAAATCTCAAACTGATATCTCAAGTTTACATTCAATCACCTTTCTTGAACAATTAGAATTAATGTCAAGGGTACTAACCTTATAAGTCAGGGCTACCAATCGTAAGAACGGATCTCTAAACAGAGAGTTATGCGTTCGCAGAATAAATAACTAAAGGGATATTTTGAGCACAGATTTGTTTCATGTGATTTGTCGAAACTCTTGGGGATCCCGAATAAGTTTATAAACTATAAGGAAGCAGGGTTACTAACATTTTCGGCTGTAAAGTGAAGGCAGCGATCAGACCTTTATGGAAAACCTAGCAATTAATCATGCATTTATCGAGAATGGCCTTTTCTTACTCATATCTCATTCTGTGCTTATCCACTCTCGTGCTAGTTTTATTACGTTGATTTTTATTTTAGACTTACCTTAATACTTACATCATTCTTAAAATGTTATTTCCTTCCATCATTCGCTAGTTTACAATAAATCCAAGTCATTATAGTAACACTTCATCATCTTCACAATGTAAGGTTTTAAATCATAATAAAGCTTCGCTATTGTTCTTACAAATTAATATTTATTCCTTATTAAGTAATGGATTAACATTTTTAAGACATATGATAAGAGAGAATATCACTCTATGTATCCAAGAGTACATAATTTTTTACCGCAGATTCTGCACATTGCCACTTTTACAGAGCATATTCCACTGTATATTTTCCTACATTTTAGGCACAAATTACTGGATTTTTTATAACATCCAGGTGAGATCCGACACTTTCTTCTTTTCTGCGGTCTTATTGGCGTACTTGCTTCCCCTGATGAAATTCCCGACATTGCAAAGGAACATGAGGGAGGTGGCTCTATTATTATTATTATTAGGGGTCTTTATTAGGCGTGATAGAGGATTGAGACTAAAAAGTCTCCTCTTCCATCTAACCTGTAATGTAAAGCTCTATCTATAATGAGGTTCCAATAATTTCTAATACAAGTCTTTGAATTTACTCCTTCCGGCTGAGTTTACGCCCAGTGGTTTCTTTGAATAGAACCCAGCTATTTATTGAGGTCAGGTCCAATATGTTAAAAAATACATGCACTGGCCATCTCCTTGCAGCCGAATGAGTTGAATATTTCCGGCACATGCTATCCATTATATCTAATCCTACTTTGTTGTAGTTGTAAAACAAAACTTTATCTGGTTTCTTTTTCTGAGTCAGAAATCATCTCGTTCTGATGCATTGTACTGATTAAAAGCAAATTTTTATATTTTTTGCTTGGTAATTTGTCAAGCTATTGCCTAGTCTATTTTTATAAACTCTAGTTGAGTATATTTCATCGCTGTGATGAACCGAAGGAGGTAATTCTCATCTATTTTTTCTTATCGTTCCAACCAATGAGATTTAGTTTTTCAGCGAGGCTGATTGAAGAGAAGTAATTGTTGCAAGTTATGTTGATACCTGAGTTTTTGAACGGCTCTGCCAACCATAGCACAACATATTCTCCAAGAGACTGCCTTGATCCCCTAGCATCATCTTTTCCACAATAAGGAAATGTATTTAGGCAATATCTAGACTTCACGTCTGCTAATAACAGTACTTGATCCCAAACTTATCTGGCTTATTCGGCATGTATTGGATGAATGGGCATCGGCACTTCGTAGGATATAATTACTCATCGGCCGTAACACTCTCGCCATGGTTGTAGCAGGCTCGGGAGTTAGTTATAAATGTATTCCAAGGCTCAGAACCCAAAGCAAATTTTTCTTCTCTCAGAGCTTGACTCCGAGTTTCTCTGTGATCAAACCATAAATGTTTCATTATGCTTACGAATCGATCCTTATTCTTAGTGCTGGAGAATATTTTAGATACCTATGAGTAGATACAAAAAGTCTATCCCAGTGCGTTTCAAGGTGATTCTACTACAAACAATGTTTAAAAGCAATTCCCGCGCTCCCTCGCGCGTCACCGCTTACCCCGCCCGCTAGTACTTTCCCCGCCGCATTTTTAGAGAGAATTATAAAAATGTTCACACCTCTTTAAAAATTAATTATCAATTGATTAACTTAAATTCTAGAATTGCTTATTTAAGAATTGCATGTTTCCAAAATATTCTTTTTTATTTCCTTGTCGTAATCTTTAATTTTCCTTCTTATAAAATTTCATGAAAAGTTTTCCATAAATTTATTCCTATCAGCTTGAAAATATTATTTACTAGGGCAAGTAATACTTACCTAGGTTTTAACGGACACTTTTTATTAAGTTGAAAATATTTTCAATACTAGTTTTTGCATTCTCCAACTCACCACTTTCAGATTCACAAAAAATTGTCAATTTATCTACTCTGTTTAAAATATTTTTTGCTTTTTCACAAGAGTACGCGGACTTATTGGTATGAATTTTAGAATACTTGAAAGTAATTTTGCATTTTATCAATCAGCAAGGTTATGAAAAATGAGAAAAAATTCTGAATTACTAGAGACAGTACGCTCATTTTATGTTGGTAATTTGTGAACAGTTCTTCCGAATTATTTAACTCATTTTTAAAAATTCACTTAAGTGCAAAGATGATGGATCTCGGGCTCTTATAGATAAACTTATTCACCGATAGAAATGATTAAGTGGAATAAGGGATTCTCTTTTGAAATAATCTTTCAACACGCACGCGCTCCTAGAATCCGCTGATTATGCAGTACTTGTAACTTCTGCTGACCAAAGTCGATATCAAATGCACTCCTCAAAACAAAATCTCATGAAAATGATGTAAAAGAATACCTTATAATGAGTTGGTGAGAAAATTTACCAAGGGGATGAGTTAGAGTAAGGAAACTAGGGGTAGCGTTTGTACTCCCCCTAACGCGTTGAAATTATGCTTGAATAGGAAGAAACGTTTGTAATGAAGCGGTAGTGGGGATAAATAATTTAAATAGAACTAAATGAGGGGAACCTCCTCATTTACTCCTACGCTTCTTCATTGAAGACTTGGTGTGACTTTGCTTCATTCTTCCGTTTCAAGGTTTTGGAATTATTCTTCCTGTTTGGAATTATTTCCTCTAAGAAGAAATACAGCAAAGTATTAACAGTTTAAACAGAAATCTGAGTAAGTATCAGTTTATATACTTTTGAGTTATTCCCTAGCATTATTTTTAATTTCTCCCTATACGTAGTAAAGAGAAAGTATTGTATTCGCAAAAAAAATTCGACCTCCAGATTTCGACGGAAATAGATGTTTTGGGGCCCTTAGAGCATGTTTTAGCTATTTTCCCGAACATGTCTGTCTGTGTGTGTGTCTGTCTGTCTGTCTGTCTGTGGTTAAAAAGTTTGTGGGCGCTCTATCTTAAAAAGTGATTATCCGATCATTTTCAAAATTTATATTTAGAATTTTCCTAACAATGCCAAACGTTGATTAGTTTTTGGTGAATATCGCTGAACCGGAAGTTGCGGTTTATCCGGAACAAACTTTTGTCTCTTAAATATCTCTGTAAAAAGGCAATATAGGTATATACATTTAAATACAAAAGTTATAGATAATGTATTTTACTACAACCTTTGTAAAAATAATTTTTTCGTAACACTGATTTTTTAGGAGTTATTCTTCAATAATTGTTAACTGGAAGTTGTTGTTAATCCAGAAATGGATGTTTTTCATACATATCTCTGTCAAATGCGATTTAGGTTTATACATTTACATACAAAAGTTATAGATAATGTATTTTACTACAACTTTTGTATAAATCATTTTTTCGTAACACTGATTGTTTAGGAGTTACCTATTCCCTAATAATGGTTAACCGGAAGTTGTTGTTTACCCAGAAAAGGAAGTTTTTCATACATAATCTCTGTTAGAATGCAATTTAGGTATATTTAATTATGTACCAAAGTTATAGATAATGTTTTTTACTACAAAGCTTGTATGAAACATTTTCCTGTAACTCTCATTGTTTTGGAGTTATTTATATATTACCGGCATAGGCTTCTGTTTTCAATAAACACGGAGAAAGTCAAGTGTTGGCCACATCAGATTTTGTAGCAATTTTTTCAAAATTTTAGGATGGAGTACAGTCAGTTGAACCCTCAAGTAGGCGGTGACCATTCGATCGTTGAGATTGACCGGGCTATAAAGGGTCGACTGAAAACCTACTGGGTGGTGAGTGAAGCACAGAAAGACATTATATCATTTCTAAATTATACTTCCGATCTTTTAATTCCGAGGATAAGGGATTAGCTAAGTAATTCTGCCCTTAAAATTAATATTGTGGTTAAGGCAAACTTTGAGTGGGATGAGGAGACTATAGAACGAGCATTTAAAACGTGAAGCGTTAGGGTTTTGCTAGATGATGACGTTGGGGAAATTTTACAAAGTTTATTTGGAAAATTACTTAAGGAAAAATCCGAGATGCAGGTAAAGGGATCAGGGTGGGCACTGAGTAAAATCTTGGGTTTAGAACTCCGAAGTAATCGTTACACTCCGTTACGCGGATCAACCTTTATTGAGTTACCACCCAAGATCGCAAGCAGAAAATCTGTTGTAAATGTTAGGAATGACGATCATTTTTGTTTTAAATACGCGGTTTGGGGAAAGAACATACATAAAGACACTCAACCAGTCTACAAATATAATACGGATGAATTCGACAATGGGTACGATTGAGATTGTATTGAATACCCAGTCAAACTCTCCGATATTCCTAAATTCGAGCGAAAAAATAAAATTTCTATAAACGTTTTCGGACTAGACGAAAAAAAAACAATGTCTATCCAATAAAAATTGTGAATACCGAGCTCGCAGATCATCGTGACCTATCATATATTATAAATGACAACACGGCTCATTATTGCTTGATTAAAAACTTTGACAGTCTAATCCATCTTCAGATAACAAAAATGTCGTAGAATTTACATTTGCAAACGATGCTTCATGCATTATCATGACAAAAAAAATTAGAGACGCATACAAAAAACTGTAATGGTAAAAAACCCGCGAGAATTGAGCTTCCTATCGAGGGGGATAAAATATTAAAATTTACCAAACTCGGGCATTCATTTCTATGAAATCTAAAAGATGTTTTCGAAATTTATCTATTATTTCTATCTATGTACCGAATTTCAAGTTTAAATATTAAAGGGAAGGGGTTCAAAATAATTCTAAAAAATCGGATCAGTTACTGATTTTAGAGACGCTTGGTGTCGAACCCAGGACATATCGGCAGCTGTGAATGCACAGTATGATTTTTAAGGACTTGATCTTATTTTTTGCAAAGTTTGAAGTCGATATCATGCGGGGAAGTACCTAAAATTTGTTTCCGTTATCTCCATAAGAAATGCATTGAGGAATGTAAACGGCCTTCTGGGATCGAACCAAGGACCATTAGCGAATACGGTAAATTTGATTATAAAATATATTTATGATATCTAACCCAATGCCGAATTTCAAGTTGCCATGCATTCGGGAAGGGGTCCAAAAAAAATCTTAAAAATCGCCACAATGCATTTTAAACGGCCGATTTTTGTCCCCACCCAGCATCGAACCATGGACAATCTTCGAAGATGTCTTTCCGATTTTCTTTGGATATGAACGTCTTCTAGGATCCCTTGAATTTCAACTCTTTACTTTTCCGGAAAGTGCCTCAAAATAATTTTCGAAAATCCCCACCATGTATTCTTATGGAGAAAATCGCGACTTTGGGGCCTTCTGGAATCGATCCCATGACACCGAGGTTCAAAGTCGGCTTTTTTCTGGAGGTTACACGTCATGGCCATAACGTCTTAAAAATTTCAAGTTTGTGGCACTTCTGGAACATGGTTAGAATTTTGATCCCCTATGAATGTGTATATATATATGATTGTACGAGTAAAATGTTGCTTGCATACTGCAAGCAGATCGACAATACTATTTTCATGTCGGCATCATATCGGGACGGCCATCAAAAGAAAAAAGTGGATTGAAATTTTTCTTAAAATTCGCTGAAATTCCATCGTCTGACATTGAACCCCGGTCTTACTGGTGAACCTACTATGAAACACAATAGAACATCACCATCTCTAACTATGTGTGAAAATTCAAGCAGAAATATGGGCTACAACTGCCTCAAAAGACGTTCTAATTTTCACGAATTTAAATGGCTCTCTGGATTCGAACCAAGGACGATCTTGGAAATCTAAAACATATTTCTGAAAGTTATTTATGATCTCTATCTATATGCCAAATTTGAAGTTTCTATATTATTGGGAAAGGGTTCAAAATAGTTCCTAAAAATTGAATCAATTACTGATTGTAGAGACGCCTGGTGTCGAACCCAGGACCTACTGGCAGCTGTAAAAACACATTATGACTTGATTTGACCTTATCTTATTAAATGCAAAGTTTGAAGTCAACATCTTGCCAGGAAGTACCTAAAATTTGCTTCCGTTATCTCCATAAGAAATGCATTGTAGGATGTAAATGGCCCTCTGGGATCAAACCAAGGACCATCAGCGAGTTCTAAAATTTTATTATAAAATATATTTATGATATATATCCACGTGCCAAGTTTCAAGTTTCCAAGTCATCTGTAAGTAATTAAAAAAAATCTTAAAAATCGCAATGTAAATTAAACGGGAGAATATTTGCCCTGGCCTAGCATCGAACCAAGGATAATATTTGTAGATGTCTTTAAGGTTTCCTTGAGATATACATGGCATCTAACGATCTCTTGAATTTCAACTCTCAACTCTTCCGGGAAGTGCCTAAAAAAAATTTTCGAAAATCCCCGCCATGTAATCTTATGGGGAAAATCGCGACTTTGGGGCCTTCTGGAATTGAACCCATGACACCTAGGTTCAAAGTCAGCTTTTTCCTGGAGGTTACACGTCATGGCCATAACGTCGTAAAAATTTCAAGTCGGTGGCACTTGTGGAACATGGTTAGAATTTTGATCCCCTATGAATGTATATATATATAGGTATATCCGGAGAAGCGTCTATATATAATAGATATAGGTATATCCGGAGAAGCGTCTATATATAATAGATATAGGTATATCCGGAGAAGCGTCTATATATAATAGACTAGGTATATCCGGAGAAACGTCTATATATAATAGATATGCAGACTTTGAATGTATTCTCCAAGGTATCAGCACTTGTGAATCTTTACCTAACGCATCCTACACGCACGCTATTCAGAAACACGAACCATTCAGCTTTTGCTATGTTCTCATAACGCCCAATGGATGTGAGACCCCACAGCTTTACCGAGGTCCCAATTCACAGGTCTTTATGCAGAAAATGAAAGAGGAAGCAGAGAGAGTATTCAAGTTGTATAAAAGCGTTGTGCCAATAGAATCGCTTAGCCCGGAAGAAGAGGCAAATTTTAAGAATGCGTTGGAAAGTCAGGTATTTGCTATCTATCAACAATTACGACGCATGTGTTACGACCAAGGTTGTTACACTGGTATTTATGAAATTTAACATCCCCGTTGAGAATCAACGGGCACTTCTGCAAGTGTACTATATAATAAACTTCGACACTAATGCCATCTCTTGAGGAAAATTGGAACTGTTGTTTCTAAACTTCGCCACTAACGCCATCTCTTGAGGAAAATTGGAACTTTTGTTTATAAACTTCGCCACTAGTGCCGTCTCTTGAGGAAAATTGGAACTTTGGCTTCTAAACTTCGCCACTAATGCCATCTCTTGAGGAAAATTGGAACTTTTGTTTATAAACTTTGCCACTAATGCCATCTCTAGAGGAAAATTGGTACTTTCGTTATTAAACATTGACATTAATGCTGCATCTCCACAAAAATGTGAACTTTTTTAACTGAAAAATAAAAATATCCCTAAGTAAACTGTAACATTACCATAAGTTGAGATATAATTCAGTATCATACTTATACTATATTTAGCAAAAGTCTACTTTACCTAGGAAGGCGGGTTAAAAAAATAAATGTTAACTTTTTAAACCAAATATCTTTTTCTATTTATAATAATTCAAGAAATGTTTAAACATTCATGTACCAATATTGGATAAACTTTGATATTTTTCCTATTTATCACTAACCTAACAGTTTCAAACTTTTGGAGTATGTAAAAAGGGTTTATTATATTCATTTTTAATAACGAAGTCATTTTATGTTTCAAATGCCGTAGGAAAATTTCATTCCTTTCGAAAAAAGTCAAAATATAGCGCATAAATAATTTTTCGATATTTTTATGAAACTTCCAGTTTAGCAGTTTTCGACTATGACATACGATTAGTAATATTTTCATTATTGTAAAATTAATTCTTATCACTGTCACCAACCTTTAAAAGTATTATTTAAAATTATAATAATAATAATTAATAAAATCTTTTATTCCTTTTTGCATAAATTACATTTTATACAACAATTGTCAGGAATATAGGTACCCCTAAGGTGACAGCCAATTTTTGCCTTAAAAAAATAGAGGAAAAGAATGCGTAGTACTATGCGCTCTTGACATAACTCGAATAATTTTCTTCTGTGCCACTATTAATTTGTTCACAGCAATAAACATCCATATCTGGAGAATTCAGGATACTCATAAATACATTCTTAAAAACATTTGTCTCATATGATCGCTTTGAAATTGTTTTAACATATTCGCGCAAATTAAGGTATTGGAATATGTAAGGTTGTTGTTTTTCTCTTCTGTAATATGTTTCTTATTAGTTTTATGTTAGTTCATCCTGAGTGTCCCTCCTGGAATAACAGGAAGATGTAACTCATGTTCCACGATGTTGACCAATCAATTTATGGAGAATTCAGCATAATCAACTATGAAATTATAATGCAGATGATTGCTTGAAATTATCGTACCCTATTCTCATAGATTTAAGAGTCCACATAACTCAGATGTTTGATATACTTTTGCGCATCGTTTTACGTAAATTTTGTTGTTTAACTTGCCATAAAGCCCAGGACTAAGTAGAAGATGCGAATGACAGACCAAGGCAAAGATCAATCTCTGTTGTTTCTCTATATGTTCTTAATTTTTTCAGTGATTTCTTGTAGATAATGCTTTGTCTCTGTCCATGATAAAGTGGAAGTCTCAAATAATGGATCAAGGTAAAGATACATCGAATTTGGAGAATTCAAGATAGTAGGAGGAATGTCCTTGAAATATTTCATATCGCTTAAGAATCTCTGGGAGAAATTTAACATATAAACATAGATTTAAAGATAATATTATGATAGAAAGTGTTTCTTTCTTTATGTGAGTCATGATCTTTCCTATTTATTTCAGCTATTGCAACTTCTATCCTCTGATATATGAAAAAAATGCAAACAGAGGCTTTGGAGGAGGTCCAATCTTACTCAGCAAATATCATGATGGATGTTAGTATTCTCTTGAAAATACTTGTGAACATTGATGTGTTTGAAATTGTTTCACGTATTATCGTAGTTTTAAATCAAATTTTTATTTATGATCTTCTTGCTTCTACCGTTAGGTATATTAGGAAGATGTAAACCAAGTCTTCAGAGGAGGAGAAATATTCCTCAACAAATATTCGGAATGCCGTAAGTACACTCTTGATGTACTTATCCTGCTGTTTCTATCCTCTGGTACATGAAAATGATGGAAACCAAGGCTTCAGAGGAGGACAAACTTTGCTTAGCAAAAATTAGGATGGATGCAAGTATGCTCATGAAAATACTTCTGAATTATGATTTATTTGAATTATTTTAAAGTATCTTCGAAGAATAAAATAAAATATTATGATATGAAGTTTGTTTTATTGCTATGTATTACTTTTATTATAGATCTTGCCGCTTCTATCCTCTGGTACCTGAAGAAGATGTAAACCAAGGCTTCGGAGGATGACAATTATTACTCAGCAATAGCCAGTATCAATGTAAGTACCGTCATAAAAATATTCGTAAAATTTGATGCATTAGGAATTACTTCAACGTAATATCGTAGATTTAAATATGTTATTAGTATAGAATGTATTTTTTAATGTTGTGCTTCGTGTTCTTTCATTTCATTTTATTTCCTGCTGCTTTATTTCCTATGCTACATGAAGAAGATGCAAATCATGTCTTCAGGGAATGATAAAGCTTCCTCCACATTAATCAGGATGGTCTTAAGTACGCTCATGAAAATACTTGTGGATTTTGTTATATTTGGAATCATTGCAACATATTATCTTAGAATTATATATCATATTACGATTAAACATCTTTCTTTTAGGGCTTTGTGTTCTTTCTTTTTTAATATAGCTCTTGCTTCTTCTATCCTTAGGTACATACATGAAGAAGATGCAATGCAAAATTTAGAAGAAAGAACAATCTTCCTCAGGAAAGGTCAGGAGAAAATACTTGCAAATAATTATGAATTTGGAATTATGTCAACCATTTATCATGGAATTAAATATAAAATTGTGATAGAATATTTTTCTTTTTTGTGATTCATGTTCTTTCCAATTTATTTTTCTCTTGCTGCTTCTACCCTGTGGTAGATGAAGAAGATACCAACAGAAGTTTTGTAGAACAACTAATCTTACTTAGCAAAAATCAGTATGGTCGTAAGTATGCTCTTGAAAATACTTGTGAATATTGATGCCCTTGAAATTATTTCAAGGTATAATCGTAGATTAAAATATAAATTTGTGATATAAAATTTTCTTTCTTTTTCTTCTTCTTGTTCTTTCTTATTTATGTTAGCTTCTGCTTCTAAGGAGATGCAAACCAAGGCTTCGGAGGACAAATCTTATTCAGCAAAAATCAGGATGATCATAAAACAATCTCGAGTTTTTGTGCAGATTGAAATAGAAGTTATAATAAATACAATTCATTTTTATGTTAGTAATTTTACCATTCTTGTGGCTAGTTTAAACAATTCTGTGAAGAAGTAAGTATTTGAATACTCAAAGGTTTTGGATATTCAAAATTTAGATGGCTTGCTATCACATCTGCTCTAGAGTTAATGTTTTGAACTTATTTGATTCTCTACGTTCATTTTCTTTTCAACTTAAAATAAGTGTCTTGAATTCTGGAATTGTTCTTCAATAACGATCTCTCTGAAATATCAATGTATTATATCTAATTTCAAGCATCTATTTTCGCAAAACAATTCTAAATATGTAAGATAAAACTACAGAAGTAAATCAATGAATTGATCCTTCACTATAGATGTAATTTTGTAGAAAAATCTATTCCTTTAACTATTCAAAGAAAATAAGTAGTAGTAGTTGTATTATTAAAAGTGCTTAGGTCATTTTACACATGGACTACCCCTGGGAACAAACCCAGGACTGCTTTCACCAAAGCTAAACTCACTGTCCACATGGCTATGTGGGATCCCAAAAAGAAAATGATCAGACTTGGAGGGATCAGAGATAGAGGAAAAAGTTTTTATCAAATATTTTTTGAATTCACTGTAGAATGGTGTGAAGCAAGCATTACAGGAAGTAGCAGTTTTTAATGGTGTTTATTGATAAGCGATACAGATTCAGGATTCATTTTGTGGTACTTATTAACTTGTAAAAAATCCATGGTAAACAAACTTTTACTAGACCACTAGTAAAAGTTTGTGTACCATGGACTTTTTACAAGATGTTTATTAACTTCTTCTCAGATACATTGGAAAGATATTGAATCTTGTGATCAGTTTTTCCTCAAAACTACCAGGCTTTAAAATAGATAACTAAGGTCTATTTACAGAGATTAGAATACTGAATATTTGTTTAAATTCTGAAAAAACCGGTTAAGTGGGTAATTGAAAATGATAAAGTTGATAAGAGATAGGTAGAAATATTCAATCATTTCAAAAATGCACATATAACATATGAAAATTTATTTCTTCCAGTCCAATTAACACTGTGCAACTCTGAAAATAAATGGAACAGTTGAAAGGGTACTTTCAATTGCTAATGATTTTTTAGACAGCTGAAAAATCAAGACAATGTTAATACTATAGCTGTTTTAGAGTGTAATGGATATCTTTATTGAAAATCCTCTATGATACTAATTATAATAAAAAGATAAAATGTTGGGCATAAATTATGATGAAACAAATTAATATAAAATATCAAGAAATTCAACGAAGATGAGATGGTCTCGAGGTTGTAGGTCTCCATAGAAAATAAAAACGATAATTTCTCTCAATGTTTCCTCATAAATATATTCCAATAATTTCTACAAGACATCAAAATTCAAAATAACATCAAAATCTAATATAAACCCTACACCCTACAGAAACATGTAAATCCCTAATAAAACAACCCTTAATCACAATGAAAGAACTAAAAACCACCACCAATAAACCGTACACTGCATTATAACACCACAGCACACAGAGCAGGCAATCACAGAAGCATACAAACTAAACTATTGGGGCCAAATAGGGAGGCAACAGCAGACATGACCTCTTTCTGCATTTCCTTTTTACAGATGGGCACCATATGGTACCACCACCAAGTACACCAGAAAAGATCTTATCGGGGGTCGGAAAAAGATCTAATGGTGTGTCATACCCCTATCCTCGCTCTTCTCTGAAATCGGATACCCAAAAAATAAGCATTGCAAGAGATATTTCTAATATTTAGTAAAAATAATGGAAGAAAATAATTTCTTATTAACTCAAGATCTATATAGCAATGCTCGTGTATAGTGTGGTTGCCTAACTCCGATATTAAGCTGCTATATTTTTATAAACCCATTGAGTAAAACTATCACACACGTATCCACTATTTTAAAGCAAGAACATGCCCTAAAAGATTCGTGTAAATCCATTGGTTAATTTCCCTCTTCCCTGGTGTTTCCCTTCTTCAATTTTCATTTTTCTAAATTGTTCGGAATCGAGTCAGCACGGGTTACCATAATCCAATCGCAATAATTATTAGCTAAGTTAATAAGGCCAAATAGAAAACAAATAGAGGGTATGGGTATTTTATTTGCGAAAAAAAATTCTTTCCCTTATATCTTGGGAAACCCTAACCTACCTATTGAAGAAGATATTAGAGAGTATTCATTAGACTTCACTGATAGAATCGAACATTGCAGATGTAAACAATGTTAGAACAAGTAGATAGTTTTCAATTATTATTCTCATTTTATTGAAATAAGGTAAAGTATATCTTATTACTTTTGTTATTTATCATTGGCTATTTGAAATATATGATACTTTGATATTTCCTGATAGACTACAGAAATTAAGTACTTTTGGTACTGTCCAGGAACTATGAATTTATTTTTATTGTTACTGGTCTTAAGAATGGATTGTGTCATGTCTCGTATATCTCTATTTAATCCAATAAACAAGTGATACATGTATAGGTCAGGTCAAGAAGTTTTTTTTTCCTTTATGCTTTTTTCCCATATTTTATGGAGTCGGCTGATGAAAGATGGTTTGGGTGAGGATGAGGTTTGGATTTGACGATGAATTGGTGACTTTTATGACTGGATGCCCTTCCTGCTGCAACCCTGCATGGGAAAGTCAGACAAACACACACAGACATTCTCTGCTCAGAAAAATCCCAATCAACTGGGATATGAACCCTGGGCCTTAGGGTTGGAGCGATAGCACTTAGTGTGCTAACCACTCTGCCACCAAGGCTGGTAGGACAGGTCAAGAACTAAAGCAAGTTAAACAATTTTTAATTATAAAAATTATTTACAATTGAGAATTTCCACAATTATCCATGTTATACACGTCTTAACAGTTCCCAATAAAATTATTATTAGTCTAACAATAATAGGTATTTACATTAATTACAACAAAATTTTTAAGTCCCATTGGATATCTCATATCTCCAGAAACATTATTTTCAAAGAATTTTTCAACAAACTGTTCATATATAACAAATTCTGGTTGAAAAACTGAATACAAAAACATGGCTGAGCATGACTGATAAGAGAATGAGTAGTATTTTTTCCTGAATTTAATAATTTGTGTGAATATAATAAATTATTTTATATTTTTTATTCTTAAATGAGCATCTGTTAAGATAAAATTTCATAGGTATTTATCTTCTTGATGATTATCATGCATGAAAACGTCCTATGGCTTCTATTGATATTTTAAGATATGCCAATAATTAGTCATCACTAATGAAAGATAATATTGCACAGAAGGAGATTTATGAGGATGAGTTGAGGTTTTATATATATTTGAACATTTATTTTTTTACAGTTATTCTTATTTCTCTTTTTACTGTCATGTAAGAGTTTTTATGCTTTCTGCTATACTATACTAGATGAATACTCTAAAACATTGCCAAGGATTGGAAATTAGATAGTCCTCATCATAGAGATTGAAATACTACAGAATCTCACAGCATAAGGATACATTCCTGAATTTGATTAACTATTTGAATATAACATAAAATTTTCTATTCCTCCCAAAGTAGTTTCTACATATTATTTTGAATGGAATATTTAGAATATCCGTAAGTGGTATGTATATTTGAGAATGTACTTATTTGAATTCAACATTCTCTAGAGATTGATGGATGTTTGTAGTGGACTTAAGGAACACATTTTCCACCTATTCCCTGTCATATATGCAGCTTAAACTAAAATAATACACATAAAAAAGGAAAAAAAAATACAAAAATCAAATAGCAAATTGAATTTGAGTGATCATTGAGGTTCCTTGAAAAGGAAAACAGTGTGAGAATATGTAGTTTTATTTATTTTTTAATTCCAATTTATTTTAAAAATGACTTATTCTTCATATATTTTAAAATGTGTATCTGTACATGTAAAATTTTTCTGGTATTCTCTTTTGGACTAAAATATTTAAAGACATTGAGATGATATCCATGAAATAAAGAGAGATTGAACAGTCTCATGCTCTTTGTGAAGTAATTGAAAATTTTTCAGAGGAATGCATAGTATGAGAACATGCCAAAGTTTTTCATATATTAGGTTTATTATCACATCAGCATGTAGCATTTCTTGGCAGTTATTTATTGTTATTTTTCACTCAGAGTACCAATAATAATGCAACATTTTTCTTATGCTTTCAGCTATACTACCGAAGATGATGACACTGTGATTATATCCATTAGAGAGAATGATATAAGACACTTGTCGGGTACTACTGTTGAAATTATGAGCATAGTAAAGGTGCTCTTAATATGAGTGAGTTGAAGTTGTTTGTTAATTGGACTTACAATGGATTATGGTGGAATATTTCTTATTAATCAGGTTATTACCTAAAAATATCTTTCATGTTATATTTCTAATATCATTCCAGCTAAGTTAAAAGAGATGAATATTTTATGAGATGATAAAAAATTAATCTTGAACAGACAATGCTATCCAGGTAGAAATGGGTAAAGCAATAGATTACATAATATTAGGATCTCATAGTATGAAGATGAGTAGAAATCTTTCACCCCAATAATAATATGTAATAAATATATATGCAGAACTTCAGTATACACACAGACACTGCAGTATGACTGGTCATGTGGCAACTACTACTAAATAAAGTTACTAACAACATTTACAACACAAATACCATCCGCAATCCTTTACACTAGAAAGATTCTCACAGAATAAACAATTACTGTATTTAAAAAGAATATTACACATGTAAAACTACTAAAGCAAGCCTTACATTGATACAATATCCCCACAGTACCCTCTCTATATATATATATATGCACCACATATATCTCATAAATACAGTTACCTTTTCAAAGCCAGTTTTTGTTGTTTCTTTGCTAAGCCATACATAATTTTTTCAAATTGTCCATCATAACATAATTTGAAACAAATAATTTATTAAAGTTTCCCATTCATATCACCCTTTCACAATAAACCACTACATCCACATCTAAAATCCACTTTGTTTTTTGTATGGGTCTGAAGACCTCTTCAGACATATTCCATTCTTTAACCCCCTCTTTTATAAAAGGATACTTGGGGATATCAGTCCTTTTTTTCCTCAGATTTAACTTCTGTTTATGACATCCCCTTGCTATGTTTTGTAATTTCGTAATTCTTTTATTTAATTCCATCGACTCCTTGCCTCCATTTCTTACTTGGAAAATGCTTACACATCGATTTATCCTCCTTTATTCTAACGATTCTCAACCAAGAATCTCTATCGTATCTGTAACACTCTCTTCTCTCTTATATCTCCACAAAACATATTTTGCTGCTTTTTGTTGCACTTTCTTGATTTGTTGTTGCAATCTCCAGTAGCTCTGATTATTTTTGTATCTGTCCTATAAGATGACCTTGTATTTTAGGGGCCATTTTGATGGTTAAAATATCGTCTTATCTGCTGAAATCGGTGTATGGTATTAAGTAGTATTTCTCACCAATGAGAATTCTCAATTAGATATCTGTTTATGTAGGTTTACCTTGGTGTTTTCAACATATTCAATAATCAAACAGTGTTATGGTTGTGCTTCTAATAGTACTGTAGAATGAGGTAACTTCGGCCGCTTTTAAGAGTTTAAAAAAAATATTTCTCCATTAAATTACACTATGTATGCACAGGAAATTTAAATTAAATGGAGATAAACCTTATTAATGCAAATCATATTTAAAACCTTTTCTTAAAGTAATAGAATTTGTTTAAAAAATAAAGAATAGCGGTTCGTAGGCACCTCAACCAATGGGGTGACTTCAGTCACTAAATATGTTTCCAAAATATATCACCTATGAAATTAATTATATGACTAATAATAAAAAGAATTATTTTTTAAATCTTTAAATTATCATTACAATTAATTTATCATTTAATAGGTGCTGAGATAAGTAGTATTTGATGTTTTTCCATGTTATTTATAATTTTCTAAAGAAAAAATAAACTTTTTTTACAATATTTATTTTTTCCTCCAAAAACAAAAAGAATGAAAAATTCTTGAAGAGCACTTCTACTCAGTGCCACTTGAACCCTTTTAAAATTTTCTTCAAGCCTTAGAGAGTGTTTTGTTTCTTCTTATGAATACCCAAACCCAAACAATTACATTTATTGCTTAATTATTGCCAAAGCACTGGGCATTTACTTTTTATTGTTTAAATGAGTTTGTACTACAATTTGGATATCAGGAACACTTATAGGAAACTTTATCAGCACTAATTTAATCTCTCCTTTGTGATGAAGCGCTGTTTGGCCTCAGACTTTCTTCAAATGTTTCCTGGTGAGGTTATCTTGCAGAGTGCTCCTCGGGAACTGGTACTTTTCTGTTGCCTTTCTAATTGTTATTTTCCAACTTTTGACTTCATCTAATGCTTCTTTTTAGCTATTTTTATCGTACCTTTGATACAAACGCCTACCACTGACTGGTTGTTCCTGGCTATGGCCAAAGTCAACCCACAATATTGCAATTTTTTCCAAGATGGCCATAATAACCAGATCTTAAGTCAAACATGTTTACTTTTTATATATTTTGGTTATGAATGAACTAATGAAATTATAAGATCATTTTCTCTTACTTGACTTTAACAGAGAAGTTACACAACTGAGGTTTCGTAGACTTGTCTTGAGAATGTAAGAATTTCAACTGAGCTCCCAATGACTATTGTACTGAAAATGTTGCAAGAAGCGAATTTGATGGTGATATGTCCAGACAATGTTATAAAGGGCAGAAAACATAGCCTCTTGGTGAAATATTAGATATTGTGCTACGAATTTACAATTTGTGGAGCAGTGCACGTGTGGCCGAAGTCACCGCTTTTTATGGTGTTGTATCAGTGATTCTTGATGATAACTTATTATGTATATATTATAACTTATGATAACCTTGGAACTAAAAATACACTAAACATTTTCCCAAAACAAGGCATAAATATCAATAGTAGTGTAGAAACGAAAGCAACAATGAGTAACGCCATCTGTGGAAGAATATAATGATATATGCACGTTTTAGAAGCTAAGCAATCTTCTGTCTTCAATACCTAGAGTGTTCTGTTCAGTAGCTGTACACTTCAGTTGCTAATGGATCACCGTGCATTGGACATCAGAAGCAGGTGAAAATATCTGCTTTGCTCTATTTTATTCTCTCTATTTTAATATGGGGAACTGAGATATGTATTTGACCTACTCTTGTTTCCACCATCATCACAAATTATGCAGATTTCCCATTTGTAACACTTTAATTATCTACCTGTACACAAAACTTCAACATTTCATACATTATAATGTATGAATACATACAAATATATTTGTCAACCTTGCTATAACAAATTTAAATTTCTTGCCAGTGAATTAAAGCCCAGCATGAAACTGCAATACTTACAGATGAAGCTTTTAAATTACTTGCTGCTGTAAAGTTTCTCAAGGGTCTCAAGGGGATGAGAGGGTATCATTTTCTTCAAATGTAAATGTATTCTCAAAATGGAAGTTTTCTACTGCCATTCAATCTTCATGTGACAACTATAACCCTCTTTGCCTTTTGTATAAAGAATCCTATGATTTTGTCTGTAATTTAAAACATTATGCTACCCTTGAAATTTGCAAAATAAATTTAAGACTTCTTATAAATTGCCAGAGATGAAAATGAAAACTTTATAAACAGACATCGTTTGCGTTAGATGCTAGTTTTTTAGAGCAAAGATTCACTGGAAATTCTGGTGGCTCTCCACAGAAATTATTAGAGGAATCTTATTGGGCCACTAAATCTCAGATGCCTCTCCACAAAGAAGGGTTAATAGGGTATATCATAACACTTTTGTTATGGCGGATTTGATTCTGTGAAGAACATGGGTACCCTTAAAATTAGAATTCTTTTCTTCGGACCATCAGCATGATATTAATTTCTGACGTCAGTATCTTCTGAGATTGATCCTGTGGATTTCGTGCACTTGGAATAAATTAGCGGAAAATATTCTGGACAGAAAGACATGGAATTGGGAGTGCTTTCTATTATCTTTATATTTGTGATACATTCGAAAGATCGCGCGAAATGACTCAGCTATTTGAATTGTAAATCAGAAAAGGGTGGAATAAGCGTGGATACCCGCATATGAGATCTTGGGGAAAAAAGGAATGGCTCTCGAGGTTAGTGTTGAGGCGGAGCTGCGACGAAGAGTGGTCAGAAAGAAAGGCCTGCGGGTGCTTCTGGGAAGATGGAAAAAGAGAGAAGAATAGTAGGAGATTGAGTGTGTCCGGAGGCAGGGCGTTTATATGGTTATATGGATGGGAGGGAAGGACCGTAAATTACAGTGGAAATAAGGTGTTGTGTGGTGGGTGGCGAGGTGACTTAGACCGTAGGAGAGGCCATTAAGGAAGGCCACACACCCTTACTTTTTTTTATTAAAAAGAAAAGGAAATCATATCCCCGATGAATGGACGGAGAGGAAGGCCCATTTCACGCGTGCCTCAATTTCGTGCCCTTTGGATACCATTTAACCCCTCAGCAGCTAGGGTTTCCGCCCGCGTGGTGGTGACATTGCTCTTACGCTTGGGATGATCCTATACAATCAATCGAGAACAGTCTAAAATCGGCGTAAGTGATCTTTGAGTGAAGCGGATAATTACGCCAGAGCAAAGTAACTGTTCAGCTGTCGATATTTTCGCTTTTCCGTTAATTTTCAACGCACTTTTACGTCCTTGTCATATGATGTTACTTTTTACATGTGTTGCAAAGAGAATTATTTCACAATGTTTCCGCCGTATGAATCAAACAGATTTATTCTTTGAAGGTAGTAATTTGAGTGATTTTCAGAGGTGGTAATAATTAGTTCGTAAAGTCATCAGCAGAACTCTGGTTGGGTCCTCAACTTTTCAGTTGACCTTTTTGTTAGAATAATAAGAAACGAATTAAGAGTAAAGGCCAATATATCAGATTTTTAAAATAAATGATATTCTTCGTGGTTGTTGACCTTAGCCGAAAAATCATCAGCAACTTCAATAGCTCTCCATGAAGTCGCGTTTCTGTTTGTTACCCGGTGCTATAGCTGGGTTAACTCTATTTGATAATGTAATATTAGCAGTTCTGTAGAAAACGAGACGAAGTGTTTCAATCATAATATCCTTCAAAGTTACTAGGAAGGACAGATCACGTTCTTATCGTTGTTTGATGACTCTCCCACTTGCCTCGGAAGAACGCAAATGGCAATTTCCACTCGATCTGCGAAATGGACAAGAATTTCTCAATCGCTGGAGGGCTAAGTGCCTAAATATGCATTATCAATGCAGAGGATAGTGATACACTCGGATTGAATTATTCATCGAATCGAATTCACTTATCGGAAATCATGTTTGGCAATGAACTTTTTTGGAATCATAAATATTAATGAGCTTGTTTATGCTTTTGTCTGTTTGCGTTTCCAGATTATCTTATTAGGTGGGAATTATAGCAAGATACCTATCGGCTCTTCGAACATCATACTTTTGTAAACTGCACTTGGAAATGGAACTTAACGGCTTTTTTTTAGTGTGGATTAAGAATTGGGAACTAAATCAGTGTAGTTGATTTTGTGAATATCATTTGGAATAAAGAAGCATGTGTTATTCAACCACAAATTATTTTAAGGAAAGTCTTTCATACATTTTTTTCTATCGGTTTTCATTTTAAATAGCTGTCGTTCTTGTTTTCGGAATTTAAAATATGAGTTTAGCGTATGAAATTCACGTTAGTGTTCATTGTATAGCATTGTAAAAATATTTGCTAACTGTATACACTCGTGAAGGATTTGGTGCTTCATACACTCGTGTGTAATTCGTTTTTTTCAGCACATTATTTATGCTGAATAAGCCTCCCTCAGCTAATACTCGACTGAGGTCCGCACATACCTGTTCTTCGGTGGAAAATACCTGCCGAAGTCGGAAATCAGCTTATGAATTCCTCACTTAATCAATTTACAATTTTTTGTTTATTTTCTCTGTACTCGCGTGCCATCTATCGGGAGTTATCGGATTGAAAACAACTATGTTTGGTCGGACGACGTCGGGTGTCTTCGGATTTTCTACCCTATCTTATACTCAAGTCATAGTTCATTCATAGTTTCTTTTTATAATAAAATTAGGTGCCTCGCCTTATGCTCGAGCATAAGCGGCATCTTTTGTCCGAGTATTCCCAAGTGGCCATAAAATTATAAAAGTGACTATAAAATTACACCAATGATATGGATAAAAATACTTCACTCAATTTTTACCATTGCAAAGACGATGGTATGGGTTAGCACATAACCCATTTATTCATTTTCTCTCTTTTAGGTATTGTTACAGTATTACGAAGGAAGACTACCCATAAGCTGATGTTTTCCTTTCACCCTCTTTCCTGGTCTCCGAATCCACGGAATGCCATCCTCGGACCAAAAAGCTTCTCTTTTCCAAAATTCACCCTTCTCCATCAACCGTCACTCCTTGACGTTCCTTTACCCTGAGGGCCTTCTCACTCACGCTTTCGGAATTTCCCCGGTTTAGCCCCAACACCTGCTCTATCCTGCCACGGGCGAGCCCCTTAAATTGGGAGGGGCCCGATTGGGGCCCTGCCTGCTGCAATTATTGCTCTCCAGCGCCTTCGTCGCGACCCCTTGGACCAAAAACGCCTTCCGCTGTTACCTTTTGGTTGGTGCAGGTGTTGGAATGACCAATTTAGGGGGAAAAGGGTAGAAAATCGGCAGCAGAAGTTACAAATAGGACAGGGGTATATAGTGGCATGGAATACTGGTAAGAGAATTAATATGTCCTTCAGGTGTATGCGAGCAGATATTGAAATTTGAGCCATCTTGTGTAGAGATGCATCCGAAAAGTATTTCCTTACCGAAAGAGAAGCTGCTCCTGCGAGATGATGCAAAATAAATGAAAATTAAGATAAAATAAAATATAAATAAGATGATAAATACAATGTAAATAAGATGTAAATTTCTGCAAACGAAGAATTAGTGATTGCACTGTATATTTACTTGCATTGATATTTTTCATGACGATATGGAATTTTAAAAGGTTAATTGTAGAGCCTTAAGGCACTGTTATAACTGATATTTTTAGATATGTTTATAAGGCATAATCATCAGTCTTCTCTACAGTAAATTTCCAAATCCGACCCTAACTGTACTAATAAATGTTTATACCAGTGAAGATTTATTCCGTAGTGCTCGAATCCGGCTAACGAATACTTATTTGGAACGTAAGAAAGTAATTTTGTTGGTTAAACGCGCATATATCTGGGTTCTCTACATTTAGAAATGACCAGAACAAAATGTATGCTGCCATTTCATACTTCCTGTAAAGAGCAAGGTATTTTTATGAAAATTTTCATTAGTAAAACATGGTTGGAAGCCCATAGAAAATCTTTCAACGGAGTAAGATTTCTGACAACGAATTGGAATTTAGCCAGCTTCGTTACTTGGAATTATTTGTGTTTATATTTACAATACGAGTTAAGCATTATGTTTGATACTTCCATCTCACAACTGAATTAAAATTCAGGCTCGAGGTCACAAATTTTTGCCGAATTTGAACAACTTTCCACTTGGTAAAGAAGAGAAACTTCATGCCTCATCATTGAGGTGAGGTGGTGGCAATCCAATCTACCAATAACATCTTCAAAAACCCTTTTCTTTGTTTGACAGAGTGTGGATTCGCACATCGACCCAATTTCTTGTTCTGACATCATCACTCATCGTTCGCGCAAGGTGTGGATTTTTGAAATAGCGCAATGTACTTCTCCGAGGGTTTCTGGAATTATCGAAAAGTCAAATTTACGAAGGGCGGGCACATTATACTTTTCCTTCATAAAATTTGTATGCTGATACTTAAATCCATCCTAACAGGGATGATTCAGTTCAGTTATCTCATTCCCTTACATTTTATTGGTGGTGGTTGTCTCTCTGGCGAACATGCGCTTGTACTCGTTTCTTCAACTATATAAATTCTTCGTGTTTTGTATGGATTCTCATTCTTCTCTGTGTAGCTTTGATTTTGTGGTTTGACGCCATTCCTTAATTCCACTGAAATATCCTTAATATTCCAACTGCAAAGGCATATAAAATACAAATAAAATGTCCATCAGTAATCAAGGTAACGGTTCACATAGAGTTCTCATTGCAACCGGGAAGTGCTCCATAATAAAAGTTCAGCAGCTAAGTGGGAAGAATATTTCGCTGTGATGTTATCACTTTGCCTGGGGTGTACCACATGGAAGCTACACCTCACACCCCCAGTTGCCTAGCCAATATATATACACACACACATATATCTATACTATGAAACACCACAAAATAAAATGGTGATAAACAGAACAGTGGAGATAGCTCTAAATCAGGACTGTCCAGGGACGTATGGTGATGGCTCCTGGGAGGGCCTCGAGGGCCCCTCCCTTGTTTGCTTAAGACAGCGATAAAGCTCCCATCCAACCTCACAGCACCAATTACCTCTCCTCGGTGTGCTTCATTTTTTGCGTCCATCTTTAATCGCCATCTCTCTCACGCACGACCTTCGATGCTCACTTGTTCCAGACGCTTTCCTTTTGGAAAATTAAATTATTATTCTCAAACTTCAGGCGCCAACGAAGTGGAATTCGGCAAAGAATCTCATGGGATTCTCGTCTATAAACGCGGATTTAACGAAAACTTTGATAAAATGAACGGTTTTTGAAATAACTCGACGGCTCTGTAGAGATTTCACCTCGTCAACCTCTAGAACATTTTTTGAATCGCCATTTGAAATGATGAGAAACATTAACCCATTGCTAATGTATTGGAACTTGGATCATAAAATATCTGATTACAATAGAATGTATTCGAATTAACTTTCATGTGATAAAAGTGCAATATCCACTTCTAAGGCGGTATTTCTCTTTATAATTTCATTATTCATTTCATTTACCGTATTAGCTCAAATATAACGCGACCCCGAATTTATCGCAACTCTGATATTTTCATAAAGATATTTAGAAAAAAAATACTCATAAAATAATTCAAAGAAAGTAAAATTCAATCAGATAAGCATTTATTTAGGTAAAGATAGCTAATAACACAGGTTACATTCATGTCAATAAAATTAAGTAATGTAAAACATTCTGTCAGACGTTCAGTCGCGTTTCAACTTCTGTAGGAAAACGTCCTTGTTTATATTATATTCCATTGCTTAAACCCCGAATTTAGCGCGAGTCGATTTTTTAACGGAAAATAAACGATCGAAAAATATATTATATTCAGGCTAATAAGGTACTTCTTTTTATATATGAAATAGCACAGGCTTATTTATGTTGAAATCGCTCTATGAATGGGTAAACATGAGGTAAAGCAAAGATTGCCAGGAATATGGTAGAACAATTGGATGCGGCCTATTTTAGCATCGGTGCGGAATTTTATTGTAATTTTACTTTCCTCCCGGAAATCACTTCAGTGATTCTTTCGTGAAGAATGGATTCATCAAGCAGAAATAAGATCGGGTTCAAGAGTGCTATAGAGTTATCGTCTTTCTTTTCTATCTATTTTACCTAATCTTTCCAAGACTTTACGTTTCCTCATTACCTATTTTACTCACATTTATTAATCACTTCATATTTTTATCACCCAAAGGATGCGTTGAAGCTGAATTGATGCTTTATAGCAATTAATAATACAACGAGTTTTGCCAGGCTTAAATTTTTGCCCCCTTTACTCAAAAGATTGAATTTTTGAGTTTTTATATCGTCATAGTGATATATTTGTTTTGCCTGTTCAAAGGATTAATCACCAAAAACTTGACAGTTAACACACGCTAGACACGAGCAATATTCCTCTCTTAAGTTCCTATAAAAGACAGTTTAGGGATACGCTGATAAATAGATGATCGATGTATCGTATTACGACCGTTAATTGCAGATTAATCAAAATGCTTGGGAATTTTTTCTGCAAAAACCATTAAATGCGCTTTCTCCTCAAGGCAGTGAATGGTGCATTGAAGAGAGTGTTGGCTCTCCGATAATTCTCCATTCTTCAAATTAAGAATTCAAATGGTATTCCTGTCTGCATTTTTAATTTTGACTGATTGATGGAAATAAGAATGACACAGCGTCTGGAATTTTTACGCTTCAAAACATCAATTTCATAAATCTTTTTAGCATGTTTATGATTCTTTTGTACATACGTTATTATTATTGTTATTATTATTACATCAACACTGCAAGTAGATTATAAATCTGGTGGCAGTGGTTGGACATTACATAAAATACAAACATACATTCATACAGTCGTACATGGTCAAGCAATATATATAGATTATATACTTTCTTGGGGTGGATTATTTTTTTCAAGAATGCAGAAGTTATTATCCAGATAAAAATAGTGATTATTGTGTGTACCGAGTGCGTCGTTGAATGATTAATTTAGGTATATTTATTTGGGATGTTTTTTTGAGATATTGGTTAATTTTTTTCTCTGGTACTTTAATTTGATCTGTGAAATGATCTTCTCGTTTCTCCTTTCCAAACGATTGTTCCAAGCTATCTCTTTTCTATTGATAAGATGATATTATCACTATCTCATTAATGCATTTTTTAAACACTACTACAACTAAAATGTGTTATTGTAAAATATTTACTGCTATCTTTTTGCATTTTATGGGTGATATGTAATACTAAGCTGTAGAACAAGGGTCTCGAACCTTGTTGTCCATCAAACCTTTTAGAGAGTTTACTACCTTTTGCTGACTTGCATTGGCAGAGGATACTTAACCTCCTTAGTATAGAGGATTTTTTTTCGCTTACATCGTTAGTTTTTTATTTTTATTTTACAAGAACGTCATTTATGCCAGCGATGTATTCACTGCAATTTTTATTTTAATCATACGGTATTGTGCGAGATATGACAGTGATGTTTCGGCTTTCCATTAGCTTAGAAGATGGTCACTAGTTTCGATAGAAGTTAATTTATGGAAAAATGTGATGCATTTTTTCCATAAATTTAAAGCCTTTCCATTAAATAAAATAAAAACAAAATTTTCAGTCTTTACCATTATAGTGGTTCTTAAATTCCTTCTAACTTTGCTACTCATTTAAGCTTCTTCCTTTTCGTACGAAGATTGAATTTAATTTCGCGTGTGCGTACATTTTCCTCGGCTTCAACGAACAGAACTCATCGCTCATGACTCTCGTCTTTACAATTATCGTTTGATAAATTTTTCCCCAATCTAATACAATGGCACATAGTATTTTTATCAGTGGTAACGACTGAGTGTATTTCAAAATATACGATTCCAATTCCCCGGTTACCAGCCATTTAATCATTAAATTAAATTTTATGCGGCAGTAGTTGAAGATAAAGTTTTAAAATACTATAATTGTGGTCTCTATTTTTAATAATATTTCGAATTCATACTGCGTTTCGACGTTTCTGATCAATCACAAGAGAGCAATTTGCTCAGGAGCAACTACGCTTTCGGTACAACTCTTCAGCGAGACGCAAAAATGAAAGGCTCTATGAAATTTCGAAATTCTGCGTATAGGTGGCGTCGGTGTGGTCGTAAACCGCGTTAAGGTGATCGACCGCTGGTGGGACCACCTCGAAGGCCCCATACCTCACGGCCTTAGCTCGTAAATATCGTCGCTGGCGATCATCTTCCAACTCCCAATTAACTCTCGGTTGCCGCGGAGGCTTCATCCCATGGCCGTTAACATCTACATCCCGAAGCGGAGAGGTATGGACCAATAGAGAACATCAGTCAAATGCCCCATCCGGATGCTCTGCATTGGGCCTCTCGGTGCCTTTTGCGTATTGACGATTCTTGCAATTTAATGAAATGTATTTGTAATGTTTGTATAGCAGAAGCACTTGTGAAGGAATGAAGTTAAAAGTCAGAGAATAGACCAAGACAACGGGTCTAAGTTAATATAATAATGATTGGGAGGCCATTCCTAACCCCGACGAATGAAATATGTTCAAAGAAAGAGAAATATTGGCATTTTTAACAAGTATTCCTTCATATATAGGATCGCTTAACTAGAAAATTTCAAACGGCCTATTCTATTTAATTAACTTATTGAATACATCTACTGCATATTTTATACGGTCATTTAGCTTCATAGAGAACTTATTAATTAAGTTCCATACTAATTCATAGCAAGAATACCATATATAGTGGTTCAAAATAAAGATAAATAAATTAATGTAAATTAATCGCGTATAGATTCAACATATAAAATTATTACTGCGAAGAATGTTAACATTGAATTCAAAGTTATTTATCACCCTTATATTTAATATGATTTTATTATATGTTTGTGAGTATTTTAGGACGTATGGATATGGGCAAATAACCCGCTTATCAAGTAGAGTGATTTAAACGTATGCATGGGTATGAGTGTCTGAGGTAATGGAACATTAGTCGAGAACGACGGAGGTTCAGATGAGAATAACAATTGCATTCGTTTCCTAATTACTCTCAAGCGAATACTTAAAAGGGAAGTATGGATTCCAAATTTTTAACCTTTGAATTTGAGGAATCCCCTGTTTGAGGAATACTCGGTTATTTCAAATGAGCGCACGATTCTAATATAATTTCCTTGAAAGTTACCGGCCTGTGGAAAAAGGGTCATTGGAAACAATTCTTTTTTAAACATTTAAAACTCCTTCCTTCAAACATACGACTATTAAAGTGAAGAAAACGTTTCAAGACACAGTAAACGATGGAGAAGCAATAAATCTGCTTGGAAATTGTAGTAAACGTCTAAACCCAATAACAATAAAAATTTAGAACAATTTTCCAAACTTAAAAATGGCGAAATATCGATTTAAGCCGTGTTTTATGAATTAACAGTAATGACAACCAAAACTGTGTTTGTTGAAATGTGAATAAAAAAAGTCATTAAGGAAATTGTCGATTTTATCTGTTAATTCAGCAACATTTTATAAATTGCCGAAAACATGTTTGACTTGTTTCTAAGAGAAAATCAAATTGCGTGCTGACGATAAACAACTTAATATACGCATTGTAGAGTTTGCACTGTTCAATTTATGAGGTCATAATTTATGATCGGAGGAAAGTTTAGGATATTGTATTCTTAAATTATCCTTGGCGACATTTTGGCTACTGGGGGAAGCTAGCGACACTTTTTAAATTAAATTGGCGAGGTAATTGTCTGCCCATGAGGACCAGCCTATCTTAAGCCGATGCTGTGCAAATGTATGCGTTTTGGGAGAAGACGATGGCCAAAGAACGTGAAAGAGGTTTCGCGTATTTTATTCCACCGTTTTTGTGTTCCGTTTGAGAAATTGAAAGCGTGTGGAATCCGCCCTCACCCGAGGGCCTCTGAGACGCGTTACCTTCCTTTCCGGATGCTGTTTGGGGCAAACGTCACGCAATATCGGGTGAAGACGTTGATGCTTACGAGATGTCAGACGGAGGAGTCAAAAAGGAGTGGTCGACGCCTTCGGGCCGTCCAGAAGAGAGCAAGAATTTGGAAGGAAAGGAATTTTAACGAGTTTTGCATTCTTATGCAATATTCATTGCAAATAATCGTCCGGGTGGTGAAAAATGGGAAAGCGATGCCTCAACGTCTTTCGGGGATTAATGTTTTTATCGGGAGGTTTACTAATGAGGCTACTTTTCCTTGGAGAGTAAATCGACTAATATTTTGTAGCATTTATCGGCACATTTCAGCGATGAAACCTCAATGATCTGCGGATAAAAAATGAAGAATCTACATCAAGTGGCGCCACCACTTAAACACGTTAAACGTTAAAACAGGAGAGGAATGAATTGCGTTCCATAGTTCCGCCATTGCATTTTCTATTCGCCTTGTTTTAACTCCGATAGCCATCGTCAGGTGACAATCATCCATGCATAGAGATAATAGAATAAAGAGAACCAATGGGGAATAGGCTGTAAGGAGTTACTCAATTAATAGTTACATTATAACAACTAGATGACAAATTAGATGGGTTACAGCGATATTATGAACCCTAATGACACGCTAAAAACATTTACCACATTTCTGAGATTCGATTGTTAGAAATCCCGACTTAGAAGAATTTTGTTTTATTTAATTCTAATTCAATTTAATGTTTTATTCGAGATAGATGCTAATAGCCCTTTTCCTACCTTTACTAAATTTTATCTCCAACATTAAAATTTGGCAAACAGAGATCCTTTCTTTACCTTTTATATCAGACGTTTGTTAACATGTTTTCATCAACTACCCAATTTTGAATTAATAATTGTGATTCAAAATGTGACAATATGGTATTTTATTGTTACGTTTCTACTGTAATTTAGCATATTTTTATAAATTGACCGCAGGATAAGTTAACAATTAGCAACTTAAGAACACAATAATTTTGCTGTCTTTGGAAAAATAAAAACTTAGCAAACCTCGTGTACTCATTATTTGATGAAAGCCTTTTTATATGCGTTAGATCTTGGGATCTCTTTGGAATACCCAAATATGCAATGTAGTCCACTATTCTGTGTTTGTAGACTTCTACATTCCTCAAACACGCTGAAAGGCATCTTGCAGGGTTTTGAGGTAGGTGTAGATTCTTTGCAGTTCCTTATACTTAGTTGACCTATAGCTGATTGAAAAAAAGTAATACACACATCAAATATTAAAATCCAACTCTTTTTGAGGGTATTTTCAGTTCCATCGGCCAAGGCTATGGATTTAAATATTTCACTTTGTTTTTCTCTATGTTTTTGCGGAAGGAAAGTGAGGTATGACATCCATACTATATTTTACAATTTACGGCGTACAACAGGCAAAGGGAAATAAGAGCGACGTTATTTTCGTCGTTCTACACCGAAGGAGCTTATGTGAGAATCAAAAGGTAAAACGGACTTGAAAAAAGTCTCACAGGACCGGGATTCTAACGCTGGATCGTCCTCTATACAGGAGAAAGGTAGAGGGTAGAGATAGAATCTCTCGGATAGAGGAAGTTCGATTCCCGGTCCTGCCAGACCTCCTTCAAGTCCTTTTCCTTTAGGATTTTACCAGGGTGCACGGCTTTATATGCAAATGTACCGAAAAGCTTTTCTTATACGAGAATCCTAACACTAAAGCAGGCCATTAGCTTTCTTAAGGTTGTTAATAGGGATAGATAATATTTCGCACATGAAATATTTATAACTTATTTCTGCAACCAACGAAAGCCTTGTTTGAATCGAAAATGTTGGTGTGATAATATGAAAAGGAGAGGGAAAGAAAATCGTTTTGAAAACATATTATTTTTCGCAATGAGCAATATTAATGAACGCATTAAAAAGACCGATTGCTTAAAACTAACTATTACGACCTCTTTCTCATAAAGTTAGTTGTAATTATCGTTGATAGTATATGTTCTAGTTGATAGAGAAACATTTTTGTTTCGATAATCCTCCCATCTCTGTTCCGAGTCGATGCAATGGAGTAAAATGGGGAACCATTATTTTTGGCGCGTAATCTTACATTCACGAGACGAAGGGGTAACAAGCACGATAGGCAAACTATCAGAGTGTCATCTGAAGGAAAGAAACGGAACCAGTTTGTGGAGGGGTCCATTAAAGAGCGTGAAGAGAAACAAAGCAACGGCGGTAAAAACGAGCGAAGGGCGATAGCAAACGAGGTGGGGTGGATGTATTATTTATGTGGACCCCACAGGATGAGGAGAGCACCTTGCGAGACACACACGTGGATAATTACAGCCCTCGAGCGAGCGTCCACTTTCCCCATCCTTCCAATAACGCCAGCTCACGCGGAGGAGGCCCAGGGCCGGTTTCGGGCAGGGGGAGGCCGCTAGAGGGCGCACCTTTCAATGGGGCGTCAATACTCGAGTATCAAAAGTGGTACGAATGCCTCAAAAAGTTGGAATGTTGATCTGTTGGCTGTTCACAATGATGAGGAGGTACTAACTTGAGTTTAAGTGTGATTTAAATCGTACAACGGTTCATTGCTCATCGCAATGAGGAAATATTAATAATAAAGCGGCTTTTATTAGTGCGAGACTAAGATAATTGATTCTCTCCTTACATCTGACCCTTCCTCACATAAGTTTTCAGGAAGGAGATCGCACGAAAAAGTACTCAGAAGAAAACTGCCTTGCGGGTTTGAAAATCTAAGGTTTCCCGTAAGAAAAACACACACCGCAGCAGGAAAACACCCGCAAGAAGGAGGGTGTGAAAAAAATACGAAACTTACGGATAGTTAAGTAAACTCTTATGAAGAAAGCAGGTTGAGAAAGATCTGAAAGTCAAAAATACAATACAGATACATAGTCACATATATAATTCAACATAAATGTTTGTATAACAGAAAATTAGTGGAAAACAACTAATTAGGTTTAAAAAAGGGGTATATGACAACAAAACTAAAATGAAAATAGGGTGACGAGGGTCAGATAGCGATAAACCTGAGATTCACTTAGTAAATATCCTTGCGAGGTTTAACTCTAAGTTTGACAACTGGAGTGTTTTAAACCCCCGAATCTAAAAAAATCTCTCCAATACATTATTCCCCATTGCAAAAGAAGGGTAGTAATTCAAAGAGTATTTCTCCCGTTGAGTCGAACTCATCCACATATGCCAGTATGTTAGCATTTTTCGTAATTTAAGCAATATATTCTTAGATATGTATAGTTGCATTTCACGGATAATAAAGGGATATACTGTGGCTTTAGTTTCAATCTTTTTATCCTTATTATTAATTAAATATCTTAATTTTCGTAGATGTAAATGAGTTATAAAAACTCAAAGGAATAGCGTTATTCTATTTCTTTGAAACTGTGGAATGAAACCTGAGATAGTGTCTGATTAAATTCTTTCGTAAATATCTCGGCTTGAACATTTGCTGATGATAGGATACAAATATATTGGGGAGGGATATCACTATATAACAATAAATGAGAAATCAGAGGCATTCGATAGTAAATGGGTAGAGGATTTAGATTATGGGAAATAGAAAATAGCATTTGGTAAAATAACTCAAATTACTAGAAATTCCAGCTAATTGCATTATTTTTTCATTCTTTTCCTATCCTTTGATGTGAAATTCTAAAAATTTGATAACACATTCATGAATCAGTTCTGACCAACTTTCTAACCCGTCAATAACTGCAATTCTATTTATGTGCTGTAAAATTTTTGTTATTCCTTTTGTAATATAGAATCCGTTAGAGGTAAAATGTTAACCGGAGATCGCTCTTGATGTATTCTCTGCAATTTAGTTTTAAAAAGTCCGCGGATCCAAAACCAAGTTATGTTTATTCAGAAATGCAACCAACGCATCATTAAATATTTAATCTTTCTAGTAATTACAGTCAATCCCTCTAAGGCAGCACTTCCTAACATATTGCTCTCCGTAACACAGTCATGTAATGAGTGCATGTCACACTACTTTTGCGGCACACCAAACCGCACCTTCAGCAATTCTGATCTGAATTCAATCTGGAAAAGGTGAAAACGCCGACAGCGTTGTAAACTGTTCTTAATATCATGTTAAGGACTCATTAAATAAAAAACGTCAGTGAGCGCTTATATAATATGGTTGTAATATTTTCCACTTCTTGTGCACCAATGTAATGCGAAATTATTAAAACGTGCTCTTCTCTGGCATCACGCAGCAAACACAGACTGAGTCACGGTTGTGATTCACTAATCTAAGGTAGCAGTTGCGGGAATTTGCAAACTTATTCTGTGACTTCGTGATCAGAATCCTTTCCTTTCGCTAGAGATCTGCTATTTATTAAACGCAGTAAGTCTAATGGTGGGTAGAATTGAAAACCTCCTGCTTCTTCTGGAAGAAGTCGTGGAGGCACTTCCATCTGGCGTCCCAAATAATCTTGTTATACTTATGGAAGAATTAATGTGCAGCGTGATTTATGCGGGCACGCCGATGGCGTGGGAAAGGGGTCGATGAATGGAAAAAGACGGAATTTCTTTCGAAACCTCTGAGGTGGAGTTACAACCCTGTGCATGATAAGTTGGCTTTTCCTGAAATGTGTATGTACGTTGCTTAGTGGAGAGGGAATCAGATTTAAATTGAAGTTAAAGAGGATTTATTTTAAATATCCACCGTTATATTAAATGATTCATTGATGATTGTTATTTTTATTATAAAAATAAATCAATTGGCATGATTTGCAATGTACGTTTAGGGGAGTTTCAGATAGTTTTAACGAGTCAGTATTTGAGGTGATAAATTGAACTTGGGCGGGGACGATGGTTGGAGTAAGGGAACCACTTCATTGCACAGGTATTGACTGGAACTTTAACAGCCGAGTATCGGATTGTGGTGTGAATACCTCCAAATTCGATCATTGACTGTTATTATGCCCAAAACTTTTTGAAAATGACGCATTGGACGTCTTTAAAAGCCAAACGTTCCTCACTCTTTGCCATGCTTCTTTCCAAACATTCTTACTTTGTGTATATACCGAGTTTTCAGTACATGATTTGCACAGAAAAGCTTACCTCGGCTTATACTTGAGTGAGGGTTTCACTTACCTCTTCTCCAGTGAAAATAGTCTCCCGTAGTGGAAAATCGGCAAATTCCTCAGTCAGTCTTACGCAATCGCACGCTGTCCTAAATTACAGTAATTTTATTCGTGTCCATTTTCATTTGATTTACCAGTAGCTGCTACATTTCTCACCATAAGCTTATACTCAAGTCAATTATTTTTTCCAGTTTTTGTGATCGCAATTGCAATCGCAATACGCAATCGCACGCTGTCCTAAATTACAGTAATTTTATTCGTGTCCATTTTCATTTGATTTACCAGTAGCTGCTACATTTCTCACCATAAGCTTTTAATTATTATCAATTATTTTTTCCAGTTTTTGTGATAAAATTAGGTGCCTTGGCCTCTAATCAGGCCGGCTTTTACTCGGTATTTACACGGCCATGTTCTACGTAATTCTCGTCTAAAAGAAAACTTATCTACCAGATTAGCTCTCATCGCCACCATTATTTTTTCCTGAATTATTTCCCAATAATGTGGTCGTCACAGTCCGACTTACCACTGTTCTATTAAAAAATGATCTCAGGAAGTATGCTAATTGCATCCATTGACTTTTCATCGTGATCACAGACTCCGACGAATCACATGTTTAAATTCCACCAACAGTTGCTGATTAGTACGCCTCCCAGTGCATAGCGATGTGTGTCTGCAAACTGTCCAATTAAGACGGGCGTCCTCAATGGTACGAGGCGTGATCCCAGACGCACGGCTACCGTGACCCATCATCCGCTCGTTTTTCCATCAAATTCGAGCCAAGGTAGTTAGTTTGTCAAAAGTGGGACCTCCCACGGAGCCGCTCCTCGGGTGCGTGAAGAGCACAGCGGACAAAAAAAGGGGCGGAAAATTGGTGTTGGATGCGGAAGGGACGATTCGCCCCGAGGGCCCCGGCCACCCACGTCCCCTGCGCGCGCAACGTCTTTCTTCCTACGATAACGATGCTCTGACCTATGGCTGTTTACCATCTTAATATTGCATAAACTACAAATAGTAATATTTATGGGAATAACCTTTACTCGCAGTGCTCAATCGCATTTACTATACATATTTCTAATTCTCGAAAATATATGTTTCAACCATGAAAATCCAATTGAATTTATGCGAAGTTTTCTCTTCCTTCTACTCCAAAGCCTCCATTTTGGACTTGCATAAACTCAACCTTCTGATATATTCCCGGATTTCTGCGGATATCCTACACACTTTAGGTTTCCATCCGTTACCAATTGCGTCAGCCATCGATCTATATATAAAATACCGGTATTCATATCGGTAATTTCGATATGGCAGCCATTACACACGTTGTCAGCCTTCATCTGAGAAAGTAATCAAATTACGTATTTTTAAAGAAACGGCTCCCTTGCGTTTAAGTCGTCTTTTGATTTTTTCTTTGAAATTTTGCGTTTAACCCTTTTAGTATTGGCAGCTAATTATTTAGCCGCCCATTTTTTTGTGATCCGCAAATTAGTCGTAGTTTCCTCAAATACGCAGAGCATTAGCTTATTTAAAAGAGCGGTATGAATGGGAAACTCTTTTTATTTGAATAGAATGGACAACGTGACAATATGATGCGGCTTAGCAAAGAACCGAAAAAAATCACTCTCTAAAAGTAAATTTATTTATGATAATCTGTCTGTTGTGTATATATATATGGGTGGATTCAATGAGAATTTATTCGAATTAAGCCTTGCTATAGTAGTTCTGTGTGTTCGATCAATTCAATTATTTATTACTACAGTGATGTATTTCCGAATTGTTAATCAATAAGAGGCTTTCTAGGGTAAAGGATTTTGGAGGGTTTTTGTGTTGTTAAGAAATGTATTGAATTATAGCTACCACGTGACAGCCATCAAACTGCAGTATCTATAAATAATAAATAACTAAAATATACAACTAACTTACACACACTATATATAATGGTATGTTTGGAGGTTTATATTAAATATTATTATTTAATACCACATTACATCACATACACAGAGTAATAAAAAATATAAATTTATCCTTTCAGAAAAATAAATGGCTAAATATTTCGCCACCAACCATCTATAGGAGAGGATTAGTTAAACATATTAGCGTCAAGGGCTTCGCCTTATTTGCGAGTATACTCGGTAAATAGAAATGGCAAAAGTAATTTGCTAAATCTTCTGTTTTGGAAACTACATCATGAAAAGTAAATAATTCCACTGAGATAAACCAAGGATTCTTATAGTTAATTCTATAAATTATTTTCCTCAAAATTACGCCTTTCGTTTATCATCTCGAAGTCTTTTGAATATTTTGTGTAAATGTATTTTGCCTTCAGAACTCTTACCTCAGGTATTATAATGAAATACCCATGTTTTTTGCGCTATCTCTTCATTTGCACATACCTTTTTCATAGTATGTACGCCATTGGGAAAAACCTTCCAAATTTATATGCGACCAAAGAAAACATTGGTTTCATAGTTGGTTCAGGCCTCTGGTATCCATTTTAGTATCAATCAGAAATTATTTGTGAAAACCTTAACTATTGGCCTCTACTAATAAAAAAAACAAAAAAGTAAAACTGATTCGTCTTGGGGATCCTTTCCTTTGCATAGCAAGACATCCACGATTTTTCCAACCATATCTTGACGAAATCTTCATTTTTCTTTTATCCTTGGATACAGATTAAAAGAAAATTTTTGTTAAATTCATTTTTGTTTTAATTCTGATTGCTTCAATCATGCATGTGATTGTATATAAACTGATTAGGTAATATTGGTGCTGGATTTTGGCAATCATTGAATGTTATGAAAAATGTTATAGATATTGTTTATTTGTGTTTGATTAATTCCGCAGCAGTCACATGTATTTATTCCCTCCATATATTTCTTGCTCAGTGTGGATGGCAAGGAATGTTTTTTTCTCTCCTCATATTACTTAGTAAGCTTTGTTTCATCTCCGAAGGTTTTGGAACTAGTTGAAGGTGGTTGGGTCCTAGAATCAGCGATTTCAGAATTTCACGTAAACGATAATCGACAGCACAGGTTTCCTGATTTTAAATTATGGAGAAATCGGCAAAAGGAAAAGTCTTCGAAAGATTTGATTTACGAAGAATTTAACCGAGGCGAGGAGTGTCCCTTGGAAACGCTCCCGCGAAGAGCAAAAGAATGGATGCATTGCATTTTGGGTCCAGGTGGTTGGGCAGAGAAATTATGACGTCAGCTGGGCAGATGGAGAGGTTAAAATGGCGCATTCAACATCCGAAAACAACGCAATCTGTTTCTCAATCTCCTTCAGTTTTATTTATGTGTAGCGCTTTCCGTTTTACAATTTGAGTTCCTTTTCATCGAGATGTATCGATTCCAATTTTGTTCATAATCCCTTCTTTGCTCCTAATACAGTATTTTTACTATTTTAGTTTAAAAACAGTGTTACTAATGGTATTTTTGTAATTAATGAACGATAATGTGTAATAGTTCAAATTAAAAACTATAGATGTAAGTGGAATCAGTATTTTTTGGATTGAGTTGAATTGGATGGGGTATTTCTTGAGTATAGGTTAGATTAAAGATTGGAAAATCTCAGGGTCACTCAATAATCGCCTGTTTGAATGTTTACGTGAACTTAGGGAGTTGAAAAAGTTTCCAGAATACGTTCACTGAAGTTAGTTATTGTTATTTTTACGTATCTCCGACTCGCCTCTATATTTTTCTAGACTATTCTTTATTAGACACCCACATTAATGTTGCAAGAAAAATGTTATTTTTTTACATTGGTTTGAAGCTATCCCAGATTACAGAAATCCTAATCCTGATGACTTTTTGAGAGCTCCGGTGTTTTCGAGAAAGTTGGACGGATTCTTACTTCAGAGAAGGTTATTTTAATGGTATATATAGTAAACGACGAGAAACATTTAGTATTGAAAGTTTGTGCAAGAAAAAAAACTGCTCGAACAGTGTAAGAGATGTATTATTCCTAGATACATGGAAAGAATGGAAAGAAGTAAAATGATAAATGATGTAAGAAGAGATTTGTAGTGAGGAAAGGACGACCAACAAAAACCTGGCTGTGTAAGAGCGAACGTCAGTTTAGGCATTGACGAATCCAAATTGCATGGAGGGGCTATTGGTTTTACCGCATCCCCTTGATGACTTTGTAGTACTAGTGATTTGTCTAAGATGTGACAAGGAGCTTGAACCAACACCCGATAGTGAAGTTTTCTACGAAAACTATTAGTCTACTTTATTTATCACAAAATAATACATTCAGGTTAATTGGGATAGTGCGGATATTTTCTCAAACCTCTGTTCTCCTTGCAAGTTTGCTCGTCCCCCTCAGATAAATGTTTACCAGGTGTAGAAGTTTGAAACCGGAATTTCCCTATAGGTGGTGCTCGCTATCAGTTTAAAGACCGCTTCTGCAGCGCCATCTTCTCCCTCTAACAGCTGACGAAGTTTCTCAAAACGCAATAACCTAAGTTTCATGCACTGGTGTATTTTTATATAACCTCAAACACGTCGAGTTATGTGCCTACGAACTATGATTTGCGGACAGCATTGGTTTTCTGCTATCATTTGAAGAAAACTGCTGCAAAATCGCATAGAATGCTTGTCGAAGCATACGGTGAACATGCTCTTGGCAAACCTCAGTTGCTTCGAGTGGTTTAAAAAATTTAAAAGTGGTGATTTTGACGTGAGAAACGAAGACCGTGGGTCTTCACCGAAAAAGTGTGAATAAAGGACTTGCAAGCCTTATTGGATGAAGACGATACTTTACGATAATTCACGATTATTTACGATACTTACGCTAATTTTCAAGTAACAGAAGTGAAATTAAAAAAAAAATCCGGTTTCATATCTCTACAACGGTATATCCGCCCCTGAATTTAGAAATAAATGGGAAATTGCGATCAATATGTATTTAAAGTGAAATATTTGTACAAGGATATGAAAAAATAGAGAAGTTTAGTGTATAGAAAAGTTAAACGACCTGCCAAATGCAAAAACGAAAAGCGTAAGTAAGTTGTCATATCATGGAGGTTATTGAAAGTGGTCAAATATTGATGGAAATTAAAATGGATGTTAGTTGAAGTACCCCGTTTGTTAGCCATTTAGCAAAATTTTTACAAGGAAAAAAGGAATCGACGTCAATATTTGCAAAAATAACACCATAATTCGAAACCCTCTTGGTATTTTTACCCTCGTGTATGTGGCGGTCATAAATTGTCGTCCATTCTCTATTTCCAAACGCCACAAAGTGAATACAGTGTATGTTTTTCACCAAATACATTGAGATGAATCGCCTATTATAGGAAGGAAATCATACAGCTTCTCTATTAGTCCACCTTATGGGGAAGTAATTCGGCAAGCATATGGGACAGGGCAGATGCATGAGTGTTACGGATGGGAGAAATGCAGTGTCAAAGGCGCAGTTGGATGGGCGGGCGGAGTTTGTTTTAGGGGAGGCGTGGAAGTGGGGAGATGGGCCCGTCCGAAAATCTTAATTGAAATGATGAGAGGCCTAAGATATATGTCTGTGAGGAATGAGGCGAAATAAAGTGGAAAAATATTGGGGGATCTTGGTTAGGGTCGGATACCTGTGGGCCCCATGGGGGAGAGCCTCGTGGGCCCCACGCATGGTAGGTCCACGTTGTACCACATTTTGGATTTCAAACTCAACCCTTATGATAAATGTTACCTGGTAAAGAGTCTAGTAACGAGAAATAAAACAGTATTTGTACAAATATAACAGTGAAACAAGGTGAATAAAAGAGGAAGTAAGCAATAAATCATTGTAAACTAGGCATGGACAACTTTTCTTGGTGAGGGGTAAGGGAAACCTTTTTGGTCAGTTGGCCACAACGTTTAAGCAGTGGCTGAATGAATATTTTCGGAATAAACCGCTTCTGTGTTCTTAAAAACATTCAAAATTTTAAGGTAAACATATATATTTATATGCTCAGAATACATATATCTGCAAGGTACTCAGCAAGAAGACCGGTTGGTACCTAACCCGCTGTAGCATTAGCTACCAAGAGCTAAAAGGGAAAAAAGACACTTACTAGGCAAGAATAACCCTTGCTTTCCTCATCAAGCCAGAATGCTGTAAACAGAACATGTATGCATTCTAGATGCATTATGACTCTGTGAGTAACACTTTTGTTTGCATTCCAAAAGGAAATACCTCGATCAGCGCAATTATCCACTCATAGCTAAGTCGATTTTACTTCATCACAGCCACGATTAGGACTGTGGTAAAAGTAAATGAAAGATAAGTTTCTCTGTATCCTATTCCAAATGACCAATAAAAAACATTCTATTTATCAGGATATCCTAGCAGGAATAATGCGAATATATAGATAAATTTAAAATAGAGGATCTAGTAACAATATTCATACATATATTTTAGTGAACTCGGGAATAGTCCGTAGACCACTTGAAAATAGCAATCGGACCAGAAGGCAGCGGATCACCCATTCATGGACCAATCGAAGATAAGTGTTAATAGCGTTATGTTAATAGTGTTATTGCTTACCAGTTAACATCAAAACATAATACGTCAGAATAAAGTATGCAGCAACATTTATAAAACAATTCCTCTAACCAAAAGATAAATGAACGTAAATGTCTCGCAAAAGCCTATGAATTGATTGTAAAAATTATAAAAGAGTTTTAAGTGTGGAAATCCTGTCATGTTTACCCATATCCTAATGGGTATTAATGAACAGCAGGCGTGAAAAGTTCTTTACAGTAATATTTTTAACTAACACAGCAAAAGAGTCACTAAATTGAAACGTTAAACAAATAATAAAGATGTTCACAGTCCAGCGAATTATTCAGTAGAATAGATGGAGAATAAAATCAACTTTAATGAACCACTGTTAAATTAAAACGCCCAGTGAACTATTCCTTCTTTGAATGTGTAAAAGATTCTTCGTTTCTGAAACGGTACTTACGAAAAATGTTTCCCTTATTAACAGGATTTTCTGCGTAATAAAAACATGAATTTGCGCATCTTGTTAATGCTATGAAAATTATTATGCGAATGCTGCAAAAATGTTAGGAATCACAGAACAATTTTTCGAATCAAATTGTAGGTCTCGACTTTCGGAAAGAAAAAAATCGTAACAATTATACTGAAAGAAAAATCTTTTACAAAGCAAAATATATTATTTAAGCAAAACATTTGTGCCTATTTTGAATATGATTGTGATTGATTGATCAAAGATGTTTAGTAATGTGTGAATTTGTAAGGTTTTAATTGTGTACTCAGTGGAGGTGTAAATGTCCAATTGAGATTGGAAGACGCTACGCAGGAGAACTTATTGACACGAGAAACTGAAAAGACTTTTGTTTGAATAGTACGAGAGGAAAAATTAAAGAGTGATTTTTTCCTATCATCTGTTGTAAGTATCGTTTATAAAACAACCAAATTTTTGCCAAATATGCCGAAACTTATAAATATTCATCTCTTTGAAAGTCTGCCGTCATGACGTTAAAAAGCTCAGGGAAATTAGACTACTCTATAACATTTCCCGTAAATTTACGTTGGATGTTGTCCTTTAATTGAATAAGTGGTTATAGACTTATTGACTCTCAGGTAAGACAAGAGACCAATTTACGAGAATTAATTTTTAATAGTATAAAACCAATCAAATTTCATGTATCGCACCTTCATTGAACAAACTTAATCCACGTAAGATAAAAAGGCATGCAAATAATAAATATAGAGTTTCATTAATTAAAACGTAGAGTATAAAAATTTTTACGTTTTAATATTTTATTGTAACGTCAATGAAATTTGAAGACCACATGAAAGAAAACCACCGAGTAATTCTCTTCGATTATATTTGCAGAGGAATCGCTTGCAATTCGTATACGATATGCCCGGTCCTAGTTAGAAGCAAGTTGCAAACTGATTTCTTTGAAGGGATTCTTAGAACAAATTCATTCCGTTGAGGAAAATGGAAACAAGATAATCGATTGACTGACCCATCATTTACCTTATTATTGCCTTTTACACATTAAGGAAATTAAAAATGCGAATGTGATGTTAAGTTTGGTTAAATATAAAGTAGACATTAGATAAGGAAAGCCCCTTATACCACTACGTTAAAAAAATTCACGAACTTATTTCCATGCATACTTAGGTAAATAAGCTCGGGAACCTTTTGAATGTAGTACTATACGAAGCTCTTACAGACAATAGCCAGCGAAATACTACATCTAAATTCATACGATCGTACATAAAATTCCCACTATTTCCTTTCAGAGTCAATACATTCTATTCCTCGTTTAATCGCAATACTCCGTGATACATTCTTAACCTTGAATACTTTTTTCGCATCAGGCATATGCTTATAGCCCTCCAAAAGCTATTCTTCATTAGAATTGAAACAAATGAGGCATGCTTGACCAAACTTTTATAAAATCTAGCAATTATCGGTGAATGTATCAAAAATCAAACTATGTTAAATGTCTCCTCTGTATCAAAAATGTACTCAAACACTCGGAGTACATAAATATTTTTGAAGCAGCCCTGACTATTTATCGTCTTAGTTAGCCTCAAAATATTTTAAATTTTTCCAGTAAGGTTTGGGCACCACATTTATACCATATTATCATCGAATAAATATTAATTTTAATTGTGATTGATGATAAAAAATAGTCGAAGAGCACTTATCCATAAAAAGTTGTCGTTAAAATTTTTTTTTTGGTAATGCGAAAATCCCTACGATTATTTGCAATTAACTTTCACAACATTTCAACCACCTCAGTAGATTTTATCGATTTTTTATGCTTAACAAGGTGACAAATTTTGTTGGCAAGTTGACGATATAACTATTTTACTAGAATTATTACAAGATAACTGTTATAATATGAATGTCATAATATAACCTGTGGAATATAGTTTTTAAATAAAGATCCAGGATTGATTTTGAAGTATACGAGCAACATTTAAAGTATGATGAACTGTTAAATAATGCATTTTTTCTCAAATAATAATTTACGTTGTTTACCTTTTTCTGCTATTTACATGTACTAAAATGTCGGTGTTTGAGTGTCAGTATCGACTCTACGGAAACAGGAGTTTCTCCAGACTGATGCGTACGATTAACTTGTTAAATTTGTCCATCTAATCGTTGAAGAAGAAGTTTGCGTGATCTCCAAGAGCAGTGTGTAGAACAGGAGGGAGAAGGGGGAGTCATTCATCATGCGAGCGCGTGACAGCGGCGCCGGACCAGGAGGGGCCCTGGGCCCCATCTTTTGGCTCGCCTCTCGCTCCTCGATTGTTTCGTGATATCGAAAGGGGGCGCTGATTTTTTCGAGGTGGTCGTGGAGAGGCGTAAACGCTCTTTTGGAGATTAGCTCTGTTTTCTGAGTCGTGACGAAGAGGACAGAAATTGTTCAGCACGCGTGTGTGTTCCAGGAACGCCTTTTGGAACGGCGGATAACTGTTTTCGCGATTTGTGTCCGATTTTGGAAGAGGATCTTCCGGATTTTAGGTTAGAGATAACGATGATGCTATTGAAACCAGAGTCGAACTTTTAATGTTCCATCTCTTAATTTCGCATTGAAATGCCTCTCTGGGAATAGAATGCATTTGCCTTGAAATTGAACAAGGTTGTTTAGCGATTGAGGAAAGTAATTCGCTAGAAACAACTATTCGTTTAATTTTACAGGAAGTGAAAAACAATGCTGTTTTTACTGTTGAAAAACTGTACCTGCAATTCTATGAGCAGTGAAATCTAACGTTCTCGTATCTAACCATTTCCCGACTCATAAATTGATATTTACAGTTTAGATCGAAGAGGAGACTTTTTAGTCTCAATCTCGCCTGTAATAAAGACCCCTAATAATAATAATATTTTGAGGTCCCAACTACAGCAACTGCACCCTTTGTTTCTCTCATCTTAAGCTTTTCCGCATCTAGAGCTGATTTCCTCGGTCCCGGTAAAAAACGTTAGATCGAAATTTCACGTGTGTGGAATATTATTAAATTATTATTTGGTACTGGATAGAGGTAAAATCTACGTTTTAATTATCACTTCTGCCTCCGTCTAGTTGATGGCTGAGATTATATGAGCTTTTGCGGTATGAGGGAAATAGTGAAGTGTGAATACTACATCTTGTTCACTATTTGAATATAATGCAAAATGCAATTCCAATGGTCACCAAGCAGAACACTATATATCTTCTTTCGCGTACAAAATTCCATTTCAGAGAGAACATCAAGTGAAAGTTACCTCACTCCTCATCCTGCCTACTCCAAACCTTTTGATGGACATACTGATGATGCAGCTAGCTCCTGGGTTGATACACACAATGGCACGATTAGGATTTCCAAGAGGGAATATCTTCCTGCTTCTTCTCGGGAAAAATATAGTAGGGATATTGGGAAAAACTGCCCTTTCAACTCTTTAATAGCCTTAAGGATGGTGAATTTTGAAGAGAATAATGATAAAATTAGTTTCTGATAGCGAATTTTCGGTCCACTTAGAAATTTCGTTTGCTTACGTTTTTCATCAAAGTTTTTTCGGAATTTCTTAAAACATCCGAAAGACTGCATCGAGTCACAGACTCCGGTGGTACACTCTGGCTTCTCTCTTATCAGACAGATACGCTGGTAGTCATAATCACAGATTTTAATAGATTTAAGAAAGATCATTTGGAGAAGTCTCGGGAGATACGGTCACCCGTTCCCGAAAGTTACAAAAACTCGAATGGTTAACAAAACATACAATTAACAAAATATTGACCGGAAACTCTTGAGCACAATGCATGCTCAATGAGTTCACCTATTTTATTTAAAACACATTTCCAATTTCTTGTTTTCTCTCAGCTGCGGCAAATGCATCTGCATTCGAAAATGTTTTCCTCCCAGAAAATAAAGGAATGTATGTAGGTAGATAGTAGGAATATAGGCTATACTAGTACTACAATATTGGGTGGCTAAGCTACTTTCCCAGAAATTAATCACATAATTAAAAAAACGATAACATAATATCAACAGAATAAAATAAGAGAATACGGTAACAATGTGAGGAGGTTCAATCTTCGTCCTAATATTCACTCTAATCAAAAGAAAAATCAATTTTGAATTTCCTTACCAAAAATGGCGTCGGTAAACATAATTGTAGGCACGATCCTTTCAATGTTTTCTTAGAAGTATGTTTACTACGGAGTAGGACGATTTTCGTTATTAATTTATATTTATTATTAAAGGTGTTGCTGCATTCCTCGTATTGGTCTAATTTTTATATTTTTCTGTTGTTTACATTGTTGCGTGTAACAATCACCGAGCTCCGGTCGAGTTGGCTGTTATGAATATTTAAGCGAGGTTGTTTTAGATACTCTCTGTTTTACTCATTTTCTAGTTATTTATTATTGTTTAATAATTTTGCTCCTCTACATTAATGAAAACGTGAAACATTCCACAAATTCCATTGGGTCTTCTATAGCTAGTAAAAATGGATTCGTTCGAACAAAGATTAATCTCCTTATAAATATGGGACCCTCTCACTATTATCGCAGTATCATTACCATCATTATCACTAATTTTATAATATCTAAAGCGTGTTTTCGTTTAATGAAACTAGAAGTGGGACCGATTAGATCTTAAAACGTTTGTTACTACTTCTAGCATGAGTAGTTTTAGTGATTTATTGAATTTAAATGCGTGCTAATGACACTATGTTGGAGAAATAATCTGCAGAAGTCAGCGGGACAGATGGTAGCTCTTCTTGTGGAGTCCATAGCAAGTTTAAGTAGTTTAAATTAGCATACTCAGTATAAACTAAAAACGTTTTAATAGCATCTTTTCGTGTTTAAGGAACACAGGCGATGCAAAAATTAAGGCTATTATCATAGATCGGATACTTTAGACCTCTCCATCCATAGTGATGAGGCGAATAGCTTTCATTGGTAAATTCGCAGCTGCTCTACGATATTGAGATTAATGGCAGCTGAATCCCTCCCAAATTACATTATAAATCTATCTATTAACGTAGGCAGAATATGCATATATCAAAGGATCATCAAAGGATCGTCTGGTAGATATGTTATGACTTCTGCTTGAAAAAAAATCTTTAGAGGAAAAACTGTATCCGTATAATTATTTTGTAGGGCATGCCGTTGTTTTACTGTATTTATCGTGTTGTATTTTGTGCGTGCTAAGAAAACGACAGCTTCACATCAAGCAACGCTGTCTTCTCTGCTAACAATCTCAACAACAACAATTGGACGTTACCACAAGTCAATAAATACGGCGCCGATTCAAACATTTTGAGTTCTTTCCCCAGGCAAATCGCCCCAATTAATTAGCTAAAACAATTAGCAATATTAGAAAGATCTTCTGAACACAAGGTAGAACGCAAAACTTGCATTATTCAGCAGTTTTCTTTTATATGTTGTATACTGTGTCTTATATTCTTCTTTGTGTTTCAAATGATAAATTCCACCAAATATAACTTGAATCATTCAAATTCATAGTCTTGAAAATGATCCTGAATTTAAGCTTTTCTACCTCTGAGATGGACTTAAATTGAAATCAAACCTTCTTGCGAAATTTTTGAGCAAGATTGTTAGGAATTCTCCAATCATGAAATACCTAAACAATCTCACGCGCGCAACAATGAGACATTATAATAGCTTTCTTTGAACAACAATAAGCATCATCCAGGGAATGTATGAATTCCCTATGTGTGTAACTAGTGGTTGGAATGAAGAATCTTTTAAAATGAATTAAGCTTCCTCTCTTAAGACATGTTAAGTGGTCTGCAGTAATTTTGCGTATCGATTGGGATCTTTCGAAGATGAATACATTTTTTGACTAATAAATACATCAAAGCTGTATTAATCTGTTGATTGACTAAGAATTGACCTTAATGAACTATCACGGATATGGATAATAATGAAACAATATATATGCAAATTTTCCACCCAGATACTGTTTGATTAATGGGCAGACATTTTCCAATGTGCATTTTTAGCTAACGGTACCGAAATTGGACCCAAATTTTCGGTGGAATCAATTTTAAATTCTTCACGCGAAGACTAGTAACTAATGGACGGAAATAGTTTGCCTCGGAATGAAAAATTGGGAGCGGATAAGATATTGTGAATGAGATTAAGCCACCTGACAGTGGATTCTAATGCGTCTCAAATTACTTTTGTTTTACAATGTATTTTTGACAGTCGGAAAAGATTTTGAACCTATTAATTTTTGTTATGGAATTTGTTTCTGGGCATGGTTTTTCTAGCAATTATTTATTGCATATATATTTATAACGATAATTGTTAGTGGCGAAACATGTATTTCAAGGATTTGAAAATAAAAGACAATGTTATAAAGAACAAGTATGAAATAAATACACGTTTGGAAGAAATAATTAGTGGAAATTACTAAGAATAGTAAAAACATCTTTATGCTGTTAGTTAATGAAACATTTACATAAAGGGTTGATAATATACATTGAAATTAAGAAAAAAAGTTTTCGTGAATTTTTGCATAGTAATCGAAATCGATATTCCAAATCAATGTTTTACTGGCGTTTGCTGTGATGCTCGACTGATCGTCAGGATGAAATTTAACTAATCATTTGGGTGTGAGATGTCTTCACATTGATACTGGCCATATTTCAATAACGAGGAGCTTCCAAATGCGTTGTTAATATTTGATCTGTTTTTACTTCAACGTTTTTCAACATTTACAAAACAGCCTTTACAAATATGTGAACATTTTGGAATTAGATATATCTCAATTGCTTTCATTCGTATTGAGACATGACATGTAATAAGTACTACAAAAGTTAAAATTATCGAATCAACTGAATTGTGTAGTAAGGAATTGTGCTAAACTTTGTCGAGACAAAACATAAATAAAACAAAAATACTATTCAGAATAAGGGATTAGCTTACATGCTAAGATTTATGGTTTGTAGATAAATTTACCGCATATATTGTGTATAAGCAGAGTTTTTCAGCGAATCTTTATGCTGAGAAAGCCCAACTCGGCTGATATTCAAGTCTAATTAAATTAGAATGAAAATAGTAAATTTGAAAAAAAATAATAAAAATGTAACGTACCTTAATCAACGTAGTTTATTGGTGTATATTTTTATTTTGAAATTTACTAGTACACATATTAGTATTTACTACATTTTCCATCCTAGGTTTATGCTTGAGTCAATTAGTTTTTCTAGTTTTTATGATAACATTAGATGCCTCGGCTTATACTTGAGTTTACATGTTAATGTTTATTGTATGCCAACAATACTATGCCTACCTCCCGATGAAAACCTTTAGTATACGAATTTCCCGTTTCTGTTTATCTTCCGACGAATTCGATTCATTTCTCTATCGTGTAGTTTGTTTAAAACAAAAGCGTTAAGGATCTCCACGACAACCCGCAATTACCTCAGAAGTCATCTCCACCGGAAGCTTTTTGAATATTTCATCGCGAGGAAGGACGCAGGTAGTTCGATATCCTACTTTCGAGTTGAATGAAAGCTCGGAATATATGGCTGTGGGTGGGGAACATGATTACGAGGGTCAGGCAGGGGGAGGGACGGACACATATTTAAGCGGGGCCCAGAAAAAAGAAGAAGAACGCCTCGGCGCCAGAGAGGTGGCGAGATCGTGAATGAAACTAGCGTTCTTTCATATCCATTTTTCCTTTTTTCCCCCTCACCACTTTTATTACTATTTGCTTAGGCACGTTTTTTGCGTCCGTCGCCTCACACTCATTTTTCCTTCGCCTCTCGTGGGCGGAGATTAATTTTAATGCTCTCACAGATAAGACGCTCCATACTGACTCTTTCCTTCATTTCCTCTTCTTTTAAACAAGAGTTACTGCGGGAATTCTTATCTACATAAAGTACTTATTTTTCCTTTCTTTGCTACATTCGTGTAGTGTTTATTTACCCCCTAACACTGTTTTGTTTACGTTGCTAGGTGTAATTCTTTCCATTTCACTTTACTATTTACGTTTTAAGAGGTGATTTATACTGCCACAATTCTCCCATTTTGTTTACTTTTCCAAGGGTTGTTCATCGCCATCATTTGTTATTTTTACGTAGTTAGTTGAGGTTTATTTCACTTTCATTATCTATTTAAATTTTACTTTTTTTGTAATACTGTTTGTAATTTATAACATTCCACTTTTATTACGTTGGTATGAGTTGTTTATTAGTTGTTTAATTTAAGTTCCAATTGTAGTTCTTTCCTATTCATTTTTCTATTTACGTTGCTGTAGTAAATTTATTCTACCACCATTACGCTATTTTGTTTACGTTGCTTTGTGTAATTTATGTCTTTAAATTGTTTTACCTAAGTAAATAGTTAAATATTTATTTAAACTTAAGTAGTCATTTATTTCGTAAGTAGTTGTAATCAATTCCAATTCACTGTTTTGTTTACGTTGTCATTCATAATATATTCCACTATTATTGCGTACGTTATTTATTCACGGTGTCTATTTATGGTGGTATTTAATTCTATACATTATTTTGTTTACAGTGGTGGCCTTAATTATTTCCATTTTATTATTTTTATTTATGATACTAGTTGTGGTTGATTCCATCAAGATTTTTTGTTTACGTTGCTATTTGTCTTATATTCACGTCTTATTCTTATTGTAGTACATACGTCTCTAGTTTTAATTTGTTCCCATCCATTTTCCTGCAAATGTTGTGTTTTAAGAACTGCCCTTCATGACATGAGAATTAATCTGTGGGTGTCAGAATAGCAAAAGAGATTTTTTTACTTAAAAATATCCGAATTCTCAAGTTCACACTTAGATGCACATTTTTGGATATAAAAATTAACAAAGATGCTCATTCTTTCAAAACGTAAGGAAATATATGAAATGAGCGTCGATAACCTATTTTAACTGGTGAAGATTTTATTCAATCCCATATTTGCAAAAAACAACAAAAAATGTACAATTTTAAGATTTTAATGAATGTTTATTGCAAGTAGATTGATTTTATCGGAGGTTTAAGATGTCGCTCCGGATGCATTTGCGATTAATGAAAACAGTCAACGGCCGTAAAAGAAGAGTTATTAAAATTAAAAGAAGATGGGAATTACGTAGGAGAGACTCTTTGCAGAACGAAGGGGAAGTGTTGTTGAAATAAGCGCTTTAAAGGGGAAGAAAAGCTTGACTGCGAAAGAGGGTCATTTCTTAAGCGACGCCATTTGAATATCAAAGGCGAAAACAACAATAGCAGAAAATATGAAAACGACGAAAAAGATAGATGGCGCGAGTAACGTTTGTTTGTTTATTCGTTGACGGCAATCGCCTCTTAAAAGCGGAAAATATTCAGGAGAGAGACAAATTATAAATGTAAAGGAGATGAAGTTTTGACTGTTGAGGATAAATTATTTATCAAGAAATAAAGATACTTAAAATTAAAGTAATACACTTTTATAAAAATATTTATTTATAAAATTTAGAACTATTTTATTATTACCACACGTTCACATATAATTCGCTGTTATATTACAATGTAAGCCTTCTAAATAAATATTAAGAAACAAGTTGTAGTCAGCAAACAGAATGTAGTCTACCTGAGATCGCTTTTTTGAAGTGTGTGCTGAAAGGCAATATTTTTAGATCCATCATTAGAAACATGTTTTGGATTATCTCCTGAAGCTCTAGTCTAGAGTAAATGTTAAGAAAAGAAACGTTTTAATGATGATTTGTTTGATAGGACTAAGAGTAAATGGCGGAAAGTCCTCAATGAATGGGTAACGCACATGTTTATGAGGAAGGTGGGTAAAAGGAGAGAATGAATTACTCATATAATCAATTAGATCTTGCTCAAATACCGCAGAGTGGCTCGCGATTTTAAATACTCTTTCCTCAGAGAACATATTTTTTACGGAGGCTCACTTTCGAAGTTACTTATCATACATGCATACTGATCTGGAAAAATAACATTCATTATATTTATACGCCAGAACTCAACTGTAATGAACACACATCTTCAGTTAGAATTGCTACAGATTTATTATACATACCTTTCAGGTTCACGTGAATAATGATTATGATTTAGGAATGAGTAATTGTCGTTAAAATAACTTTTGGAGCATATTTTCATGCTGAGAAAGATTTCAATCCATTGTAGCTAGCCAAATAATCTAATTTTAAAAAATCTGAGCAGTATATTTAAAACCTTATTAATGGTGCATGGTGTAATATGGCAAAGAGTTACTGATAAATTTAATTGAATAGTGTCAAATGAAAGAAATTGAATGTTAAGAGATAAGCCTTTTTGATATTGAATGGGACAATCATTCAAAGACCAATAGCTATTAAACTGCATAGTGTAGTAGTACTTGACATTATGAAATCTTTTATTTACTGTCGGATTGTAACATAAGATGTTATGCGCATTTTACATTAGGACATTAATAATACCCGCACTACTTTGAAAACACTCTCCTTCTAACTTTATTATCTTTGCAGCCTCACAAAAGCCGGCGATTCCTTCTCTTACCTTCTCATTCTTTTTTTAATCATCCATTCTCATTTCTCAAATTTCAAAAATTATATTTCGTATCCAGCGAGAAACGATTAATGGCTATTTATATTTATTACATACGCTATTTTTTAATTGGGGAATGTAATGAACAAATTCTATCTTTATTGAATTTTCAATTTTTAATCCGCTACTTTAGATAATGAATTGTGACATTCCCATTACTGAGGATCATTTCCCTTGATTTACTCTTGGTTGTCTTTTTGCTGTAGCTCAGGTATACGATAAAAGCACAGGCGATCATTGCCTCATAATTAGCTTAATCGTAAGAGAGAAAGAGCCGAGTCATTCGGTTAACGAATTAGTTCCTCTCAATTTTTGAGAGTATCAGAAACGGAGTGTACATATAAACATATCCGCATTGGATTCTCTTTCCGCCATCATCATCTCGAGGGCCCATTGTTCTCATGGGACCTTCCCACGTCCACTTACCCCACGTGAAATATTTCCCTTCCTCCTTCTCACTTCCTCGCGGGCCACACACGTTCTCTATCCCTCGGGCTCTCTTAGATCCTCCAAGCCGATTTCCTCACCAAAAAGAAGTTTCTCCTCCCGAACGATATCACTTCTTCATCGAATTCATAAATAGACTTCGTCTTCCTTCTCTTTCGGGATGATTTTCTATGCTTTAGTTTGTACAGTCTTACTTTTACTATACATAGAGCGTAATTGGCATGTAGCGATGAATTTTCTTTCTACATCTAAATTAAAACCCTGCGAAGCGCCTTTTGGAGTGTGGCAGGGGGTGTAAACACTTTCCTAACAGTCTGAGGCTCCTTCAGAATTTGTTTTAGTAGCACTTAGCACCCTTTTCTATATTTCTGTATACTCTTGCTATAAGTATTTACCAGCATCCTTTCCCAATGAAACATCTAGGATTCGTTGTTAACTTAGTTTCATTTCACCATGATTTGCTGTTAAAATGATCAATGGAAAGATGATTAATAAATTTGAAATCATCCAAACATAACCTCATCTCTGTAGAACGTTAATATGCCATTTAAATTAATACGATGCTCGTATATTATCACAAAATTTATTCTATTCATTTTTTCATGAATGCCTGAAATCAAAAGAATATTTAATCAAATTATATAACTTTAAATTTCATCGGTTCATTTAAATAAAAAAACTCAGGTAAGTATACCTGGCTAACCACTCTTTCATGGATACTTTTATTTAAGATTTAAACAGTACTCTATTGTTCGTGGTAACTCCTCTTTGACAAGTATTTTCCAAAATACGAAAAAGGATTCACACATAAGATTGGGTTGAGTAAAGGTTTTATTCACAAGATTCTTTACACCAAACATTCTGCCTTCAACCATCCTTTCTCCATCTCATTCATTCTGCTAACATATAAAAAGAATGAGGTAATTTCTATCTATTGTCTTCTTCTTTAAAAATGTTACGTATTTTAGTACCGCAATATCTTCACGTTGAGTAAATAATTTAATTAATCTTTCTATGAAGTCTTCCTGTTAAACGCGATAATTTCCCGGCTCCATTTTCCGTCACTTTTTTATGCGCGATGGAGCGAGGTGCGGGAGGTGGGAGAATAGGGAGTGAGGTGGAGGAGGCTTCTACGCTGTGGGCGTCCCGAGTGAAGGAATACTCGGCGGAGGCGTTCACCCCAAAACTCATCACCTACTCAAAACTCTTCAGATCTGAACGAAACCCCTTTTCCCATTCACTCTTCTAGTCCTTCCCCTCCTCTCCATGTATCTCTCCCGAGGCTCCATTTAAGTGACGCTTCCCATTTTTCTCATCCTTTCTTTCATCCACCTTTCTTTTGTCTCGCTTCGCACTATTTTCGCTTAATTTTCCATTAACGGCCGCTTCTCTTTCTCTTCTGCATTAAAGAAGGACTCGAGTGCTATTCCTGCAGTTTCCCCTTTATGTTTCGATGGAGCTCTACCGCATCTTGACCTTCTCATTACGTTTACTCTGTATTGTATTCTCGACTTCTTTTGTCCTCTGCCATCCTCTATTTCTAGCTTTCTTTTTCCCCATTCGTTATTCCTTTCAACCCTTGCAATTCCTGTTTCCATCCCCAATTCCCTTTCATGTGTCACTTCCATAATTTATTTTTATTCACGCAGTGAAGTTCATTGAGCTAGTATTGATGGAATTAGCCGTCTGGAACTGTGTGGAACTCCGTTATGGTAGATATAAGAAAATAAAATAAAAATACTTCGCTTTTATAAAACGAAGTATTTTTATTTCATTATATCTACCTTCGTAGAATTTCCATCCGGATTCTAGATTAGCGTTAAATCCCTTGTATAGGTCTATTCCGTGTTTACTTCGTGGAGCTTTCGGATTTTTTTATTCTGTTATGGAATCTCCGTTGGATTATGATGAGCTTCATCTTGCGAACTCATTGTAATTTCGTTCTCTCATGTTACTATGGAGATGGTAGATATACTTTAACATCTTAACTGAAACTTTGAACGTTTAAAGTAATAATAATTTCGTAAACAAGATGCGTACGGAATTTTGGCGATACTCCAAATTTGACATTTCGCTATTCAACCAATACATGTAACCTCTACAAATGCAATGTGGACTATATTCTGTATGTATTTTATCAATCATGTTTTGTAATATGTAAACATATGTCTATCATTATACCGTATAGATGCATACCTATGTATATTCTCATCTCTTTTATTTTATTATGGATAGTAATACCAATTATTGTAATGTTAACGTGACTATACTTATGCACATATTGCTTAAATGTACTTATTGATGATGTATTCATATATTTTTTATGTTTCTTCTCAACTTTTAGTTATTAACATCGGTAGGTTTTTGCAACTTTTTCAAACCCCCCTTTTTGTGGGCGTATTACTGCAGTGCATAAATACTTTTCCTGAGAAATTCTTAGGATTTTTATATCAAAAATTCTTCTCATTTTTTCTCATACTATCTCTTTAATATAATTAATGTGTAATTAATGCCGATTGGTTTGGTGGATGAAGATACTTTTAGTCTCAATCTCGCCCAAGCAAAAACTTTTTATTATAATAATAATTATTATCATAAAATATCTCGTTATACTGAATAAATTCAATTACATAGGTCTTCGCTCGGTAGAACTTCATCTTAAAAACATACGACAGAAATAAACTATAACTTCATTCCACAAATGATGACGGTAACTTTATCACGTGAAAATCAACTTTGATATTTTTCATCGCAATTCCGTACTTAAAGCTCGACCTATGCACTACGAATACATTCGGTTTTCCCTTTCATTCCTTTTCTACTCCTCCTACGATCTGCATCTTCATCCTTCTCCCCTCCCCTGCACCGCGTTGAATTATGGGGAATGAGTCGGCCCCACGCGTTGCCAATTCCTCTCTTCCCCAATGGATTCGTTTCCAAACCTACCCATAAATCCCCTTTCTCTTTTGTCCCTTTCAGATGTCTCTCCCTTTTCGAAGCAGAATCTTCACCGAAAAGGGAGAGCGCCTTCACTCCCGCGATAACATTTCTTCGCCAACTAACTTGTCCCCTCCATTTCTGCTCCTCTCTAGAGTTTGATCTTCAATCTTTATCCATGGTGAAGTCGAAAATTACGTCTTTCGTGAAGAAATTGCGAAAGAATCTCATTTTGAATTTAGGATAAATTTAATGTGTGACTGTACTAAACTCCGTCATTTTTGAAAGGTAAAGGTAATTTATTTCCGGAAGCAACATGATTTGAAACAACAAAAGTAAAAAAAAAACACAAACACACTTGTACGAATTTCACAAATTTGTGGAATTTGTACAAGTATGTTTGAGTTTTTTAAAAATTTATTGTTTAAAATGAAATTCCACCAAGTAACACTCGAGTTGATTTCTTTAATGATATGAAACCTTTATAATGAACAACGGAAGCAAAATGATTGACGAAAGAAAGAAAATCTAGTGTTTAAATGTGGGAGCTCAGCCGTGTTGACGGTCTTTGTTGATCGAATTCAGCAGTTTACTGTGCGCCATGAGAAAATTGATATGTTAAATATTCCCAGTGATAATGTTGGAAAATTATAATTAAAAATTAAGCGATTATTACTCCATGCCCAATGACTCTTCTATATTTCAACAAGAGCTACCATATAAAATAGCAGAAAGTTTAGTTGGTAAACAAAGCATAGTTCAATTTACGGTCTGAGGCGACGTCTAGTGGAAATGCAATACCTAAATTGAATAAATATCTTACTTTTTCCACAAAATATACATTTAAAGATTGAAAACGACCAGGTTACGACGAGTGACTATGGTCCTTAGGTAGAGTAGAAATCAATAAATCTTGTTCTTTTCTACAATAAAAGATATGAACCTGAAGATGAAGATAATGGTAATCATCGAAAAATGGTAATTTTCAATCTTCAAATATATTTTTTGGGGAAAAATACAATATTTATTAATTCATACAAGGAAAATTCTTTCACTTTATATTTGTATAATATTTCACGAAATAAAATATTTACCTAAACGAATTTAAGCCAGCTTATGCTTTAAACTATTTACTTACGATTTTAAAAGCACTAATTTCAAATTGAATTCGGATAGTTAAGGGAGCGAAATCGAAAGAATACTGGTGCAAGCAGTAGTTCATTTATACTCATTCATCGTTATTTTTTAGCGCGATCTCTCTCCGAGTGTCCATCGCTTATTTAAGGCAGCAGAAGGAGGCGAGAGGAGGAGATGATGAAATGTGAGTAGAAGGGAGAGAGGTAAAGAGTGAAAAAGAAGTAGGCTTTAAGTATAGGTTAGGCATTTCCATTGTTTGCTTGTTAGATGAAGGGTCTGGCTGATCGCCGGCCCTCGTTCCTGCCGGAGGATGGAAAGCGAGAGAGTGGGGGGGGGGCGTAGAAAGGGGGGTGTAGAAAAGAGGGGGAGGCATCACGGCGAGGCCACGTAAATGCCTCGGAGAGTGGGAGTCATATAATGATGATGTTGACGTGTGGAGGGGAAATGTAATTGAAAAGGGAGAGGATAAGGAGAAGAAGATGGCAGCTCCTATTCCTAAACCACAAAAAAACCAAGCGCCTCGAAAAGTATCCAAGGGCCCTTTAACGGAGGTATTTCCAACGTAGGTATTGTAAATTAGGGGGATTTAATGGTGCCGTAGAAAATAGATGTCTTAACGCTTGTTCTTTTACAGCGCCTCGTAAAAGAGAATGTGACGCTGGGGAAAGAGTTTCATTTGGCGAAGGAACTGAAGCAATCGCGAAATTCACTCTGGATGTAGATAAACCTTAGATAGAATTGAGGTGAACGTTAGCTCAGAAGAAATTGAGAAATTAACAAAATACGCAGATGATAAAATTTTGTACTTTTCATAATCATTATAACTCGTTTCCTAAATTAACTCTTATCTCGTCTATAAATTAACTCTTTTCCCAAATGAAATGGAGATTGAAAAAATAAATGATTTTTTTATTTGAAGCGATGCAAAAGCTTCAAATAGTTGAGTTATTCTCTAAATGTATATTTTTAGATTATGTATCTATAGATATATATTTATTATCGAAAGTATAATGATGTTTGATTAAAATCTTAAGTGCTGCACGAAATATAGAGTAATTTGGGAATTCCATGGTGCATGAGTTGCAGAATAAAAATATCCACAGGAAGAGATGATTATACGTAATTTAGACGTAAAAAATAAAATCCGCGTTCTTTTAAATATTCACTTTATGTAATTCAGTAGCGAGATAATTTTAAAACACTTATACATGTTTATGAAACAAATCGGTGTACATTGAAGGGTGAATATAGGAATATCACTCATATTTTCTCTTTATTTTTTAGAAGACATACCGATTTCGAAGCATCGAATTACATTTATTATCTTCCGCAATACTTAGGCTTCCTAGTAATTCATAGTCCTAGTTTACGAACTTTTTTATGAATTATGATAGCTTCTGAATGCATCTTTTACAAGTGAACTACCCATCGTTGCATACTTGAGAAAGTGTGAGATTTTGAGAGCATTTATATGCAACATATATGATTAATGCAACCCGATAGGAAATCGCTGATTTGCGAAAACGATATCGGAATGCGAAAGAGACTTTGGGACGAATTATCTTCGATTTCCATATTTTCGCAATACATTCGTCAACTCTATCTCATTTATTTAATCTACTTTCAGCAATTAACAACGTAAACCATTTTCCCTCTTCAAAAGATTTCGCCTAGGAATAGAGACGTCTCGATACCGTATTAACGACATCTCGGGAAGATGCACGATCTTCTACTTTTGCGTTCACGACCGGAAACTGATCCGAGGATAAATGATGGAAGATGAGCAGTGGCGCTGGACTCCGTGATTGCGATGGGGGCAATTGTGTGTGGGAGGGCCGATGGAATGCGAGGGAAGGGCAACCGGATGTGACGCCTCCCGACAAATCGACGTTCATTCAGAAATCTGTGCGATCATAACCGGCGGGAAGAAGAAATTTAAAATGATAATTTCCTCGGGAATTCGGTGCGTCTGGGAGAGGACGTGAAATTCGGTGAGAGTGTTGGAGGCCTTTACGCCTCACGGTGAAGTACCGTTCAGTTCCCCTGGGACTACGTTTTTTGTTTCATTCACCTAAGTTTTACTGACCTATCTGGTCGCTCACCGCGTTTCTAAGACCTGCACTTTGTCTTTTTTATATTTAATTCCTAATAAAGTTCTCATTTTTTAATATTTTTATCCTAATAGTTCTGATAAATGGGTGGAAATAACAATAATAATAATATATGTGTGTACTCCTGGTGGCTGTTGGTGGCTGGTTTTGTACCTTGTATATATATGTACTCCTGTATTACTCATTGCTTGATAACGGACTGACATCCGAAACCGGTCGCGGTGTTAAAAACTTTTAAAGTGGAATTTTTGCACATTTACACCCGTTTGTTAGGATGGAGTTCCACAAAGTTAAAGCTTCTTTGATTGATTTTATTCCTAATAGTTCTGATACTTACTATAGAGGCTTAGTATCAGTCGACCACATCACCTAACATATAAAGAATTGTATCTACTTGCAACAGACCTGATGCAGCCCACGGATGAATAAATGTAATAAAACACGCTCTAAAAATTCATATAATCAAAATTAGATCGCTTTAAAAGAAAATGGAAGATGACTTAACCAGGCTAAGAACCTCGATAATTTTTCTAGAAATAGCACGTGTTATACAACAGCGTTGCTTCAGTCGTGGTTGAAAAAATTCAAACCTGTTCCGCGATAATTGTTCAGATTATATCTAATATCCGTAGAAAGTAAATTTACCGTTTTCCACGCTGATTGTCTCCATTCCTTTCTCAAATTTAACATAAAAATTACACCCTGCAGTGATAATTGGTGGAAATACTTATTTAAAGAGATACTACAATAGTAAATTACGAAGGAAATCTAACTATACCCTACTTCACAGCTTCCTATCCTTACGTCGGGGGTACTTCATGTCTCTCCTATTTTATTCTTATAAATTATCTTTCCACTTTCCCGCTATCAGGTAAAATGTTTGTTTCCCTTTTCATCTTTTATAGTGGCCAGAATGTTGTAAATTTTTATCCTCTGTCGAATTTTCCACCTTTCTATGCAATGCATGGAACGTCCCTGGCACTAAATTTCCCTTCTCGGCTTCTTATCTACGGCCCTTTACATTCTTCTCCCTTACCCTGGATGACCCTTCTACATTTCCATTGATTTTATTGATCCTTTAGGCCCATGGTCCCCAATTTTATTTTCTCGACTGTTCTAATGATTAATTGGCCACTTTTCCAATCACTGTTTGTAATACTATTCCATCTCGACACTGGTCAACTACGACCTCAGCGCCAAACAAGCATACCACAACCCTGGGCCAATGTTGAAATGTAACTACATATTATCTCAAATATTAAATAATCTAAAATAAATCACCGTATAAAAACTTCTTCTTTCGTAAATTCCCCTATCTTTTCTTCATCTAGCCAATGTTAATAAGTGTATTCTCATCAGAGGTGAAACTTCACATTTTTGAATGGATTGAATTTCAGTAGACGATGGAAATAATTTACGAACGGTGTGTAATGAATAAATTATGGCATTCCTGCATCCTTGAAAGCGATTAGCAGCGCCATTTCGGATATCGAGAGCATCGGAAACCATTTTCCACTCTTCCACAGAATCCCATTTCGAAGACGTAACATTTTTCCACCTTCGTATTCCGCAGCCACGAGGAAATTCCGGGAAAAATATAGGTTTATGGGCGAGAGGTAGGCAGGCCGGAGCAGGTGACGAAGGCAAGATTGGTTCAGGAGTCTCGTGTCTAAGATGGGATTGTGGGTAGGATGGATAGTGTCGGCAATTAGGCTGGTGTGAGTGGGGGCGAAAATTGCAGGGTGCGGCTCTCCGGCCTCCGAGGCGCCGTTGTCGTGGCCTCGGGAGGTGAAGAGGATGGGTTTGTTGGTTTTATGTCTGAAGGAGATGAGTGTGGGTCTCGGATGATGGGTAGGTGATTAGGCAAGAAGGGGAAGGCACGCTAAAACCGGAGAAGATGGATCGGCGGACTTCGAGCGAACGCTGAAAATGTGAAAAAACGTTAAAAAATATAAGGGGACGATGGAAAATAAAAGAATAACGTGGTAAATATAAAAGAATGTAGGAAAATATATAGAAGAACTTCTAATTTACGAAATAAGATTAAAAATTAATATAGTGATTAAAATAGTAACAACGCTGAATTTCTATACTATTCCAAAAAGGATAGGTAAAATTAAATGTTTTGGTATAAAATGGAAAAATAAACGATAAAAAATATTTACCAATATAATAAGTATAAGCGGACGATAAAAAATAATAGGTAAAATTATAAACATACATTAACTTCTGTCTACGTTATTGCAAGCCTACATTAGTCAATTGTCAAATCACAATTTGTCAATTGTGCATTTTCTACATTATATACAAGCGTTAAAAATCCCAATAAACAAATTAAAAAATCAATCTGAAAATATATATATTTTTATTATAACGCATATATCTACTTGACCCTGATAATTCTGCTACCTGTGTAATTAAGGAAGGCAAAATTGAAAATTAATAATGAAGTGTGATGAATTAATCTTTAGAGCCCTAGAATTTCCCTCTTGCTACGTTCAAACGACGAGTTTTGGGAATTTCTTTTTTCCGAAGGGTCTTTTATGATGTCATGGTCGAATTCTACGAAAGTTTCCTTTCATTCGCCTCTTTTTTTCTTTTAATTAAATATCAAAAGATACTAAGAGATGAATGGGAATCATAGGAGCTTCTTTTTGACGGAATGGGATAGGATGTAAAGTTCGGCAAATAACGCTAAAATCAAAATGATGACGCTTACTAAAGGCTCCGATTAATCATACTTATATTGGCCTTTGTTGGCAACATTTTTAGCGTACTAACGGAAATCTCACACATTTTTCTTTACTCTCTCTTAGTACAGTCTTAAAGTTTAAGTTTTATTGCAGAAAAGGTGTAGTTATGAGGCAGTGATATTTGCTTTAACGGTTACGTCGCAATACTTTTGACGGCTCCATTCCAATGTATTGGTTTTCCAATGATCTAATTTGTTGATTATCGATCTAATGGATCAAAAAATCATTTTCTCTCTTTTACCATACTTCACAGCTTTCCATTTATAATTTTCCTTCATTTCCTCTGAATTACAGCTGAAAATCAGTCCATATTATTGTTTGTTTAATGGACTTCACGACCTTGTCTATTTATTAAAGTTTCACGACGTAATAAGTAACACATAATCAGCTATAAACTCAACATAGGATATGTCCACTTGATGATTATCCAGCTACATGTGTTTGCCTTGTAAATCCAACAGGAATAGTGATTTCCCCGGATCTGTCCATAAGATTCATAGCTTGGAGAGGGCTGATGAATAGGAGGGCCATCTGATGGATGAGTGGATGAAGCGTCTTAGGAGGCAAATGGGCGATGTGCAAGACTTCGGGGTGGGCCGGAATTTAGGAGGACGTGCCTTTAAACGCTCCCAGAGTGGAGATTGATTGATTAAGGCTCCATTTGGGAGGTTGCGCCTGTACTTGCTGTGATCGTTCCAAGGATAAATGAGTTTTTGCGTGATGCTCTGGCCGACGCCATGCGTCTGGGAAATTAACGGTGACTCAACCGTGTGGGGCGAAAACACTTGGAAGGAATACAAAAAGAATGCGGATATTTAGCTAGTAAGGGATATTATTGTAAATGGAGTGCATTTAGTATTATTAAAAACAACATATTAATAACCATGAAATATCGTAGAATGATTTGATATTTTTGATTGATTGTGAGCTGAAAAGCTAGTCTTTTTCTAGCGATGTTAGACCCTTGTGTGCTTCTTCAACTTAACCTCACATGTTATTATGTTATTTTAGGAAATAAATAAAAGAAATGAATGAGAAAACTTGAGGAAGAAAAAGAGGAAGGTGAATATACTGAAACAAAATAATGCCAATGATCCCGAAGAGGGTCTTCGAGCATTTAATCTTACCATTCTTCCAAAACCCATATTGAGGAATCTTTTACTAAACCAATATGGATTCTTCAATATGGATTTTATTAGAATTAGTAATTGCCACAAAGTTACGCCTGATTCCGTGTCGTTTACCATTCTTCACTTACGGACATTTAATTGTTAAATGAAGCAATAATCCAGCAACTCTTGAGAACTTAAAGGAGTATGGCCTTGGTGTGCTTTTCTTCAACTTAACTTCACATCGTTATAATATTTTAGGCAATCATTGAAAGAAACAAAGGTGAGAAAAGATTTGAAGAAGCTTCATATACTGCAATAAAAATGCCAATGGCCTCGAGGAAGAAGGTCTTTAAACATTCGTTTTACCTCTCTTCACCTTAAGAAACTTCCGTGATAAACTTAGAAATAATCCAGCAACTTCAGATAACGCAGGAAAGTATGGAAAACCGGATAATTGGGTTCTTATTTTAAGACAGAGAACGCAATTCGTGGGTTAGTAATTCAATGGAGGCGATGGAAATTATTTTCAGATCTCTGCAATGGATATGGGCTTGTGACCATAAGAAACGGTAGTCGTTGGCGTTTCTCAACGGGGCACCAAAATAGATGTAGCCAATGAAGAAGGTCTACGTAACAAAACATGTTAGAAAAGGCTGATATGCTTTAAAATTATTTTAAACACATTGTAGCAAACATACATAGACACTAAAAATATCTTCAGGATAGAAGTCAACTAACTGGCATTATAAACAATTTAGCAATTTCGACGGCAGCTAAAGTCATCTTTCGGAGAGTAGCAGATGCATCGCTTGACCTGTTCCCCCATTTTCTGCTGCAAATCGTCTTCTATCTTTACATACCTTCATCTCCATTCATTTCGCAGGTTGTTTACTCGCAGTGACGTATTTGAAAATAATCGCATTTCATCACATCATTCAAAACGGGACAATTTCAAAATCCTCGCACTTTTGTGTCAACATTTCCTCGAAATTTTTATTAAGAAGTCATGCTTACGATCTGTGGGTAGGAATTTTTCTTTTGTCCATAAAAAACGCAGCAATTCCTCGACGGAGCGGATCAATATTTCATGAAAGGGGGAGACGGGGACATAAAAGGAGGATGGCCAAAAGCGTGTATCATTAAAAAATATGGAAGCGGCGGTGTTGCAGTGGACAGCGGACATGTTCTGAGGAGCGACAGTCACGAGACACGCTTGAAAAATCGTCCCATTCCGTCATTAAACGCTCAACGCCTTTTTTTTTTTTTTAATCGCCGCTTTGTGAGCCGACACGCCATCCTTGGCCAACTCCATTATTCAGGAGAAGACTAGACTCGTTGCTATGGATATTGCCATTCAGGAGATGCTCAAGGATTTCTTGCTCAGGGATTCCTTTCTTAAGGACTGAGCAGCGGCTCTCAACCCCTCTAGCTGCTAAGGACCCTTTCGTGGCTGGCAATTCTCACACCTTTCTTAAAAATATCTGTTTTTTACATTCAGCTATGATGAATTGAAATCTGATTCTCGGCGAACTGTAATTAAAGCGAAAAGTGCAAAAATTAATGAATAAAAATTTAATTTTTTATATAGCCACTTATCCATTTATTCATACAGTTTTACAACAAGGAATGCATAAACAAACTGATGTGGCCAACTCATGACTTTCTCCATATTTATTGAAAACAGAAGCCTATGCCGGTAATATATAAATAACTCCAAAACAATGAGTGTTACAGAAAAATGTTTCAAACAAAAGTTGTAGTTAAGTACAATATCTATAAATTTTGTAAATCATTGTATATACCTACATTAAATTGTGACAGAGATATTAAAGAAACGAAATTTTCTTCCGATTAAACCGGAACTTCCGGTGAAGCGATAATCATCAAAAACTAATCAACTCTTGGCATTGTTAGGAAAATACTAAATATGAATTTTGGTAATGATCGGATAATTACTTTTTAAGATAGAACGCCCACAACATTTTTTACCACAGACAGACAGACACACACAGACACACAGACAGACATGTTCGGAAAAATAGCGAAAACGAGCTCTATGGGCCCCAAAACTTCTTTTCCGTCTAAATCTGGAGGTCGAATTTTTTTGCGAATACAATGCTTTCTCTATATAGAAGTATTTTCTCCCTATCTACGTATAGGGAGAAAGTAATAATTTGACTACCTACAGCAATGATGAAAAAACTGCATCCCGTGGAAAAAGTTCTATAGCCTCTTATTTACATTCGGCCGAAGGGCATATTAGAGACATACCATGAGCATGTATATGCTTCCAAAATTCGTTTGCGGTACTGCGGCCCACAGTTTAATCTGGTTCTCAGATGAAAAGTTTGGTTTAGAGGAACCTCACATCCTGTTGCTCAATTTCACACCATTCCATTGCTATTGAATTTTAGTTTTCTAATATTCAATCACTGCTGATTACCTACTTGATACACCTCCTTATTCTAATTAGCCTGCAATAAATTTTACACACTTCTTCACTAACTAAGTCTAGCACAATATATTCTGTGAAATAAGCATAGGTTAAATGGAAAAAGTTTACTTGGATTTTCTCCATGTGTTTCCATAATTGCATTCATCTTTCAGACATTTATATATAGATTTTTTCATACATTTCCTGTAACTCTAGAAACTACACAAATCTTCCATCTTCAGAATCCCATTCACCGCCTTCAATCATCTTTCACTTGGTAAATACTGCCCTTTTCAACCATTCAACTCTCTTTGTTCACCATTTTAGTTATTCTGTTTCCATCTTTTCTTCCGCTATGACAACTCTTTCCTTTGGCTGGATTCAAAATAATTATTTTGCGCAATCACCATGGCAATTGCTGACTTGCAAGGAGCGCCGCACGATATAGCAGTGACCCCTCGATGGCAACGGGGGAAAATCCGGTTTTCCTGTAGAACTATGGGACTCATAGATATACGCCTCAAAGTTATGCAACCGGATTGACAGAGATCGTATGTCTATCGCTGAGTCTATCGTTGAGCTTGTGGCCTCCTCGGGGATCGATTGCTACTCTCAACTTTGTAAAACAAGTACTCTTGTGTAAATAAATTTATTTTCATTTTTTGGTTATTATATCGATTGAAAATTATTTGACATTCTGTTTAATTGAAATTATCATAAACAAATTAAAACAGTGTACATTCCCACGATTTAGATGTTGATCCACGAGGAAAAATTACTGAACAATGAAGTTGGTTAAGAAAATCGATTATTTCTAATTAGATCGTACAGCTTTCTAACGTGGATGAGTATGGCACGAGCCAAGCAGATGAAAATGTTCCCAACCCCTATGAACCAGTTTTATTCCTCCTAAACCATTTATGTTAACAGATAATGCAAATATGGAGTTAATAGACTTAATAGGGAGGTTAATTTACCCAAATCTTCACCACTGGAACCACTGCTAAATTTCTCAATTTTATCCAGCAATTAGATATAAAAGATACGTATACAAATAATCAGGAATCCTCGACGAGCCCAAATGGTCCAAAAGTATGTACTAGAGATGGGCGCCGCGCCGATTACGCCAGCTGCCGACAATATCGGGCACGCCGCCGCCGCCGAAGAAATAACTACGGCGCGCCGCCGCGCCGCCGCCGGAAATTTTATCGGCGGCGGCGCGGCGTGGCTTGGATTTAATACAAAGTCCCACAGTCGAAAATATGCTGACAATTAGTTCGAAGAGATACGCTTTGAACTGATAGAACACATCTCGGGATTTCCACGAGGGCGCTGATATATTAAAACCATTAAACAACCATCGATGATTATCCTCGGTTCGACGCTAGGTCAGGGCAAATATTCTCCCGTTTAATTTACATTGCGATTTTTAAGATTTTTTTAAATCACTTCCCGATTAGATAGAAACTTGAAACTCGGCATGTAGATAGAGATCAATTATAAATTTTATGTACGCTGTTCACCGTTTCGCTGATGGCCCTTGGTTCGATCCCAGTGAGGCATTTACATTCCTCAATGCATTTTTTATGGAGATAACAGAAGCCAATTTTAGGTACTTCCCGGCATGATATCGACTTCAAACTTTGCATAAAATAAGATCAAGTCAGAGCAAGTCATACTGTGCAGTCACAGATGCCAATATGTCCTTGGTTCGACTACAGCAGTCTCTAAAATCAGAAGGTGATCCGATTTTTAAGAAGTTTTTTGAACCCCTTCCCAATAATACAGAAACTTGAAATTCGGCATATAGATAAAGATCGTTGATATGTTTGAAATACTCAGTTTTAGGATATCTTGATCGTCCTTGGTTCGATCTCAGAGAGCCATTTACATTTCGTATGCATTTCAGATGGGGATAATGGAGTTATATCAGGACCTTCCTGTTATGATATACCATCGTCATTGACTTGAAATTTTTACGTTTTGGCCATAACGTGTAACCGACAAAAAATTGCAATTTAGAACCTCAGTGTCATGGGTTCGATTCCAGAGGGCCACAAAGTCCCGATTTTTTCCCTTTAAATGTATTGCTTTGATTTTCGGGAATTTTTTAAAATTACTTCCCGGATAGGTAGAGAATCAAAACTCAAGGAGCTTATATATATGGTCATCATCTATCGAAAACATAAATGACTTTTACGGAAAAAGTCCTTGGTTCGACGCTAGGACGATGTAAAAATCTGCCCTTTAAAAACATTGTGGTAGTTTTTCATTATTTTTTTTGATGCACTTATGGAAATGATAGGAAGTTCGTGCTTGGCTAGAAGATGTATATTAAGACTCGGTTTAAGAAAAAAAGTATATGAGTCCATGCTGTTCCTAGGTGCGATGCCAGAGCACATTAACATTTCTCACATAAGGAAAATATGTGAATAGTAGGACGTCGTTTGAGGCTGTTGCAGCCAATATTTCTGCTTTAATTTTCACACATAGTTAGAGATGGTGATGTTCTGTTGTGCTGCATAGTAAGTATGACCAGAAAGGCCCGGGTTCGATGCTAGGCAATTAAATTACAGCGAATTTTAAGAATATTTTCAATCCTTTTTTTGCTATTGAGGACCGTCTCGATATGATGCCGACATGAAATTAGTCTTGTCGATATGCTTGCAGTATGCTAGCAACATTTTACTCGTACCTATATATACACTCATTCATTCATAGGGGATCAAAATTCTAACCATGTTCCACAAATTACGCTGTCTTGAAATTTTTACAACGTGTTGGCCATGACGTATAACCTCCAGAAAAAACCTCCGACTTTGAACCTCAGTGTCATGGATTCTATTCCAGAAGGCCCCCAAGTCCCGATTTTCTCCATATAATAACATGGTGGGGATTTTCGAAAATTTTTTGAGGCACTTTCAGGCAAAGTAGAGAGTTGAAATTCAAGAGATCGCTGGAAGTCATGCGTATCCGACGAAAACCATTAATACATCATCCAAGTTTATCCTTGGATCGACGCTAGGTCAGGGAAAATATGCTCCCGTTTAATTTACATTGCGGTTTTTAAGATTTTTTATTATCACTTTCCGATAAGATGGAAACTTGAAACTCAGCACTTGAATAGAGATCATAAATATATTTCATAACCTAACTTTAGCAATTCACTGATTGTCCTTGGTTCGATCCCAGAGGGAAATTTACATTCCTCAATGCATTTTTTATGGAGATAACGGAAACAAATTTTAGGCACTTCCAGACATGATATCGAGTTGAAACTTTGCATTAAATGAGATCAAGTCCTAACAAGTCATAATATGCATTCACAGCTGCCAATATGTTATATCCAATGCATTTCAGATAGGGGATAATGGAGTCTTATTTCAGGACCTTCCCGGTATGATATTTACTTTAAACTTTCTATTAATTAAGATTAGGTCTTAACAAGTTATTATACCTATTTGCATATTCCAATAGGTGCTGGGTTCGACACCAGGCGTTTACAAAAAATCAGAAATTGCAGCAATTTTTAAGGTTTGTTTAAGCCCTTCCCGATAACATTGAAACTCAAAACATGACATGTGAACAAATATTATAAATACCTTTTATAAGCTTGCATCCAAGCATAATTTTTTATTAATGCAGTATCCAAGCTACTTTTACTCGTATATAATCACATATTTCGTACGTAATATAATTCATACAATTTATTGCGGAAGATGTAACTTCCGCAATGTATGTTCGTTTTCGAATGTTTATAATAGAAAATAGGGATTTAAAATAACATAAATAAAATTGTCTTTTCTCAGAATACTATCTCGCTGGATGTTTTTAATGAGTGAAGTATAGCTAAAAGTAGGCAGCTACTTTTTTGAACGCATTTTTCTCAAACCTCTCGACATTCCCTTCAAAATGTTCAGGAAGTATTTTCCCAGAATATTTACCAGGAAATTTAAAAGTATCGAAAAAAGATCATAAAAGGAAGCAAATTATCAAGAATAAGAACTTCTTCGTTTCTGAAATGAGAGTGAGTATTTAAAGAACATGTACAAACAAATTCCCTACGAATTTCCAAATTTTTCAATTAAATATTTTTCTTTTCTTATTTTTCCTTGTAATATGATAACAATTAACTAGAAATAAATTTCACTGAACAGCTTTCAATTACTGTATCTCCATGTGGTATAATATTAAAATTAAATTAGGCTAACTTTTTCTTTCAACGCGTATATTTCTACTACGTGCATCAATCTCTCTTATGAACATGGGGCCGTTTGAGATAAGTTGGGCTTTAGTAATTTCAAGTACCTAATGTGTATTCATTACGTATCATAATTTCTGTGAATATTTTTATAAAAACCATCTTGAACATACATGTAAACCAAAATGTTAACTCCAATAAGAGAATTTTCTTCATAGGGTACAACAGTATTTTCCTGGATTACCTTCAATTCCTAATAATTGAAGCATCTTTTGGTTCATAAAAAACGTCTAATCCAGAGTTCTAAAAAATTATGATCGATTTGAATATCTTTTTAGAACATAGTGTACTCCCGCAACCAGCACTCCCATTGAGAGGAGTTTTAGTATATGCGAGCTCACTCTCAACGATAGGAAAAGCAGACTAGAGCCACAGAGATTGAAGAAAAAATGGTATTCATCCATGAGAACTATGCGTTGTGCAAAGATTTTGTTGACAGAGTGTAACCTACTGCTGAATGTTATTAACATATTTATTTTAAACTCCTCTCATTCATTCATTTGCTTATTATTCTTTTAGTTTGTTTAAACTTAAATGTTTTGATTTTTGCTCATCATTTATACATTTTTTATTTTCTGGAAATTTCAATTGAACGTCTATTCCTGGATTCCATAATTGAAAAATGTGGCGCAAATTTGATGTTAAACTAATTCACAACAATAGTATATCCATTGATCGACATTCTACTGGCTATTATGCCCAATTTGTGACACCACTCTTTAAACGTTCTTAAAGTAATGTAGCGTAATTATAAGAAGCATGCTTTTGTGAAAATAAGGAAAGCAACGTATTGCCAAATTAACCCCTTTACGGCGCAGAGCGAGCTAGAATCGAAAAATTCTGGCCAAGAATAAGGAAACATTTTTTGAGTGTGAACTTTGAAACTTCGCATTGCTATACCTCAATAAGTTCTGAATATAATATTCCCAGACAACGTCTTATGTGAGCTCGTTTTCCTTAAATTGTAGGGTCCGAGAGAGGATAAGAGAAAGAAATATAACTTAAAAGTCATGTTGCATGAAGTGAGTATTTCACCAACAGAGGCTAATTCAGAGATCTGATGGAAGTGATGCAATAATTCAAATATTTAACTGTGATCACTTAAAAAATCATAATTAAGCTTAAGGGTTGATTATTTAATACTGTATTGATTTTTTCCCGATGATTCTGCTCATTTGGGTTTGGTTTGAGGCTGAAGAATTTTGCAAAAATCTAAGCCTGGCATTATTCGTGAATTTTGGTCAATTTTGACCACCTGTAGAATTTTAATAGGTAGAAATCAGCGTAAATAATTTGGTAGTAATAGGCAGGATTTATTTGAGAATTGCCAGTACTAAAGTCCGCACTCAAAAAAAGGATTTTTTTGCCAGGTTTTTTCGATTCTAGCCCATTGTGCTGCGTATTCAAGATACATTGCCTACATTGTCTTTATTGGTATGATGTAATTGTAATGTCTACATAAATATAATTGTCTATGTCTATGTAAGAACCCTGCAAGCCGCCTTTCGGCGTGTGGCAGGGGGTCCAAGCCAGAGCTGCCAAATTACTGCTTCAACAATCCGCTAAAATTAATCGAAATTAAGTCAAAATCCGCTAGAATGATCATAAGAAAAGTCAAAAATTCCACCGAAGGAAAAAAGGGTAAAAATATGAACAAAAATTAACTTTTGCATTGTTAACTGTTTTTAAATTGATTTCCTGTCAAAATATAACACTGAAAATAGTACAATATCGAAAAAACATTATTTTACAATTTTCTCAACAAAAAATATATATTGAAAGGTATTATAAAACTAACTAAAAACTAAATATTGTAAAATACTTATATATTTATGAGCTCATCCAAATCTTCCTCCTCTCCCTCATAACTGTGCTTGCATTGCATCCACTTTGGATAGACCCGCCAGTGTCCTCTTTCGCTCCTCTTCACCCTTTTAAAGGAAAGAAAATTTCTGACGTAAATCTCTTATAAATGGTGAGGGATTCCCCACACGGAGTTGTCGAAGTGAGCTATGCCACTGATGCCACTTGAAACTCAAATTCCGCCAGAAAAAGTCAAAAATTGCGACTTTCCCGCCCAATTTACCGCTATCCGCTAAATGATATTTTTTTCCGCTAAGCGACAGCAAATTCCGCCAGATCTAGCGGGAAAAAAGCCAGATTGGCAGCACTGGTCCAAGCACCATGACTCTATTTTCCTAAACGGTTGCTTTCGCGTATACTTCGCGGAAAAATAAATTTTTGAAGCGATTCGTTCTAGCATCTATTTCCCTAATCTTTCTGGCAGTATCAGAACGGCCCATATAACAGAGGGGTCGCATTATATCGGTTACATCATCTGAAAACGTAATTTCTCTGAACTTATTTAATAAATTTATCCTTTGAATTTTTCTTCTATCTTCTAAAGATTCCCATCCCGCGTCCTGTAACATCTGAGTGACACTTGCTGTTTAATCGTAGCAATTCTTTACAAATCGTATCGCCTTTCGTTGTACGTTTTCTAAATCCCGAATATGACATTTCTCAGCGGGGTCCCATACACTACATGCATACGCATGGTGAGGCCTAACTAATGCTAAGTAACATCGCTCGCGAACTTTTTCTTCGCTCCTACCGACTATTCTTATAACGAAACCGAGTTTCTTAAGTGCTTTTCTACATATATTTCAGAAGTGGGCACTCCATGATAGATTATTCGTGAGAGTTACTCCAAGATACCGATTCTACTGTCATTAGGTTTACCCCTCGGAGACTATAAGAATAATCATTTATTATAGATTTACTTTCGAAGAAGTTAACTACCAAACACTTTTCTAAATTAAGCTCTAATTGCCAATCATCGCACCAGTTCATAATTCTATCTAAGTCGTTCGAAAGGGTTAATCTATCCTCTGAACTAACTATTTCCCTGTAAATGACTGTGTCGTCTGCGAATATCCTAACATTGCTTTCAATCTGATTGCTGAGGTCGTTGATATATACTAAAAATAACAACGGTCCAATTACACTGCCCTGAGGGACGCCCGAGGTCACCTTAACCAAGTTGGAACTAATACCATCAAGTACTACTCGCTACTCTCTATCGGTGAGAAAGTCTTTTATCCAGTTAATAACTTCTTTATTGATACCCGCAACTTCTAATTTATACAGAAATTTATGATACGGTACCTTATCGAAAGTCTTCCGAAAATCTAAAAATATTGCATCGACTTGCTTATGTTTTTTTAGCAGAGTTTAGAATATCGTGTACTAATAAAGCCAGCTGAGACTCGCAAGAACGAGTCTTACGAAAACCGTGTTGATTCCTAATTATGAAATTAGACGTTTCAAGAAAACCCATTAAAGAGCTAGCTATTATATGATCCATAATTTTACCGCTCAGTGATGTTAAAGATATAGGTCTGTAATTAGCTGGATCGTCCTTAGAGCCGCTTTTAAATATTGGCGTGACATTCGCAATTTTCCAATCCTTCGGGACCTTTCCTTCGCTCATACTCTTGTCAAATATAACTTTAAGAAAAGGTGCTACGCTCTCCGCAACTTCCTTGAACACTCGAGCCGGTATGTCTTCAGGACCCGGAGCTTTATTCGGTTTAATCTGTCGAAATAGTTTAATGATGCCGTCTTCTCTGAAGGTGATTTTTGACATCGATTCAGGTTTATCAACATTCGGGAGAGTATTTAATGTATCGTCAGACGTGAAAACGCTTCGAAAAAAATCATTCAAGATATTAAGCATTGCCTTTAGCATCGTTTACTATATTACCGCTAGTAACCTTTAATGAACCAACAGTTTGCTCTTTACCTTGGACCTCACGAACGTACGACCAAAACGCTTTTGGGTCCTCTTCCAAGTGTTCGCATAAAATCTTATTTTCATATTTTTATTGGTATGATATAATTGTAATAATGTACTCTCAGATATTCGAGTTATTCGCCTTTTTTTCTGCCGTATACGAACGAAAATTTACACGCCGCCGGTTACGCCGCGCCGCCGCCGACGATTAAGCAGTCAGCGTTCACGCCGTTACGCCGCCGCCGCCGGCTTCATTTTCCTCCTACGCCGCCGCTGACAAAAATCATAACGGCGCCCATGTCTAGTATGTACCTTCCAGTTCTAAGATAGAGTTAAAATTTTAATTTGATTCCGGATATAACTCTTTATTGAAATGAAGGAGATGGCCATCTAAAGAACACTAGCATCTGTACTATGAGAAACTAAGTCTTCCGTGGAGATAACTATGATTTGTATACCCATTTATTCATCTATATTTCTGTTCATAATATTTTTATTCGATCAATTTAACGTTTCTAGGAATATATTTTTCATTCACAGATCAACCTCTTAAATTGTTTAGGAATTTTGTAAGTTCAATTTTCACGTAAATTCACAGTAATAGTTTTATTAAATACGAATCGATTTATACGGATTGGTTTTAGTATGAAGTTTGATCTTAATTTTAATTAAAAATTCCTACCTTTGCTATTATTGTTTAAAAATATGAAATCCTATGGTTCTGCAAAATGGAATTATATGCCTTAGTAAATTTATATAGAATCTCAATCCAAAGAATGTTATCTAATTATTTAATGGGTTTGGTCCACAGCCAAACCATAACGACCAATCTACAATACAAAACCCTTGGACTTTGTGAATATCACCCGAAATCGAGAATATTCTTGATGATAATTAACGTGAAATCTTAGTCGAGACTCTCAGTTCATTTTCTTACCAATCATCGTCCTGTTATAAATCTTCCTAGTTAAGTACCATTGTTTTGCAAATTGCGCTCTGCATTGAAGGGATATCAGATGGGCCCCGTGAGAGGGCCTCAGGGATCCCTCATTATTTCTCATTTACATCGACCAAATCAATTTTGCGCTTCACGGTCAAATTAGGCTCTCTTCGATTGCGGAAATTGTGGGCAGCCAATGATTACGAAAGGCCATCGACGCAATTTGGACTTTCGCGAAATTCGGCCCTAAAAATTAAACAAAATTGCTGCGCCGAATTTACTGCTTCGTCTTCTGTTTAAAATTTTATGGCTGCTTATTGCCCCAATGTGGCTCATTAGCATATTCGACACTCCGATGAATTTGTGAAGATTTTCAAAACGGAATATTTTACGACGATTTCGTTCTCGGAGCCAATCATTACGAGCTTTATTTTCGTTTTTATTTTAATAGTTTTTACTATAAAAAATGTATGATTTTGTAAAATAGAAAGTTCGAGTATTGCTTCCATTATGAAGTTCAACCTACAGAGTTAATACGGTGCAAATTGAAGTTCAAGGTTTACCACCATAGTGTTTCCTGGGATAAAGGAACTTACATTTTTGGCCAAATCACAGCAATGAGTCTACATAACAAAGCCAAACACAGAGATTTGAACAAACTGAAGAAATATTGGCTTGTCAGCTTAACTTTTGACGTTCACTGCATGTATGTCATCAATGTTTGAATTAATACTCAACTGGATAAACTGTTAGTAAGTAGAGCATCAAAATAAGGAGAAAAGAATAACCAAGTCTCAGTTCCACAAGAAGCTTATTCCGCCTCATATTGACTAGAAATTATCCGATACTGATCTCAGCTAAACTTCTTTTGGAACTGAGGTTTAGTAATTCTTTTCTCCTCACCAATGTCTGCATTATATATTGTTAAATACCACTACATTGCAGTCACATTATTAATTTATAATAATAAACTTTACACTCGAGGTAAGGTATTTAAAACTTGATCCTCCTACCCTACTCTTTAGCTGTGTAACCTGCCTAATTTGCTTTGTAAAATATGAATCAATAGTTCTATTCTATTTATATCCCTTAAATAATATGCATACAGTACCCAGAATTTTATTTTCGAGGGTTTCTTCTCTCCTTTACTTTAGCCACCCTAAAGTTGCCTTGACCCCATCTTACCCCGTTTTTGTCACTTTTCTCTTATTGTGTTAACTTCTGGACAATATCTTGCGGTATGTCTTAAACTTAGTAGGTGTAGAAATTCGCCCTTCGCCTAACCTATAGAAAAATTAATTTTCCATTACCCCCGGATATACTCTTTAAAACCTTTACCCTATATCCCCATCTTCTAAAAATAAATAGTAGTTTTTTTCTTGGAGTCACCATTTTTTGTAAATGGAGAGAAATCATCTTAAGACATCAAACTCAAAAATTTAAGAATTTAACAAGAGAAAGATATTTGGAATGGTTGAAACCGAAGTCTGAAATTGAATAACGCTAAAGCTCTATTCTAGTAGTTCTAATGTATGAAAACTCATATTGGAATGAAGAGAGGCAAAAAGAACTCTTTAGAGTTTGCAAAAAGAATGATCTCTGATTGAGGTAATAGAAGAATAGAATACTTGATTTCCGGAGCACAGTTATATAAGAAAGAAACATAATTTGCATACCATTTTTATTTCATCAATGAAAATGAACCGAAGACGTCTATTTTATTATTATACATATATCATTCTTAACCAACGCCGCAACAATGTAGAAACTTGTCTTCAGAGCTTCCGCAATCCCACATTAAAAGCGAACTAGCGAGAGAACGCAACGCAGAAATATTAAATCGTTATTACCAGATTTTCAACTGCCTTAAATCAACTGCAACAAAGAGGCATGAAATAATCGCCTTCCCGTTTGTTTTTCAACGCCGTCCGATCCAAAGAAGTGAAATATAACGTGCAGGGGGCGGCGATATTTCATCCCCGGAATATTTTATACGTAACTTCCCGTTTGCGGAGGAAGGTATATATCTCGGCCCCTTTTCCGTTCGTCTACGCTCCGCTAGGGAGGCGTCCGAAAAGGGAGTGTCTCTGACACGCGCCGCGTTCTTCTTCTGTCAGATGCGTCGGCAGCTTTACTGCGCGAGGAAGCGCTAATTCAAACCGCGGGAAATCCGACCTCTTTGTCTTCCTCATCCGCTCTCTGCTTCCTCCCCCCCTTCTTTCCCCTCCCCCCACCTTCAACCCCCCGAATTTGAATCCCAGGGAAGGGAACTATTCCTGAGGAATATCCTTGTAGACTGAGAGTAATGATGAATAATTAATCACCGTATGTAACCACCTTCGTGAATCTTAGGTTTGAGAAACCCTTAAAAAAATCCATGAGTGATAAACTTTTACGAAACCACAGATACAAGAGAGAAACGACCATGGTTAGGCAGCAGCGCTGCATACAATCCCACTACATAGGGTTAGATATATGAAGAGATTTAATAATTTCTATCTCGCCCTAATAATAAACGCTTCATAATAATTGTATAGTTGTATATTTATAAAATAAGTTCAGAGAAATTACGTTTTCAGATGATGTAACCGATATAATGCGACCACCCTGTTATACGGGCCGTTCTGATACTGCCAGAAAGATTAGGGAAATAGTTGCTAGAACGAATTGTTTCAAAAATTCATTTTTTCTGCGAAACATATGCGAAAGCAACCGTTTAGGAAAATAGAGTCAAGGTGCCTGCACCCCACACGCCAAAAGGCGGCTTGCAGGGTTCTTACATAGACATAAACATAGACAATTGTACTGCGGTCGGAGATTTTATACTTTGATTCAAACGTCCTTTAACGCTTTCGTTTTATTTTAGTAATAATTATTATTATTACATTTTCAGGTCACTTCGTCCTGAAGATGGAGCGCGGCTACGAAACCATGGTCGTTTCCCTCTTCTATCTGTGGTTTAGCAAAAGTTAATCCCTCAAGGATTTTTGTATGTTAGTAATTAACACAAAGTTACACCTGAATCTTTATCGTTTAGAACTCGTTAACTTCTAGTTGTGAGGAAACGGTGAATCCGTGGTTCTCCCTTATTCAAATGAAGCAGAGGCCTCTAATTTAAAAATACAAATCCTCAAAATACTTTGCGGAAACTGCAGTGGCTATGAGTACACTCCTGAATTAAAAATTCAGTAGTAATATTGTTTAGCTTTCACCGAAAACAAAAATGCTATCAATTGGACTATCCGTGAACCCCTGTCAGAGTTTTTGCTGTGAATGTTGTGCTCATCAGAGGATGGGAAGATTACATGTGTATAGGACCATAATCTCGCTTTATAGATGACTGACCCTTATTTCACTTTCATATCCCGTTGCCCTGGAAATGTTCCTCTGGACATGGAGAAAGTCCTGCGTTTGGGGGGATATATCATATTCTATTGAGTAACACCTTGATCCTTACTTCGTATTTTAGAATTCTCGAGTACTTTTACAGGCTCTGATTAAATACGTATCTGCTTGCCTTCTCTTTCTGCGGTATTTAACTATGGGGAGTAGAATTTATCATTAAGTGAAAACAGTTTTCGCAATTTTATGTAGAAATCTGGACAGCCAAAACAGAATTAGAATTATAACCAACTAAAAATCTCTCATCTATACAAATTAAGGACTCTGTCGGTTAAACTTTGTGGAAGAATAAATTTGCAGGTGCAGTAAAACTCATGAATCAAAAGAGTTGAAATGCAAGTAAGTACATTAATTTTAATTACGAAAATTTTAAATTCGTGTGGCTATTAAATGCTTGAGGAAGTTGATGTAACGGTGTTTAGTATTCTTAATGGTCAAAATGATTAATTTATGGACGAAAAATACTACTTAGGTATTTATATTTCCTCAGTAAACAGTTAATCTCCCAAATAGCTAATATAGTTTGATAATATTAAATCGTGCATTTCCTGCGGTGCTTAAAGTTATTCCGATACATTTTAGAGGCCACCCTTTCATGCACTGCAAATATTCCACTATCTTTGCACCTCGCTTGTAAGCTGCGATAAAGGACTTCCCGTCGTTCTTTTCGCGGGAATAGGTGAGCAGTGGAAGAGGCATTTACACGTTAATTCGGAATTGATATGCAAATGGCGGTTCGTGCAGACGCTGCAGCAAAGGGAGTGTTCAAGGATTCCTCTTGAACACACATTTCCACGAAACCAAATATGTCCATAAATTTCGATTATTTTCTCTTTTCGTTTTCGCAACTACTGTGATACTGAATGATGTAATTTTTGGTTAGGAAGCATAAAGAATCGTCTTTATCCTGCATTCGTTCGTGGCAAAATTATCGTATATATTCGAGTACGAGCTGATCCGAATATAAGCCGAAGCACCTGATTTTATCACAAAATACTGGAGAAACGAATTTACTCGAGTGTAAGTCTAGGGTGGGAAATGCAGTAGCTACTGGTGAATTTTGAAATAAAAATAGATACCGATAAAATAACAGCAAATGAAGCATCCCTAAGGTTGTATGAGAAAATTGATAAAATTGTCAATTGAGCAAGTGAAGAATTAACGAGCAGATTTCCGTCTACGACAGACTTTTTTCCACCGAAGATCAAGTAAGTGGGGCCCTCTCTCGGGTATAAGTCGAGGGAAGCTATTTCTGCGTGAGAATTGTGCTGAAAAACTTGCACACTAGTATTTATGGTAATTAGTTTTTGTTTACGTATTAATGATAGGCTGTTTATGCCACCGGTAATGCGTCATAAAGATCAAAATTGTTTAGTCGTTGTCTTTTTTTTGTCTCTCCTTTTTATGTTTTCCCAAATTTCGGCATGTTTTGTTTTATACTTCTCGCTCGCATTCTCTGTGTGCTCACTTTTCTCTGCTTCTCTAAAAAAAATTATCCACTCAATTCTTCATATAGAGGTAGCCAAACATTTTAATCAGTGAAAGAATATATACATAAATATATATAATACAATATGTCCTTCAGAAATTTGCTCGTTTTTTCAATTTTTATTCAAAATAATACACTCCAATTCTCACGAAAATCATTCTCTACATCTTTACCATTATTTATCTTCATTCGTGAAAGCACCTGTATATCCTCCGTTAAGTGTAACATTCGCCGGAATTAAGTATTTTCCTGTCTTTATTCCTTCATTTATCCTTTCTACGGTTAAATACGCCTTTTGTAATTCTTACGAATCCTTTCTTTCTTTCCTTTCATTACTCAGTTAACTCACTTCACTCCCGAGAGCGAAAAGAGTTATGAATGTAAATGTATATGAATGCAGTTAAAAACGCATTTATAAAAATTCCGAAACATTTTCTGGTGTTACAAAGGCATTCGTATGAATTTATTCAAGCTCTAACTCAAATATTTGTACTCCTCTCAACTTAATCTATAGATTAGAATACAGCGTACATATTTTCTCATAGAAAATAGTGTTTTTAATTTTCATTTATCACGTACTAATTAAATTAATTCAAGCAAATTTAAAAAGAAAAGTTGAAATATTTCATCAATAAAATTGTGTTAATTGAAACGAAACTAATGAATATGAAAATAGTTTGGAAATGATTACTAATTCTTAAAAAAACCTGAAAATAAACTTTAAGAAACGATTCACAACGTCATTGAACATTCGAAGCGTCAAACAGTTTTTTTTATATAATTTGACTAATAATAGAAACTTAATGGTAAAATCAACAGCTTTGACACTTTAAAATTATCACCCAAGGTAATGGAACCAAACTCGGATTTTACTCCCCACACTAAAAAAAAGCGATTATACCGAAAGTACGGAGAGAGAAGTCATTTTCACGTGATCTTAGAGGTCCCTTTTGTTGGGTTCGTGTCGCGTGGGTGAGCTCACGCTGTTCGGGAAGGAGGCACCCTGCGGGGGGACAAAAAGGGCGAGTTTTTATCAAACGACCGAGGAAAACTATTCGCCTTTCCTAATTCCGGTTATTAATGGCCCAAGTAGCGACGGAAGAGGACACCGAGGGAGGGGGTGCAGGTGGAGAGAGCAAGAAAAATGGTCCAACATCTCCGAATGCTTCTTGGCTGAAAATGTCGTGAGACATGGCTGGAGAGGCCCAAATGCACGTCGGGGTGAAAGGGATAGTCTTATATTCGTGAAATACTCCTCTAACTGAAATTCACAAACATTCGAATAGAAATTTATTTATAGATACTTATAAAAATACTGGTACTATATTTTGATTCAATTGGAGGTTGTATAATTTTCGATGTAAGAGCATCTTCTTTTGGGGAAGGAAGGATAAATGGGGGAGAATCTATACTTTAGAAGAAGAAATAGAAATACTTAGTTTCTTCCACAAAACACATTTTATTCCTACCTCACTTGCGTTCTACTAAGTAAGGCTAAGTCACAACGATTACATACGAATGCTTTATGTACCCTTTGGGCTCAAAAATTTTTTAATACAAAAATTACATTTATCGTAAACTTATTCTTAATTTGAGCGATCTTCTCATTCCTAAGATCAATTCAATTTCAGAAATCGTACGCATTCAAACACTTTTAATTGAAGAATAACTTTGGATATCCTCATTCATTCGAATTCAAGAGTTACAAAGCGGTAATATATAGATACTTTCTCCGTGGAACAAAATCTGATGACTGCAAAACTTTATTTTAACTTTTAGTAAAAGATGGGGGAAATTGTATCTTGAATCTGTTACCTTTATCTCAGTGTTAATCATGCCTATGAAATCATGAAAGCAACTGCGGCTTAAGTACATACTTCTGACTAATTGATATACAGTCTTTACTGGATTCAATGATAAGTCCTATTCAGACGATCATGCTGTCGCAGCTACGCAGAGATTTTCTGCTTTATAGAATTCTGGATCAATCAGGAAAGCAAAGGCAAACTACCTCACTCTTCATTAGCTTCCTATTTTTAAAACTTCCGGAAGGAAAATGTTACAATTTACATTAATGTTGGAAGGACTGAGGATGCAACCAGCCATCAGGCTGATGAACTTACTGAGAGATACGTGCCGCTGGTCGTCATATGAAATAAATTGAACACGACATATGATTGCTTTACTTATATACTTTTTAACATCGTGTATCGTTAGCGGAAAAAGATTTAAAAGCGAAAAATCCTATGTATCAATATCAAACGCTCGTTGTCGTGCGCAATTAGTCTATGTTGCATGAGTGGATGTGAAATAATATCCATGATTTCTTCTTACATTATTTAAATTCGAGCTGCTTTGAAATCTGTTATCCTCCAACGATTCCCAGCCAGCGCCAGAGTGAATCGAGCAAATAAAAGAGAATACTTATGAAGTAATAGATCCTTGGAAAATTTCCTGCGACCATTTCATTTCTAGGTTACCTGACAATGCAGCTGCACTCCAACCCTAGGTCACATTTACAATTCTCGGCTTTGTGTACAATATACTGTCATTGTGTAAATTCTCTGTGTTTATAAATACCTGGAAGTGTGCTTGAATGTTTATAAATGCCTCAATAGGTGTGTTTGAATATTTTAAAATTTAGTCTCACTGCTCACATTTTATTTCTTCGAAGTGGATTCATTTCGGCCATTTCCTTCCTTGTGCGAGCATCAATCTCTCGACAAGCTGAGGCGCATTTCCCTCGCTCCAGATGTGAATGGAAGAAGGAAGGGCAATAAACATGGCCTACCACCGTAGGCGTTGACACTCTGCGCGTCAAGTAATGCATCATGAATATTTAATATGCGGAGGCGAGGCTAAAGAGAGTGTGTGGGAAGGAAGCATGTAGTAAGCGGGAAGTATTTTTGGCCCATTCCCATGTTGGGGCCCCCGCGCGGAATTCGGCGAAGGAGATAACGACTAGGGCACGCTCATAGATTATAAAACTATCACTGGAATTCCCACCTAAGGGTTTGGTCCAGGCGTCGATGAAACTAAGGAAAACATTTCTAAATAGGTGCTCGGAAATCTGCAAAGCGCTGATATTAAGAAAATACTTAATTTTTGGAAGCAGGGCAGGTCAAAAGCAACTTGCAAGAGAGGTATCAGGGCGTATAGTTTGTAGAGGCGCTGCGAATTCACTGTTGGAAGAGATTGTGACGTATCCAACATGAATGTTGAAATTTTGAATTACTTTCATCAAACTCAACTTATTTGTTTTGCAACCCAATTATACGACTTTAAACGTAGAAATATAGTGACTTAATCACATAATTTGCCAACTTGATACTGTAATTCCATACATTAATGAAGAATCCTAACTGTTGTTGCATGAACATCTGATAATAATTTATATAATCGAGATAAATTAAATTAGCCTGGGTAATTCCTTAAAAGAATGTGATTCTTCCTATTAATAGAGTAACAAAGGCTTATAAATTATATTGACTCTAATTCGACGAGGTAAGAATAAAAAACTGAATTAATACAGAATGGTATAATAAGTGAATTTCACATGGAATTATAGTTATGCATAATTATGGATTTGATAAAAATATTTTTTTGAGTGAAGAAAGTTGGTTTACAATTTGATCGAGAGTGAGATTCTCATGGATCGTTAAATTTTACTTTCTCTTGAACGATAATGTAACCGATTAGTGATATTTATGGTAAAGTTGAAGAAGATGCATATTTATAATGGCACTGTAAGCCACCATTGGCGTGTCATTATGTAAACGTAAATGTAAAAATAGCGGGTTTTCATTGCAAGTCCTTATTGAGAGGTACGCCCAAGCAGTCCTTTTTCCTATTTATAGATAATAATAATAATAATTTTTATTTATACAACGACATAAATATGCATGTATAGGACAGGTCAATAATATACTATCAATCAAATCAACACAACACAGTCAAATTTTATATTATAATTATATTATAACATACATTAGAGTAATGATACAGCAAAAAATTGTTTTTAAACCAATTTTCACAAACACCTAACACATATCATCTCTACAACATATTCTGGTTCCCCTCTTTTAAAAATTCATTAACACTATAATATGACTTTGTTAGAAGATATTTATTTATTTTTTTACAGAAATGCACCATTTTATTGTTTTTGATAGAGCTAGGTAGAATGTTATACGCTTTTAAGGCCATCACTTCAAAACTTCTTCCATTAAGACTTAGTCGGTAAGGTGGGATTTCCAAATTTTCTTTACCTCTGGTGAAATGAATGTGCAGATTCTCCTGTTTAGAGTACATACCCACATTCTGATGAATGTGGATAGCACATGCATGCATATATGCGGAGGGCATTGTCAGGATCCCCATTTTTTGTATTGGGGCTTACAAGATTCTCTTCTTGGGACCTCAGTCATGGCTCTCATAACCCTCATACCTTAATGTCTACGTTTTATACAATTTGGACTATCTACTTAATATTTTTGTTATGTTATTTTTGTACATCGACAACACTTATTTAAATATTAACATGGCTCTGCTTTTAGAGGTATCACATACCTATACTAATTTATAAGGTATTTTATATGCTTTGTTATGCTTCTTTCGCGTCTTTTAGTTGTTAATATCAGTAGATTTGTGCAGGTTTTTCGTATCCCCCTTCTTCTGTTTTTTTCCTGCAGTGGATACATTTTTTCCTAAGAATCTCTTAGGTTTATTGCGTTGACAATTCTTCTCATTTTTTCACGTAGTCTCTTTAAATATTGTACTGTATACAAATCCTATGGCGATGGGTTAGATAGAAGACTAGACTTCTCGCCCGAGTAAAGACGTATTATTATTACTCGCATTGTTTTCTTTTCTGTCCATAATTCCATGCTACGGAAGTGTCCGCTCTAGTTTCTCAAATAGTTAAAATTCAGTCAGAGGCCACGAAATCGCTAGGTTAACGATATGTGGCATTCGAAAGGAAGGGAGACCTGGAAGGCCCCCGTTGGCGTCGGTCTCCTGCAGCGCTGCAGACCCTCTCGTGTTCTCCGTGTTTTACGACCTCCGACTTTAAGGCGACCATCATTTCTGCGCCATTTTTTATCCTCCGCACTCGAAATCTTTCATGTACCCCAGGCGTTGAGAGGTTTATAAAACGCGTTTCAATTGTCCGAGGGTATGTAGTTCGCCTTTTTGCCGCGAAGGGGAGCGCTTGTCATCGCGAGCGTAATATTGGAATTCCGCCGGCGTCCGTCTCTGTTAATTTTTTTTATGGGCGCGTCCGAAGCTGTCCTTTTTATGGCCCGTATAATTGTGAGTTTTTATGGATCGATGAAGAGTTGGGACCACGTTTAGGAGCAGGATTTATAGCCTGGAATAGAGGGTGATGCATTGCCAAATATACGTAAGAGTGAGAAAAACGAATTATGTAGCAAATTCACGCAGAATTCTTATCGTTTGATTTTTAATGCCGTTTGAACGTTCGCAGAAATTCAATGAATAGTGGTAGCCTCTCGATGGAAAGGAGATGACTCCCACGTTAACATTTGACGATGTGAGGCGGAAATAAATGGCCGATAATGTGTGTTTTTAATGGCGTCATTAAATGATACATTACATTTAATTTAATGAAAATACCTGATAAAATTTTGCCATTTCGATTCATATTTTCCGCATTAATTCCTACCATAACTAAGAAAGAGAAACTCATGTTAGTTGAAATGATAAATGTAGTTATTTTCCAAATATTCAAGTTACCCGATATGAAATAAAGTTTTGTATCTCTCCTAGTCAGTACTTGTATCTATAAAGTGGCTGGAAATTACGCCAACTCGTTCTTTATATCTTTCGACAATTGTGGACTTTTCTTTATGCCTCTAACAGGGATATCATAAGATAGTATCTTTGTGCCTTCCACTTGGTTGCTTGATAGCATAGGATACCCATTCCATCGCATAGTATTTTACCTTAGGTCATTTCCTCTAGTAATGCAATCATTTCTATTGGTTTGATATTGTTTTAATTATGGTGCCAGTTCCTTTAGCTATATGTCTTATCAATGTGTTTCTATTCCATTGTGGGGCTCCCGGATAGCCACGTGGGCTGCGCAATCGGCTCCAGTGAAAGTGGCCCTGGGTTCTAATCTCGGTTGGAACCCATGTGCGAAATGACCCACGCTGTTGGAGCACTATTTACAATACTATGACCACTGCAATATACTTATTTATATGCCAGTACCATTTTTCGAACATTTTTGTGATACCGGGCGTTCATATCTCCATGCTTTTCTAACTGATCTTCAAATGTAGGGCTACTTTTATATCCAGAAAACACATCCCGCATCCTTAACAGTGGTAACAGCTCATCACTAAAATAATTTATTGATTTATTAGATCTATCATATTCTTCATAATCAGCCGTTTTCAATATGATGTTGGATATTCATTCCCCAGCCTTCCCGAAGATTTTACGATTTCTTCTATTGTATGCCTTTCGTGGCAGTGTTACGCCAAATTACTAGTTGGAGTAGTATTGTTAAAAGTGCTTCGGCAGCTTAGACCATTTTGCACATTGGCTCCCACCTGGAATCGAACCCGGGACCGGTTTCACCGAGGTCGAACACGCTACCGACATGGCTACCCGGGAGCCCACCAGTTTACTGGATGATTTCTCCATTATATCTGTCATTTGGTCTTCTCATTTGTGTCTTTTGGCCTCTTTCTATCCAGTTGAGAGCTAGATTTTGTGCGGCTCTTGCTTCTTCTCGACTTTAAGGCTGCTTACATTTATTTGTATTTAATCTACTCAGTAAATCCAGTCTTTTCTCGTAATCCCAAAACTCACAATAATTTCACACCTCTTTCAATATCTCGTATCTCTGTACTACATATTATGGAATTTAATACCCAAGTGTCACTTTAATAATTCAAGACTGGTTTGACTGGCTTCCGATAAACTTTCTTTCGCAATACCATGAACATAACAAACGTTATAATATATGCGTTCCTTCTCTTATTTCGATCGATTCTTTTGTGTTAACCGTTTAGAATTTAGATGTAGATAAATAACCCGCAAGCCGCCTTATTAGATTAACATTCGGAGCGGATTATAAAGGGATTTATAAGTAGAATTTTAGTATAGTATATGAATGTAATTTTAACTGCACTTGAGATACAAAGAATTATAGAGTTATAGACACATAGTTTTTATATTCCTTTTTTACTCTGGGTAGTACTTTTCATTCAGCTGTATGCATATTCTGAAGTCATGGTAAAGAATTTTTCTCGTTGGATGCGTAGAGAACACGCTCATACACACACATACACTAATGCGCGTATGATCATTCAGATATCCCTCGAAAACTGCTTCTTTGCAAGGCATAACCGGGATGAAGTCAAAGTTCATGAATATAGATCCCCTAATGAGTTCCTCCAGCAAGAAGGAACCCTTTATTTCGAGGAATTCAGAGAAATATCGCCCATGCGTGTCTCCAACGATTTCCGCAGTAAAAAATCGCTTCACTCTCCTGCATCTCCCCACTCGCCGTACCTCACAATTCTCTTTTGCCCTTTTTTCAGTCGCGCAAAATTGCTTTGAACTCCATTTGGGGAATCGCTCCAAAATTTCATCGGCCGTTTGGAAACCTTTCCTTCGCTGCTCTGCGTTATATTGTGGGATCTGTTAAGAGCAATCGCTCGAGATCTATGAATAAAAATCAGAAATGCAGCGTTGTATGGGATACTTTGGAAACTTAATCTGGGATATTTTGAGCTACCTTTTTAGGAACGAATGAAGTTCTTTGTTATGGATCATTCGGTATAAAGTCTGAGGGATGAAATAGTTAAAATTTGAAGCCCTAACGTGGGCTTTATTCCTCTTCTACGACATTCTAAGACGACCGAAACATTATAAAGAGCGATATTTGATAAAAACAGAAATCAAGAAGTTTATGTAATATTTCTAATATTATATTCTAAGTAAAATACGGTACATCTTCAAAACCGATCCTGGGGAATTCAATAGTAAAACACAGTACCTCTTGATGTCAGCTATTTTTTTATCCCATTCTAAGTATTTTCATTTCGAAATAGTGAGTTTATTTTATTAAAAATTTTCTAGCGTTGTCTAAAAATTACATTCACGTATATAATTTCAATATACTCCACGAATATTTCGATTATAAATATTACGTAAATCTGGAAATATTTTAAAGGATTTCTTATTCATTTATCTCTTTTTATTATCATTCAGGTTACGACTATTTTATTCTATTATGATTTTAATAGAACTTATTAGATTTCGATAACAGTTAAGTTAATCAAAACCCTTTCATGAGGCATTCCCGAGCATATTTTATCAGATAAATATGTTATAGCTGTATATATAAATTGTCACAGATTGCAATTATAGAATACATTATAAATTACTATAATCATATATTACATCATATTATGAATTTATTTTACAATTATATTCTAGTTAGTTTATTAGCGCATTCAAGGCTTCATGAGCATGCGGATCGTCAGAGGAAGATCATGGTAGATTTGTCAATTGCAGAAGTAATATTTCTATAAAAAATTAATAAATAATAGGAATGTTATTTGAATATCCTATATGTGTGACATAAATAAAAATAATTAATCTGTTTCTGACTGACATTGTTTCTGTCCCTACAACATGACAATTGATGATCCCGAATTTAATACCATGTGTAGGACTAACATTAAAATTCTTTTGTAAAAACACTTCTGAATTCTGAAAACATAATTTCTACGAAAGATAATGTCGTATTTATGAATGTAACAGGTGAAAATAAATTTAGCGCAAATTTAGAAAAAATTATGTTAAAAAGTAATAACTGACCATTTTTTCTATCTATTGATCATCACAATATGATTGGCGTTGCAATTCCATTGGAATCAAGGATTATAGAGGATAATTAATGAAATGGCATTTTCGCGGAGTATTGTTCCTGGATAGCAATGAAACGCCGTAAGAAGCACGAAGAAGTAACAATCGCACTAAGCAAAGGACAATGATAGTCATCCGGGAATTTTCCGAACGCCCTCTGTGTACAGGTGGCGTTGCATGGAGGAACGCCATACGTTTAACCGCACAATAAATTAAGACTTCTTTATTTATTGACGTACTTACAGCGCTCTGTTCGTATACCCCTTTCTTCGCCGCACATCCGTGGTACACGTCTATAAAGAGAAAAGCGAAAAAGGTCTGAGAATTCGCTGTTCGTCACGTGATAATAATAATAATGAAAAGAGGGGAGCGTGTCATATCGCGAGCGGTGCTAGTCACCAGCGGACCCGTTCGATGCCTTTCTTCTGATATCGCCACGACTGGTACCGCCGCCGCGTCCCCTCTTTAAATTACGTGAGAATGCCGTCTCATGACTTTCGCGAAAGGCGGAATTAGGCGATTTGTTCAACGGTGATCTTCCGTGGGCCGGAGAATAAGCCCAGGCGGAGTTTTAAGGGGGAGGCAGTTACGTGAAGAGGGATGGAAGGTTTTGTACTGTCAAATCTTAAGAAATATCGTAACATGGCACATCCTTAACCGGAAGGAAGGGTAAATCAAATTTGCAAAATATTTCTTTTGATGAATTTAAATATGGGTACCAAAAATACCATTTCCGTGAAACGTGATAAAAAGTGCATTTATATTTGGAATGTAAATGAGCAAATATTAAGTTTTCTTTTGCATGAAATCACTGAATTCACGCATAAACGACCTTGATGGTTTAGAAGTTTTAAAAACAAATGAAAAAAAAATCCAATCCACATTGTCCTGTCACAATTTCTGTTGAAGACAATAAAGAATCCCTTAAAATCGAAAAAAGTGATGGAGCCAAATCTCCGTCAAATGTTTTAAGTCTTAGATCCAACATTTTTTACAGTTTTGAGTATTTTTTATTGTCACTGACAACTACCTCACCTACAGTTGGCTGATTGTTGAATTTCACTTAAAAGTTCATAATGTGAAGAGATACTAGTCGCAGAATGTAATATTTCATTACAGTAGGATTTGTCAATAGTGATTCTTTTTTACAATGTGTAAATTTACGTAAATCATTCCTGTTAGTCATTCATTCGTACTTTGTTTAGACTGAATTCTTATTTTGCAATAGGCCTCCGAATTACAGTTCTGAACCTACCGAAAGGTGGACACTCAGGATGACAAATGAAAAGCCGTCTATTACCATACATGATATAAAATTAAATTCCTATCGATACTAAAATTATCTCTAGTATAAATTGAATACCACATTATAATGAGAAATAGTTATATAGTTATATTTCAATACCATAAACAAATCTTCAGCAAGAAACAGGATTCACAAGCAGAGCCATGGTAAATGATATCTTCGGATGAGACTCCAGATTCACACGATAATAGATTTTACTTTAGCGTGGCTGAATTGCGCGGGAAAAGAACAATTTTGCTTCACTATTTTCGTGAAATTCTCTTTTTTCCCGCTATTTTGTGTAGTCTCAGTCAAGTGAACGTGCTTCTTGCGTCGGACAATATCTACGTAACCCTATCTTTGTGCACTTGGATTTAAGAATCATATTTATTCAAACAATTCTAACCTTAAGTATATGTTGCAAAACACTCCATTTTTAGGCATTTATCACAAATAACTTCCAATTATTTTTATCTCTTTTAGATGATTTGCTATTGAATTGGTGCCAATTCCCATTCTATAAATTTGTTAGCAGTGCTTTCATTTTACATATGTTATTTATTTTCTCTAATTCTTATTTCTGTTATGTAATTGAGAATCTTTGTTGAGATAATTTCCTGTCATTGATATTTTTACATTTTTTCGCAGCTCCTGTGTTGGAATCCTAAATAAGAAGGGTCTCCTTTGTATATATTTCAACGGTGGTCGTGAATCTTCCTCGACCTTCGGAAAAGCGATAAGAGAGGATTCCATAGCTGAAGGACACGTTGCAAGACTTGACCCGTGAATTGTTGGTTGCAATTTGACCAGAGGTACCGCGGAGGTTGTCTTCGCGGCTGGAAAGGCCTTCCCAAGAACAGCACTGAACCGACTTGCCTCGCTCGTGGAATTCGTGTATCCATGGCACTGCCAATTCAGTGTCGTCAGTGCTTTGAAAGTGTAAAAGCTGCTAAATAAGTGTATTAATCTAAGTGCGATCTTCAGTGTTAAGTTTGTGAATGGCGGTGCAGGAATCAGGCATCTGAATCTTGGAGGACTTCTTTCAAGGTATGTTCATCCTATTCTTTCTTTACATTCTCACGCTCTCATTTAATTGGTATCATAGATCTTTATTAACAGCTACACTAATGGATCAATTGCCATTAAGCAAATTTAAAATGCTGCTCCTCATATGCCTCTTTATTGCATAAGAAAATATACTCGAGGCAATCCTGATGGTTGTCATGCTCACCACTTTGAGCCAGGTGCGGATCTCAAAACTTGCCTAAGAGGAACGTAGTTATTTCAATATAATCCTACATCTCTTCCTTGAAACACATTAAATTGAGTGCAGATATTCATGCATTTAATGTTTTATACGCTGCTTTTGATATAACTTATTCTCGATTCCGTCCATATTCCATTTACCACTAAAGAAGCAGGTAATTGGTAAATCAGGATGAAGGGCGGGTCCAAAAACGGGGGAGGCATTTGAGACGATTTTGATATGAATTCATTTCTGATTGGATATTGACATGCCTTTTTGTCAGGGAATAGATGTAAGATTCCATAAAGTGTGAGGGGAAGTAAAATGTCTAGTTCTGAGGACCCTAACCTATTTGGTCCCCTCTTTGACTATAAAGTAAAGCACTCAAAGTCGTCATAATCAGATATTTACTGTACATTGAACATCTGCACCAACATGGAATATTATTACCAAATATGTTCGATATGAAATTGCAGAGAAAAGTTTCTGAAACAACTAATTTGGGAATACTTTAATATCCTGATTCACTATTTCATCCATAGCACCTCATCGAGCTCCTTACTCCTCGGGGTTACGAAAGACTGGTCTGGAAGTTTATTCTTGCTCATGTTAATAGCATTCATCATTGATCAATAGTTGATCTAAAAATTAAGTCTTTCTGTTCCTTTTCCTTTTCTTATCCGCAGTCCTTCTAAAGGTGATACTAATACTTATCTTAATACTACTAATAATCCTTTTAAACTCAGCCTTGAGTCAAGTTGATCCAATTGGCGGCTTGATATTAACGTAAACTGCGCATCTATGGCTCTCTCTTGTTCAACTTATGCAAATACCATATTACATTCCAGGTTATCCTTTACGTTATAATAAATACTTGAATTTTAATTTCAACCCTAGATTATCCGTCAAATATCACTTTCTACATTCAATTGTAAAGTTTAACAGGATGCAAAGTTTGGCAAGAGATGACCTTGAGGCGATGTCTAACGCGGGTCTCAAAGTTAGCTCACATTTCTTTTATTCTAACTTTTCTTAAATAATTCTGCACGATTTAGTTCATTTTGTTTTGTTAGACGACAGTTTTTTTGGCTGATGATGCTCCTTAGGTGGGATTGGGTCCATTTGAGATCAGATTTCAGCCTTTTACGAGGGTTGAATGAAAAGTAATGTCTCCAACTTCGTGACTTGGGCTTCGGTGGAAATAATTTAATCAATATAACGCAGAAATGATCCAAATAATGTGCTCTTCACTAACCGGTATTCACTTTTATACATAATTACCAGATAATGGTATAAACTTATGTCAGTTATGATCAAGTTTTCTTAAACCATCTCTTAAAGAGTCGATCCTCCACAACCGGCTTCTCACAGTTCTCTGAAATTATTTATCAGTTGCTTAGTGATGTGCCGGCAGATCTTCTTTAATTATCAGGAACAGATGGAGGTCAGCCAAATCTGGGCAGCATGGTCTATGTATCTCCAAATTTCTATTGTATTGACACGTAAAATGGTGGTGCTGGGGTTTAGAGACTGAAGTTCATCCTCCATGCTTCGTTGCAAGAACACCTTGACGGAGCAGATGATGTCATGATTCTAGATACAACGAGTACGAACTCAAAGAGATATTGACTGAGCGTTTAAAAGGAGTAATCCCCAGGACAGACAGTTATCGTTTTTTGCTCATGATTAGGAAAAAAGAGACTAGAGTTTGGTGCTGGCGTTCATTCTCTCTACTATACGCCGCTGGCTTCTAGCGAAGTAAAAGTTAAAATGAAATTATCAAAATATTCTCACCATCTCTATTCCGGACTGATTGGGAAAGCAGCTGATTTTGTTATTGCGGTAAAAAATGCTCGCGATCTATTTGAGAAAACGAAAAAGCGTTACAAGGAAATAATTTTCTGAATGGATAGTTAGTTAATTTTATCCGTTCTTATGTGAATACGTAGAGAAGTCGGAGAGACAGACTGTAGACTTAGATATGAAGGCCGGTATCGATATACGTCCGCCACACGCCAACGGCAATTTGTAGAATTTGTAATGAGTGAATTTAAATATAAATCTCCATCACGGATATTTGCTGTACGAACATCAGGCTGTTAGAATCTGTGTCAAAACCATAGTCATTTCCATCAACTAAATTATCAATATTATCATTAACTGGATCTATAAATAATTGGACTAATAAAAATTAAATAAATGAATTTTTAGTAATTGCTTATATCATATTAACAGATCCAGATTCTGTATCTTAAAGTTGACTTCGAGTTTTCTTCCATTGTTATTGTGTGTTTGTCGAAAAACTTTCTAGTCACCGCTAAAAATTATCATGTTACAACATTTTTTCCAATGCATTCTTATTGTGTCCTTAAAATAGTGGTGAGACTATCCAATAGCCTTCTTTCGATTCTATATAAAAATTCAGCCAATAATATTCATTGCGAACTTTAAATAGATTTCATGTTTTTCTAAATCTTTTCTAACAATTTGATACATTTTAAGCTCCTTTAGCTTCATGGAATCACCATGTATTATGTATATATTACTATGCAGATTGAGCAATGATCCTTACCACTATTTGTATTACAGTATGTAAGTAAAGAATTTTATTAATTAATTTCGTTCGTCTAATTCCGTCATTAATTTGTCGATTTCGTTTCTAAATTTTCGTATGGACCCAACATCAGTGCCTCCAAACTAATTTGCCGCAACAAAGCTGCGTTACGAAACTCCTATAGATGTTAACAAAAATATTTAAACCACATTCTGTGATTTCTTAATCTTTAATCTTAATTTCTTCTAAAACTTACATAAGTATGGTTTAATTTTCCGTAAATTTGGAGTCGATAAATTTGTGTACCGTGAGAAAAAAAGTTGGCAAGCACTGATTTAGGGCAAAAATATTTCTCTTACTCATAGAATAATTATATAGATTCTGTCGCTTACGGTACCGCTTTGCATTTCTAAATAAATTTTATTCTCTGTACCGTCTAATCCTTGTATACACATTCGCCTCGTACCCTTTAATTAGCTAAACTAAGTAGTTAATCAGAAGCTCATTCAACTAATTATTCCAGATTTATTTTCATCTCTAACTCCCTTAGGAACCAATCACACTCCTGATACATCATTTTGGTGATTCTGCCTCCATCAATTCTTTATCTATGTCCAAAAAACTCACTTGAAACATCACTTTCAAACTTCTCTCGCTGTCTCTGATTTAACCACATTTATTTATAATCCAGTAACTACGTAGTTTTTGTCTAATTTATTAATATTCATATATACCTGTTATAGACTGTTATATTATATTGTGCGACTCCGAAGCTGTAACAAATCTTGCGATATAAGTGTTCCGATAGACTCAGATTGGATTATCTTCAGACAATAAGATGAAAAAACGCTATCAAAATGAACAAACATACCTTTTTCTCATGTTGGATAAACATTAGCAATTTTGTGACACTATTGAGCTCGTTATAAACTTTCAACCATCCGTTACGCAATTTACAGTAAAATTAAATGGCATTTTTGATGTAGAGAGGTGATTGAAGGACCTTCTCTACGCCAAAATTGTATCCACTATAACTACTGTAGATTGTTAAACGGTTATTTAAAAATCTACAACAAAGTTACCAATTTTTACCCAATATTAATCCATTCTTCCTATTTTAAGTAATACATGAAAGCTAGGTACTCATTGCGCTAGTACTTTCCATCGATTCCATTTCTGATCCCAAGATGGGATCAATTGCTCTGATTTCGTACTGCCTAAGAAAAAAAAAGAACTTGGAAAATCATCAGAAACCTTCCCCTGGGCCAAATTGCAACGGACGTGCAGCAAACATCACGACGGCTCCTCCCACTTCGTCTCTGCACTCCATCTTCCCTCTCTTCTTGCGGTATCTCCCGAGTCTCCATCAGTATAAGACCTCGATGTCACAACTAACTAACACAGTCCACAACTACCTGTTACACCGATTTATGTCCTTTATCTATTTTCTGATCTTATTTTGACTCCCGCTTCCGCATTTGAAATATATCTTTAATCAATATTTCTCAATCTTGTTCATGATAGTGTTAATATGAAAGCTACTGGAGCGTGAATGATACTAAGTGCTGAGCTTCATATTTTTTAATCCTCATTCGATGGTATCAAAATTATTCCTTTTGACAAGAGTCCTCAAAGTTACAAAAACTTTCCAATTGAAGGTATTTTGTTGACTAGACTGCGTCATGTTTCATCAATAAAATAGAAAATTAAGAAGATTAGCTCTAATCTCAAAATCTGCTTCAGAGTTAGTACTTCTTAATCCTTTAACGCATGTTATGATACTTTCTTTTATAATCTGATCATCGGCGATAGTAAAAATTAGTGAATCATTCGTGAAATATTGGATGAACTTCGAAATCTACCGAATTCTTCTTCTTTGCCTACATACAGGGTCATTTTTCTGCACTTTTTATGGACTTATTACACTCTTCCGTTCCAACTTAAGGAAGAGAGCAATGTAAAACTTCCTCATTCCTCTCGTTGCCTTTCCAACACTTATTTCCTCTCTCCGGAGTTTTCAGTACGTAATAGTTGAGCCTCAAATTGGCCTTCGGATTGAATAATTCTTAAATTTCTGCATTATTTTTTTGCTCCTCCAATATCTAAATTTACTGTAAATCCTTTATTGTCTTCCAAATACTGGGACGACCTCATTCAATCATAATTAGTACGGTTTTTCTTTTCTTTAATTGGAAGAATTGAGCATCAACTACCTTATTAACTGCAATTCTCTTTAGAGAACTGTACTACTTTTTTCACGTTGTTAAACTACCAAATTATAATTATTTGCGGGTAAGTTAGATACTTAATTTAATTCTCTATTAATTTACGCCTTTGGGCAATAGTTTACTCACAATCAGGGCTACGTTTTTTCCATCTTTATTTTGTGAAAAAAAAATTACCTCATTACTTAAAATTAAACTCTCCAAAGAGTAAAAGAGCATGAAGTATTCATGCATTAAGTTTTTTCACGTAATAGCGAATCTGAAGAACATCAGAGTAAATATTTAAACGTCAAGAGTACAACTGCTGGAATTTAGATTTGGCTGTTTATTTATGCTTTGAACTCATTCAGACATTTCCGCAAGTTGCTGACAATTTGGTGACAAAGAAATTTGAAGGCTAAGTCAACCTGAAGCAATTTTTTTCAAGGGTTAAAAGTAAAAAGGAACTGAAACCTTTTCCAGTCAAAACACTTTCTTGACGATTTCTTAGTTGCTTGATTTACACTTTGACAACGTTTTCAAATTCTTTCAAAAACCTTTATACCTTTGGGACTTTGACTGGTGTTTAACTTTGTGAAACTGTTTCCATGGAGATTCGTTTTTTAAACACACCTCAATTTTACACATTTTTTTACCTCAGTGTAGTTTTCATATAGTGTGAAACTGTGTTTTAAACCTTATTCATTTTTTACCTTCTTCATTTACAGTGGTACTCAATTCACTTTTTTGCATTTTAATTTCGCCACTGTTACCATTTGGGCTTTTAATTCCATTTTAGCTATTGGTCTTGCAAAGCTCTCCATTCCTTTTTCTTTTAACCCTTTAAAATATCTTTGAAGGTAAGTGAAGCTCTTGATCTCTTTCCAACTGAATCGTCACCAAGATACGAAAACAGCTTAAGTTGTCCTTGCTATTTATCAGTAAGTATCTTTAGTCACGATTGAGTTCCGTAATGAATTCGACGCATACAGATCTCAAATGTTACGCGAATCACGCTAAAAATAATCCTACAGAATTCAGATCATTTGTTTAAAAGTCAAGAGGTAAGCGAACTCGAGAAAGCAAATATTCCTAGCTAGTCACTTCATAAAATGTTTCATATCAGACGAAGGTCGCATCTTTTACACTATATTCAAAATGCAAAGTTCAAAATAAATGAGTCAGTTAATAGGAGCCTCTAACTTGAGGTCGATGGTAAGAAATGCAATGACACTGCCTGCTTTCGCCATATCCATGCTTATGTATGATCTTGCTCCTCTCCTCTTCTTATAACATCCATCTATTTACGCAATAACTTTCGTGTGCGTCCTCTTTCCTCACATATTCCAAGATAACCTAATAACTCTCCTTATACTCCTTTTTCGAAAAAAAAGAATTTAAATTTGAACCTTACGTTAGTGAATTTCTGTTAGATATGTTTCGAAATGAAAAAAAATTTATCGATCCTTAATCATAATTTCCGAATCAGTTATTTCGAGTGAAAAATATCAAACTGAAGTCGTTTGTCTTGGTCTCATAGATAGTAAATTATTAAATAAATCTTATAATATGTACTAAACAAAGATATGATAGTAAAACCGTGCAGTATATTCGTGGTTTTGCTCCGTCAAGATATGAAGAATAATGACATCTCAGAGAACACTGCATAGATTTCCTGGCTCAATTTTATTGCTTTTAGTTGAGAGCATTAAGAGAAAGTCCCTTCTTAACATAAGAATAGACTTTCAGGATTTGGAGATATTTTCTTGGTCAAAATATCCTCCTGTGCCTTTTCAAATGGATCTGCTAGCAGAAGATTCAGCTCGATGCCTGGTTTGAACTGCAACTCCCCCACTGCTAACCACTGAGAAGCCTTGGAGTAATACTGGAGCTTACTAGATGAGAGGGAGTGAATAAAAGATACAAGTTTGTTTTTACTGCATCGAAAGAGAAATGCAAAATATTCCATTCATCAAGATATGGTAAAATTAATGTCAAATGAAAGACTCTGATTGAGTAGACATGCAAAAACTTCAGATATACATAAAAGAAATTAATTCAAGATGATAGATACTCACTCTTAGTAGCTAACAAAATCATAAAATTGTCAAAAAATTGGAAAACAGTCAAGATTTTCTTCTTGCTTAACCCTCTTAGGAATTTCGTTCTTCCTGCTGTTTTGCCATCAAAATACAGCAAGTCTAACTTTTACATGATGCCTTAAATCCCTTATTAGAAGGCCTGGAATGGTGGGAGTTTGATTTAATTGCAGGAATTAGATTGATATAGTAGTATACTAGATCTTAAAGTGGCAACCATCACTTCATCTATACAATTAAAAGCCCTTAAATCCTTCAGTGCTGTGGTCATTTCAAGTATTTTAATCTCTAAGTTCCGTAAACTCACAGTACTTTATGTTGAAGTAATTTAAGAAATAAATTCTTGAATCGTACGTTGCTGGTTTGTGTTGAATAGCGATGTTAAAATTGATCGCCTAACAGCCTTTCTAATTCAATCAAACATTTTATCACTTTCAATTGATGCAAAGCTAATAAGCAAAGCAATACATTATTTGCAGATTTCTCTTATTTTAAAGCAATTAATCCTGATACAGTAACCAATAAAAATACCATGTTCCAATCACTTTGAATGTTGTTTTTCGAATCAGTTATTTCGAAATACGATTGGCTGTCCTTCTCCCGCCAGTGGTTTCACATTCCGAACTTTGAATTTTAGTATTTTGGAGGATCAGAAATGACTCGAGAGATGGCGACGAGGTCTTCGATGCGTAGGAGGGCACTTTTGATTGGCCGTCATCTGTTTGCCGATTCAAATTCCGCTCACAGATCGTCCTTCCTCCAAATTAGACGTACAAACCAGAATCCTGGTTTCCTCTCACCATTCCACCCTTAGTTTTTGTCGGATCATGGCGTTCTTATGCATCTCTTATTCGTAGCTTCGATTTCGCTTTCCTTCGGATTCTTTGGGAATCATTCAGTCTTTTTTCACTATCAAACTTCGCCCACAGACATTTTTAGGAAATCAGTCGTATACATTCAACTATGCCAAAGCATCCGAAAGAACAACCATAAGTGGCAAAAGATGGCAGGAATGGGACTCGGACACTGTTAATCCAATTTCTGGGTGTTTGTAGCATAAAACAAGCGAGAATTTTCGAGGAGATGGTCCAATTAGTTACTGCAGGCTCATTCTAGCTTATGGCTTTAGTGGAACGTATTAAAACCTGAAAAGATTTGAGTACCGCAAGCGACATATTCCAGTTTTAGTCAAATTAAATTTAAAATGTTACGGGCTTATCATTAATTTTGCTACAGTACTTTTTATTAGTTACAAGCGTCTATTTTGTTCTCAATTACTATCTGAATGCTTTTTGTCCGGATTTCAGCAATAGTTTGCTCATGGAAAAGTTTTATTTTTATGACCTCATATCAATTCTCAATCTCCTCTGTTAAATAAGCCGTTCTAATAGTGCGAATAAAATCAACCAACAGAATCTCGAACAAGTCGTTTCAATAATTCCTTTTTCCCCACGAATGATACGCAAAATTGGTTATATACGGAAGTAGTGACCTGGGTCATGCACAACTGCTGTAATCATTTACATTGGTGCCCGGCGAACTGCAACATGGCGTATGGCAGGTGGGATATATAATCAATATTCTTACGCATTACTTTGAGGATATACAGTGAGATAGCCGCATACAATAGACAAAAATATATATGATCTATGCCTTTTTGCGGTGTTACTGTATTAAAATTATAATTTCCCTAATGATTATACCATTCCTACAATAATTTGATACTTAGCTGTACAAACATTGAATTTACATCAAAATCTAAAACCGTATTAATTAGCAATAACCAAATCGTAATTACAGGAATTGAAAAAAATCAAAAATAAAGCATTATTAACAACTATTTCATCTTGCCCAAGGAAGTGTTATAAGGCGTACAAAAATTATTATTACATACTTTCATCGGTAGTAAAAGAACTGACAGAAGTAGACATTGGGTTATTTGCGTTAATTTGACCGATGCGATGCATATATTTTTATGGTAATCACTTTGCGGATTGAAATTAGGAAAATATTACTTAGAAAAATTCCACCTTTTTTTAAGCGTAAACATTCTCTTTGATGTCGGTAAGGATAATCGAAATGTATGGGAATTCTTATTTGGCATCGCATTCGCAACGAAGGACCCACTAATTAGCACCACATTGTTCTCCCCCCAATTGTCCCATCAGCTCTATTCCGTTCCTATTTTCCTAAGCTTTTGGTTCCATCTATTTCGAATCCGTGGCTCCATTGGGTCCATGAGAGAGAAACCCCTCCCCCTATCCCCCTCCTCCCCCTTCCCCCCTCTCTCCATATCCCCCTCCCCTATTTTAAGTCCGTACCTTGACTCCGCCTTCCTTCTCAACCTCATTCCCCCTTTTCAATTTTTTTGCGATTCTTTTGTTTTTATTTATAGCGACACTCCTCCCCTCTGTCGGAGACCCCTTTCTCACGGCCCCTTTCATCCGAGTCTCCCCTTCGCCTTTTGGGGGTGTGGTTTGCACTCGTTTTCGGGGAAGTCGCTCCAGGGAACAGTCCAAGTCTTTTTTTAAGAGTTGGGCAGAGGGAGGATTTAATGCAGGGGTGGCCATGTCGGGTTCTGCGCTCATGTACGTACCAAGAGTTTCTTCTTCCTCCCGCTGCTATCATTTGCGACCCGCCTATCATGGGTTCCCTACCAGGGGGTTCTCGAAAAAGTCACCAGAGGACTCTCATTGTCGTTCAGAAGGAGGTACTTTTAAGTACCATTGTCGCGAGCGTGAGGCAGTTGAGGTTTCCATTTTTAGTTGCCAGCAAAAATGCTACCCAACCACATCGCTCGGCTTTATTTCGTTCATGTTAAAAGGCAGAAATAAATAGTTAATCTCCTCAAGGATTACGCGGGGGGTCACCAGTCAAACTGTCTGCAAAGTCATTAGCGCGAAGAATGCATTAGTTGAATAAGCTTTCAATGGGGGATAGGGCGACTAGGCGAGATGATGATTGAGCTTCTTTGCTGTTGGTTTCATTACTGATGCAGAGCATTATAAGTAGAAATCCTTGTTGGAACAGCACAATGGGACTCTAGATGACTAGATGAGCACTTTTCCTACTATTCAATTAGGAACAGAAAGGACAAATTCATGTACTATTCCGTATCTTTCATACTGCACTAGGTTTAATTATATCGCAGCTATGAATAAGACTAAAACAAATTAAATGCAAGAGACACATTATCTCATCCTCTACCAAAATTCAAATAAAAATACTACATTCATAAACGTATGGTTGTTAAAACTAAATACTAATTACAAAATGGTAAGAGTATTTGATGAGACAGAATTAGTTATCTCATTTGAAAAGAGCCCTCGGTAGTTATAAATTTGTCGTCGACGCAAGTCCTTGCGAATACAGCTCTCTTACTGCATATTTGGGTGAGGCGCCAATTATAAGGTGATTTTTAGATCGGTTTTTAATCAGAAAATTAAAATCATTTATTTAAGAAATGTTAATTCTAATAAAATGAAACCGAATTGTCGTTGCGAAGACTCCTAGGAGTGGTAGGAAATCGATTCGTCCTATGCAAAATCTGCATGCAAAAACAATTAGCATTCGCAAAAATTTAAATGGGTTTGAAATGAGAGATTGAGGATCCAAGTTCCAAAGTATTTCGGGAAAATTTATTATTCATTTTCATTTTCTTAAGAAATTTGAGCGTGTGAAAATGATGCATGCATACATTCTATATTTGTGCATAAATTTCATTTGTTGAAAAATACAGCGTATGGTTTCCATGTAAGAGATTCATTATTTGGCATAATAAGATAGATGTAATTCTGTGGACGACACAATCCCGTGGAATGCATTTTTAGCCTGTTTTCTCATTTGCTAGTCTATTATAACAAATTGCCTTGCCAAAATCCATTTTGCAAGCAGAATCCGGCTGCAAGGGCACTGTTAAACACATCCTAAATTGAACTGTTTTCTTTTTAATCTTTGATCATATTATAACCCAAACTTCCTAACACTACGCCCTTGCCTTTTTTCACTCCTTGTTTAACTTTGGGTTTAAAGCGCACGCATCCTCGTGATAAGTTAAATTTCATCTTGAAGTTCTTTTTCACACCTTACTGTTTATGATTTTTTAGAAGATATAACATACGAGCCACTTTTCAGTGTGTAGCAGGGATTCCATGCACGGAAAGTGTACTTTCCTCATTCGTTACTTATTACTAATTGCTCTTTATCGTTCGTTGAAAAATCCTAAAACGAATAGTCTAAACCAAGCTCTAATATTTTATCAAAGTGTACTAATTAAACTCACAATTAATCCTTTAAAACATAATAAAGAAATATGAATAAATAAATAAGATGTCTAAAAGTTTTGTCTATGAAGTCTTGCGTCATAAAAGTCCACCAAGATAAAGCAAAATCTGTATATTATATATTCCGTAATCTCATGATTCATTCAGTGCGTACTCAGATTTTCTGTCGCTCCATTCACCCCTTAGATTGAGTAGTATTTCATCAATCCATCTAAAGATTGAACAAAGTTCCATTCAAGGCATCCTCATCCCCATTTCGCCCCCACTCCCTCCCTTTTTCTGCCTCAGTTCGCCACACCCCCTCATTCTCTTCTCAATCGAGCATTCTTTGGATCCCTCATCTATGAGACTCCCCAAACTGAGAGCCTCTCTGGATTCAGCCGATAGTTTTCCGTCTTAACAATTGCATTTTCAAAGGGTTGCAGATTATGAAGCTCAATGTTGAAGGACAAGAGAGGGATATTTTTTGGAAAGTACAAGAGAAAGAACTGTACCTAAATCAGCGCTCAAAATTGGAACTTTGTGCACTAAATTCGAAGATGAATACTAGTGTGACTTCTTATTTCGTTTAGGAATTCTTCCACATCCATGTAAATGATAGGATATATAACCCTATTGAAGTAGAATTTCATTACAACTTCTCTTCACAATGTAATTATTTTATTCAATTTCGCTTTTGTGTATTATATTTTTAAACTATTTAAGAAAAAAAACGATATGACAATTTGAGCCGAAATAACCAAAATCTATTACATCTGTTAGTAAGAAATTTTTAAATAAAGAGTATTTTTACGTTGCACCGTTAGTCCTAAAGTGCATGTCGTGGACAGCGTTTCTATGGAGAGGCGTAGGAACATTCTCGAACATTGACGAAAGTTAAAAAGATTCTAAATTCTACACGAGCAGGCTGATTGATTTTGAACGAAACATATTTCAGCTCTATATTTTATTACTATACATAATCACTGTTGCTTTTACTGTACCTTTTGTTTAACACCAGACAACAGGCAAAGAGAGTCCTCCTTAAATGGGAAACTGTATTGCTGTAGTATTTTACGCATAATTGTTCAAAGATTGTGAAGTGGAAGTTGAGACAAGAGTAAAAGTAAAAACAGTAGAAAGTATCGTACAGTACCGAGTTAAAATTAGCCTTTAAAGTAATTTATTTAAATCTCGCTGTATCGTGATGAATAAATAATCTACTCTAAAAACTTTAATTTGAAAAAAGGAATGTTGTTCCAGAATGTTTGTATTTTTTGAGAATATGTTTCTCGTACTTCTTGATTCCACATCTTTCTATTAATTATTATTTTTTCTAACAAGAGCATATTTCGTAAATTTAAACATACCTTAGGTTAGTAGAAATTTAAAAACGTAAAGTTATTGCATTCCCTGCCATGATTACTTGGAGAACCGTATCCCAATTGATATTTTCTGTGAGTAAATATTTCTTTTTCTTCGAGAGATTATTTCAGGCTATGTTCTCTAGAAGGGGGTACGCTTGGGGAAACTGGAGGCCCACGGCTCTGAATTAGAGGTTGATATACTTTCTCTAAGTTTTCAGCTTTTCTTTCTATTTTAAATTACCTTTATTCAAACTAAATTATACATTGGTATCGTTAATACGTTTTATGAGTCTTCATTGGTTTTAAGCTGTAACATAGTCATTCTGCTCCCAAACAATCCCTCCATTGAGTATTTTCGCTCCACTTCACCATTTTTTAGAAAAGTTTATTTACTTTCGATATACTTCTTTGGCTTTCCCTGATATCAACTCCTGTCGGTGAATTGTGAATTTTTCCCTCAATTGAACTTAAGACACCCAAACTCCACTGAAAACTAAAGCCTTAATAATTACCAATGACCAAAGTCTCAATTGTGTAAAAAGAATTCTCGGGTTTCCAACCAAGTAAGATTATGTAAGTATTATGTTTTAATTATGAAGTAATCAATGTTGCTTGGTTGGAAACCAGAGAATCCTCCTTACGCATCATCCATCGGGAAAGTTTAAGATCACTATAAAGTCTATTATTTGAAATTGTAACAACTGAAATAAAACGTATTTAGCAATTATACCCCTATCCCAAGGTGAAGTTGAAGCACCAAAAATTTGCAATACTTACATCGGTATGACCACTCTGATTAGTTTCCTAAATATTTGAGTTTCAAATCTAGATTAGCGTTATCTTAACTTCAACTCTTGATTATAAAAGTCTCAACAATCTCAAGCGCAAAAGAATGACATTTTAAAATTTTCTTTTCGTGATCGACAATGTACGCCTTCTGGAAACTTTTGGAGGCCCATGTCTGATGTACAGAAATTGATGTATTCTAACGCATACATAAGATATTATCTGCGGATCAGGAGTATACTGAGAAGAGTGTGACGGATTTCAAGTCAGCTCTTATGCAATCGAATAATAATATCCCGAGATCCTGGTATTTTACGACAGCGGAGGTCACGATCCAAAATTATCCCCGGAATAGAAGAGAGTAGCGGCGACATCTTATTTGCCAAAGAGAAAATTCGAGATGGGCCAATCCCAAAGTCACGGAATAAAGTGATCCATCGGAATAATCATTTGGAAGAGTAAACAGGCGGATGTTCGAATCCTTCTTGGATATCCCAGCGGCTCTTTTTTCACACAGAATTAAGACTTTTTAAAAGCTGCTTATTCATTCCTTTGTTCACTTTTATGGGAAATATGATAGCAACAGTGGGTCCTTGAAGTGTATCCTTAAAAATAAGCACTAATTGGTACATAATAATAATTACCGTTATAATTAACAATAGTTATGCAATTAAGTCCCCAAAGAATTATTCGATCACGAAGTTAACGTAAGCAGTGCTAGCAAATGATCTGGAGATTGTAATCAAATTTCGAAGCTCTGCTGAAATATCGAAAAAGATGGTAATAATTGTGCTAAAGAATGATTGGAAAGGAATGAAGTAAGATAGCGAGGAAAATAATTCAATAGGTTTATGTATAAGCAAATTCTGAACTTGGCAATCGACTGAAGGAGCAATTGTGAGTGTAAAAATTATCATAAAAATTAGTATACATCTGGAAAAGACGTGTTTAAAAGCTGACAAGTCTTATGTCACATAAAAACATTAAGCCTATCACTCTGTACACGTATATTGCGAATGAATATCATTGGTAGACCTCATTGACGCATTTAGTGGTGAAGTACTCTTTTGAATAAGATGGTCAGAAATCAAGTATTAATGTGCGATAGGGGAATTCACAGCAAATAAGATTTAAAAATATCCATTTCAATTTATAAAGCATTTTGAATATTTATTACTTAGATAAGGATAGATATTCTCCTCTAATTAGATTACCGAAGGTATCTCTCGTGTAAAGAGGATGTCTCTCCTGCAATTATTCTCTGATATGATTCTTGAATTTGTATTAGTCCAAAGGACAATTCCTTTTACCCCTTCTGTCATTTCATTGTGTGGGGAAAGAATTGATTCAATTTATTTTGGGACCCTATCGTCCTACTCTGTATATGCTATGCTTCTTACATATGGTACATTCAAAGCTATTAAATGCAAGAAAGAGGAAGAAAGCAGTTTTAAATGAATAGGAGTAAGATATGGAAAAGCCCTATGGATAAATGGAGCCGAAAAAGTCTTAGGGTAGCAGGAACTCGACCTAATACAACCACCTTTCCAGGTGAGTACCCGATTTAATTAAATCACGTTCACTGTTATCATGGTTTTTGCAGTTCATCTTACCTTCGAAATCGGATTTTAGTTCAACTGACGTAATTTGCTTCGATAATTTACAATTTTTTATTTAAAATATTTCTTCTGTTCATTTCGCTTTTATGATTGGGACACGCAATTTTGTGATTCTGATGTATGTATCAACTTGCTGAAGTCCCGTTGATTCTCAACGGGGAAGAGAGAGTGGATTGATCTCGAGTTGTCGGTCGAGCAATGAGTAAATACACTTTATTATACACAACTAAAATCCCAAGCTATTCTTACTATGCAGAAAAATCCATGTGCTCGGATTCAACAAAGGAATTGGTCGTCAGGGGAACTGGTTGTTTACAACCTCAAAATGTTAGAAAATGTTCTCGCTTCTTTTGTGAAGACTTAAAATTTCAATTAAAAAAATTTCCACGACCAAAATATGAATATTTAATCAATTTCCGTTCTTTTGGTGTTTGTTTCGGCTCTGCACGACTACACCTTCTAATTTAATTCTTCAAAAGAAATAGAGCCTGCAACCGGTAAAAAGGAGGTTTACATGTATTTCTTATGTAAATTTATCTGAGCGATCTCTGTTCAAACCCAGAAAATTATGGAATAAGATTGCAACAGTTCTTCCTTCCTGATCCCAAATAACACTAATGCTTAGCTGGACACAAATCGAGCAAACGGATTGGGCTCCAATCGAAGACAAACACGCAACGAACCTACAGATTTATGCTTTATCTAATAACATCCTCCCTCTAAATCTAACTTCCCTCATCAGTGAGCTGGTTACCTTTGAATACTAGCTACCTTAAAGTATAAAAGGGGGAGAAGGTGAAAAAAGGGGTAGGAGGTGGGAGTTAGAGACTAAAAAGGTATAGAGGAAGGGACGTCGTTATTGTAAGAAAGGACAGAGTTTATAAGCGGGGAGTGAGAAGGGAAAAGAGGCTCGTTTATTAGAGAATATTTAGAAGAAAAGGTATGTTTGTCTGAGAATTTCGTGTTGCTATAAGAAATTGAGTCGGTGGCCTTTGGTGGCGATTTGGAGGATTTCTGGGACAAAATCTGAGGAGTAATTGATCTCGAAGTGTGTTGAAGAAGTGTTTTGAGAAGTGGGAGACAGAGGAGTTATTTTAAAAGCATCTGAAATGTTCCTTGGTTCTAGTGGAAAAGCCTAGTCATTGCATTTTAATATGCAAATACCTGCTTTATCTAGGGGATCGTGTTTATAATTTCCGTTACAGAGAATTTTGCCTAAGTTGAGAGGAGTTCTGAAAGAAGACTTAAATTCATCTTTGGGGAGAAGATAGGACAATTGAGGCGATATAAAATTGATCAAATTGAATTTAACCCGTTCTATTAAGTTTCTCATAATGATATTTACTGAGACTACTTGGATTCTTGGTATTCTTCTTTTTAATGACTTAGCATAGTATTTAATAATGATATTATTAATCAAATTACAACTGCGCTCCTTTAACAGTATCAAAAGCAAAAGCAGGTTTACGGATAACAATGTTCCTTGACATTATAGAACACTGAAAATGCATTGATATTTTCTCCGCAATCTGCATCACCCTCATGCATGACATTTCAATTAAATACCTAAGACACCTTATTCCTTTAGTAGATACACTGTATCGACTTGTACCGGCATGAATATTTTTCCTTTTTTGCAGAATATGATAGTATAACATAGCAGCGTTTGCTTGTCAACCATTTAACTTAAGAAAAATATTTATAATTAGTACTGTTTAGTCCTATTTTATGCTTCCTCAAACAAAAAATTATAATTGATTAATTCATTCCATATTTATTCTCACGGAATTTACAACGTTTTTCTTAATTTACCTAAATCTCAAATGACGAAGCATTTCCAAATTAATTGATTTTTTTATGGTCATATTTTTCCACAGGAATATTTTGCTGAATTACGATCTCTAGCCTCGGTATTTGATGCACTCAATATTGACTAAATTTCAAAATTTTCCAGAATTGCGTGTTGATGTGATGGATTATTTTAATCCATTCTGGAATACATCTATTTCTGCATCGGTAAATTCCTTAGACTTAATGGTAGATTAGGATATCAGGATATGGCAACCTAAATTGAGTGCTGAATTGATACAGTGATGGGAGTATAAATTAGAATATTAAGGTATTCATATCATGCAGTATGTGTTGAGAGATAGAGCTGTTCTAGCTTACATATGGCAATAAACTGTATATTAGTCTTCTAATACTTAATGGAGAAATGTATCTTTCAATTACTCCTGTCCCAGTCAGTTCATGGTTGGCGTTATGTGAATGCTTCTGTGGTTTGAGTGATATCGAATAAATGCATATTAATCAGTCCTTATTTGATGTTCAAGTCAATGAACTCCTACTTCCTTCTTATTGAAGTAAATTCTTATGTTTTTAACTTTCTCGAACGCTTACCATTACAATTACTATAGGATTTTAGGAAAACTAGAAATGTCAGTCTTTAGGCTACGTAACATGCTTAAATCTTTCTCCGAGGTTTTCCGTTGCTAATAGTGGGAGGTTCAAAAACCCACCGACCTTTGTTCTGGCAACACTACATATATGAACGGCTAGAGAGAGTGGGAACTTTCAATCGATACTTAGCTCTTGAAATTTTTCTTTCACTGCAGAGGATTAACTAATGATTGTTCTACTTAAACATTAATCCTTTTTACTAGCTTGTCTTTTACTCTTAAATAAAAATATGTGGTATCTCATTCAAGCATTCGACCAACTTTTTTTGGTCTCTTTCTTTTTTTAGAGCCATTTATTGCACATCTAGAAAATAAATTCTACGTCATTTCTTTAGGCAGTGTTTGGGATAGGAAAATATTAATGTATGATAAGAAATGTTAGAGAAATATTTTGAATAAAAAGGGAAATTTGCACGATTACACCAAACAGCCAGATGCATATAATTTTGAGGAAATTTATAGAAGAATTTTGCTACATAATTAAGTGATTATTTATTGTATATAATAAAGCAGCTAAAAAGAAACAAGTACGTTAAATTTTACTTAATCATAGCTCTTTTTATAAACCTTTTGTCTATTTTCATCCAACCCATCCGTTTAACGTTTTATATCTTTCTTTATACTTGATTTGCAACTAGACTAAAAATCTTCTTAACACTGAAATTATCAACTCTCTCTTTCTTTTGTTTTGCTGTTCACGCTTTTTGTTTCACCTATTCCAAAAATGGAGGGGACACAAAGTACCAGGACACCCGGATAAAGAAACACCGACAAATTAGTAAGATAACGCCTTCACAGTTACGCGCGCCAAAGAACTTCTCGACCACCCATGGGTCCCCCACCCCTCTTCTACGAGCGCTATCTAGGGTCGGAATCTAGTAATCACGGTAATACTAGAGATAGAAACAGACGTCATTGAGATCCGGCTCAATATATGTCTAGGAGAAGATCTGCCCCATTAAAAAAGCCTCTCTAATAATGAGTTGCGGTATGTATAGTTCTTTCTCTTATCCCCAGATGTCATCTCGCACAAAGGATACCCTCTTCGTAGTCGGCACCGGAACAAACAAGTGAGCAACATCAGGCGTTCCACCTGTCCTTAAAAGTCCCTTTTCATGACAACGGAAGTTGGAAATAAGGGCCATCTCGGTGAAAATTAGACAATGGGCAAAGATATAGCCGAGGAACAGAAAGGGTCCTTTTCTTTTAATCGAACGATCTTCGTTTGTTTTTTGAATTATTTCGCCCTCCCTTTGGTGGCCTAAGGAAGCGAATATCAGATGGCGCGCATTTCAACGCTCTTCGATACACGTTCGATATTTCAGTCTATTAGCGAAGAATTCCGTCGTCGGGCGATTCCCATCGCATTTTTCCGTTGGCGATTTTCCACCAAATCGGCTTCCAAATGTATCGGCTTCACTTGCGTCTGTTTGAGAGAACATCTGCTTCAGATACATTTGCCTCCGTCTCTTGAATCACGTGGGAGGATGGATCTTCACATATATCACTGCAAATGGATTTTTCATCTAAATTTTGAAGGACTATGTTGTTCCCTTGCGAAAAATAATCTCTTCGTGAATTGCGAGGATTTTTGCAAGGATTTCTGCAAGAGAAATCTACTGCCAATTCTGTCTTGAGGTGCTGAAAATTTACAGCCAATGGCGGAAGCGTGGCCGAGATTTGTTTCATAAATTTGCTAAGAGTTTAAGAGAGAATAACGAAGACAAAATAAATGAAAAACTGCGGATTAACCAAAATACGCTGAATTTAAGGTACAAAGAAAGAAAGACTAGGACTGGCGATGTTGACTATCTCATCGCCAAAGATTTACTGTAAACATGCGATCATAATAAGGAAAATTCCACGGAATATAGAGTTCTGACCTCTGTGAACAATCAACTGAATACATTTTTATTTAAATTACTTCTTAAAAATACAGTCATATACTGTATCCAATTATCTAAGGCAAGGTTCCCCAACCTTTTTCTGTAATGAAACACTCCGAAAACCTGGGAAGTTTAACGGAACACTAAGCTTATATTTAGGTTAGGTAACTTGTAAAATAAAAAAAAAATCATTTAATTACAACAAATGATTTATTTGGTAATTATTTTTAATTATAGAACTATAATATTGTAATAAAAACTTAAAATATGAATCAATAAAGCATTTAATGTATTTTATTCTCCAATTCTCCATTGACACTCCAAATTGTCGCGGAACACCTATTCAGGTTCAGCGGAACATAGTTTGGGAAATTCTGATCTAGAAACGTTTCTTCTCTGAGTGGCTTTTATCCTCATGAAGACAGAAGTAACTACGCTTAAGCAATGTCTGAATTTTTGGGCACCGGATAGCAATGTGGATTTGGTGAAGCGGTTCCGGGTTCGATTACCGGTGGGAGCCCACGTGCGAAATGACCAAAACTGTTAAAGGACTTTTAACAATACTGTATACATTCTCTCACTTATAAATTTTGTTTATAAATAACACATACCCTTTACTGAAGCAATCGGAATTTACTACGCTGCTCTATATAAGCTTTAGCCGCCTTTCGCTACATTTTTAAGGTCCTACTTTCTTTGGAAAATCTCCCCCGAAACATCGGATGTGTTGTGTGGGAGTTTTCCCTTGGGGACGGGTAGTTGAGAGACCCGTTATCAGATGGCTCTGGTGGCCGTGACTCACCCCGTCCTCTGGGGGGTAGCGGAAGCTGCAGAGGGTCGATTGCGGCTTTCGGGGATTTGCCATTCGCTCTGCTGTCTGCGTTCTTATGGACTTCCGCTGGGGGGCAGATGAACCGATCCGATTCTATTAAATATAGACACTTGACTTTGGAATCCTGTGTCTGTCCCATGGGGTCCATTCTTGCGGGGCTTTAGGAGATGAATTCCCTTTACCATGGAGTTGAGGTGGACATGCAATCTGTTTGTGGATCCCCCCTCACATTGCGATAATCAGGAGCATACGGAGGAGGCTTAAGATTGGGACCGCATGGAAATCGCAGGAGCGGACGTCCGAATCGAGGGAAGGATTAAGGGTGGTCACTCTGCATTAATATCCACTCTACCTGAAAGGGGTTGGACCCGAATCCGCGAGACATTTTCAAACTCTCCCTTCAAACTCGAAGTACAATTAACACCCCAAAGTTCTTAGTGCAATGAGACTAGTGGTTAATCGTTATTAATCTAAAGAAGAGAACGTAAGCTTTGATAAGTTTCTCAGTGTGAGATTTTGTATAGATTTTTCCCGTTAGAAATATGTTACTTTTATGAAAAGATTTTTCGGAAGTAAGGAAACAATGGATGGAAGAAGGATTACTAAAATGGTCATTTTCCTGAAAAACATAAGCCTAAGACAAGTTTTTACTAACAAAACTCGTACACTATCCACTAGAATATTACACATGTGTTGAACGTCAAGCTATGTATAATATTCCTGTGGATTTTGGAAAAGTTTACTAAGTAAAGACTTTTAAAAATTAAATTGCACCAAGTATCGCTGAATGTTATTATTATTATTATTATTAAGGTATTAATTAAAGGCGAGATTGAGACTGAAAAGTCTCTTCTTCCATCTAACCTTTCGTCAATAGTATTATATACATACAAACTTGTGTATATGTGAATAGAAATAGAGAGGAAAACTCTAGAAGGAGTGGAAGTAATAAAAAACCTAAGGTGATATCTTAGGAAAAAAATATCCACAGCAGGAAAACACCCACGGAGAAGGGGGGTGTGAAAAACCTGCGCAAACCTACTGATATTAAAAGCTAAAAGATGTTAAAGAAAGCTTTTTATAACATGGAGATTACAAAAGCAATAGTATTATAACTAAATTACAAATTAATAATAAAAAAATCAGAAACAGGAAAAACTGCAATAGTAAACCATGAGGAAACAATTAATAAGACAAAACATAAGATAAAACATTGAGACGAAATTACAAAAAAATGATAATAAAATAAAAAATGAAATAAATTTATATCTAAATGTTATTCGTTTTACTAACTTAAGCCTATAGAAAGGAAAAGAAAGTGAATTGAAATAGAATTTGGGTTATTAATTCTCTGCTTCTTGAGTTGGAGGACTAAAGGCTCCAAAATGACCAGATTAAAATCCAGCGTGTCTTCGAAATGTTACCTTTTCATTTTGTTTGAGATTAACTTAGTAATTCACCTTGACTAAATCGCAGTATTTTGAGCAGCATAAATTTTACTCAATACTGAAATATTTAAAAGAATTTCGACCAACCATATATTTTTACATAAATTTCGCTACAGTACGCGTGAAGAGACACTCGTACCATTACATCATTACATTTATCGTGTGATAAATCTGCGAGTGCATGTAAAGGGAGAAGATGACCGAGAAGACATTATTAGGCTATATTGTTGATTTAGGAAATCGTTAATGTATGGCTAACGCATGGTTACTCCTGCATTATTTACGTTAGCAGTCATAGAGTTCAAAAATATGCTTTAATGAAATTTATCACTCAGATGAATTGCATTCTGTAATGTTGACGAGAAATCATCAGCCAAGTTCAGATGATACATTTTTTTGCAGCATGATGAGTTTTATAATTTTAATGAAGACTTGCTGCATCCGGTGATTGACTGCGATTGAAATGCGATGCAAAAATTGCGATGAAGTACATACATTTGACATGAAAAAGAGACGCTATAAATTTATAAACATTTTTCTCTCGCTGGAATAGTGGCAAAGATATTATGCAGAGATATGTTATGCAGAGTTTAGTTTAATAATAATTACTCAGGAAAGACTTAAAACTTACATTAGAGGGGTAATTTAGCCTCTCAGCTACCGTTTCAAAGTTCAACTTTAAAACAGTGCAGTGAGGCAAAATTAAAAAGCTTTGTAAACTCATTTTCACGTATCATACGCAATATGAATGATTTGTATTTTATCGCTTCTTGTTTACCCTCCCTTCCATGTATTGATTTAAATTTCAATATTGGAGGAGGAAAGGGACAGTTAAAGAACCGAAACTTAATTCCTCGGAATTTAACCAGATATTATCCAATGCTAACGATTTTATTCATGTGCAAGATTATTTTTCAAAATTATGCCTCTAAATTGTAATTTTATCAATCTTAATGAGAATTTAAACAGATAAGAATGTGATTATAAATTATCATGAGAAATTTTTATGATTATTTTTTTTTATTGTTATAATTTTACTTTTGGTTCATTTTGGCTCTTGAAATCATTATTTTTCTTTCGCTTGGTTGAAATTTTAATTTTTTGGAAGACGGTTTTCCATGTGATATTTTCCATTCCTCTCATGAGCTTATGTCTTGAGCATTCCAATTCAATTCCATTCCAATTCCAATTAAGGTATCGAAGTGCCGATATTTTTTCATTCCAACCACGTTTAGGGGGCTTAACCTTGTGTAGATTAACAATAAACAAGTTTTCAGCTTTGTGCTTGTTAAAACTAAAGACCAAGAATCAGAAAAACTGCATCTAAATAAAATGTTATTTTTGAGATATTTAATCCTTACGTCAGTTTACTAAAGACAACGATGGTATAAAACAGATGGATTTTGGAGAATAACATGAGAATCACTCCATCACAATTATTTATAATACGAAAGAAAAAAATACTCGATAATAACTAAATATTAACAAATGATGGAAATGAAGTTTGACTTAGCACAGGAAAGCGTGCAACTTAACCCAAGGTTGTACAAGAAGAGTTAATTATATCTCTTCTTGTATAACTAAATATTAACTTTGGGTTAAGCCGTATACTTTCATGTGCAATGTCAAATCTTTATTTCCATTAAATATTACATGATATGTGGAATGAAAGGCCTTGGAAATATGTCTTAGCTGATAAATTCAATTTTTACTTTCTCCATATACGTAGTATAGAGAAAGAATTGTTTTCATGGAAAAAAATCTACTTCGAGAATTCAACGGAAATACATGTTTTGGGGTCCCTAGAACACGTTTTGACCATTTTTGGAATGATGTCTGTGTGTATGTGTGTGTGTGTCCTTGTGGGCTCTGTAACGTAAAAACTATTAATCGTACCAATACCAAACTTCATATATAGCATTGTCGTGGGTGCTGTCAGACTTGATTAGTTATTTGAGTAAATCGGTAAACCGAAAGTTGAGCTTTATTTTCTTCTAAAATTGGAATGATTTCCCTCCTCTCAGAGCATGCCAGAATTCCCAAAACCAGGAGAAGAGGAAACTAAAATACCTATTCGCGTGTACTTGTCCATTCCTAGCGATATGTGAACAGTCTGCGTATTCCCAAGACGCGCTAATCACGTGATGAGCCCTCTTTTAGTGTCGTCACGTGCGTCGGAAGAGCACGGCTCCAATCGCAGCCAAAAAATGCCATTTTACGAGAACCGTTTCCCCTAACCGCAAACCCATTACTCGACTTGGAAATGTCTTATTTGAGATGGGAAACTTCGATCGTCCATCCTCATTCTCTCACAATCGAACTTCGGCTGCTATAGTAGGAATTAGAAAACATCACCGTTCGAAGGGTTATAAGCAGAAAATATATTCTGTGGAAGGATTTTATGTGAAGAATTGATTTCATATGTATAAAATTTATTCTACACATTATCGAGAATATATTTTATGTATACATTGCAGATTAAGCTAATTTTATTGTGAATATATATCTCAATTTGGGATCAAAAGTTATCAATATTTGATCGATTGAAGAATAAACGTTGCCATAGATTAGTAGATTGAACAGATTTTCCCTTTAGAAAATTGTTAAAGAAAATCTTTCATTTACTGCTTAGTCCTGTTCATGGATAGTTTGAAATACACGTGGGCATTAGTGATGCTACATCAATGTCATCCACCTCATTTAGTCCATATTTAATGATGTAATAAGAGTTATTTAAAGGTCCCCGATCTAGTGAGGAGTGAGGGAGAATTACCTCATTCGTCATCTTGCCCAGTAAGCTATATTCCCACTTCAGAGCTAAAGAGGGAAATAGATGAGTACCCAAGCATTCTTCTGGTCGATGAATGTTTAAATACCGAATAACCCGTAAATTTGTTGAACTCCAACAGCAATTATTCAGGAGATTAGAGCGAATTGTTATTTAATAAGCTAGATGATATCTGTCCATCAGATAATTGCGCTGTTACTGGTATTTTCGTGTATTTCTAAGACAGCTGATTGATAAGAAGAAAATTTTGCTGTGTTATTGACTTTATTCAAAGTAAAATTTAATCAAAAAATAAGAAAAATGTACATCAAGGCAGGCCAATAATGTGCTAACTAATATTGATATTTATTCTTATTTTGCTAGCAATAAATCATTACTATTCAGTTTCTGCTTTGTTTTCCAGTTAATGGTGCGTATATAACTTTTAATATCACAATCACAACTCAATCGCAGTCTATAAAATAGATCATAAATATCCCGAAATAAAATAACGAAGACATATTCCCATCTTGGTTGATCAAGTCATCACAGATTCCCGATCTTTAACTCTCTTTACATACCGAATCAATCTAAATGTGGAAGCCTTCGGATGTCGTCTCCTCACGACCAAAATATATTCTATATTAACGGTCGGAAAATGCGTTTATCGAATCCAATTGATGCGATGATTGCAACCGTTTCGTGACATTCGACTCTGCGATATCCAATCGATTGCTCGAATATCTCTGTTTCGCTCGGAACACCCGCCTCGGTTCCCATGCCTTGTTCGGCCTATATATATAATCAACCCATTTCCCTGTTCACGTCACTCCGAGTGCCGATACGTCATCTATAAACGGCCTTATTGGATGTCACACGCATCGATGCACGAACGAGGAAGTTTTAATGCCCAAAAGCTGCACGCAGACGCTGCCGTAATAGCGCTATATATATATTTATAGTGCGATGATCGCATTTGAATAGGTGGGTTTCTTGGGATTGACAGAGGCCTTTCAGTCGAGATTCCCACATTAATGTGATCGGTAGCGTCTTCATCTTTATAGCAGCCCATATAAGACATTAACTCGCTTAATGGATGTCAGTTGTTTCCATTTCGACTCGCATTTTGACGATTCTTGCGTCGTTTAGTGCTGCATGTTGCTTATACCATTGCTTTCATATGCGTTAGCTGCGCAATATCTGAATATAATTACGCTCGATCAATAGGAAGTGTCACTAATAAAATGAAACTCAGCGGAATAAAACTTGATTAGATGTATCCTATTGTGGTGTAGAGTAAAAATCTTTCGATTTTTCGATTGTTACAATTGAAGGTCTCATAATTTAATCCTCTGTTCAAACATTGCTACCCCATCGATTAGTACCAAAAATAGATTACTTCACTTGCTTATTTATCTGAAGAATTAGCTGCTTACTCTTTTCTTCGGAAAAGAGTAAGTGTTACTAAGTACTTACTCTTTTCTTCGGAAAAGAGTAAGTGGCTAAGATCAGAGGAGGAACAAGAGTATTTATTGTACAGACGAGATAAGCGGTAAGCAAAGTACCGTTTTTTGTTGGAAATTCGAGGTGAAAAATGACTTTACCTCGTTATTTTAAATAGCAAATTCGTTTTCATAGTTATTTTCTACAAGGGTCATGCATTGAAATGTTTAGGGGTACGTAGAATTAAGTTCCATAATGTATTAAGGTCCATGTGTAACAGGCAGTAATATAATTTGTGTTTTACAATTTAGCGTAATACGGGCAAATCTTATTATGCCTTTTTTACTTACTTTCTCGAAAACGGGTGTTGAAATACATTTCTCGTTTGACTGCGACCCGTTCGGGACCAAAGATTATTCTATCGTTTGATCCGATTCCTTCCATAGAGGGAAAGATGTCATCTTCGATTTATCGTCTTTAAGAAGACATTTTATCGAACGATTTTCTTCCTTCCCTATATTGGTAGTCCTTATTGTCTCGTCCTCTTATGACTAACGCTGTAGGCGAAAATGAAATTTCGCACCTATAAAACGTGAATCTAATTGGAAAAAGGAAAATGTAATTATCAAATCGACCGCCAATTACACGTAAATGCATAAATAGTACCAAAAACGTCAACGATACCACAATATATGCAAAGATAAACTCCGTTCAATTATACTAACAAAACTCACTTATTAAAAATAAAAACAATATTAACTTGCAAATAATCAATATAATAATCAAATCAACCAATATAATCAACGGAAAATTCAGCAATACATGCAACACAATAGTACGAGCAGCAGTAACAGTAAATGACGGACGTATCTTGCACCGATGCATACAAATACTGAAGACCGAACGCTGTATTCTCTCGTGCGGTGTCATGAGAATTCACCAATTAGCCCTAAGCGCCTGTCTTCATAGCGGCACTGCGGACATCCGTCAGCAGGACAAAACGGAACTCGCACGGAATTTGGTGGTTTCACGATTCCCTTAATGGTCTCAGTTCCCATTCATGGAAAAAGATCGTGAGTTTGGAGTGAGGCACGAATTCGTGACGGTGCAATCTGTTACGCCGGCCAATTAAGACTTCATTGCTTTGCATACGAATCTGCGGAGGAAAATTGGCGGATAAAAACCGACTTCGAGGAGTCGTGAACCGCGCTTCAGGAGGAACTTCGGAGGAACTAAGGGGAAAGTAGCGCACCGAAGGGATACCAAGGGATAGAGTCAGGGTATTGCCTCATTTTTAAACACGATCTGCAATTCTAGCGGAGCAAATTCAAACGAAATTGCGAAAGATATTCATGCAGTATAGGTTCAGGGAATTCTCACAAATATATACTTTATTCATTTTTTATTTAGATTCGGAAATATATCAAAGAACCAAAAATTAAATTAAATCCTGATATCAGATAACACATTAAATAAACATGTTAAAGGTATAAAAACAAAGAAAAAGAATGATATTCGTCAATTAGTTAGGACAAAGAGGTTCAATTGTGGATGATAGGAATGTATTCATTGGGAAAAGTAGATCTAATGAAGGTTTGAGGGACAAAAGATAACACTGTTCAACACACAAAGTGTTAAGGCAATTACAGAAGCTAAACTTAGTGAATTCGGTGCAAATGTATACGAAACTGATATTACGATTTGTATGTTAGTTCTAGTTTTCGAATTGCATCCATTACTTGCAATTATGTCTCTCTTCGCAAAATATCACGTCACATATATAAGCAGTTGGTTGCCTTTTCCGAAAAAAAGTGGACACCGCATGTATACTGGACTTCGTGTTGGTTCAGCCTTGAATAATAAATTAAAAAGGACGTCTTAAAAAGTAAATGAAGACGAAAGGTAGATCCAAGAGACAGCCATTAACTCCTGGAATGAAAAATGTATTGTATGAACCATAATAATGTAAAAGCACAAAAAAACCATCAAACCAGACTTAACAGATCCGAGCAAAGTTTTGCTCTTTGCACTAAGTATAATACTGGGGATTATGAAAAATGTTTCAAAAGCATTTAGAAATAAATTGATCTGAATTCACTTACTTGCTTCAAAAGTTACCCTTATTAATTTTTAAAATAGGGAAATCAGGGGTCTTTATCGGATCACGGATAAGGGAACTTTTTAAAGACAATTAGTTTGAATTCTAAGCAGAAATTTCCAAAGAACTTGTGGATGATTTGATGCACTCGTATGAACAGTTGAAGTATAATATGCGACCAAAAATGCACTTATTGTAATCACACTAACATTTCTTTTCTTTAAATTGTGATCATATAAGCGATGAATATGTTGAGCGCTTCCACCTGGATATTTCAGTGATGCAGGAAAGACATGAAGGGAAATGAAGTTCTGCAATTTTAAGTGATTATTGATCGATGATTAATTATTCCTACAACACAGTGCCGGAATAGGGCAAGGAACGTTTTTAACAGATTTTTTTTCAAGTTTTCGTATTTTTTAAACGATACGTACATTAAATATCATTGTCTCAACAACGAGAGCTAATAAATGAATTTAAACATAATTTACGTGTTCAGCGACCCTAAAAACATACAATAAATATATCCTTTGTTACCATAACATTCAAGTTTTGAAACTTTGAAGAACAGTGTAATAGAAAAGTTTTGGGATGCGATAAAACATGTATTGTATCGTGGAAGTCTCCGTTATATTGGAGTATGCTAACTTAATTTTTATATCTTGTAGGCCGTATATATTTTGTAAACTTTAATTATCAAAAATCTGATGTGGCCAACACATGACTTTCTCCGTATTTATTGAAAACATGAGCCTATGCCGGTAATATATAAATAACTCCAAAACAATGAGTTTTTCAGGAAAATGTTTCTTACAAGCTTTGTAGTAAAATACATTATCTACAATTTTGGTACATAAATGTATATACCTACATTGCATTCTAACAGAGATAAGTATGAAAAACTTCAATTTCTGGGTAAACAACAACTTCCGGTTAACCATTATTGGGGAATAACTCCTAAACAATCAGTGTTACGAAAACATTTTCTTCACAAAAGTTGTATTAAAGTACATTATCTATAACTTTTGTGTGTAAATGTATATACCTGTGTTGCATTCTTACAGAGATATTTAAGAAACGAAATTTTGTTCCGGATAAACCGTAACTTCCGGTTAAGCGATATTCTCCAAAAACTAATCAACTCTTGGCATTGTTATGAAAATTCTAAATATGAAATTTGAAAATGATTGGATAATCACTTTTTAAGATAGAGCGCACACAAACTTTTTAACCACAGACAGACAGATAGACACACACACAGACACACACGCATACAGACACACAGACAGACATGTTCGGGAAAATAGCTAAAACATGCTCTATGGGCCCCAAAACATCTATTTCCGTCGAAATCTGGAGGTCGAATTTTTTTGCGAATACAATACTTTCTCTATACTACGTATAGGGAGAAAGTAAAAATAATAGCACGAAATAAGAACCTTTGGAAAAAAATTCAATAAGTGCACAGAATGGCAACCTTAAAATGCAGTACAAAAAGTGTTTTAATACTAGTACTATTCCTCATCCATCCATGACCTCATCTTAAGTAATAATCATATTTTAGATGATTAACAGAAATATATTTGGTAAACATTGATGGAAAAATAAAAGTAACTATAGTCTGCGTATCATGAGATGGTCAGAGGCATAGTTTTCTTCTTACGTAAAATACAAAGCTAACAATTAAGTCATAACTAATTGATTCTCATCTTCATGCTTGTGGCCTTGATGTTCTGATAGCCAATCCTCACAATGAGTAAGAAGAAAATTATTCTTCATCCATAGGATATCTATGGAAAGAACAAATATATCCTTCTGATTTTTGTATTCACCATATATTTTATTTGTTCATAAACTTTATTTGAAATCCTATTATCGTTCCTTTACTCCTGGATTCGTAAATCGATGCAACAAAAATCAACACCGGAATCACACATATTGGGATGCAGTAATACCGGTTATCGAAATTCTTTTGCGTTTTTAATATCACTCAACTAAAAAAAGACTCTTATTGATTCATTAAATTCTTATATTTCATGGAATTAAGAGTCTTTATTTCCGTTATAATAATAGAAAACTTCCAAATTGGATTCAATTAGATGTTGTTTCTTTACTTTTTAACGAGTAAAATATACTGAAATCAGAATTAGTACCACCGATTCGAATTTCGTCTCAATACCATCATACCCCGATTTTGACGGTGACGGTATTGCAATCTCCTTCTGAAATCCGATTTTCCGTGAAGTTCGCCAACGGCTTTCTCTCCCTTCGCTTCCCCCTTCCTCCCCCCTCCCTCAGCACCCCTACCTCCCCCCGTCACCCCTTTCTCCCCCCCGTCACCCCTTTCTCCCCCTCTCTCCATTCATCTCTTCCATCTCGCACGCCCCGCCTCCCACCGCAGACAACCTGTTATTAAGTGAAACATTAGATCTGGTTGTTATCACAAAAACACACTCGTCGAGAACGGACGAATCGGTTATGGAGGTGATCTTCTGATGATTACGTACCTCAGATTATGGACCAAATCCACGCATCCATTCATTTAACCTCTCAATGATCCTCGCTTGATTTATTTTTCTCTTTCGCCCTCAAGTGCGGATGGAAGGGTTTTATCTCGGGAATAAATTTATTCGAGGATCCTTCGGGTCACGTGTCGATGACCTTTGGAAGTACAAGTTCATCCGAGGATACCCAAACATTAAATTTCGAAAATGAATCTGGGATATCTTGCCGTAAATGAAATAATCAATTATAGCGTAAATTGAGAAGATAGTAATATTTTTTCTATGAAATTTACTTTAAAATGTTTAAATATCTTCATCTTTAGCATAAAAATTTTAATAAAAAGTATTATTCATATTATAGCAATTTCACCGAACTTGTTATGTAAAGCATAAATAATAGGAAACACTTCTACCGTACCACTAAACTTATTTATTTTCAACGACCATGGTTTAGGCCCCTTAGGCAATCTTCAGGTGACAACATAAGATATAAGAAACAGTATATATAGCAAAAAAAGGTGGGGGGTTAGGGTGGGGATGCAAGGAAGGGGTTAGGTAGGTGAGGGAGGGGGAGGAGAAGAGGGTGAACATAGGAATTTTGCAATTGCGGAAAGGATAGGGAAGGGAAGAGGTTGTCGTTGATGGTGAGGGTGTTTGTGGAAGAAAGAGATTTCAATATTTCCGGTTGCTCTGCAGAATTTAGGCAATGTCCTTTCTTATGAAAATGCTAGAACTTCATTTCATTCAATTTGAGATGTATCGAGGAGGTGTCTTGCCATTTGAGAACTAGTTTATTTAATACAGTTCGATCAAATACCTAATTATGCAGTATCTCGGTCACGTTTAATAGATCGATGTAAACCGCAGTCATTTCTTTTTGAAAAATTTACTGAGTATATATTTTGTATCCTCCTCGTTGATAACTTCTTCACCTTTATATTTTTACTAAAAGGTTTTTAAAATAAAAAAACTGAAGTTATAAGTGTAAATTTTTGTTGTTTACCTTTTATTCAATCAATAAATCTTGTCTGAATTTTTTGCTCTTTGCCATGGAAACGAACCTTATAAGTTTCCCAAACTTGTTATTATACACACGATTATGTTTATTGACTAATTTATAGACTCACTGATGGCAGACATTCAATAAGGAAGAGTGACTCTCTCCTTAAGCCACGAATACTATTTCAGAAGGCATTTCGCAATCAAAGGTGACGTCATCGGGAAGAACTGCAACGACACTTTTGTCGACACCGAGGCTATTTTAACGTAGACTACTTAAGACTTGACAATCTCAATCTGCTGGCCTTCTGTTAATGTTATAGATACGATAGGAAAAGCGAATAGAATGCAAAGATTAACTGGCAGAACGTTGAGAGGATGCTCATCGAGAGTCAAAGAAATGGCTCACTTTTCTCTTATTCGGGTCTAGAATACTGCTGTGCGGTTTAGGACCCACACGAAGTAGGTTTAGTCTCAGATTTAGAGATGGTCCAGCGTAGAGTAGCCCGATTCGTTTGCGGGGATTTCAGGTTTGATAGCAGTGTTACGGCAATTATAGAGTCCCTCGGTTGGAATTCACTATAGATGAGAAGATCTGAATATCGTCGGAAAATTTTAGAAAAGTTCATTCGTTCAGAATTTACAGACGAAGTAAGGGAAATATTAGTGGCAGTAAGGAGCGAACGCGATCTCCGAGAGGCATCGACGAAGCGTTATAGGGATGTAATCGCAAGGACGGATAATTATTTTGATCGTTTTTTCCCCAGGTTATTAGAGATACTAATAGGGATGAATGAATAATGGTGGTGTACTACGCACCCTGCCATACGCCTCTGACGGCTCGCAGGGTACACATCTAAATCTATCTTATTTTAAAACCGAATGCGTGAAGCCTTTTTAAATAGTTGTGATGATATATGGAGTGAGTTTCTTTTTCATGAAGGACGCTATGACTTGAGATAATTCGTGACTTAAGCCCGAGTAGCAATTTTCGTATGTTTCAACTTGTGAAGAGGATGGTAATCGGGATGAATGTTCTCGAAACACAGTTATTGTGCTCTATAGAATTAATCGGATTGTAACATGATCGTAAATGGCAAGAATATTGAAATGATGCATAATTTTGAGGGATTGGGTGGAGTTCATTCTGGAAACCAGATATTAGATGCAGAGATAGAGATCTTCTTGAATGCACTTAATGAAACGGTGGGGAATTTGTTTTTAGGAACTAAATGAGAGGAATTGTCGAAGGAAGCAAAGATAAGTGAGGTTCATTTAAATGTGCTTGCACTTTGCTTTATGGTAATCGAAAGTTGGATTTGTATCTTAAGGATAAATTATCTGAACACTGTCGGAATTGATTATGTGACAAAAATGAGTGGCTAAAACAGGAGATAACAAAATCAGTAAAAATCGGTTGATGAATTAATATATTTTTAAAGTAAGGCCAGTACAAGAGGGTTGTTCAAACAGAATAGTAATTAAATTATGACGTGAAGGGAATATTAGTTGAGGAAAATATGAAGAGAGTGACCAAGAAAATACTGGTTGAATGTGAAATGTAAGAATCGGAAAAGAAGAGGTTTTAGTAGTACGATGTGATGCGTGAAAACATTTGTGTATGGGGAGAATGGCTGTCGAATTTGTTTTTCGCTTTAGAGGTGATGTTTTCTAAGTATTTGCGTGTTTACTGGATTGAGTTAGATAGTATAATTTCATTCAGATGTAATAATATACTGGAAGGAAGTTAAACCTGTATTTTGATATCGATTAACACGATTACAACTAATGGCTGTCAAATCATAACTTTAAAAATGAATTAATCTGAAATTTCGTGTGGCCTCGTCTGAAAGGTACGGTGGTAATGCTAACTTCTTTCGGAAAAACCACCTGTCCTCTGACCACTTATTGATCCATCATCGCCTTCAGGCATTTTGAAAATTCAGTCGTTTACAGTTTGCTGTAAGCCTCTCAAAATCGTAGATAATTATGTGGAATTCCTGAAGGTGATTTTTTATTTCTGCTCAAGTACTTTCGCTTAGCAACGGATGATACAGCAACGCCTCCGGTCATCTCCTCATCTGAATACGACACAATTTGTTTTCTGCTGCTTAACGACGCGAACCAGGAAAACTGCTAATTTGAAGTTTCCGTATTATCGCTCTTCACAGATATTTCATCTCAAATCTTTAGGAAGTTCATTCGTGATCGCTGTGGTTATCTAAAATATTCGAATGGTCATCTAAATTCAATTTGGAATAAATTTCGGTCTAATGTTTCCTGCTTGGCTACGGATTTCTATGGCTGTAAGATTCAGCGATCAAGCATAAATTTAGCATATTAAACATATTTCCCGTTCATTTATTTCTTCCTCTTCCTAACCATGCTTTTCTACCTGATGTTCAACAACATGGATTTTTGATTTCTAGATGCTCCTATTTCCAACGACCATTAGACACATCTGCCTGCTGTACAGATGGGTGGCTGTTGGAACAATTACATGAGCAGTTTTTGTGGCAATGCCAGGAGAAATAATTGGTAATGATTTGATGATGATTTAATATGGGTTGAAAGAGAGAGCACGTTGCCAGAACCAACTAATATCTTATCTTCCAATTTTCATGTAAAAAGAATAGGCAGAAGCAATTGAAAAAAAATGTTTGCAATGAATTTGAAGCTGAAAGTAAAGACTGTGGAAGTCCGAGAAAGAGTTGGCTTAATATGTAGAACAGGATGCTGAAGAGAAAAGCTGATCATAGTTTAGAGAATAAAAGGGGACATGTTCAGTTTAGGAAAAGATTTAAGAAAGGACGGGAAGGAATAAAATAATACAGTGAATGAACCAGGGAAAAGCAAAAGTATTAATAGTAAGACATTTGTATTTATTTATGAATATATGTAAAATCTGGATGCTCAGTAATCAATAAATAGGTAACTAAAATGTTCTCTATTAGAAAAAAAAACCGTGAAATTTCCTGATTTGATTATTTCTGTCAAATTTAAACATACTTCAATTCCTCCTATGACATTTCCATCAAATTTGAATTGATTTTCACAGTAGTAAATAAGGCTTTAAGTTCGACTAGCAACGGATCGGTCAACTCATTTCCCAAGCACACTCCATCATTGATGTGTGCTTAATGAATCGCCTTGAGGAGTTGTCCATTTACAATGGCCCTCATTGGCATTTCTCATTCATTTTGCATTCTTTGGACGAATTTGAGTGAAATAGAGCAGATGCGTTGGGAAGAAGGAATAAAATTATAAAAAAGTAGGCTCAATTGAATTCACCAACCTTAGAAAAAATGCTCTCCCTTCCCCAATTGGCTTATATAATTTTTTTCAAGAAACTTGGTTCATCCTACTCATTTATTGTTACAAATCACTGTTTTTTCCGCAGTAATATCCTGCTATCAAATCATCTTGGTTGTATCCGATTTAAATAGCTGTAGACTACGAGAGTTAAAACAATCGCTTTCCCTTCTTATTTTTACACATTTTCCGTTACTTATCCGGAAAAGAATTTTATTTCTAAAAATCCAATGAAGTAAGGAAATCAATTATTTTTCATTCTCCCCGTAAGATTTTTAACTTTTCAAATTGTGAGTTTCATTATCTGAAATACTATTAAGGGTTAGTTTCTTCGCGTATTCTTATTGTAAATCACTTCATGTTCTCATAATTACTAACTATAACCGTCTAACAGCCACATTTTTGTCTCAAGTGATATCATTTACGTAAAATAAAGTACTCTGGTTTATAAAAATAAAACTAAAATTAAATAAAATTAAAGTTTTGCATAGCTACAATTTTGTAACCTATGAGTGACAGTGATCAATGAAGCAATATACGATTTATTAATCAGAACTAATTTAGACCCTTTTTACCTTCTCGCCACATCGGTGGAGTGTTAACTCTTGTAGCCAATCCCTAGTAATACAATTCAGGTATTCCTCAGCGGTTCCTGACTTCCACACTCCCTTCCATACAATTTCCAGGAGAGCGTCATGCATTACTGCATAGCTGAGTAAACATACTCTCATTTATATCAATGTTTTCAGAAGAATTCCCTCCGTCATTTGCTCTTTGAGAGACTTCTCCGTCAGTTTCTCAGGCTTGTCATATTATTTCTATGAATCTATTACTGTATCTTAATGAACAGAATGTTTTTCATTTATATTTTGGTGTAGGATAGAGGAAAATAAAACTTTCGTGTAAGTTTGCCTTAGCCTTGCGCATCACTAATCTAACATGAAAAATACATAAGTATTAAAGATGTTGAACAGCGTCATCTATCCTAGTCACTCATTAATTAATGCTACGAAAACTGTTATAGCGTTGTAGTGCTGATTCTAGGTTGGCATTTTCCGACCATATCCGTGATTAGTAAGGATAGCGAGGGAATACTATTTTATTCTTATTGCTGCCAACTTAGCCTTATTTCCTCTGTAAAGCTTTGATATCTAATGGCGAAGGAGTCAGTTTCCGGATTGACATTGCTATTGACCTTTTATTCCCTGTTGAAGTCACTCCTCAAGATTCGCATTTGTAATTAAGAGCATTACATTTTCAAGAACTTTTCCCTTATATCCAGGATTGTATTGTGGATAATTAACAATTCGTTCTAATATGAATGATCTCTCCGCGGCTTGAAATGTTACATTCCAGATTTATTCCCTAATTTCTCGATCAATTCTGCAGTTTTCTTTCTGAAGAATCCTGTTTTGAAATAGAAGAAGTTCTGCAGGTATCGATTCTCCGTCACATAGATATTTCTTCTTGAGACCATCCGCTATACATTTCAATGTCTTTGGACAATATTTTACTCGTCGATCCCTCAGTCGTCCAAGATGGCATTTTCTTCCTAAATGTGGTGGTTTTACCACCCATTCCAGTCTACAATAGCACTGGAGGTGTGTAAACTATTATACCCCTTCAGTCTGTCCTGAAATATGAGTACATTTAAACACATCTTGCCCTCGGACGGATGCTAGGTCCACATAAGCATGTTTTAGGAACACATCGAAACTGGTTCAGTACATTTGCTTTCATAATTACTTCTTTGCCTTACACCCCTCAAAATATTTGCAATACGTTTTCGATTCTTTTTCCTACACGAAGATGGTTGAATAGGTAAAGATTAATCGCAATCACCCTTTACGTCGCTCCCAATTAATTATTTTAGTACGTAAGAGGGACGTCATCTCCGTTTGGCGTATTTGATCTTCTGCATCTCCCCCCACCCCCAAAGAGGCTCATCTCGGCGTGGTCCGGAGAGCGCTGGAATGCGGTCTCGGTGGCGCCGCATACGATTGGGATTTCGGACCACTAAAAAAACAAAAAAGGATCGCTTTCCGTGCCTTCCACCCCCCAATATGGAGCCCACTTGGTTCACTATCCGTGATTTACGAACAAATCGGGGGAGTCCTTCCTCTTGGTGATTGAGGAACCGGATGTGACCATTCCACGAATGACGGGGCGGAAAAATTGCAGAGATAAGTTATTGATGGGGACAAGATGGAAAAAAATGGGGTATATCATGCCCATTTTATTATGTGTAGAAAATTCGCAGAAAGGTGAGGAATTTAAGCATAAAAGTATTGGTTCCCATACATCGAAGGAATTAGAGTTTGTGCTATATATACTGCGAAATTAAGGCAGAATCTAGGTGTTAACTTATCTTAAGCTTTGATCGTATAGTTATGTAAAATTTTCCTTTTAGTTATGTCTAACTTCAAATATATTAAGCTTATATCTTGACTCGTACAGAGCGATGATAAAAATTGCATCGTTCAAAAGCTATAATCACCGCATACACAGACAAATATTAATTTCTTTAAATGTACTAACTTATCCAAGCGAGCGTTCTCCAACGTAATTTAGGGTCTGTAATTATATCCAGAGAATTATTTAAAAATTAAGTTAGCTAAAACCGTAGGATGAAATGTTCTAGGTTCTAGCGGTTTTTATGGGAATTATTGAACTTTATATTAGTAAAGGAAATGTAGGATATAAATTACCTAATAGGATGTTGGACCATCTGATAGGAATGACTTTTTAAGAGTGTATAAATGAAAGTGAGGCTGATTCAGTTCATCTTCCATATTAAAGCTTCATTGTGATGTTACTACCATAAGTAAAATAAAGATCATAAAAAATTGAAGGTATTTAGTAAGATTAAGTAAATTCTAACGACATAAGCTACAATACAATAGACCAGACCGGAGTAGCTAACGTAGTTTTTTTACAAATAAATTAAAAGCTTTAATGGCAATTCTTCGCTGACTTTCTTGTTCCAGTAATTTCAACATTAGCAATTCTTTCATAACGCCTTATTCGCAACAGCTACAGTCATTTCATATTAAGAGCAACTCTTAGGATTTTTCACGTTTTTAATCAAATACAATTTGATTCGGCATTTCCTAATCGTTAAGTACGAAGAGGGAAAATAAATAATTAAATGTCATTGTTTGTGGCTCATATATACAATTGTTTCTCATGAGAAATGGTCGATGGCTGATTGATTGCACGCCTTAAAAGTGTCTTGTCTCACTTTCTCACTAAAAATTTCTCGCTGTAACTGTTTCACGATCCGAACTAGTCAAAACAGTGCATTTTGCATTGCTGCATTAGAATCAAAAAGAATTTACATTTTCCATGGCTACTTTTTGGCTCCATTTTCATTATACTTTATCAAGCACAATATAATGACGGGTTTATGAATTACTAGCATATCTCCTGGGCTATGCTTGATTCTAGTCTACTGATTTTTGTTCTGTATTTCCTAATCTGCAATATTCCTCTTTGTTTATATTATTCCGTCCTTATATTTGTATACGCACATTTACTTTCTCCTCTCTTCCATGCGATCACATGAGTTTGAATTCATTCACTTCGATTCAAATTCAGTTTCCCGTCTGAGAGCTGCCCTCCCCTCTCCGGGAAGACACCTCAGCGTGTACGGTGCTGCCACCAACGGCCTCCGACTGACACACTCGTTCAGAAGCGGACGCACCGCGTCTGCGACAGATAAGGTTACTTATATGTCCGCGTCCCGCTCGCTTCTGCCGAAAGACTATCCGAAAGAATTCTATTTATCGATGTCGCAAAGACCTTTAAAGTTTGGCTTAACTATTTAATCTACTTTTACTACTTAAGTTGAAAGAGTAATGTTTAGGTGTATTATATGAGCTCTTAGTGAAGTTTTCATAACATGCATTATCACATCTAACTACCTCTAATCAAGGAATTAGCCTCCAAATTGTTTCTTTATACGTTAATGATGAAATGTACATCTGAAACTATTAGAAAGGCCAAGGGAGGATTAGAATATTTTTGCCAAATTTGTGTCCCGAAAACATTGGACAGCTCAATTCAGTCTTGTGCATCTGATAACTAACGTTCATACATGAAAATATACTTTAATACAAGGCAGTACTGTTGGTTGAAGCATAGGATACAACTCATGAATACTTCCTGGAAGGGGCACCAAAAGCAAAAGGGCTAAGTATTTTATCTGTTCAATATCATTTGATTCATTCACGAAGAATATTATGATATTCACTAAAGATGTGGGCGAAACCCTCTTTGATTTTTGAATTCATCCTCGATTCAGATCGGCGACCGATTTGAGTCTCAAACCGGCCTTCAGCACCCCGAAGAGGAAGAAGTCGTACCTGCGTTCCTAAGTGTGAAGAGACAGAAATTTAAAATTATTTCTTCTCATATTTATTTTAAACGATTCAGCCAAATCTAACTTCTCCCAGGTGGTAAATAGAGTTATTTGTTGGTAAGCATTCGCTCTGATATTGTCATGTACATCATTATCATGTATCAGAAGTCACAATTTCTTTCGAAATCCTAACAATTCATTCCTGTACTAAATTTGGTAGATATACTAGAACACTAATCAAAGCTTATTTTTTTAAACATAAAAATCATAGTACTGTAATATTACTGTAATATTTTAAATATTGTATGATTGTTGTAAATTTTGAAGAATTTTGTATATTTATAATTATATGTATTACATACTGCCTTCGGGAGGTTTTCCTCCCGACTAGGGTGAATACCAGGCAGATTATGTAATCACCCCCACGATATGACTACCTCCTGGCCTTGTGCCAATTTGTAGTTTTGATTAATAAATAAACAAATAGGTTACAATGCAAAAGGTAAGACAATTCTTCGGAGAATGAATAATCAGAGAAAAACGTGGTGTCTCAGAAATCTTTATCTAATTTTCAAAGATTGATTCGTTAGTAAGAGCTTAGAATATTTATATTTATTCATTATGCAAATTGATTTAAATTATTAAAATTTGTTTTAAAGAACGTTCCATTTAAAATCCCTTTATAGTTCTCGATCAATTATTCGCGATTGATTGCTTAAGATAAATTGTTGGAATGTCAATTTTGATTATACTGTGCAAGGTTGAATTTCATTTCCATCCCTTATATCAATTTTGAGTCCGTAAATTGCTGCTCGGATATTTCATTTCGACTGGCCCATAGATTTTTTCTTTGGTGAGATCTCGCATTCAGTAAAGCCAATTTACCTAACGAAAACTTCATTCATTTGAATTCGTAGAATAGTGTGTTTTACTCAACTTTCAAAAATGAGTAAATTCGTATAGTTTATAAAAGATAAAATTCTTGTTATGAATTTCAAGGAAATATTTAGAGCTGTCCTGAAATAAAATTTTAAACAAAGTTTTAAGCAGAATTTTGGTCCAACGATGAAACATACATCACAGAGGCATATTGTTAAATCCCATACCAAATATCCTATTACTTATACAATGGAATCATATTTGTTTGGTAGGTTGAGGTAGAGTCAGTCACAAAAAATTATCATATTACTTATCAAATTAAAATACTTCCATTTAATCCTTTAAATTATGGTTTCCATAGTTTTTGCGAAAATTGATGATTGCGTTTAAAAATCATTTTACCTCATATATGACCATATACGGACAACGGGAGTTAATCAAATCATCTGAAGGACTTTCTGGTCATTTACGTGTTCTTGAGGGCCCTCGACCGCACCTCTTTTATGATTTGGCCTTGTCTTTCTTTGGCTTCCTCTGCTCCCTCTGGGTTTTAACCTTCCTTAAACTTGATCTTCGGGTCTTATAGTATCAATTTTAAAATTCCACTCCATTATATATATATTACTTGGAAATATTGGAATTTTCGCAACTCGCAAGGTTGTCTAGATGAAGGGAATGATGTTGGTTGATCTTTATCTCCAATCCTTTCGTTTTTACCTCCTTCTTAGCTTCGTTCCCGTCACTCATGGGCTCGGATCCATCCTCACACTATGTGAATGAAAGGTAAGGTATCATTTGTTTACGGTTTTCATCAGCAGTTCATATTCAAGAAATAGTTTCTCTTTGAGTAACCTTACTCTTTTTATAACAGTGATCGCCAAGCAGGTCCTTACCGCCCACTATTGGGCATTTTAAGTTTTTAGGTGGGCGATTGGCATTTCACAAAGTTTAAAATCAACAGACGAGGCAATAAATGTGAGGAAATACTAGAATACGGAAAACACATTCCTTAATTAAGAAAATTTAAAAATTCGAAGATAGACTTTCGAAAATGTTTCATATTAAAAAAAGATGATATAAAAATGACGATTCCTTAAGGGATGATATTGGATGTGGATATTGATGTAACGACTTCAAAATATTCTCTCGTATGTTCCTTATATTATACCAAATCTTGCATCGTATTTCAATGGAAGACAATGCTGCTTAAAATAAGATATGTGTTTTAAGTAGGACTGACAAGTGATATAAATTTACGCAACTGTTTTTGGCTGTAATGTGTCAGTTCACATTACGAATTTCAACATAATAATAAAAACTTTGTTGCGTAATTATTTTCGTAGATGCTTAATTAAGTTATTTGGAGATTGGATGGTGGTGGGGAACTTAGTAGAATAGTAGTAACTTTAACCTAGCTATTAATTAGAGTTCATAAGTGGCCGAAAGTAAAAAAAAAATATTGGTGACTATTATATCCCATAAACCATGTCTAACACTGGCTTAAGAAGGGAACAAAGATAAAGAATTAACATTTTAGTAAACAAAAAATACACCTTATTGGGTAAAAAAAAATTTCTTGGGAAGAAATCATATTCACACAGCAGAAGACCTTTTTCTTGAATCCCTATCTCTAAGGAAGTACTTCGTTACCTACGTTCGTTGTTTACAAATTAAAAAAAGACTTATATAATAGATACCAATATCAACAATTTCGTTATATTAATTTCTATAATCTACAAAAAAGGTTTCATAGAAGTTTTACTCACTCATCATATCTTCTATTTCATTGACTACAAAAACTCATCTCCTGCATCGGTCTACTGTACATTTGTTCATCAAAAGTTAATATCTGTAAAGAGATGATGTATGCACGTCTCTTGTATCATCGTAGTTGATAAAGGATCTCATATGTAAGTTAATCTGATACCCTCTTTTTATCCACCAAACAATATTGCAATAGAAGTAATGGGAGGATAAATTAAAAAATTAAGAGAATCAATGTTCATGCTCAAACTTTTGGGTTGCAAACCATAAATAAATCAAGTTTCTATCTAATAAAAGTCCTCTCAAAGGAAAATACCCTAGAAAGTAGTGGTAAAAACTACAAATGTCCCAGCTAAGACTCGATTAACGCTATCACAGCATGGTCCTCCTCCTGGAAGTTGAATTTAAATCCAGAAAAGTGTTGTGTCATTTACATCACTAAAAAAAAATTGTAATGACTACCTCATAAAAAATAGCTGCATTCCTTAAGTTACTTCATGCAAATTTCTAGGGGTATTTATTGATGAAAAGCTAAACTTCTCTTAGCATATAAACTATGTTAAAAAAAGAGCCATGTCTCGCCTGGGGATGCTATACAGATTCACAGACATCAGGGATCCAGCCTCTCTTCTCACCTATTTCTCTATCTATGTTCTTCCTCTTCTCACTTACTGCTCTCCAATATGGACCATGTCTTTCGATTCTAACCTCTCCACTCTCAATCGTGTCTTAAACTTCTTTTTAGAAATAGTCTGCTTTCGAGCGCCACCTTGCAAAAACATGTCTAAAGCTCATCTTTTAATTCACCTCAAACTTCCTACTATCAAAGCCTCTCATACTTCCTCCGACATCTCCTTCCTGTATAATATAATTAACTACAAAATCAGTTCTCCTTTCCTACTCTCTCTTTCCGAGTTCCTTCGAGAACAATCCGCCTATCTGATACCTTCACTCTGAGCACTCCTCGTCTATCAACTGTAAAACGATCACTCTTTTTCCTTCAATTTTCAACTCCCTTTCTTCCACACTTCGATCCTTTCCTCTCTCCTCTTAAATCCATCCAAAATATGGTTGCAAGAGATTGACTTTTTATAATTTTATTCATTATTTAAATTAATTTTATGTTGTTGATTTGTTATTTTATTTTGTTCTCTCTGATTGTTGGTTTTTCCTTGCTTCTTGTTATTTCGTCAAATGTAATTGGCCTCGTGCTGTTTGTTGATGTTTACTGATAAATAAAATAAATAAACTAAGGTTGAAAAGGGAGGAGGGAGACTTATTTTTAAATATTTGCTTACATGCATTTGCATTAAAAATTACATCCGTTGTTCAATTCACTATACTATTTCCAATTTTCATGGTTTTCTTTAACTATTAGCTGAGTTTATATGGCCACTTTATAACAAAGTAAAAAATGAACAAACTTGATACACATTTCGAACCTCCTTATGACAAATTCAAAGATTGTTTTCTTATATATTTCCGAGGTAACCGCAATCACGCATTACGCTCCCTCCTAAAATCTGACTTTAACACTTATCCTGTTTCTCGTCATTCAACTTAGGTCTTCCTCAATGAATTTCATTCCTTCCATCCTCCAATGGTGTCTTTAGCAGGCCATTGTACTTCCAATTGCGTTACATTAATTTTCTTCGTCTTTTAACCAAAGTTGAACATAAACTTATTTCTTCACTCGTATTTCAAAGAAGATTTTCAGCAACTATCCAGTCTTTCAAATATATTTCTCTAATCTTTCTGAAGATATCTCACTTGATTATGCTCCGATATTCTATTCTCTGATAACGTTGCATGCTCCGTCTCACAACTACACATGAGGACACTCTATGCAGAGGTTACAATTAATATTTAGCAAATATTAGTAGAATAGATTCCCATTATTACTGGACCGCTAAAATAGGTCGGCACCTCAAGTCTTTAATTAAACCTTACGTTTTTTCTGCAACTCAATATAAATACATCTTTTATAGACCATCCCAAGTTTTCCCTTGACTTATATTTAAATAATGCGAAACTAATCTCAATGGTTTCATTTCAGTATAACTTGCGAGTTCTTATTAAAAAAAAATCCCAAGTAACAATGGTTGAGAGGATTGTAAATAAGCACTTATTAAAAAGTTTTTAAAATTAATTAAAAAATTCATTAAATTAAAAAGTTTTTTATCACATCAGCTAACGATAATTTGATAAAATATAGTAAATATATATGTATATTTGCAAGCTTCAATCATCATTTCGTTTTCATGGTTGGTATTCTACCATTAGATCATTGGTATTATTTTATCTAAGTAACATTCCATACACTAGTTCACTTAGTGTTGGAGCTCAGATTTTTCTCATAATTCTGTACTTAAAAGTGGTTCTTTAATTTACTATAACTTCGTAGATTTCCGTGGCGTTCAGGTATAATATTCATGGCTTTTGGGTTCTCTTCCACGTTTTTTGTCGGACGACGTTTCGACCGCATTCCAGCAGTCATCTTCAGGTCGAATGCTATAAGAATTACATATTACGGTACCTAATGGATGCATAAACAAATCACGTCTTTATTTAGCTAAAATTAAGAATAAAAATTCTCTTCTTTAGCATACCCTTTTGTTAAGGTATAATAGATCTAATTTGGGAGCAAACCGAAATAGATGCACAAACATTGTTTTTATGAATGGAATCATTCATGACTTCTCTAATTACAGTGACTTTCTTTCTCACGGGACGTTGCGCTGGAGGTGTCCGACTGAGCTTAATCCCGGATTTCGTAATTGCCTCCCTTTCATCCAATTCCCTCTTAATTCGCTCGTTCCGCCAATTTCCTCGACACCCTTCGGCTCCGTAGAGCGTCACCAATCGCTCCTCCGTGTCTCCATTCTCACCTCCTCCACAGACACTCTCTTCTCACTAATTAATCACGCCTCTGTTTTTCTTCACCATTTCCATTCGTGAGAGGTGGTCTCCACGCTTTCCAGTGATTCAAAATGGTATTTTTGCGCTTCTCAGATTTATGACCGACGAAACCAATTCGTCGTGATTCTCAGGCGTGTCCTTCTAACTCCAATGCGTCTTCATCATTAGTACAATGGAGCATTCTAATGAGCGACTTATGTCATTTTGGAACTAGTGATGCATTGTGGAACTATGGCAACTAATACATTTAAAAGTATATCCCCAAGTTTCATCAACAAATAACAAACATTTTCCTATCTAAATTTTATTTCTTACATCTGGAACCCTTCTTAAATGATATCACGGCAATGTGGGATGGGGGTATGGAAATATATAACACTGTGATATGGTAGGGGGAAACATTAGTTATTTCGTGATATATTTTCAAACATTGATTCACGAAATTTACAGTGAAATAAAATAAATCGCGTTTTCTGTATCAAGAAGAGAATGCAAGAACCTTCTCTATGCCAACATTTGAGTCCATGTAACTTCTGTAAACACCGTAACGTATGTTTAAAAATTAACCACGAGCTTACCAATGTCACGAAATCACGAATGTATATTATATTTCACAATGTGATGTTACAAATAGGTAATTAATAGATGTAAAATATTTACTATCGTAACGAGGGGAATATCCTCTGAGAGTCAACACGGAACTTTAAAGGAACATTATCAGTTTCACTCAGCTCTATGTAGTGAGTATCAATAACGATTTCCAAATAAATTAATATTAATATCATATCACATCAGTGCCTCCCGTTATCATTTTGCTACTTAACCCCTTGCAGCATGAAAGAAAAGTTTCGGAAACTTATTTCGTTTGATGAGTGAAATTGTTACCAAAGAAATTTAAAACCTTAAGGGACCGTGTGACCGCTTTGTGGGATGTGAATTTCTAAGTGACACTTTGTGATGGATGGGGTTAGGAGGTCAGTATTCCCATAAATGCCGTGACAACACGTAAAGCTCTAACCGAGTAAGCTTCAGAGCGGTTCCAAAGAAAACGTGAATGGTTCAACAGTGATAAAATCACTAATAATAGAATGGCTGAGTGTGGTGAGTAAAATTAGATAAACTGACCAGGTTAACGTTGCTTTGAGAAATTTGTAACCATTAAATAATTGAAATTATTTAATATTTGTCGAATATTGAATTCTCTTTATCCACTTTTTTACTTTTTCTGAATAAGATGTTCCAAATCAAACACAGCAGGAGGTTATAGAGAAGGCACTCATCATATGAAAGAAGGATAATTTTTTATGTATAAACATATATGTATGCAGAATTTATAGAGTAAAATGGGTAAGGAAATTCTCATTGAATATTTATTTCTTTATTACTGTTTTGTTCTAGTTCTTGAATAGGTGATATACTTGTAGAGAGCAGGTTGAATGTACCAAATGAGATGCTGAAGATATAGAGATAAAGTTCGAACAATGTTCACGTCTGATTTAAGTAAAGTCATTCATTTTATGTTTGGTAGATATTTATTGATTAAATTCTCTAACAAATTTTAAATCTCGCACAATTCCTACTTTCTTCCTAAGGCATTTTAATATCTTTCTCCTGATAGTAACTTTCCATATTATTTATTTCAGTTTTGTCGAAATTTTTAAATATTCTAACTTATTATGACGAAACTCTTCGTAAACTCAGGCTTTTAACTTTTTATTCAACTTTTCTATCTTATAATGATTTTTAATCTTGAGAGCTATTTGCCTTTTATTTGACATAGACTCAAGAAATAGAAAATAAATATGTATATTTTAATGAAAGTAATCAAAAAGATCCAAGTAGCAAGGAGTAGGAGAGATGTATCCAAGGATTGCAAAATTCAGGAATATCTCTAAGAAAATCGTAAGATCTTACTCCTAACCAAAACGAAGAATTCAGTTTCTACGTGATATTTCTCTGAATTATTATATTTATGCTTAGACTTGATTTCAATTGGATGTTCTGTCGACACACTTAAGTAAACATCTTTAGTCACGTGAATAGTCGAATGCGCTCCGTGTAATTCCTAAATGTCCACACCGCGGCGCAGGTGTCTCAGATGTGTGTTTTATGGCACTTTTCTGTTCGATTTAATTAGCGGAACAAATCTCAGAATTTCCCGCTCGGTGGCGACATTAGTTCCACATTCACGCGTTGTCGAAATCCGAGGATTAATGTGTCTGCGAGTACTTCCTTCAACAGTCGCTTCCCCTTCTTCGCGACGAATCTAAAAAAAGCCCAGCAATCAGAAGGTTGAAAATGAAATCGGCGTATTTCTTGAGGGTTTAGCGTAACAGCGAAGGTATGTACTTGCGGGAGTAATGCTTTAATATTCCTGAGAAATTAATTTCAAACTTTTAAATCCTATTTGAAATATATATCCGCTCGTTTGTAAATTAGTAATGGAATTTAATGAGGTATAGATTTGTAAATTACTGTTGGACTTGCATAAAAATAAACAATTAATAAAATAAAGAACAAAACCTAAACAAGAAATAGATGAACTATAAAGAAGAAAACAAAAACAATATAAAAATAAACCAGAAGCAATACCCTTTCACCTGCTCTAATGATAATGTAAATACATGTATATAACTTGTACATATTCGGATTTAATTGTAAACAATAGTGCCCTCAAATCATATTCTTTTTTATTAGGTTTAGTTAGCCTTATGATATTAATTTTAGGGGTACATTAATACTGTTGCTATATCGGTGCCAGCCACATTTTTGTAATAGCAAAGTTACTGAATTTTGGATAATTGGTGGTGAATTGGTTGGTGAATGTGCCCAAGTGTCGTAGAGTCATACGGAAACTGAAAAACTAGCTGAAAGAACGAGTCAAAAATTTGGAGGTAAGGAACTGAGGTTTGTTGAGTTCAATGCATAAGGTGCGAAACGGAGAATACTGTGGTTCCCTAGGTAACTCACGAAAGTGAGATCACCTTAAGATTGGCTGACACTCGGTGCCAATGAACATCTTAAAATATACAGCAATAAATTGGGGACATGAACCCCCCTACTCAAAAGTTCACTTGGTTTTTACTATTTTGGACTGTTTAAATATATTTTTAATAATTTAAATTGCAATGAGACCTGCCATACCTATCTCTTAACTCGTTGTTTTCGGGGAATGGGGTTGATGACTTCTTCGTGCCCCATCCTTTTCCCTCACTGATAAAATAATGCATTTTACTGTATCGTTATTTGCTTCTTCACTAGACTTTAGGTAACCCAGTCCTCCACAATTCGGTTCTTTCCTCTTTCTCAATTCCATCTATGCTTCGCCAAAATATTGACTACGCAATGTTCTTGCATCTTATATAAGTAGATACTCAATCGCAAATTTCTATAATTTCCACATAGGTAACGATAATCTACCTAATTAAACATTCTTTTTCGTGTGTCTACCTGATTAAAATATACTAGCAGCCTTAATTTATTTTTCAGTTTCCCTAACTATGAATTTATCGAACGGGTCCTTCGCATAATCGCTCATCCTAAAAGAGACCACGCTATTATTTTATATACTAATTCTGTCACCTCCGTAACACTTCCCCTTAATTTTAGAGGCACCTTATACACTCGTGTACAAGCCGAGTTTTTCAGTACATTTTCTGTGCCTGTTCTTCGGTTAAAAAGTAGGAAATTAGCTTGTAAATTCCGCACTTACTCAATTAACAATTCTTTGTCAATTTTCGCCTGTTTACATACCGATTCCTAAATTACTGTCATTTTATCGGTATCAATTCTCATTTTGAAATTTTCCAGTAGCGGCTGCATTCCCACCCTAGGTTTATACTAAAGTCAGTTAAGTTTCCCAATATGTTTGTGATAAAATTAGTTGCCTCGCATTATATTCAGGTCGGCTTATACTAGACCGGGGCTGGCGAACCACGCGTGCCCAAAGCGACACGCGAGAGAATTTATTTCGGCGTGCGAAACTCCAACAACCATTGTCTTTTTTGATAATGATTGAAACACTTTGTAATTTTCCACAATATTTATTAGTACAACCGGTTTCACTTCCGAGGAAGCATCTTCAGGTGAAGAGAAAAGAAAAATCCAGGTTTATATATGCGAGGAAGTGGAGGGAAGGGAAGGAGGGAAAGGGGAGGGGGGAGGAAAGAGTTAACTGGGAAGGGCTATGATACTATGGTTGTACTAATAAATATTGTGGAGAATTACAAAGCTTTTTAATCATTATTATGGCTTTCCACCAAGTCACGCTTTAGCATATCGATTTTATCATCTCTTTCGCATTATTCACTCAATAAATGAAGTTCTACAGTAAACTAATGTGGATTCTGTTTATTAGTTGAGGCAACTGGCGACTATTTAAGTCTTATACAAGATTTTAATCGAATCGCTGACGTTATAAAATGAATAATATCACCATATCAGTGTATGGTTCGGCACCACATTGCCACGCAACCCATTTATATTCAAAAAAGGAACTTGTATAGCGATACTTGGTGGAATTTCATATTAAACACAGATAAAAACACAAAACTTGTACAATTCCACAAGGTAACCTTGATTAAACTTGATTCGATTCATTATGCATTATATGTACTTTTTTGCCATTAAATCACTTCGGAAACATTGAGAAACCATCAGGAAAAATGCAAAAATTAGACATTTTTCACAAAAATTTAAAATGTTGACTGAAATTCGCAGCCTCAGGACGTAATCCGATCGAGTTTAAATTTTGTAAATGATATAAGAACCACAAACCACCAACTTTAAGCATTTGCCGCTGACCAATTTCACAAGGTAACCTTGTTACCTTGTGGAATTGTACAGGTTTTGTGTTTTTATCTGTGCCTTTTATATTCATCAAATATGGCACTCTTTCACCATAGGTTCGCCAACCCTGTACTAATAAGCTGTACTAAATACGGTATAAGTACGGTAATACTTTAACATCATCGCGTTGAAATGCGGTATCATTTTTCTCTACTCTCTGTTTCAAATCGCATCGATTTTTTCCAATTCTTTTCTTCCAAGGGTCGAAGGAAATTTTACTAGAATTTAGTTCCTTATAATCAACACCAAAGTGATGATTTAGTCAGTTTGGCTTCTGCTCACCATTATGTTTTGATGCCTGCAGCCAACCGATGTTTAATTCGAGAGCTGTTCCGTGATTTCGACACGAAAATCTGGCAGCCGATGCGTAATCACGAAAATTTACGGATCTGCAGCTTGGAGATGAGGTTCCGCTTAACGAAAATCCACGTCTATTTATACGCGGAACGACGGCCGCTAATTATATTTCAAGGTTGACAGCTTCGCACTCCCTTTTGTGAGATAAGATCGCGCCCAGTGCGTCTCCATAAATTATCCAGCATCTGTTCCGCGCTTTTAATTGATGCTGCAAGGAGCTATTTCGGGCGTCACTACGCGATTCTGTTTCTCCTGATTCAGTTGACGATATAGTTAAAGCGACAAGCGTTGAAAATGTTACATATCCTCGTGTTATTGCTGCATTGAGAATTTATCCAAATGTATAAAAATAACAAATTCACGCACGCGAATATGCAGTGATAACTTACATGGGGCTCGTGGATAACCAAGTGCGATCTGCTTTGTTGAAAGCGGTCCCGGGTTCAATTCAAGGTGGGAGCCTATTTGCGAAATGATCTAAGCAGCACAATCGCTTTTAAACATACAAAAACAATAATTGTTTTCAGTGAAGAAATATCAGCGTCAATCAGAAGGTTTTGAAGAAGTTTCCCCTAGATTTACCATTTTATCATTTTGTTATTTTTAGCTTTAGTGGGATAAATCCATCCTATACATACTTAACTTATTTTGCTCCTGCTCTTCCTCTCAACGCATAAGGTGCTTTCTTTGTCTTTGTAAATAAATTATTCTCTGCCTTTATACCTAATAATTCTCATCTGTTTCTTTTTTTTCTCTATTTTTCTTTTTTTTTCTTACTTGGAGTTGAGTTGAGTTGAGACCTAAATGTCTATGTTATATACAATTTTGACTAGTATATACTTTATGCATTATTTTGATACTGTTTTTTTATAATAATCTTTTACTTTTCTTCATAATGTACTTCGTGGATGAAAATCCATGTATGTTTTCCTTGTTTTTCTATTTTGTTTTTTATGTTATTTTGTAAATTGCTATCTCTTTTTTAAATGTGAACTGATTGTTATTTATGTATTGCATGTAAGTACTTATCGGTTGTGTATTTATTTATTTTTGAATGTTTTTCTCTTTTCTTATCTTTTAGCTATTACTATAGGTAGGTTTGCGCAGGTTTTTCACACCCCCCTTCCTTGTGTTTTCCTGCAGTGGATTTTTTCCCTAAGAATCTCTTAGGCTTTTTACATCCAGTAGTAGTAGTAGTAGTAGTATTATGGTTTGAGGGTGAGTCAACAGCTAGGGTTATTTGCACCACGCGCAAATAAAATTCCTTATGTATGTTCCTTTTTACATCCACAATTCTTCTAATTATTTCTACTTCTTATTTTATAATTAATGACGATGGGTAAGATGGAAGAAGAGACTTTTTGGTCTCAATCTCGCCTAAAGAAAGACGATTTATTATTATTATTATTATTATAAATATTTTAATGAATTAAGCGGGAATAAAATGTCCTCTTTCTATTGTATCAATTAAAATTAGATGATCTTTGAGGAAATATAAAATTATTAGTATTGCATTATTTCCTAAAAATGAATATTACTATACGAGGGACTATGAAAGACTTTTTCAAGTCATGCAATATTATGCTAAAGAATAGTCACTGTTTTTTTTAAATTTTTGTTTCAATAACATAATTTTAGTCTGTAATACATTCAAAATAAAATTACACACATCTTTTTTTTTACCTTCAGTCCACCTTTTTACACCCTTTTTACACCATTTTTACACCCTTTTTACACCATTTTTACGCCCTTTTTACACCATTTTTACGCCCTTTTTAACAGTATTATTTCAGTACCTCCCACCAACCCGACTTAATATAACTTAATTTAGTACTTAAGAAATTATTGCAAAAAAGGTTCATACGAAACATAAATCGAATTGTCAGAAATATTTTCATACGTAGAAATAAAAGGCAAAGAGTTCTCTACATCATGATCTTATCCCTTCACCCTTTGTATTTCAACCTTTTGAAGAGAAATCTTCATATTTTTAATTTATACTCATTGTCTTCCTCTACTACTGATTTGATCACCACCCACCTGGAAATGCTTACTAATGAGCGGTTTTTATCATGATGGTGACCTATCTAGACGAACTATAGAGTGCTGCATCCCACATTATATTCTATATTGATTGACATTATAATTATGATTGAAACTTTCTCGAGTACAGGTTTTCTCTAGATTTATTTTGTTGAAGTTTTCATTTTCATAGGTCTACGATTATGTGTGAACATAAACTGCTATATACGATTAGTCTTCATTCAATAATATACGTACACATTCATTAATTTCCTCGGCAATAATTTATATTCTTGAGAAAATCATTGATTTCTTGCAAATGAATAAAATGCAGAAAAATTCCAGTCAGGGCATTTTTTATTCATTGCTTGAGTTTTTCAGACTTTTTCAGCTGTTTGCATAGACATTCCTAATTTTTACTTTGTTTTTATATCAACAAGCTTTTCAGATTTTTCCATCTTCCTCTCGAATAATTTTTGTATCGCATTTCCTCTCGATGATCTGCTGTATGTAACAGGAGATCTTTAATCTCCTCAAGAAGAAGGTGATTCATCAGTTCAATAATTTATTATTAATATAGACCGTTTTTTGGGGAATTTCTTTATTGATAATTTCTTTTGTTTATTATTATAATATTTTTTCGAATTCCTTAAAATATTTTTGCATAGTTATTGTTATTATTTTATTAACAAAATTATCAATTATGTCGTAATCTTCTTGATGAGGTTATGAAGAGGATCTGTTGGTACGGTCTTATTCATACCAAATTCGATAGCAATACGACAATATTTCGGAAATTTTTCCCAAAAATGGAGGAAAAGTTAAAAGAGATACCTCACTTTATCCGCCCTTATTTAGGCAGTGCTAGATTTATTTAAATTTCATAGCAAGTACCGGAAGAAGTTAGATCGGCCACGGTTTTTAAAAAATAAATCTTAAATGTCCCAACCGAAACACAACTCCGAAGTAGACATGTTTACGTCTTTTCTTTTGTTTCTTATTAATATTCACGATTCGAACGAAGCAGCCGGGAGAGAGTTATGAAAACGTAGCGAAACGCCCTCTTTTGGGTGCGCGTGTCTTTTGTTTGTTTCCTTGGAAACTTCAGACGGGCGCTCGTCAAAAGTCACGTCTCGAGTGGAAGGGCGTGCACTGGATGAAACATATCAACAAGAAACACACTCCCTTCCTTCTTCTTACCTCTCCCACTTGAGGCTGCACTTCCCATTTGCCTCTTTCATTCGAGAGATTATTCTACACAAAGAAGACCCACCTTCGAACCCAGAATTTCTGCGATTTTCGCCGTCCATACATTGCAAAGACCTCCGAATATCTAAAGTTGGGAGTGCCTTCGTATTGTATATATATATTTCTAAATCGGGAAACAGTAGAATGGAACAATTTACCTGGAGAAGTTTTAAAACCTTTTCCTCCTTCTTATAATATATTTTTCAATAAGATTAAAACGGTTCAATGATTTTGTTGTAGTCTTGTGATTTTTATAAAATTGTTATATTACTGTAATGTTTTAAATATTGTATGATTGTTGTAAATATTGAAGAATTTTGTATATTTTATAATTATATGTATTAAATACTGGCTTCGGGAGGTTTTGGGGGGTTTTCCTCCCGACTAGGGTGAATTCCAGGCAGATTATGTAATTTCCTCCCCCACACGATATGACTACCACCTGGCCTATTTGTATTTTTAATAAATAAATAAATAAATATAAAAGCTATCTCGGGTTCGATTCCCGGAATCGTGAAAAACATTGTGGGCAATCGGAGAGTGATTGGACTATTCTTCCTAAAACTTTTCTCCCAATTCGGGATGAATAGTAAACGATGTTCAGGTTAAATTAAAGAAATAAGCGATTTTAAGACTAAGAATTGTAAGAGAACGAAGCGACTTTCATGAGATAGGATGGCTTCTGGCAGATAAAATCAACCTTTGGGATAATAATAATGATGGAGACTCTCAAAGCATTGTGTGTTCCACAAAAATCTTCAACTCATCGATATAATACGTACCAGACAAAAAGCTGAAGGCAGGGTAATAAAAAGTGATGCAAAATTAAATCGTGTACCAGTTAAAGTTTGATTATTATTAAAAATTATCAAGATGTGAAAAAGAAATAGTATCTGTAACTTGTTTCATTGACGTTGTTGGGAAAACATTTAAGAAAACAATCGGTTATTCTGCCATTGTGAGACATAAAAGTCTATCGGAAACTAAAACGGGTGACTTGATTGATATAAAGAATAAGAAAACCGGTTGGTTTTAGAGACACAAAGGATAAAAAATTATTTAATTTTTATAGAAGATAGTGAAATGGCTGGGAAATTTATTGGGAGGCAAACAATAAATATTATATAGAAATTGGTCCGGTTACTTTGACCACCCTTAGCTATTTTCAGAACAATTCACTTATTTCACTCATATCTTCCATTTACATAATTACTACGAATCGTGCTATTTATATAGTCATATGAGATTTACTTTTACACATAAATGCGATGAAAACAGGCGAATATTGTTTAATCAAACTGAGAAAGCAAGCGAAATTAAGCAAGATAAAGAAGGAATTCACGTTGGTGTCCCACATCCAGCATCATCAGTCATAGCCGAATGTGACCATGTGTAACGTGCCCTTACGATAAGTTATTTATCTGGAAAGCAACTGTCCGACGAGCAATGACCAATTATTAAACGTGCATTTGATAATGAGTGAATGTCGGAGAGCAATTGCTGGCAATTGTCTGCGCTCGCCCTATTTATGCCTAGAGAAATATCTCTTTGCTCTGGAAGAATCGCATTTCCCGTACCGGAGCGTGATTTGTGTGTGTGTGCATGAATTAAGGTCGCAACAGTGCGTGTGGGACGATGTGACAATATACGTGTGTGATTTGATCTGTCCGTGGGAACAAAACCACGTGAGAGGGAGATGAGGATGCTGATACATCGCTGATTTCTTCATCAGATTCCGAGGAAGCCCTTCCACGAACGAAGTTACTCTTTTTTCCGCAGAACACACGCTCTTTGAATTCAAGGATTGTCCAACGGTACGGCCCGTGGGCCAGAATGCGTTAAATCCACCCGCAAATCTTCCCAAAGTTTGTTTAATAGATTCAGGATAGAGAAAGTCGCACCCGTTTGTATAATAAATACCACTGCATCAATTATTTTATCTTTTCAAGTTATGCACATCTTTTATAGAGTTGAGCATCTATGTGTATGAATTTCTTAGCGATTTATATTATTAATAATAATAATAAAGGACTTCATTCAGGGCGAGATTGAGACTATAAAGTCTCTTCTTACTCCTAACCCTTTGTCATGTGAGAACAGAAAGAAATAGATAGATTGCAAAAGTACAGAGAAGAAAAATACTATGTGGATTAAAAACCTAAGCTTTGAGCATAGGAAAAAATTTCCATTGCAGGAAAACACGCTCAAAAGAAGGGGGTGTGAAAAACCTGCGAAACCTACATATAGAAAACTAAATTTAAATATGGTAGTAGATTAAAGAGCTATATAAGACAAGAATAAAAAGAAAGTCATTAGAATGTACAAAAAAGAGCAAATTATAACATATTAACATAAGATACTGACACAAAAGTATAACTAATTTAGAATTGAGATTATAGAGTTCTAGCTAGCTTAAACTACTTTGTCATTTACATGTTAAATTGTATAAGCATAGTAGGCATACAGAACATACAAACATTATAAACATAATTTCGATTGGTAAAAGCTCATTAAGTCGCCTTAAGCCTCGACCGAACAGTTTACCCTCCATATCCAAATTTTCATTTAGGATGCTGTTAATATATTATTTTCACCACCTCAATACAAAAACCGCAAAAACATTGAAATTTTGCATATTAAAGTATTGTTGTGGTTAAAGTCATTGTTGCAGTTCATACAAATGACATTTACGAAATTACCAATAAGGAACCGGATGTTGTGGAAAGATTGGTTTATATAGGTTTATCAAAATTATGGACGGGTAGTAGATATTTTGGTCCCTCTAAAGACTAATTTAATATGCGTTTTCTCATTTCTCCAAAAATATACTCGTACTTTAATTATTTAACCTTTGAAATTTAGTGCTGGTTTGTTTTTTTATGTCTTGACTTACAATTGTACACCAAGTTAATATCGATATTGCTGAATTACAATATTTTACCGAGAAGTAAGTATTTACAACTACTTCTACACTAGTATTTTAGCCTTATGAAGTGTCTTTAGTGACATTCAGGTTTTAAAACATAAATACAGTATCATTTAACATTATTTTTTTAATGACGAGAGATGGGGATCCATAATCCACGGCTATTTTCATTCTAATATTATGACTTTAGTCGAATCGTAACAGATTAATCGGTAGCTCAATGAAGGAATGAAAAATCGTATTCGATAGGCGTTCCACTAAAACGGATTTCTATATTATCTGCTGGTGCATTTGACGCCTCACTTCCATTCCAAAGAATTCTGTTGGCAAAACATACTGTTTCCAGTTGGAAAAATGGAATTTTAATAGCCTTTGGCCGCCGTTGACGCGAAACGCTGGGATATACTTAGCCGCTCCATTCAGAGTAAACGTTGTGAGACAAACAAACGATAAATCTTTTCAGAATCATTGTCGGTGGCCCCATTGTTGGGTGTCACAGCTGCAGTCCCCTCGTGGGACCCCTCTCGACGTCCCTAACACTGCTACTATTATCACATAAGACGATGCAGTTACCGACTCCCCCTCAGAAGGATACTCCTCCACAGTTTATTGATCGGTGACCATAGTTTCGGTGTATTCACGCAAACATAAGATAGGGAAAAATCCCCGCTGTCTTTGCTTCCCAAGACTGAAAAGTCATCTGCCTGTAGACTGATTGGGTCATCATACGTCGTCGGACGGGTCGTCATACCCTTCACTAAATACTGCTAGAAGAGAGGGAATGAGGCTTAGAGGCCAACTAAGGAGTGTAGTTGTTTGCATCAACTACCATCGCAAAGTCAGTGTAAAGGCAGCACCATACTTATTATGATTAACACTCTTCATAGCATAAAATCAAATCCAACCAGGGTGAATGCAATTGAACAGCATCACTGAAACCTCATTAGCCTTCATATTACCAGTCAAAAGGCTAAGGCGAAGGTAAAGTTTACGTTTAAATTGTAACTTACGTTTTAATCCATCCTATAACAAAAGAAAAATAACTTTTCCTGGTTCTGTTCGTCATTTTCAGAGAAAATCACTTTGCTTTGATTCTTTAACTTTTGCGGCATCGTTTGTTTCCTGAAAACCTTACTTATAGCCTATAAAAAATCAGTTAATAGTTCTGATCTGTAGCAATCGAGTGATACTCGTATGAGTTCTGAAGCGTATTGTAGAATTCAGCTAAATTGGAGTTGGGATGCACACCAGTTAAAAAATTAAGCAAAGCCTTCAGATTAATTAAGAAAACTTTTTTGAGGCATTGAATTTACTTACATGTCAATTTAGTTATAAACAAAATACAATTAAGCAAGATTAAAACACCACGTAGTAAAATCATTTTATTATAATCAAACAACATTGGAAATTGATTTAAAATTATATTAACAATCAAAGCGAAACGAATAATCACTCATTCGCGTCAGATTCATACTTATTCACACCGAAACGTAAGGATATTACAGATAAGAATATTTAGCATAATCTCCAAAGGATAAGAACATATATTATGGTTGTACGTTTTTATCTACGAAAACAGCGTTAATACTAGAATAAATCATCCGCTTCGGAAATATGGTTTATAGAATTCCTTTTATCTTATTAGGCATATATATTATCGTCTGCACCTCATGCTCACCATAATTGATTTATTCAGTCTTTTTCTCTCTGTAGAGAATATATTTATTTTGATATTTTCCTCTTACAAATATTTAGTCATTCTGGTTCTATCCACCCAATCTATGAGTTTAACCGATGAACCACAGTCTCAGTGGTTCCGCAGCCTCTAAGTCCCACCTTTGTCCACCCATTTTCAAGATCACTCTCCACAATTTCGATTCGCGTGCAATCCATTCCAACGGCAGTCAACTCATGACCTGACCCACCAAACTCTCGCAATCGCGCAGTAAAAGAGGCGCATGTCCATTTTCGCCTCGTGCATTTCGAGAGGTGGGACTTCCGTTAATAAGATGGGAGTCGTCGCTCCCTTTTGGGTCCGTGGCGTATGGCGCGCGTGCCTTTTCAATGAGGACAGCGGCCAAATGACCGCGGTGTCAAAGTGCTGCCCATAAATTCTCCCTCAGTCCTAATCTCTCTATTTTCCCTTTGGTGATTTGTCGCTCGGCCGATTCCCATTAGATCTAGCGTGCGCCCATCAAATGGAGAGCAGTCGAGTGGATCCGATGCAGTGCGGCAGGAAGCCGATTGGGTTTTCGGGAGCCGGAATTGGGCCGATCACACACGCGAAATTACCGGCGGTTTACCCTCACTTCGACCCTTTCGCATTTTGGGAAGTCGAGGATGCTGCTGCTTTGGAGATGAAACTTTATCCCATCGTTGCTACGAAGTTTTGAATTGTTGTCACTTACTAGCAACGCTTAGAGGTTCAAATGGTATCAAATTTAAAAAAAAGTTAATCAATTAATTCAATTGATTGGGTATTCTTATTACCACTATTAATTTATTGGCTAATATACCCGGAATATAGAAAAGTATAAATAAACAATATTCAATTATTTTAGTAAAAGTCAACTTTATGAGCAATTCTCTGAAGCTAAAATGCATATCATTGGAGTGATAAGGTCGGAAAAATTGCACTAGATTTAGATTTTTTAGATTTAGATATATACCCCGCGAGCCGCCAGAGGCGTATGGCAGGGGGTGTAATGCACCACCATTATTCATTCCTCCCTATTAGCATCTCTAATAGCCTGGTGAAAAAACGACCAAAAATAATTATCCGTTCTTGCGATTACTTCCCTATAACGCTTTGTCGATGCCTCTCGGAGATTGCGTTAGCTCCTTGCTGGCACTAATATTTCACTTCGTCTATAAATTCTGAACGAATTAACTTTTCGAAAAGTTTCAACATATTATATCCCTTACAATTCCATACTCTCGGAAAAGATGAACTATGTAGTATGATCATTCATATTATCTGAGTAAAATCCACCAATTATACTTACATATTTATGAATTTATATTTATTTCGTAAATGCCAGATGAAACCTTTCAAATTGGTCTTCAACCAGATAGCATTTGGTTCTGCAAAATTACCAAAATTTTGAATAAATCATAGACTACAGTTAAAACAGCCAATATAAAATATTTGACGACAAATAGAATGAAACATAATAATTGTCCATTAGGTAGCAACATTTAAATGGTGTTAATATCACGCCCAAGCATCAGTATAATTCACCTTTATAAATACACTATCGTCAATGACAAAAGCAGGAATCGTAAAATGTCAGATTCATGACACTCGTTTGAACCCTAATTATATCTTCACTCTTAAACCAATCTGCTTGCAATTGCCTCAGTAACTATGAGCCCTAGAGACAGGGTAGACTTGTTGACCCTAGACGCAGCTGACCTTTGTCCAATTCTGGGCCTGTTTTCAAGTGCTCTCTCACGAAATGGTACGAAAGCAAAGGGAGGGTCCTTTCCGAACACCATAATCAAGAGGGTGCTTGTCGATACTTTTATGGAACGTAAACGTGCAAAAACAATATGTATCGCATTTTCACTCAACAAATAAGTAAAATGCTCCTAAATGTTGTCTAATATTTGATACACGAAAATCGTAGTCTTCAGTTAGTAATGACATTTCGAAAGCACAAATTTGAAGAATTTGTTTTCCGTGTAAATAAATGATATTTTTTTCTTACTTGCACGTACAGTTATGTTTCTTGAACTCAGGAACTTTATTATTCGAGACAATAATTGTTGATCTAAATTTAGTGTTATTGTTCTGCGAAAGTTAGTTAGTTGAACCCATTATTGGCGAGGTTATGCCCGGGTGCGCCTCTCTTCCACCTAACCTCGTATGTCGATTAAATTTATAGTTAACTTATTAAAAATATACAAAAAGAAATAGTAGGGTGTGGGAAAAAATCTTTGCAACTAAATGCTGATAAAGAAAAATCCCACGTAGCGGGAAAACATCCACAATGAATTAATTAAAGAAAGGGATATCTTTATGTATTGTTATGCATGATTGGAGGATATAAATTTGGTATTATTATTTTCCGCGGAAGAGATAACTTAATGTATCAGTAAGAATGTATATTACTGCTAGATTTAGAGAAATGGGGAAATTGATATCGCAACGGCAACACAAGGAGCAACTGCTAATCCTCTTACTGGGGCCTCCTCTCGACAGCATTTTATGTGGAATCGATACTTCGCAACACGATATGGGAAAGACTCGAAAGGGCATCCAAACGATGGACATAGTTTGCGTGGGAAGGGCATTCAAGTGGCTGTAGCGATGTCTCTTCCTGGGGTTGCGATGACCCCTTCGCGTGTTGACACCGCAGCTGCTGGCCCTAGCACGTGACCCTGCGGGACCTCCCGGGGTCCATTGTGCGCCCGTCGCTTTTCACCCTCAGCTCAAAGTGCCTCATTAATTCCTCTCGTTAACAGCCAAAACAGTGCGCTGAATAAATACTCTGGAGTTAGCGGAGGAAACTATGCCGCTATCTCCATTGCTAAGTATGCACTGGACGCATACATTGGAGGGTGAATCTCGGATACCTTATCTACCCTCTTGCCTGAAATTCTCAGTATTCAAATCACGTAAGCTGTACCCGACAAATACAAAGGACTTTTGTCTAAATACTATTCATAAAGAAAATTTTACTGTAACTCTTCAGTACCATTTTCAAACGCTGTCTACAACCTATAGGACTCTTCCCATAAAAATAATTCCTATAACTTTTCATTACATACATTGTATTTCTTCCCTTCTCTTCGAGGTATTAATTAATTTAAATCTAATTTAGTTCTTTTAATACTGACAAGAAATATATCCGTATTTTACACCGACTTTGGTATCTGGAAGAACATTTTTCGCATTAAATTCATCAGATACGTATGTATCCCTTTTCATCTATTATGGATTATAAAATACACGGAGAAGGCCGAGATGTTGTAGTAATTGCACTTTATAACGAAAGAAGAGAGATATGTACTGTAATTTCCTGTGATATATGTCTCTTCTTTCATATAATATGGATCATTTTGACCGAATATGGAATCGATCATTTTCATAAAGGTTTCTCTGAATTCATATTTTCAAGAAACTTAATTTTTAAGCGGAGCAAAAATATCAATTACTAATAGTTGCATACGTCCGGCATTCAGGCTGAATACTTTATAGCCTTAATCGCAAGCCATTTCCGTTTTCTAAGAAAAATTTATTAATGTCTACTCTAGTGGTTCTTAGATAAATGATTTCACATATTTAGGTCTAAAGGTAAAAGTTGCTGTGTAGAAAGAAAACGGCATCGCGGCAGGAAAAGCATTGTGCAAATCATATGAGGTCATGTGAGAGGCATTCGATGGATATATTTTTCTTATTATGATATTAAGCTGTTGTGAGGTAAAGGGGAAGCACAATTGATTCGGTTTGGATTTCGTGATATTCTACACTGATAACTTTGAAGTACCGACTAGTTAGACTAGTTATGCATGCATGTATCACTCCTTTTAAAATGGTATACGAGTTGCAACACAACTGGGGTGCTGACCTGAGATCCATCATCTTCCTTTTATTCTACTCTATGACACAGAGAGTAACTATGAATGCATTCCTAATATAATGATTTTACGCTATTTCTTACTACCTATTAAATATTGCAAAGCTCTTTCAAATGGTAAGTTTCTAGATTTATTTTCAGTTGATCTGCGTAAATCTATATTTTCTCAATTTTGCAACTATGGCTTTAGCTCTAGTCATCATTATATTTCTTTTACTAAATCATATAAAAGATTGCTGTATTATGTCAGTATTGGTTATATAACAGTCAATCTGAATGACGCTTATCGTTTTATACAGCCCTATAATATCGAATGGAATATATTTCATAAATATTTAGGCGCAGGATGGAGCAAAACTTACTTTAATTCACCCTCCTCTCTACTACTACTTTATGAAAGCTACTGGGAAATTAAAGATACTAAATAATGGCATTCATTCTATTTGAGCCTTATTGAGTACTTAAAAAATTGATATCCATTGGATTATTGCAATGCACTTACTTGATTTTTCCTTTAATCACATTCTATGTCAATAAGGAAGCAATTGCAAATTTCTTCGGCCCTTGATTCTCCAAAAAACGCCACTTTCCTTCTCCGATTCTATTGGCTGCTAAAAATTTAGATTTTAGATTTAGATATATACCCTGCGAGCCGCCAGAGGTGTATGGCAGGGGGTGTAATACACCACCATTATTCATTCGTCCCTATTAGCATCTCTAATAGTCTGGTAAAAAAACGACCAAAAGTAATTATCCGTCCTTGCGATTTGAATGAAATTTTCGAAATGTTTCCGACGATATTCAGATCTTCTCATCTGTAGTGAATTCCAACCGAGGTACTCTATCATTGCCTGAACGCTGCTATCAAACCTGAAATCCCCGCAGACGAATCGGGCTGCTCTACGCTGGACCATCTCTAAATCTGAGACTAAACCTACTCCTCCCAAACCGCACAGCAGTATTCTAGACTCGGACTAATAAGAGAAAAGTAAGCTATTTCTTTGACGTGAAAAATGAAGGAGATAATTGGTGTTTTTTCCACAAAATGTTTTAATTGTGCTACCGGTTTCAACGGAGGACCTTCATCAAGATGACGGTCCTCCGTTGAAACATGTAGTACAGTTAAAACATTTTGTGGAAAAAGTACCAATTATCTCCTTCATTTTGCATGTCGGATTTCCACCATATCTCGCCCGATTCTGTGAATTTTATTTCTTTGACTCTCGATGTGCATCCTCTCAACGTTCTACCAGTTAATCTTTGCATTCTGTTCGCTTTTCCTATAGCATCTCGAATATGTTCTTTAACAGATAAGTTACTGCTACTGTTGAGGTTCAAACGGGGCTTCAGGCTGAATACTCCGCAGTTATAGATTCTTCACGCTAAAATGAACGCCTATTAAAATTTAGCTATTATTTAAATGCTAGCTGAATTTAAATTTTTAATCGATAATGATCATATTGTTAAAGCCTGCATCAAACAATATCTTTCTTTGACTCGCATACTTAGCGTGAGTGACGTTTCACTCAAATTTCCTATTTGAATGCGGACTTGTACAAGAGTGTATGCGCGGCACGTCTGTGGGATCCTTCGTTTCATTCGCTCAATCCTCGATACTCCTCCAAGTGTAAAATGACATTCCAGAAGCTTCGATTCGTTATCCCCTCCGCAATCGGCGCCAAAAGAAAGCGACATCTCTCGACGGCGGATTCCTCAGGCGCATCAAAAAATTCCTCCCTTGCGGTCTGGTAGTTGGCCCTTCAACCCGATGATCCCCAGGAAGACAAAACGTGAGATTTTGTATCTCTGGCACTCGGTCAGATACATCTTCACACCGTGGCACCAGCAAGATACATCCTGCGCTTGTGGTTACGGCGGAGGCTGTAGTGGGATGTTTGACTGATGGGGGGGGGGGCTGATGGGCAGGTAGGGTGTCGGGTCCGGACAGCTCGGTGGGGAGGTGAGAGAGAGGGACAAAACGATGCTAAGAGATCTTCGTTTTTTCTGGCCAGCGTCAATCGATCAAAACCGTGTGCGGTGGAGTATGTCATATGTCTGCCTAGAAAGACCTTCTCACACCCTCTTATCCCTGTTCGCCCTTGTGCTCCTGCCGCATACTCATTGCGGCCTTATTTGTTGTCTCTCCCTTCTTATTGTATTGTGTTGACTAATGCTCGCCTTGTCTCTCCAGTCATTCCGTTCGTGTAGGCGATTGTTTTTAGACACACGTTAGAGAGAGTGAGCAATTCTACGAGGAAATATCAATGTTCCATCGCCAGTATTTTTAGAATTATTACAATTTGTTTTTTGTTTTGCTAATCTTTAACCTCCAAGCAAAACTGTCTAATATTAAATTCGCTACTTTCCTAACATAACATCATCTTTGCTTTCCATTTTATCGCTCGTGATTTTGATATGGCTCGTGTTCAAATCCTATGTTCAATAAGGCTGCAACCTTTCGATAGTGCGGAATGAGGAACATTGAAACTAGAATTCATTTTCGGCTTAATGGTAGAATAATTTTAGCGATATATAACGTATATTAGATTTTCGACGTGCTATTAATTTTCTTTGTAATAAATAACGTCACAAGAGAAGTATGATTCCCGTGAAAGCATCAAAATTAAATTTATAAGTCACGGTTATTCACAGCTACACGAACATCATTTTCTTGTCGTTGATATTGTATCTATTTATATAATGTGGATATGCACTACTTCAAATCCCACTTTACTACTAAAAATATTAATTCCAATGGCATAATTGTTAACAAAACATAACCGTCATGACTAATTTAGTATTTCAACACAAAAAAGTTTACATTTTCGTGTATCTCAATCAGCGTCTCCCGGACATCACTTCTCAGCATTTTCTCCTTTTTTCGGGTCACGGGCCATCTTCCGCTTCATTTCCTCCTCTTGTGTTTCCGATTCGATCGAAAATCTGGACTTGTATCTTCGGCGGAGGACGACTCAATTTCGGCCAAAGCAATCGCAATTTTTCCTTATTAATTGGGATGTCTCGCAGGTGGTTCGTAATGCCGATTAAGAGAGAGATATTTCCTCGGGAGAGAATAAGCCTCGCGTACGGTTCCCAAGGCCCTCCGCCGCTACAAATGGTTCCCCGTCATTGCCTGCGACATCTCCTCCGTCCACAAAGGGACCGCCACTGACATCCGACATCGCCAGATAACCCTCGCACCCAAACCCCTCATTCCCGCCCGGTGGCTCTGCGGTAGCCTAGCGAGACGCCCTTCCTGTTCAAGGAGCCTTAGTTCGATCCCCGGCCCCGTAAATCTATCAGTCAAACGCCCGCGGGTGCCCCGCGTCCTCGACGTATGATCACTGCACGATGGATGGCGGAAGTGGCGTCTTTAGCCCAAACGGTTCCAGAGGACGCATTGTCGAGGGCGTCCGGGTGCTTCCCTCGTCCTCTTCCGAGCGAGTAAACCCAACATGTCTCCTGCGGAATCCTCGAGATCTGTGACGGGAACGAATCTTGGCTCCGACACCGACCATCATCCGATCGCCCTCCTGATATCCAACGGATTAACGGTCACTGGCTGCGTCCCGCCGGCGCAGATAAAAAACAACGGAGCTATTGGAGGAGGGACCCTTCTCACGCACGTAAGAGATAGTCATTTTGCGATCGTATATTCTCTGGTTTGGGTGGAGATTAATATGGATGATTTCAACAAAAAATCTCGAGTCGATCAATACGCGATCATAATTAGCATAGCAATTAGTATACTGCTTAATACGTCTGTTTGTTTCCTATATTGTATCGATATTAATTATCCTATATAATCGTGTGTAAGCCGAGTTTTTCAGCCCATTTTTTTCGTCCTGAAAAATACCACCTCGGCTTATACTCGAGTGTGGGTCCCACTTACCTGTTCTTCGGAGGTAAAGTCTTCTGTACCCGGAAATCGGGTTGTTAATTCCTCACTTGATCAATTAAAAATTCTTTGTCAATTTTCTCCTAACTCTTCTTTATTGGTATCTACATGTATTTTAATTTTGAAATTTCCCAGTAACTGGTGAATCTCCCACTCTCGGCTTATACTCGAGGCAGTTATTGTTCCCAGTTTATTGTGTTAAAATGAGGTGCCTTGGCTTATATTCAGCTATGCTTATACTCGAGTTTATACGGTATACCGATTGTCTCACAATAAGAGGAAAAATCGAATCTGGGAAACCGAATAACATTTTATGCTTGCAATAATACAGTAAAAATCTAGAATTACACAAAATATTGTAGTTTACACAATGCAAAGATCTAAGCTAAAAATGTTGAATAGTATCTCAATCTTGGCCTATTTAACGTAATTGATGTATTTATTTAAATCTAAAATTTGCTGTTCTTGTAAATTCAGTGGAATACTTCAAGTGATATTCTTTAGTTACTGAGAAACCTTAGGTATTATATTGGCTTATTGTCAAAATAGGTAATTTTAAATTTCCTTTTCGTTATCATGCTCTTATCTTACGATTTATGAAGAAAAGGCTCCTTGTTTTAAAACATTCCCTATAACCTTAGTGATTCTACCATCGCTTGGCTTTTGCACTTATGATGGATGTTGATAAATATTTAAGGGAAATTTTCTCCACGCTCTTAAATTTTGATAAATAATGAATCATTAATCATTGATTATAGGCCCTGTGCGTAAAAATTTGTTTGATTTTATAATGAATATAGTTTTCAAGGAATCTTTCTATAACTGTTGGGTTATCTGTCTGCATATGTACGTATCAAGAGAGAATATTCCACTTTAAAGACTGCATGGAATTCGTCGAAATTTCCCAGGAAACCTTTTTGATAAGGTAAGAATGGCAGACGGATTTCATAGTTCCAATGGACTCGAATTCCGGTGAATTGGCATTGCATTCATTAGACACGCACTTCGTATCTAATTGACGCAATACACGATCGTAATATAGGAGGATCGTTCGTATTTCTTACACGGTATAATTCTTAAGAGAAGAATTGATTTAGGAAAATAAGAAATATATGGCATGAAATCTAGACATGTTCCATGCAAAATAAATCAATCAAGATTATTACGTGCTCATTTAATACTGTTTTCGTTGTAAAATTCAGGAATTTGAAAATATACAGGAAAGTCTTACACAAGATCTACGCCATTGTCAAAACCTGAGCCATTTTCCACTTTTAAGAATAAATCGGCACTTAAAAGTTTGTAGCCTTTTTGTTTACGAAGACTGTTGCTGTGAGCTAATTAAAAGTTCCGTCTTGACTTACTAACATCAAATAATTATTATCTAAGAAAATTTTCCTAATCTTGTGAGTATTAACTGTGGTTTGACATGCTGACAGTCCATAGGGTCGTAGAGAAAAGTAAAAACGGCTGAATTTTGTGAGCACCTTTGATTTTATTCGCTAAATAAGGAGAAAATAAGTTTTCGGTAACCAAAGTGAAATTTCTTCAACTAAAATAACTGTGTTAATGTTAATCTCAGAAATAAATATCCTCTACAGGAAAACACCCACCAACAGAAGGGGGTAGTTAATGCGAAATGCGCAGGAAAGGTTGAAAGATGGAGAGAGACAGATCACAATATAAATGAAAATTTCACATTTCAAAAATTATTTATTTATAAAACATAAGGCAGAAAAAATGTTTTTTTTTGTCATAGCAGGTTGAATTTAAGTTTATTTAGAGGTGTGAGCATAAGACTCACAGCCATAAATACTTTATATTACAATATAAAAAAATAATCAAAATCATAAATAAGCAGTTTGTCATTCATTTGATTTTTGAGATAAAAGAACCATGAGGTACATTAATTGGTACATGCTTATGTATGGAATTAGCCTATTTTTCACCTTTGACATACTCTCTCATAGATGGGCTGCAATGCATCCACTCTAGGTGCAAAAATAATATCTTTGTAATCAAGATTGCCTTTGAATAGATTTTGGAAGGTTTCAATTAGTGCGGTGTCTCCACTTGTCCACGTTCACTGTAATTTTTTCGTCTTTGTCAAACATTTAAGCTGGTTTTTATGCATTTTTCCTCCTTTCTCATTAGTGTCGAAACCTAAATTTCATTTTTCAATCCTTCGGCCTTAACCTTGTGAAATTACATTTTACCTAGTCGATTTGGGGGTTTAATTTTTCTTCAAATTTTGCGTCTTCAAAGCGTTGTAAATAAAGTCACTGATAAACCAGGAACAGGACGAGGTCGACCCATCGTCTGTCTGGTTATTAAAGGAAAATAGAATACACGGCACTAATCTTTCGTCAATTTTGCTGATGAATAGTGGTTTCTCGAACCATTGTTGTCATTCTATGATTCTCTTTTCCTTATAAGCTAAAATGAAGCAACTCGACATATTTTAGGTACCTTATTGCCACAAAACTCTGTTGCCTGTTTTCTCGTTAGTGACTATTACTTCGAAAGATATGTGCTATCCTGATTCAGAATATCATGGCTTAAATCAGTATGAATATGATGAGATAATAAAATTTATGAAGTCAAAATAATCCCGTTGAGTAAATACTGTAAGCTTTATCAGTCCTTTTGAATCTAGAATTAAAGTGCAAGGTAATAATTCAATTTTGAAGAAGTTGTTTGTGATAAGGTGCACTTATGATTTTAGAATGATTGTAGTTATACATACTGCAAGTAATAAGTCAATACAATTTCGGTACAAAATATTTATAGGACTTCTTTGATCTTATTAAACCTGATCAGGCTTTCCCTAAGTGCAGGAGAAATTATTTTGATATTCAGGACAGAGATGTGGAATGAGTAGAATGACTTCTTTTTTGAGAAAAAGATGTAGAATTTTCCTTAAAGATTTAATATCTTTCTTTGCATATCGAGTGAGTAAGTTCTGCCAATTATTGAACTGCAAGTAATTTCATTTATTCAATTCTTTAACTTGTAAATTATCATTGTGTTACTTATTGGTGGCAATTCTCGAATGAAAGAATTCTTTTGTGATCACTCAAGTAAAAAAACAGTACGGCTTCTCATCTGTTAATATCTTAAAGGTTTACTTGCCGGGTTTATTTGTAAATGATTGCAATAAATTTTGCTAAGAATGTTTAAATTCCAAAATTTTATAACTCAGGGTATTCTTAATGTTTTATCGTGTTTCGCTCTCTGAAGGAAAAAATAATTTTATTTTTATGGAAACATGATTTATCCTTTTTACCCAAATTAGGATTTCTATGGATAAAACGTTAAATATTGAATTCGAAATAAACTATTCGAAATTGTTCTCAAAAAAGGTACGTACTAAAGATGGATCTCCTCATTGAAGGTATATATTTTAATCTCTGAATTCCGAACATAAATGAGGAGTAACATAAAATAAACAGAACAAATAAAATTTTGCTTTCCTTAAAGATTTTATGAATTCTATACCGACCTACCTGGAATAAAAACCATTACTGTTTTTATCTGCATGAAAACTAAATAGTGAGTATTTTTCGCTCTGAAACGACAAGCACACGACATTTGGTTGAGATATATAGAATGGTATATGAGGAATGCTCTTTGAATCGAAAACACATGAATTTATGTATACAATTGCGGATAGATAACCGTTTCGATGCACAGATCCGGCGGCAGTGAAACATTCAAACGGTATTAACGGGTGTACCGATCACAGCTTGCGGTTAAGAGGAAACCCAAGCCCATACTCTTCTCTGCTTGTTTTTTTTCTAATTTCCGGATGTTGCACCCCCGTTTCATCCACCCTTGCCTAAGTTGAAACAATCGAAAGGAATAATTCCGTGACAACGCTCATTTGATAGACCACGAAACAAGGCGAAGGTAGCAACTGTTACAGATAAATGTTTGGCTCCTCGAGCGAAATGCGATGCCCTCGAGGACGATTTTACTCTAATGCCATTTGGTTTCGATGACTCCGCATCACGCCAGAGCATATGCCCGACCGTTCAAGTCTCCCACCCAAGTGACGCACCCTCAGGGGCTCTCGGTTCCAGCCGGCGGCAAAGCGGAGGTGATTTTTTCGCCTCGTTGGCGTGATCGCTGCATCGCGACTTCAAGGAGAATCCAACACCTGCTCTAAGACATCATCTTGGAGAGGCCTACATCCTTGTCCTTCCTCTATCAAATGATTTGAACGGGGAAAATATTCTATACCAACGGTGTAGCTGTCCTCGTAGCGAGAATTATTTGTACTGAGATCTTACCTTGATAACTGTGAAAGATCCACCCGGGAAAATGCATTTCATTGCGTTCTTATTATCTACACTGCTCTGTCTTACGCCTTTGCCCCTACAGAAGTATATTTGTTTCAGATATTTCGATAGATATTTACTATAAGGCCCGTAAGCAGTGGCGCAGCGAGGGGGGGGTTTTAGGGGTTCAAACCCCCCCCAAGAGTCAAGTCCTATGACTAGCTCTATACTTTTATTTCTGCTGAAGAGTACAAAACCCCCCCCTCGCTAAGGTGGGGTTATCACGCAAATCATACAGATACACTGCTTGTCATGTGTTTGCTTGATACATTCATCGAAAGCTTCGTGTACCCGTAAATATGGCTCCGATTTCAGTGAAAGTGATGTTTTCGGTAGCAGAGTAGAAATCGATATCAATGGGGCGCAATGATACGAGTGTTTCGAAAACTATGTTCAACGCGTGCACTTCTTAATTCTATCCTTTAGTTAGATAACTCACGCCATAAGATAAGATTCCCATGAGAAAAATTCGAAAGTGCTGATTTGTTTACTCCTCGAAAAAATACAAGCGAACATTCGAGAAGTAATTCGAAACTTGCACCCTGAAAACAGAGATTAAGATTACGTTTGAGGGACAAACAGATAGATAAAACGCTCAGTTAGATCTTTTGCATGTGACTGTTTCAAGGGTGTAAATACAAAGATAGGCTCGTGAGTATTGCTTTCGAGAAATTCACAACAGTTCGAAGGAGAGTTTTGTTTGGATTTCATTTAGATGGACATCCAAAAATTCCTTTCACAGTCCGCTAACAGCTCGAGGCCGCTATCGGAAAAAAACTTAAGTTAATGGCCATGTGCTTTTTGTGAAATAACCATTATTAGATGCATAAATTAGGATTTTCTTATTTTAGGGCTGTTATCAGAGGACACATCTCAAGATGAGTTTAGCGACAATTGAAAAGCTACTTTTTCGTTTATTAAGCATTCTAGACGATTAAAAGTCTGCACACAGTTGACTCTTTATTACTCGGGATGATAGAAAATATACTGATCTTTATTTTATGATTGCCTGTTAATTTGGTGTATATTTAATAAAAATTTTCGCTAACCGAATTTCCGTAAACATTTGAAAAAGTATTGGAGCAATGAAAGATTTCAGTAAAAATTAATCTGCGATGATATTATTAATAATATACCATTTTCGAAGCAAATCTGTCAGCTCAAAGGTATTGTGCGCGTAAGTTACGCACATATTTATCGGAACTGTGACTTGATGACTTGAATTAAACTTGATAAACTGTGAATTAAATTTTTCAGTTTCCTTTTCGATGCAGCCAATTTTTTCTCTGATGATAGAATCCCACGAATCTCATAACTTATCCTGTTAACCGCTTGGTCATGCAATGCCCATTCAAAATTTCAATTCATGGAAAATATTTGTTTTCTTTGAACACTCAGTGCGTAAGACTGGGTTTGCATCAGCTCTTTGCTGGTTAAACCACCTAATACTTAGTCTAAATAATTGCAAGTTGACGTCTTCATTTTTTTCACCTTGGTATGTGACTTTAATACTGCAAGTTCAATTATAATATCAACTATCATCAAGAGTATACTGTATTTTTTAATGCAGCCGAATTTTTAATTTTCGGTATGAGACGCATTCAATGAAATACATATCTAATACATAAATAACGAAATCAGGCTTAATTGTAAGCCTGGCAGAAAATTTCATCTGATAAAAATTATTTTTTTGTTTCTTATACAAACCTTGTGCAATAAGCTGTTTGGATATATACTTCATATCATTATTTTTATACATTGATGGCGTTTTCTTGACAGGCGATATTTCAATTAAATTCCAAAATCTGCTGATGATATAGTCAAATAACGAAAGATAATGAAATAAGCATGGGCGTGCCAATGTGGGGGAACAAATGAGTGGATGTTACGTTTTATATCGCTTGCCAAATAACCGTAGCTATTTTTTTCCTTCCCACGCTTTGCAACCTCTTGGAAGAAAGAACTCTCGAAGACTCGGAAAGTTTATATCTAAATCACTAAAAAGCTTCAGCATAGAAAAAATGAGCTTTTAATAGATATTGAACGTATCCAAACCAGAAATCCAAAGAACACACTTGTTAAGTTTCCAATTGTTTGCTTATGTAAACTACTATCTTGCAAAGTGTAATAAGTTGGCCACAAAAGCGTTAAACTCCTCTAGTTTTGAAGGTATTTAGTTTTTGAAAGAATTGACATATATTGTAGTAAGTAGCGGGCATGAATATACTAGCCCCTGTAAAGTAGGCATTTTTCGTTTCCTCAGACCCCCCCATTGGTAAATCCTGGCTGCGCCACTGCCCGTAAGGTATTCATTACGGTGATATTGAGACTGAAACGTTTCTTCTTCCATCTGACCTTTATTCAAAGATATCAAGAACGTAATTAGTGTGTAGGTGAATAGAGAGAGAGAGAGTCTAAAACTTAAGATGAAGTGGGGGTAAAAAAACTAAGGTAATATCTTAGAAAAAAAAGATCCACTGCAGAAAAACACCCGCGAAGGATGGGGATGAGAAAAACCTACGCAAACCAACTGTTGGTACGAACTAAAAGATGTAACGAGAAGCTGTGTTTGCCAATTGAATCACAAAGTAGTATTATAAAATGATTACAAAAAATCAATAATGGGAAAATATTGCAATAATACACTATAAAAATAATAAATATACATTAAATAAAACAAAAAAACATGTATAACAATGTATTTATAGTTAAAATCTATTAGGATATTATAATTACTGTTTGACGTGGGAGAAAAATTAACCGTTAATTAAAAATTGTAAATTAATAAACACCTATGGGTAAATGGACCTGAAAATATTTCAGGAAAAGTGCAAATATATAACATTGTGCAGGGTTGAAGGACATTCATCAAAATGTTTTTCAGTGCTGAGGTAGAAATGTTGAGGGGTAAGGAGAAGAATTTTAAGTGATTGATTCACTAGAATGAGATTTATTATAATGAAAGAGATATTTTTCCTTATAATAGCTGGTGGAAATAGATGATTATAGTAATATAAGGTGGAAGAGCGTTCCAAAACATAGTTAAATGGCAGTTACTACTAAGGACAAAAGGCCTTACCCCTCGCATCTCTTAGTTGGATTCACATTTAATGTGAAAAACATATTTGTAAATGAAAATTACATTTTTTCCGCTGATATACTTGTCATATTACATATATGTTCTCAATAAGAATAAAATTAATATTAATAGCCTGGGGAAGCGGCTGTTTCATCAGAAAACTGTTTTGTTACAGGAATAACTTAATGGGACATATCTAAAATAAAAATTGTAGCTCTGTTGCTGTTTTTTGATGTGTAGAATTAACAGACCGTTACAAATAAATAATGTACATTACAAGAAATGGATTTTAATTTTAATAAATTTAAAAAAGTGATGCTCTGATGCTGATTGAATAATTCCATGCGATTGGCATTTGACATACAATTATAATTAATATTACTAGTAATTTAGATAGTTTAAAAATACATTCAACATTTTTCTTTGTTAGTAGCTTTGTTAGTAATGAAATCTATATTCGCAGGCTTGACTTCATAGTCTTTCCACGAAGTCACGCCTTCCAACATAGATTTCAAAATTTTATATACGTTACATACTAAATATAGTTTCATCCTTTCGCGCTCTTCCAAGAAAGTCCAGTATGAGAACAAATAAATGAGTAGAACGAAATAGAATTACTTTAGTGAATTGAAATATTTAATTCTTATGAAATACCTACGCTTAAAATTAAAGAGACCTTCTTCTACCTTAACGATTTCTTATCTTTGATTTTCATGAAGTCAATTCTGATAAAGGAGACGAGTTTATGAGGTTAAATAAATTTAAATCCATATCATCATTTATCTCTTGCTCACCTCTCGTCTTAGTGCTGATGGAAATGCGTGCCCTTCGAATTTTTGAATTGAAACGGATTCCAAAGAAATGCAGAATTTCGCTGTCATTTTCGGCCATCCAAGCAGACGGAGCGATTTCACGAAAGGAACTGCACTTAATTTTTCATCCGGAGTTTTCATGTCGGCTCCTTGGGATTCTGAGTTATCATTTGGAATAAATGAATGATTCATAAACCAAGTAATGATGATAGTATTGGAAAGTCATAAAGATCTGAACCCGGAGCTTCTGTTGTGAAAGTTTAATTAATTGGAATGATGAAAATTACGTGAATTATAACTATAAGTGAATGAAAAATGAGTGAATGAAAAATTCCTTTCTCTGAAAATTTTCTATTTCATTTCAATTGCCCTTGCTCCATTGAGAATCCACTGCTGAACAGCTCTTTTTACCATCTATTTGCGAGTATAGACTATAGTCATATAAACGAGTATATTACGTCTATAGACATTTCCTCTGAGTAATAGTATTTTAATACTACAGAAATCTTATTTTGGTTCGTTTTAGTCTTATATACTTTCCTCAGTTTTTATTATATTTCATATTATTACACACATACGTTACAATTGGACAGCTGTCCGATGGCAATTTTAATATAACTCCATAAAAATCTGTATATCATCAAATTTCGACTGAAAATAATAACCGATTATAACTATTATAATTAAATGTTGCTCAAAGTAATAATCGACAGTAATTATATTTCGTCTAAAATAATTGCCAGCAATTTTTACTTTCCAAATAATATCCAACAATAATTAAATGGTGCCTAATATACAACCAGAAATCTTTAAATTCTAAATAATATCCTACAATCACTACTTCTTTTTCTAAAAAAATGTATTCAATCAACTCAACAACTTGACCTCATCATGAATGATTTCATTATCACAACTATTTTTAATTATTGTTGTGATCTAATCTAATTTGTGTTATTAAGTAATTAATCATTTTGTTGTGGAAAGCCTTTATATTTCTAACTTATCTACTGTGCGACTAAAATATTCTCAAAATGTATAAAAGGTATACGTGATTCAGTTGAATGAGATACTATAATGAACGGAAAATACTCCATTTATCATGTCGGATACATTGCACCTCTTATCCATTATTATTTAACTCCTTAAATTATAGTTGTCATTATAGTTAATCGTGATATACCTTTTAATTGGCGCACATTACAAGTGGTAAAGTTAATTAACGCAACTTAGTAGTATTTTAACTGAACGATAGGATTTATAACGAAACTGCACGAAATCTCGGACTATATTTCCGATAAAGCTTACCTAGAGATGATTGTGAAGATCGAAACAGTTCATCCCAATCGCTTTTAGTGGAAAATAATAAGTTTTATTGTTTTTAATGAAGGTTTGTATTACTATATGTCCTTCTTTACTCACATGAATCGAATCACCAATTTAATTGCACAATTTTTAGGCTGCTTAATATGTGCTCGATCATGTAGTTGATAAAATTAACTGAATATTTTTCCTGAATGTATCGTAAGGTTTCAAATTTACCTTTCTTGTTGCAAATTGCTTCTTCTTGATCCGAATGTAACTTTTTCATATTTGAAGCAAATGAGGTTTTCACTTCTATTATTGATTGCTTACTTTGAACAAGAAATAATTATTTTGATTTTTAAGCGCGTAGGCAAATGTTAGTTATTTTCAACCCTTTTTAATTTTCCACACAATTCTTAAATGCATTTTTTTGAGAATATTTGTTCCTTCCCCTTCCCTTGCTCATCACATTCTGGTGACGTGTTCCATAAGGAGCGCATCCTTTGAGTGAGTGTACTTGATCATCGGAAATCGTTTGATGGGAAAAGCGCTGTTGATAATTTGAAGAGCGTTTTCATCTTTTTCGAGTGCATTTACACTCGTTTCATCTGGAAATCGTACGAGGGGGCGTGGTCACCGGATGTTGCACATCGCGTGTGTCGCACGGGGGAAACGCGTTGCTGCGCGTGAAACCACTCCATCATCCTCCACCAACTCACCTTCCGTCTTTCCACACGCAGTTTCTAGTCATGAATTCAGAGCCAATGGATTATTCTGTTCAATTTCTATTTTCTAATACCGTATATACTCATGCATAGGCCGAGTTTTTCAGCGAATTTGTATGCTGAAAAGCCCCGTCCCCCCTCGGCTGTTATTTCTGTTATGAAATGTGTTAAAACCCACTAAGTAAAGACTACTACACCTGACTTAGCCGATAATTTTCCATTTCCACTTGAGTTAGTGAGCGAGGCTGGAGAACAAAATAACTTTAATATGTGAAGTGAGACAGGTTCCTTGGTTCGACTGTGGTTATAATTAATTTTATTTTCTCTAAATTTTTCTATTTTAAGTTAGTGTGACTGTTAACCTTGATTGAAAGAACCATGCGGATTTCCCCCCCAAATTGTACAGTCCTGGCCAAAACTAACGCAGCACCTTCCTAGCGATCCTAACGACCGGTGGTGCGTTAATTTTGGCCAGGAGTGTACCTAGCGAATCTTTAAAGTGTATTTACTCGTAAGGAAATAAGAAAACTGTAAACGTTACCAACTCACGAGTCAGAATACTAAATAAGAAAAGTAATGGTGCCGTAAGAATTTAGTATAGTGATGTAAATAAGGGTTTGTAGAAATGGCTACTCCAACAGTACTAGTGGTCGAAGTATCGCTTGAGTGGCAAAACTTTGTGAGTGAAACTGTAATACGCAAGGCAATATCCCTGTTCAATTGCAGAGAAAAGAATATCTAAGTGCAGCAGAACGAAGATTGCCCCCTTTTTTAGATCTCCATATTTGATAATAAAACCTCCAATATTTTGTTACAAAAAAATGTAATTTCTCAATTTACAGTAGCTACTTGTGTATAAACCAAGTTTTTCAGCACATTTTTATGCTAAAAAATCCCCCTTCGGCTTTCACTCGAGTGAGGATCCCAATTAGAAGTTCTCTGGTGCAAAAAGTCTATCGTAGACAAAAGTTTACTTGTAAATTGTTGACGCTCTTTGCCACTTACAGAGCTATTTGACTGTTTCTCTTTGAAATAAATATCCAAAAACATTTAACTTAGTGATCCCTTAGTTATTCTAATATTATTGGTACAAATTTTTATTTTGAGATTGACCAGTAGCTGCTGCATTTCCCAGCCTAAGCACACTCTAGACAATTAGTTTTTTCAGCTATTTTTGATAAAATTAGGTGCTTCGGTTAATATTCAGGTCGGCTTATATTCAGCTATATAGAGAAATCAAAAAGTGAAACTATATCACTTATTAGAAAGAGTGCAACTTTGAAGGACCGACGGGGATGGCGTAAAGGCTCTTCGCCTGACCAAATGCCTTGGACGGCCACTGTTTGTCAAGGGATCAGTTGGGCCCACTCCTTTTGGTGGCCATCCTCCCTTTACCCCTTTCGAATTCATTTTCTTCTCATTTCCGCCTTTCCTCGGGAGCTTCCTTTTGATCGCGTGCATCTTCCGACCGTCTTTCCCGACACGCCATTATAATTTGCGACCGCAAAAGCGGAAGTGGACCAATTGAAAGCTTCCTCCGAACGCAATCGCCATATTGACGCCGAAAAGTGTTTCCTTCCTCCGAATTGATGCGTGATTTTCACTCTTTTACTCACAGTTATTCTCGAGCCTCACATCCGCCTATTTTCTCTCTCTCGAGGTCTTTCCACCACAACTGTCGCCTTAAAAAATTTCAGAAAAGTGCAAAGGAATTACTTAGTTTTTACCACCTTATTTATCGTAGATGTTGGGGTCAGATGTCGGGATGTGGGGTGAGGTTTGCCCCCACATGTAACTCTCAGATCAAGAACACCAGTATGGCCGGATATTTGCTTGCATTAAACAATTAATATAACTTCTGAATGGAACTTGAATGAAATGTGTAGGGAAAGTTGGAAAAAAGAGAGAGATAGATTGCAACGTAAAAGGCAATTCAACTTTCAAAAAGGTGTAAACAGATAAAACAAATATCAGAAGAAAAATGTTATTCCTCATAGCAAGTTGAGCATGAATTTCTTTAGTGGTATGAAAATCAGATTAGCACACGTAAATATGCTACGTTACGATACAAAAAATAATAGATTTTAGAAGCAGGGTGCCATTAATTTGAATTTTAAGATGAAATAATTATTAAAGACATGCTTATGTATAGAATTAGCGTAGTTTTTACTACTATCTCATAGACTGGTTGCGTGGCATCTAATTTAAGTGCCGAAGTAATATCTCTACAATGAAGATCGCCAAGTGAATAGGTTTGAGAAGTTTTCGCAAAATATTGTAACTACGCTTGTCCACATCCATTTTGAATTTATTTATTAATGAAACAATAAATTTAACTTCCGAGTGTAACAAATACTTGAATGACACCAAAATTTACAAAACAGTAATTTTATTGATAAACCAAGGGAGCAACTAACTGGTATGCACCTTCCAAGAAAAATTTGGAATCGTAAAAACAAATTTAGAATAGAATATGGAAGGTTCGTGGATGTACTATGTTAGTGGGGATAGACAGAATCTCCTGTGCGTGATTGTGGGCCAGCGCAAAAAACAATGAGCCTTCATTTCCCAATTAGAAAATTAGACGGAGGTTGAGAATAACTAAATAGACTCACTCCAGTGGGCGAAATATTTAATGGAAATTTCTGTGAACATGTATTGGTAATGTGAACATAATTGTTAGGTGAGAATATGGTAAGACTTCGAAATTTGTTCAGTGTTTTGCTGCGAAGGATTGAAACTTTTCTTGTTACCTCGCTCTCACTACAGCTCCGTAAGTAATTATGCATAAAAGTTCACATATAACAATCTTGATAATCTTAAATGCTACGTAAAACTATGTACCGGAAACCGGAACGAATATTATTGCTAATAAAATTAGAAAAGGTTTTATGATTTTCATAGTTTTTTTTTACTGGCGATAGGTATGTATTAGGTACTATATTACTTTAGGTACGTACACTGCCTTAACTGCCTGACTCTGTCTAGAAAACCCTGTAATATGGAACCGTGATATTTGCTTCTTTAATCTCTCTCAATTCAATCTCGGAGTCAGTTATTGTAGCTAAATGTTAACCGAAATCACATTCAGTTCTCATCATCTTATTCGTTCAATAGTTATAAATTGTTACTATATAATTCAATACGTGAATGGAGACCTGAATAAACATTCCGGTATCTTTTCCATTTACAAATATCGGTTGGTTGATATTTCTTAAATTTATGTTACGAAGAATTTACCTACTTATAGATCCTCTTATTTTGAATTGGTATTTCTATTCATTTTATTGAGAGATAATTATTTGCTGACGTCAATATACTTTTAGAATTTTTACGTTTAATATAATAATTCAAAATGCAATTAAATTAAAAAGCAAATAGATTTCACCGTAGAAATAATAGACCAAGGAAAACAGACCTTGCATAATTCGGTCATTAATGTCTCTTTTACTCTTTTCAAAGGAATCAAAGCGTTTTCAAAGGTCTTTTATGCTGCATCAGCAATACAACCTTTAAATGAAAAGAACATTAATGAATCACAATATATTTTCATAACAATTAGAGTTAGTTTCTGAGATCAAATCGGTAGAGATCCTCCCAAATTCTATAACCAAGGAATATTTCCATGAATGTTTATTCTCAACATAAATTTTTATTAGTTTCCTAACATTAAAAATGTTTCCCCTTTCCTGAAATTCAATGGGAACGGCCAAAACCTGCAAGTAACTACCATTATTTTCTTCTCATGATATATTATTATCAATTTTGATATTGCGTTTTTTAAGTCGTTAGTTGCTTGTGTGTTGCCTCATAAATACATCGCCATCACGATAATACCTACTTCGAGTTTTAGATATTTCTAATTATATCATTTAGTTTCGTTATGTCATCATACACGTTTGTGTCATTAGCATTGGCATTTCATTTAGACGGAAAAATTTTAGGACGGATTATAATTTATGGCTTAGGTGTCTACATTTTTATATTATAGTCGAGTATTTTCATTTTGATAAACTATTCATTTGGAACTCTCAGAATTTGAATTTCGTTTACAAAATGATGCTCTTTAAACATGCATACTTTTATGAATCGGCAGTATTACACTATATAACTGTAAATGAACCGTCTGCTTCTGAAATTGCCACCCTTTTTACATTATATACGCTGAGATAAGCTTTTGGAGAGCTCTTTTCATTCATTCTTTCCATTCAGATAATTTCATTTATCTTGAAAAATGTTACTCGTGTTTCCGCGAGCAGCAAGCATTTTAATTGCTACTACACCTGCGTTTGCTGTTAGAAGGTAATTAAAACTTTTTCCATCGAGAAGCTCGTAGCGTTGCATTTTTTGATCCTCCCACCAGTTTTTTTATCAATGGGATATCGTTAAGTATGGAGTGGAGTAAAAAGTATTACTTTTATTTTAGTGTAGCTCATGGCTGCGATAATATGACCAAATCCTGGTCAGACCTTATCAAACACCATAAAGACTATTTCTTTATTTGGTCATATTTATGTAGTATTTCATTTTACAGCATTTTGGAAAAGCAAATAAGGCAAGAACAAAGTATCCGAGTCTCTTTAGTCGCCTTACTCTCTCTTCTTTTGGCTATTAATGGTGAGGAGGTTGCTTACTGGCTTTCTGAATACACCACAGACATGTGATTCTGTCCAGGTTTGAAGTACATGCTTTTATTTAGTCATTATTATCAGTGTTTCTATTACGCAGGAATAAGGCAATAGATTCATTTTAAATTCACCGAAGATTTCATTGAAAATTCTAGTAGTTTAACCATATCCTGGGAAATGCTATATCTGAGAAAACTCGAGGGAATCGTACGAAATCCTTGCGTAATGGATAGATAAAGCGTGAGTAGTTACATACTTCTGCGGTCACTTTCCATGAAAAAATGTCCTCCGGCAAAGATTGAGGCCTCAGATGGCCCCAACGAACGGCCCCGGTGCGAAGTCTCCTGAAAAAGGCGTCTTTCCTGTTGGATTTGCGTGGGAGATTTTAACGACGGCGGAGTGTCCTTTGAAGAAGATGGCGTCTCGAGCGGTGCCGAGTTGTCGGGCCCCCCGCCGCCACGGGCCCCCCGCTGCGCTACCCAAATATAAAAACGGGAGAGGCTCATCTCTCGTGAAAGAAAGCACCAAATGCACTCTCGACGACATGGCGTCATATTTAACGCTTCCATTCGCACTCACGAAGAGATTTATCGGCGGCCTTCGCTTACACGGAGTCGCTTCCTTTATACCCCAAAGGTAATTGAAATTGAAAGTTGGAATGGTCCAATGAGAATAGCTCAATGCAGCATCACTGAGGATGTGGATTTCTTAAGTCGAATGTCGGTAAGTTGGACTCTTTCAAAGAGAACGGATGGACGTGACGTTTCTAGTGTTCTAAAAGTTATTTATTGAGGATGACTGCTATATTTTACGATGTATTTAATGTCTGATGTTCCCTGGGTGACTAGACGTACCCTATGTTTGGGTATTAAAACCCATTTGCCGTGTTTAATTTAGGAAATACCCCTTCTGTGAAATTCTATTTGGGTCACGTGAGGTAATATTTTTCGCTGTTTCGAAAACGACATTCACTTTTAGGTTTTCTGTATAGAAAAATTAAGTAATAAAGTTAGTCTTCAGCGTGAGCACTTCGTAGCGAACCAAACATAATAATCACTAATCACGTAATACAAATTTTGGGTCATTTTACAAAAAAAAAGGATTCAGGGATTTTTTTCTTGAATAATTACTTGAAAGCTCGATAAATAAGATTGTTTTCTTTTTACACGGGTCATCACATGTCACTTAGATAACCCCGAAGGACAATTATTAATTACTCAAAATTGAAGCAAGACCAACGGTATTTTTTCAATAGAAATGGCTAAATCTAAATGTAATTTCTCGAAACTAAATTGTTAATCTTTACACCGCATAGATGTTTTATGCAGTTGAATAGTAGTTTGGATTGTCCAGTATTTTTATTTGCTGTATGTGTTACCACAACCATCTTCGGGAATGAACATCGGTATTAAAGTATTCCAGGTAAGCCATGTTTATCGATATGAAAGAAAACGATTTCTTATTTGTTATCCATATAGTGTCAAACACGAATCAGGTAATCTATCACAAGAGATCAATTAAATGATGCTTTACCTTGGCCAGGAGAGATTTGTATTCTCAAAACATAGCTTCATTTCCAAAACTATCATTTGCCTTAACTTACATAGATTTTTTCGATTAAAACGAATTAACCACCTCACCTTTCGGCACCACTTTGCTGCAAACTCATTTTAATTCGATGAAATGTCTTATTTTAGCACGTTACATCCGTAGAATGATCTCGTTCTACTCAGCATACACATCTCCATGATTCTATTACTTCATACAAACAGTTCCCGAATTCCAAATTGCTTAGATTTCCTCGGACGTGGCACATGCCATAGTATTTTTTGTTTTCGTCGGAAGGTAATTAAGGACGTGAGGAAAGGATAAAGCAATCACGGAGCGTGATTCGACCCTTTGGATGTGTGTCCAGCATCGCTGCCTTTAATCATATGTATTCCTCGGCTATCTCCCCTTCATCTCCTGTCTTCGGCCAACCACTTGCTATTTACATAAGGAGCGACCACACCCACTCTCCGAGAGGCACGCACATGCCCCGCATTTATTTTATCGCCAAGAATTAACCTTTAATCTTCTATTCGTGCATTCCTTTGGCTATCTTACGCAGTGCCTAAAATACTTACATGAGCTAATATAATCTCAGTGTCTCTGTGTCCAAATACCATTACCTCGAATGCGGTTTGGCCCACAACATGGAAGTAAGATGATTTAAATATATAGTTTGGGATGTATTTCCTCGTTTTCCACAAGACCCGGGTTCGAATTTAGATGTAAGCTGAGAGTTTCATTGAGATTAAGCGCTAATTCCAATTTTTCTGAGATTCAGACGTAATTTCATTCATTAAAACATGTAAATGTGATACGACTATCACCATGCAAACTGTATTTTTAAGCTCATTATCTCTCTTATTTTGGTGGTGTTCCACGATAATTATTTCGAGCATCCATGTTCAAGTTTAATATTATATTTTGAGATTTACATGATGTTCCTCGCTTAGCTGTTTCAATCGACATAAGCTAAAATGTTCTCTAATTAGCGTAGGGAATCCTTGGAGGATATTAGAATATGAGTTCAGAAAACGAATGAATTCAAGGAGAATACGTTTATGAAGGTCGTCATAGGTATTCAGCCACCTCTTTACAGCTGTTACCGATTCAACGATTGGCATGGAGTAATTCAGACGCGAAGAAAATGAACCGGATACAGAAACATTTATGAGGCGTTTTAAAAAAATTATGTTCATGATCACCTCATTTTCTGAAAATGCTTGTCTCTACGAAGTATGCTATCTTTTTTCACCACCTTAACATACCAATATGGTAATTTCGGATTATTACACGAAACTCTCACTACTAAAGCTTGATCTCCGGCGCAAGCATCACTTTCTTTGTACCACGAACAAATTATTATCTACTAAATCTCCCAATTACATTCACTCTTTATTTTTGTCTTTGGATTGCATTCATGACCGCAATACAAGAGGTCGCAAACAACTATTGATTCCTCAACATAGAACCGAGATCTTTCACAATTCATTTACAGTTACAGCTATCAACCTCTGGAACGCACTTCCCCAAGTAATACAAAACTCATCCACCATTTTTACCTTTAAGCGTAAATGTCACAATCATCTCATAACTATCCAAAGTAGAAGTTAAATGCACCTAAATTCACAACTCCATCACCCCAACCTTGTTACACAATTGTTTGGTTCTGATCCGCTGCCTCATGTCATGAATATATGTACAATATTAACGATTAGCTAGCTTAGATTTTGTTTTAGAATGTTCAAAATTGCAAGCAGCAAATGTTTCAATCCTTTTGATTTCCGCACATCTTTTTATTTTTTTTATTTAATTTATTATATTTTTTGTTTATTTTCTCTTTTTGTCTTTTAACAATTTTCCTATAAACTATGTTTTTGATTATTTTCAGTGTACTAGACCTTTTAATGTTTCGTTTGTATGTTTTTCTCAATGTAATTTCATTTTCTTCATTTCTTTGAGATTTATCTCCCATTATTCAACGTTTATTTTAATTAATCTATAATTAATGTCAGTTTAGTGAAGTTGATTTATTTTATCTGATTGTTTGTAATGCATTTATGTTTTTTCTCCTTTCTTTTTGTACAATTTTTATATTTTCACTGCCTGTCTATCATAACCCTTTTCTTTCTCCTTCATCAAAATATAATTTTCTATCGTAGATTTCGCAGGTTTTTCACACTCCCCTTCCTGTGAGTGTTTTCCTGCAGTGGAAATTTTTTCCTGAGCCCTCAGCTTAGGTTTTTTAAAAATCCACATACTAGTTTTCTTCGTGTACTTTTGCAAACTATCTCTTTCCTTCTGTTTCGCATAAGACGATGGGTTAGGTGTAAGAAGAGACTTTCTAGTCTCAATCTCGCCCGAATAAAGTCCATTTATTATTATTATTATTATTATTATTAATATCTGATTTTAACTGCTAAGAATCGATTTTTTTAAATATTGCCAAGGAAAATATGCACTTGAATTTTCTTCAGTTCTTTTCAAAGAACAAGGATGAGTAACCGAAAAGGATGAGGATGTTTCTGAATCACGAATGTCTTAGGATGAGCTTCTGTCCTTCGCAAGATATCTTTTCCGTAATTTGCAGTGAAACGGAATACGTTTGGATCTCGCTTCTTTACACCATGAAGTCGTTTGCATATTAGCCATATCTGGAGGACCCGAAGAGTGAATGAAACGGTGAGAGTGGTGGGATGAGTTGGTCTCAGCGGGGAGGGCACTCAAAAGAAGAAAGCGAGGTGGGTTCCATGGGCATCCATGGAGATCCAGTTTTATGCGAAAACATTTCCTCCTCCCCGTACCACTCACGATATGTGGCTCTTTCTAGTCCTTCGAGTGTTTAGATGGATATTAATATTCTTCATCGTGACATGAGGAGCTATAATTTCTAAATAGTATGCGAAGTAGAAATTTGGTCTGAAGTTTTACGACAGAACCAAGAGGGAAGAGATTCTGTTCATTGTTATTGGTATGAATGAGCTCAGGCGTATACAAAGGATGCATGGAATCAGAATGGCGTATGAATTTGAATTTTGCCAATCGAAGAGGAGACCAGATTTTTCCTGGCGTTATCGCTACGAAGGGAGATGAAACCGGAAAGAGAGAAATTAAATTTAGTAAATTACAGAGATCTGCAAGCCCGCAATTTATCCAACACAACTCACGGATACCCGCACGAAAAGTTATATTCTTTTGTGAATACAGATCGTGCGTATGTGCCGCTTATACGATTCTGAAAAGTTTATCCAATTATATTTCTTGGAGGCGCTGAAAGGATTTACTTAGCTTTAAGTAGCGAAAGGAATGAAAGAAAATATACACGTTTGTTTCTGATTTGAGATATGTGTGCAAGCGTATATGAATTTTTGGGGAACGTTGTTTATAAAAGAGAAAAATTACCTGCTTAACACGAAGGGACTAGCCTGAATCACACTATTATATGTATTCCAGGATATATGAAGACCTTGGGTTATGGAATGGAAAAATTAATAGACTTTAAAAAGATGGGCGCACACTAAAGTTTATGACAACTTGAAGACTGAAGGAAACCCATGAATTCCTGGGGAAACAATATCTGGCAACCATCCTTAGCGTCCATCAGAAGAATAGTGTTTTCGGCAGCACAAGATAGAAACTTATAGAAAATCAATGGGTGCATAAATGATTGTTCCGCTCACACAAACACTTATTCAAGGAAAGATTTTAAGGAAAACTAATATTTCCGCTAAATTTTATAGAGACGACCGGTTTCGGCTATATCGCCATTATTAGCCAATTTAGCTGAAACAGATCATCTCATCAAAACATAATGTAAAATGTAATAATTTTTCGCCTGTTCACAATGTCATTTTTATGTGCCTGGTCAAACACTCTTGACTTTCACTTGCCTCAACTGAAAGGTGGCTTGCAGGGTACTTATGTAGCTTCAAGGGAATTAGTAGAGGCTGTGGATCTCAATAAAACGCAGTTGAACGCTTTGGAAGTAAAATAAGGAATGAAGAGGAAGGCTAAGGATTCCAATGTCCTCGAATCTGAGTACATGCATGGGTGATTATCAAAACTTCTATAAAAATAGAAATGAGTTTCGAGAAATGTTTGCGACATACGATCGCACTCTTCGTAAGAAACACCGGTTATTTGTTATCGATTTCACTTTCGGACAAACTCTTCTCATTTGCTGTTTCGAATATCACAATTCAAAGTGCAGTGGAATGAAAAGCAGACGTAATCACGTCTTGGAAGAGTCTCGGAATTAATGAGTGGCGGTGAAGTCATAAAGATGCGAGCAAGCACTCGTAATAATGAACTGCGTGCATCAATGAGACCGCAGCGAATGTTTATGGAGGCCTTATTTCAGAAGGGAAGCCATCAAATTAAAGCGCTAAGTGTGCGAGGCGGCTGCAAGACAATCCATTCGCTAAGTACGACCAAAGTGATGCGGAGCACGGGGAATGGCGGACGGAGAAGTAATTTCATTTGATATCTCGACCTTACGCTGATGATGCCGTCTTATGCGCAGGAAATCGCTACCAATTATTCTTACCGAATAAAAATTGCTATTACACCTCAGCAATTATTTCCAACAACCCAACAATTATTCCTAACAGCCAAACGATTATTCCTGCAAGGTAACGACAGTACTTGCTTGATATAAAATCTATCCTTTCAACCCATTCTCAGAGAGTAACGAATAAATGCACCCTTTTAAGTGGTTAATTGCCTGAAAAGACGAAAGAAATGTTATTGAGTGGAGAATAGTGAGATTTATGAAGCTACCGAAAGGTAAAACATATATATTTATTATGGGTGCGTGATTTCGTTTAAAAGGCTTATTTTTATAATTATTAAGTTCGTCTTGAGAATGTTATTTAGTATCATTTATGAGCATAATATGATTTCGTGACAATTTTAAGAATGTTTTAACATTTTTGTGATTTTATCGTTAAAAATCATCATCGTTTGCACATGCTAATAATTTCATCAGAAATATAAAATGTCATATAAACGGGACAAATTCCATCTAATTTCATATAATGTTAATTTCATCTATTTAATACAAGTATAACTTGGAAAGATGTGTCTCATTTTGTTGATGATGGCTCTATCTAAAAGAGGAGAAATTCTAATGAATACTAATTCCTTGGATTTATTTCCTTTGTACACACACTTGAGTAAATTCAGGAAGTCAAGAGACTCAGTTAATCCAGCTTCCATATTTTAGCGAATGGAATATTTTCCTTATTGAACATTCTAGAGAAAATTTATCTCTCATTTGCTTTGGTCTCACTCATATTCGTTTGCGTGAATATGGAAGGTACGATAATAAATATGGGTATTCACTTCGCCGCTCTTAATGTAATTTAAGAAAGTATTATGCTATTTCTCCACCTATAGCTTGCTATTTCAGTCATGAAAACAAGGGAAAAATACTCACCTCCCTCCGAAAGCCTCATTCCCTCTCCAAAGCTTACAGAATCTAATTTGGGATGGAGTATATATCCGACCACCTTGCGGGTTTGATAACTACAGAGGGACACATATTTTTAAATCCGATAGTAACATTCATTTTCTCTTCCGAGAGTCTTTTAACATTGCCGAGTCGCTATCTATTGTTCTAAATCTGCCCATAACGTATCGTGGCGCCTGCACTTTCTTCTCTCAGTAAGTGCGACATCTGCTGAGAGCATCCGTTCATTATGCTCTCCGCGTTGATCTGTTAAGAGACGCTTCCTTAGGAGATCTCTCTGAACCCGCCACGCACGCAATTTAGATTTCATTTCTGCGATCCCACGGCAGATTACAAATACGACCGCACTTTTAGAGAGCGCGGGACGCGAGGTGAATATCACGCGCAGTTTCTCCTTACACGTGATTTCGAGCTGTTTGAGACTGAGTTTTGCTTCGCGGGTCTGAGAGATTCGCGTTGCTCGAATGTGAAATGCTTCGGTGAATCACAGGACTCTCCTCGACGCAGTACAGTATACTTCTCGCAAGAGCATTACTTCCCTTGATATTTTATCGCCGGTGTAGTAATCGCCTGAACTATATTGCCTTAGTGTTTGTCTCATATGGGTGCATTCGGAACAATAGAGGTAATTTGATTGACAATTGGGTCTACTTGAATAGCTGGTTTTTCTTAGTCAATCGTTTTCTATTCTTTACGGAATATGGAACCCTCAGGTACGATTTATTTAATTTAATTGTCTCAGATTTTTTTTAAATAATTTATTTCGTATTGTAATATTAAATAAAAATTTAATTATTAAAATTCGTTACAAATTAAACTGAATAGTATACCCTTTTAAATTATTAAATCCAATACAGCATAGAATAAGGGTAGAAGTATTCCAAACCTACAAATTACCTTGTATATCAACGTGAAATTGCTAAAATAATATACTTATAATATTATAATAAGTCGCTATGGCAAAATTTCATAGCAGAAAAGACGATAGACATAAAGTTAAATTAATAAAACAGCGAATAAACATTAGTAAATTCTCTTTTCTAAATCGTGCTTTTAAGGATTGGAATGAATTGCCTGCAGGAGTCTTGGAGCCCTTCCCAAAACATCATAGGGATTTTGTAAGAAGATTGGGTAAAATATTAAGGACGAGTGAGCTTGACGTTTACGAGTACATGTGCAGTTAATAAATAAATAAATAAATAAATAAATATATATATATATATATATATATTGTAATTAAAAAATGTAAATGGGATTTATAATAATATGTGTAATATATCTATATGTGTTACCACCGGACGATTAGTCCACTTTTAGCATTTTTACAATAATAATAATAAATAATACTTATAATAAATACTTATATATAATCATTGCATGAACACTAAGCCATTATGATATCATTAACCCATAAATATAGAACTATTGGGAAACCACATCCAAAGCAAACTTTTTTTGAGGGATATTCAAGAAACTTCATCATGAACGCATTGCTTAAGAGCGAGAAAGAGGTCCAAGAACGACGCAACTTTGAGCAAGCTCGATCCTACCATTAGTAAGCAGCGTTTAAGATCTTGCCGACTAGTGTTGTATTCAAGAATTAAGTAGAGGCAAAGAAAAGGACAGTAAGTTTCGCTACGAATCGTTAAAACAAATCAATAAACATTATTGACCACATGCTTCAGAGAGTAGGATAGGAATCCTTGTGGGAGAGAAGATTAAAACTTTTATGTAAGACTACATTCGTTCAGTAAAGCAGGAGGTAACACGGTCTTGGGTCTTGAAGTTGCGGTTATGAGCATCGATACAGTTACATGGACCGATATGATTCATAAATAAATTCAGTGAATTAGATTATAGGAGTTCCTTTTTCACTACCGACATGCTGAAAGAAAACGACTAGGAAAATAGACTTATGCTAAGTGCTCCTTATGCTACAAGACGAAAGGTTGCGACATACACGCACAAATGTATCTTATACTCACTTAAATGACATACCTCATAGAAAAAGCTGATGTCATGGACTATAAACGATTCGACTGTCGTACTTGGAATAACAAGGAAAACACTTTGGCAAGATTATATATAAACAAAATTTCTCTTTTATTTGACTTAGTGAAACTTATCTACGCATATGTGATATTTATCAAATGTTTGACTGTGTTGATTAAATAATAATGACCAATGACTTTCATAATTCAGTCTCCACGGTGTTCCGAAAATGATTCTCGGGTCTCCGGTAGGGATGATCAATGTCAGAACTAATCCTCGATAACCGAAAAGTCTGCATAAGCTATATGATCCTAAACGAAATAGATTCCCACATTTTCCTATTCTGTTCCTAAGAAAAATCTGCAAATATTGACTCCTATCGCATCCACACGCCTTTTCGGTCGCATGATTTCCGCCAGAGGCCGGCCCTGACCATCAGAACATCAAGGACTTCAATTGGACCTTTCTTCGATCAAGCGATCAGTTTCGAATTAAGTTCATTTACGAATCCCTTTAAACTCCGACGGACGAAGGCATCTAGACGGAGAGAGGAATTCCTTTCCGCTTTTATCGTTCGCCCGCTTAATTTGTGATCCTCGGTGACAGATGTAAAAAACCGCCTCGTTAATATCCGCCCCTTATCGAGGGCCCATCTTAACGCCGAAACATATAAAACTACCGGAATAAGTCGCGTTCTCAAGGCCTCATTCGATCGGTACAAATTTATCGTCGATTTTACACCGAAAACACGTTCTTTATTAGACCTTCCGATGGCGCCGAGGGTACGTTCTCCGTTTGATAGACTAATAAAAAGATCTGAAGAAGTATTTGGAAACAAATCCCCGCCTTTTCTAGAGGGAGTGGCAGACGGAGGAATAGAGGCGCCTTTGGGAGGAGTGGACAAGTGTATAGGGGCGACCTATTCGGAGTTTTCTTTGATTAGCTTAATGCTTTATTCAATCGAATTGATTTCCTGCTTCAGAAATGAACGTTTAGCTAAATTCAGTGGCAGTGCTGTCGTCGAAAATTCGAGTCATATACACAGCTGGATATAACAGTCATGGCTGATTCTTCTAATCAAACTTTAAGACGTGAGACGTAACTGTACTTTCTTTAAATATTCTCATCTTTTATTTGTACCCATATTAAATATTTTCGCTTTTGTACCACCTCTTGCAGTCTATTGTCCGTCATCGCTAGAGAGCATAAGGTATTTGTTCATGTATGTTTATGATTCCTTTCGTATAACTATAGTATATATATTTAACCTTGCATTTTTCTTCGCTGTCCTATATGGCACTCCCAGATTCTTAAAGGGCTTTCTTCTGTCTTCGCAAAATTATTTTCCTTTCCTTATATAAAATACATAGTTTATTTTATTTAACGTATTTCTCCTTCCAAATTCAACCTCACATGGGTTATTTTGCTTAATTTAGATATTTCCCGTGTCTTATTTATATATTGCTATCTTCTTATCTTAGCCTCGAATTTCATTTGTTTTCCCATCAGTCTACTAACGAATTAGTTGGAGTGCAGTGTTTTTAACATGCCTGTTGAATACAACATAATTCCCCATAGGAATATTCTACATGCATTTTGGCGAATGGAAGAGAATTTGTTCATCAGTTCTCTTTTATTAGTCGGTCACTGTAACATGCTATTTGTGAAAAAATGTTTTGCGACTCTACCAGTCTTCTATTTCCTTGATGTTTACCTGAATGTATCATCGATGTTGTGATGACATTTTGGTGTGAGTCGATTTTGGCGGAAAACATGCTATCACCTGGTGATGGCGAGGAAGATTTTCAGTAATAAAAATATTTTTTCATATCAACGAAAATGAAAATGGTAACAGACAATAATGTATACCAAGAACAAAAAGATAGAACGAAATTTTTAGACCCAATTTGATTTTTGACCAGTTCATCGCACAGTTGCGCAGCAAAAATGGCTGCTCAATTTCTTCATGTACAGCTATGAACTAAGTACTCATGGCTTTTCTAGATTTTTTCTCTCTTTTCGTTATCTCTTTTAGCGACTTAGTTCCAATAATAACCAATTTCTGATGGGAGAAGTTATACTCACCCGTAATCGAACCCGTGACAACCATTTCCATTTCCATATAATTCAAAATTGAGATCATTCATTCATGATCTCAATTTTGAATTATATTTATACATAAAAACAATAATATCAGAGGGAGATGGTGTATTGTACTCGTGATTATTTTCGTTTGGGAAACTTAGGTGCTACACATGACGCCACACACACACGAGCGCCACACACTCGGTTTAACTCGAAGTTTGTATTTCTCTAGCATAGATGGACCCGATTTTAGGGCACCGCATCCTGATTGTATTTGTGAGTGTGTGGGGAGGAGGCGCCGGGAGAGATAATCTGAGAGGAGGACGACTGGCGCCCGAAGAGAGGAAGCGGGGAATTGTTCCATTAATTAGGGGAGCAGCCGACGCGTGGGAACGGCGGCATATCCGACGCAGAATTTTACGATTCTGATAAAGAGGGCGTTCTGACATCTCCACAGCGACAATAAAATCAACAGAATATAGTAAGTCTTCAGAAGTAGAGAAGTCTCTGAATCCACAAGTCGGATCTTTAATTTGATCGGACTTCTGGATTTTGTTGTTATGGTGACAAGCGATACTGCTCCAGAGCAGAGGCGCAGCGATCCTTTGACATCGCCGATGGCACTGCGGGAAGACGGGGTCGAACTGATGACGAGGTCGTATTAATTTGTATGGATTCATAAACGTATATTTGGTGCTACATGTATGGGTTTAAATTATTATAAATACTTAATGCGAATTGAACTATTGAAGCAAAATGATAAGAATGGGGGTTCAAAGAAATGTTCCCTAAGTTAAAATCTAATTGTAGATGTATCTTGATCTTCAGTGCCAACCAACAAAATATGAGTTGAGCTCCGGAAATTTAAGAATCTCGTGTCATCGTCGTTCCTTTTCAACACCAGTGTTCCTTGTCATCCACTTTGCTGTATTCCTCTTCTAAAATAAGGATATGGAAATACGCTGGTGCATTCGTAGTAGTATGTATGTTAGGGTATACGCCTAGACTTCCAAAGTATACAGAAATATGAAAAAAATCTACACGGCTGGGACTCGAACCCTGAGCACTCGTCCAGCAAGTGGAAGATCTGGGTTTGAGTCCCGGTCCATTTGTTGATTTTTACATCATATCCTTCAGATTTCCTTATAATTTTTTTCTCTTAATGCCTTTTTCGCTTGAACCTTTATTCTAAAATCCATTTTGGAACCCTTTGTAGTATTATTTGTCTCTCATATATTTTGTTTTCTATACATTTAATTGATTTTTGTTCATTTTATCAATAGATATCTTCTCGAGCATGATTTTTCTCTAACCAATTATTTCTAAAATTGCAATGGAAGGCCGTCAGATAACTCTTGATAACTTTTACATGCCTTAGGTTTTCAAATTGTCGTTTACCATGTGTAGATGACGGGAATAATAAGGTTAAAGTTTTTGGATTACATTAAGGGTTAGGTTAGTGATGGGGGATTAGGTTAAAGGAGACAGGAATCTACCGGGAAGTGGAAGCCCCATTTATCGGAGATCCTCTTTCGATCCTGAAGAGGAGGGAGATTTATTTATCCGTGGCGGCGATGAGTGGTGCGGTGGCGCCATCCTCGTGGGAGTGGCCGAAAGAGGAAGTGAAGGGAGAGTGGTTTTCAAGAGAAGCCGTCGGTGTCTTCTGTTGGAACCGCAAAACGACTCATTATCGTTTTTTGTCGTCTCCACAAACCGCGCCTTACGGAATTCAGCCCGTTTCACTTCCTATTCCCTTCATCTCTGCCCTTGATGTTCCTCGGCCCTTTTTGTGATACAAAGAGCAGGTCACATTTGGGCTCATCCTTTTATATCTCTTCGTTCCATTCACGCATCTTTCGATAATTTTGCTGTTTTCCGGCAGCGGATTCCGATTAGTCCTTTCTCTTTGATATTCCAAACTTAGACCTTTCAAATTTCCCTACGAAGGGCTGGGAAATAAAATAACATTAGGGAAACACACGCATTGGTCGATAAAATCAAACCGACTTATTTGCTTTAGTCTAAACTTGATGGTATTCCGTCAAATACAAAGAAAAAATCACTGAAACACATATCCTATGAAAATGCATCTACTTAAACATAAACCTTATGCTCCGATTTATATTGGTATTTCGTTTATAGGTCTATGCACCTATATTTTTTGAAATATATATGCCTTTTTACCCGTATAGAGTCCATAAAACCCAATTATAATCGTAAAAAAATGCAGCCAAATCAAATGAATTAAATTCACAGTCTCTGGCGATGTCTTGTGGAAATACGTCAAGATGAAGAAGAACAATTTGTACTTTTTCCACAGTATTTATTAAATACTGTGGAATAAGTTCAAATTTAATAAATACTGAGGAAAAAGTACAAATTGTTATTCTTCATCAAATGAATAAATTTTAATTTTAATTTTCAGGCTATTTTTAAAATACATTTTCTCAAGAAATAAATGAGAAATATTATTAAGAGTTATAAAATTACGGATTAGCTAGCGCTGATGATGAGAAAATAAAATATAGGAAAATGAACTATCAATGATGATATAGTTTTTTATTATAAAAATCGTGAATCTCCAAGAAAAATAAAAAGGAATGTTTTTATTGGCAGAAATATTTTGTGATCTGTTCTTATATAAGAGGAAGCAGATTCGGTGTGGGGTTGGTGGCCCCAGGGGAAGAATCATTTTATAAATGATTACAGTTAATCATTAATTGAGAGAAATAATGACTTCGATCTCATTTTCTTCACAAATCGTTTCCTACTGATTTAGTTTGCCTATGCATTGACTCCTCTCCTTTCTCCTACGCCCTCATCAACCCTTCTTGTGCTCTTCCTTCCTCATTTAGAGGAGGCATTTAAAGACCCGCCCTTTTCGAGTTCTCATCCTAACCAACGATCTCCACCGTCACTTGGATCGTCCTTCAGCTGCTTCGATTAGCGGCGGCGGGAATAAATCCCAAAAGACAATTTTCATTCACTCGACGAAATTAGTTCACGGGAAAATAACTTAAGATTGTATTTTGACCAAGTTTTGCTCGGGATTGGCTTTTTAGAAGAAGTTGAAGTACTGATTATTTTTTATTCATGATAAAATTTTAATGAGAAAAGTCCAGTTCACTTTTTCCACTATCTTATGTTTTCCAGAAGCATAGAATATTGCTATCTCTCACCAAAGTATGTGTATAACATGGTATTTTTAATTTTAAGTTAATTAATCACAAAATACCGTTAATTATATTATTGCGATGGTTAATACATAGTTTTAAATGGCGTATGAAGAGAATGAGGTGTGAGGATGAGGTATGAGGAGATGAGGTATGAGGAAATGGGGTATGAGCAGGGTTCGAAAGGCAATAATAATAAATTGTTGTTATTTAGACGAGATTGAGTCTCTTGCTCCTTCTAACCCAAGAAAGGTTAAAAAACCCAAAGGTAGAGTGAGATCAAGAAAAAGCTCGTTAATGTTGTCAATAGAGTAAGAAAGAGAAAATTTATAAATAGTATTAAATGTAAATATGAACATGAAAATATTTATTTGAAGATAAAGATATAATTCAAGAATTTTGAGAAGTAGGGTGTATAAACTAAGAATATGACATTTATAACAAAAGGGGTTAATGTGTGCTATCCTCATGAGCTCCTATGTTTATTTTTTACTCAATAACTGAATAATAATAAATCTCAAACGATTATTTTTTAAGAAAAAGAGTAAAGCTATCATTGCATACAAAGGAATTCACCTACCAAATTCCAAAGGAAAAACGGACTTGAAAAAGTCAGACGGGACCGAGAATCGAACCGGGATCTTCCTCAATGGTGGTGTGGTGGTGGTGGGTGTCCTTGCCAACAAAGTTCCCAGAAACAGCCTGAAAAAATGATGTTTTGACTAATCTGATAATGAATTTATAAGCTAATGCTTGCACCTCTTTGACTGTTACACAACAGAAAATATGCTTTTATTTGAGTTCATTATTTCTAATATTCAGCGTGAATGAATTCTCTGACTGTAGTTTGGTAGAAAAAAATTACTTGCAGTCGAATTTCTCATGGTATAACTCTTAAATTCGTTAAGATTATAGTGGGGAGAAGGTGGTTATAATTTCATTTTTTTATCTCAGAAATGAGGACAGAAATACTTTCAACAATAACCTCTCTTTTGGCAGTTTCTGAAAGATATCTATATTGCTTCGATTAGATTTGCATTTGAAATTAGGTGGAAGGAGTCACATGAAAACACATGTTTAAGGTATTTGCAAGATGGAAGTGAAAGAGAAAAAGTCTGCCGTAGCCGGGGATCGAACCCGGGTCTCCCAATTGCCGGTCGGTTGCTCTAACCACTAAGCTACCACGGCAGAACGAAAGGGAGTGTGGGGGAGTGTGTGTCGGAAGTGAAGGGGAGATCGTTCTGCCGTGGTAGCTTAGTGGTTAGAGCAACCGACCGGCAATTGGGAGACCCGGGTTCGATCCCCGGCTACGGCAGACTTTTTCTCTTTCACTTCCATCTTGCAGATTTGCATTTATTGAAGAAAGTCAGGCGCATCTTATTTCTGAGTGTTGTACCCTATTCATCAAATCGAATTTTCAAAATTCAATCTTCATTTTAAAGCACCATGTACTGGTGTTACCGACCTATTACCGTTCCTATTATAAAGATTTGTTGCCAAAATATTTCCCAGGCATTTAAAATTCCTGTTCATTCGATTCATTCTCAGCATACATTCTCTGAGAAAAGGCCACTTGCATGCTTTAAGATGAATCTTTGATATGCTTAATGTCGTAGCACTAAATCAATCTATTTCAAAACAAAAAGTAAAGACTTTGCGTTCGCTGTCCCATTCACAAGTTTTCCTAGGGCTAAAGACACCCTAAGTTATTTTAAAATATTCTAACTGCAGCGTCCTACTTAGAAAATATTCCCGCATCTCGGGGTGTATTTGACCCCACGCAGCATAATAACTTGGTTCGACTAATTATGCGTTAATGTGAGGAAAAGTAATGGCGGCTCCACTCGGGGTGGAGGAGGTGGAGCGGAGGAATAAATGGGCTGCTAAAAGAAAACAAAAGACGAGCGAACGGCGGCTGAAGATAAAAGGGCGGCATCGATGAAACGGATCGAAAGGAAGATGGATATATATTGGGAAGATTGAAAAGGAATACATGGAGAAAAAGAAAACATATGACAATCGGATTGCGGTGCGAGCTGAAGGTTTTTCGAGCGTATCGATGATTTGATGGCCGCGAGAACAAATGAATGAGTCAGAGCGATCGTCGTCGAGATAAGCGCGGGATTGAGTGGTGATGAATTCGGGTTAGAAATATTCCGAATATCAATTTACAACGATGAGAATGAGGAATATTAGAAACGGACCCTTTGCCCGTTTGAGATGAATGTTGAACGCATATGCAAAGGCGTAACAATTTCCATGGGAGAGTATTGAAAGGGCAAATAACATTAATCTTCGGGTTCAAAGGTGTCGAAGTCAAGTATGTGCTGAGTGTTTTCAAATTTTCTTCTCATTATCAATTTATCATCTTTTATAACTGTAATTGTAATCTATTTGCATCGAATTCCTCAGTGTGATAGGGAAAAGAACAGATAACATTTTTGTTTAATTTGTTACGAATTAATTCGAAGGTGAAGATTCGTTTCGAAGAGTTTTGCGGACGTTGAAATTCGTGGTTATTTATATATCTGCGTTTGACACCACGCTCCTGATCTGGACTACGTATAAATGTCTCAGTGGCTGAGAAACAACCACATTCGTTTAACTTAGATGTATAGAATCGATGTAGATGCATATGTATAGAATCTTTATTAATTATTTAATGATGAGAAAATTTTGAATGAGGATTTTGGAACAAAAAACACAATGAATTTCTACAATGATGATTACAAGACAAAACTCCCAAACAAATTAAAATTATTTAAAAAATTGAATACACATATTTAATTGGCATTTGGATGGTTCATTTTTCTCAATCAATTTTTCACTCTACCCAAGTATTGCCACAATGCAAAAATTACCATAATATGGCAACAAAGTTCCATAAGAGAGAAATATCCTGACTGAAGATCCCTAACTCCATAACGTATTCCACTCGGTCAGTTTATGGAATGTATTGATTTTCACTCTTTTTAATTCTTTAACAATATTTCAGCTATTTTATCAAACATAACGATTCTGTTACGCAAACTGAGTTTTCTTTGAAAAAAATTAAATTCAATTTTAGGACAGGATATATTTAAAAATATGTCTTAAAAATTTTTTGCAACAATGGCAATTTTTTTGCCAATCGTTTCTCATAGCTAAAATTTATTAAAAAACTTTCGGCATTCCTTATGCAAAATTTTAATGCTTCTTTGCGAATACTTGAATTATAAACGCTGTCTATTCATGAGAATTGCACTTATGGTATTCGATCATTATGGTTGTATGAGAAAGACATTTTAACGAAATATATAAAGAGCGGGAGTTATGGTCGAATGAGTGGGCCATGAGAATGCTATACGATACACGAGTATATTATTTTTTTCTTCTTGCGTATTCATTGCCCACATAGTCCCCCGAATTGCTTGAGAGAATGTTCCGGTGGGATAGCTCAACGGACAGAGCACCTGACCGGTAATCGGGAGACCCGGGTTCTATTTCCGGGTCCGTCGGACTTTTTTCAAGTCCTTTCTTCCTTGGGATTTTTCCTGGCTGCACGCCATTTCATACCTAATTTCCCCGATATAAGAAAATTGGAATGTCTGTGAGTGATTTTTGATTTAAGATGGTTTGCGGACTCTACATCGAGCTTCATTTATTATTTTAGAAGCCAACATTTGCTTCATTGGATAAGGGTCACAATGGAGGAGAACTCATTGCACGGAAAGAATGATAACAGGTTAACCATATGAGGTGTGAATAACCACTCAATAATCCTAGATTCATTTCTTGGGTTCGTCTTTAATCTTTGATCTAGTTATCAGCACTGGTTAGACAATCGAGCCCTATGCCATTAGCTACGAAGAGCTTTAGACAGAGAATGAGACTTACTAGACAAGAAGAGAAGTGTGGAATTTAGCCTTAGCTTTCCTCATTGAGCCACGATGCTATTAGTCAAGACAGTCTGTCTCTCTTTCGAATCCTTCCCGCGCTAGCTGCATAAACTGCTAGCATAAATACATATTTAGAGAAAATATGATTATTTTTTTCTACTGCTTTATTTTAAAGCTTGCTCTTCGGTTAGTTTTGTTTCTGAGATGTTTTAACCTAGTAATAGCCATTATCTAATTCTCATTCACGGCATCTTTACACATTCTCTATATTTCCATGGAAACTGTTGTGATTTACCTCCCTTGTCGTTATTGGGTAGTATAGTTAAGAGCAAACGTCGTTCTATTTCTCGCTCTGTAAGTAATTAAAATATGAAAAGTAGCAGGGTAATATTTTTAGTATGTTGATTTTCTGAATTTATTTAGGAAAGTATTGCTGAATATAAAATAATTATTCGATCATTCTAGGCAATCAAAGTCATAAAGCTGGATGGTTAGGCTCCTCCGTCTATAAATATTATGCAGTTGATTATGTTATTTGATTTACTATAAAAATTAACATGGATTTTTTACAAGTTAATAAGTACCACAAAACTAATCCTGAATCTGTATCGTTGATTTACTATATTCTTGTACTGTTAGTGCCATACAGGAGCGTTTTAAATCATTAGTAACAATGTTTATGACTGGAAGGAATTATCTGAAGGCGTCAGTTATCCGTTTCTCAAATTGAAAAAGATGCCCGCACGAAATATTCTTCATCCAGGTATATGTTCATGATACCGTGAATTTTAAAATTATTATTCTTTTTCTTTATGCTTTTTCACATTTTCACAAAAATTGTGAATTATTTTACATTAAAATTAAAATAATATTCTGACGATGCCGGAATTTCGATCCATTAGTGACATAATGGATAACGAATGAATAAAAATCATTTAGTTACCAAGAAAGGTGCTTGTAGTCAGTACCGAATATCGTTAGAACTAAAAGTTACCTCTCTTTCCGACTAAATCAAAGGTATTTCCTATGCGGAATTATTCTAAGTAATTATCGCTATGAAATTTTACATTTCAACATTAGAATGAAAATCAATAATATAAAATAACTCGTCATTCTAGACGCTTTAAAATCATTCGAGGTTATACCTATAACTTAGCTAAGCGATCCCAAATGAAATTTTACTCTTGTTTTTTATTTATGATATTCTATTTTCTGTATTATTCTACGTAATTATCGCTATGAAAATTTATATATCAATATTAGAATTGAAATCAATGATATAAAATAACTCGTCATAACGCTTTAACATCATTCGAGTTGATATCCTAACCTTAGTTAAGCGATCCTCGCTGGGTCCTCATTGCTTATTTACGACACTTGGAAGAATAAGACAGCCTCTCGACAATCATCGCCTGAAATTTTAAGCGAAGCGTAGAATTATGCCGACGAAGCCAAGGTCCGTCAGTCGAAGGCCTCGTATGTTTCCCTCATTCCACTCATTCCCACTATGACAGGCTCCCTCGGCGCCATTATCATTTTTTATCATTCCCACGGAATCCATCTCGTTCGTATTTCGATCCTAATCCCCATCGGCTCCCTTTGTCTCTCCCCCCTCCCCTCGCCTCGACCTTCCTCTTTCTGCTGGACCCCCATCCGCGCAGCCTCCTTAGCAGCGGCGAGATGAAAGCCGGCGCCCCGCTGGGTGTGTGCACAAGGAGTGGGGTGTGGGAACGGCCTATCGCTCATTATGATCACTATGGACGCATTGATTCAGCCACACTTTTTGCCTTTTTGTGCCTCTAAACGGCTCTTTGACTCGATCGTGGTTTTTCCATTCTGACGTCAGGGCCGGCGGTTCTTTCTGGCCGACGACCCACACGTTTAACACCCGACGCACTCTCCGGTTTGCCGCTGGCGTCAATATTATGCCCGGGTCGGGTACTTAAGGAATCCGTGTCCACCTTTGTGAACGATATAGCTCAGGGCCGGCCACTCCATAGGGTGGCGTTTTTCATTTTCTAGCTCCCGGATCTGTGTGTCGATATATCTTGGTTGAAGCGGTTTGGCGCTATTTTTAATTTCTTAGATAAACTCTATTAACAATAAAACATAGTAGGGAAACCACCTCACTCAGCAACCCAACCCAATCATGAAATACCACTGAGTCAATTGCTTGGGTGGTTTAGCAAAACAGAAACCTTAGAGTTAGCAGCGATGACCGTCTCTCCGCCCAATTATAAAATGCCAATAGAAAGTTAGAGCAAACTCATAACCTATAGAATTGAGTGCGGTATTTTTGTTGATAGCAATTACGAATTGTGGCCGAAAAGTACCAAGTGAGAGGTAATCTGTGAAGTACCCTTAAATAATACTCCACAGTTATAAATTCAAAATGAAAAAAAATTGGTACGGCTAATGTATCATTGTTTTCGTAAATAACAATATTGAATACTTGCTTAGGAAATTTGAAGTACGTGGTAGTTATAGAATAGAGCTTGAGTTACAGATAAATTATGCTTCGAATGAAACGCGCAACGGAGTAACAAATAAACATTTATTGCTGCAACGGATATGAGTGGCGTAACAGTATTTTATTTAATGATTGCTGAAATGCAAGACGGAAACATCACCATTAGCAAAAGGGAGTCAATGTCATCGTCGTCATCGCACCCCTTTTCAGCCAATTGCCATAAGCGTATGTACCGTACAGCTTATTCTCCCAACCATTTCATCTCCCCTATTTTATGGGAAAATTGAATATCTGAGTCGAATTGGCCAGACGTCTTCAAAAATTGTGACCGTCGACCCTTTTATAAATTTCTCTACAATTTCATTGACCCCCCTTAGTATTCCTCATACATTGGGCTATTCATTCTTAATTTTTCCCTTTCGATACCATTCTAGTAAAATCTTCTTTAATATTGTGTTACTGGAAAGCTCAATTGATGATTTTATTGTTTTTTTTTCTCGAGCTAGATTTTTTCACGCGTATGTTTAGTATCAATAAATCCCTTTTACTATCGACCCACTGTAAACCCATTAGCTGTAACCGTCTATTTAAATTGTCAATTCGAGGTTAGCAAGTCAATAGCGGTTGAAGTAGACCACTTTTGGAACCTCTGTACAAGTATAAAATAAAATTTTCCCACATTTTTCAATGCCAGATCGTTCTAGGCTATATTTATTCCTATTATTCCTCAGGAAACATCTGAATAATTTAGGTACTTAAGTATTAATCTTATCTCCACTATTGCCATCCTTTAGATTAAAACAAAAAACCTTGCAATACTTTGCGATGAGAATAATTTTCTTGATCGCAATTATTGCAACACTTAATAATCCTTATGGTGCAGGAACCCTTTCCGGGTTACCGGGTGGTGGTGGCCGAAACGTCGGATCCGCTCCACTACACCACCCGGTTGATAACCCGAGAAAGGTTCCTGCAACATATTCACCGGAAAAGCACCAGATCCTTTCATCCTTATCGTAATAAGATTTACTACGAAAATATTCAATTTATTATGCAATTGTGCACCTTAATTTTATCCTTAGTCAAACATTTTAGCTCCTTGTGTATTGCTATTCAATGTTGTAAAATATCCAGTTTTTTTCCTTCAGATTTTACGGAAAGAAGTGTGTTTTCCGAAATATGATGGTACAAAAGAGGAGAAAACGGGATTGTGCTGAATGTATTGCCAGCCATGGGCTTGCAGAAGTTTTTCGTTGCTAGGTACTCGCAATAACACAGCACACTGTAATTGCGGTTTGAAACAACCATTCATTCAAGCCTGATTTCAGAGGCAATATCCTCTACAAAACAATGGCATTTTTGATGGAGCAGTTGTATTCTTATGAAGAAAGATTCGAAAGCTATAAGTGTTTGTGTTTTCACCAAAGGAGGGTAAGAAGCGTGGCTGTTGAGGCCACCCGCCCAGGGCCCGGAAACCTAAGGACATAATGTTTAATGAGAGACGCAGTGAAACGTTTACAGTGGTTTTTGTGGATCATAATGAAAATTCATAATAAATATCCGAGTAAGCACTGGATTATGTCATTTTACGACGGTTCTTCCCCTGCTGAATTTGGTCCACAATCCGACTCAAACACGAATGGATTCCACTAATGTGAGGGATCGTAATAGATTCCCCTTTATTTCAATCGCGTTTTACGGCTCCGAAAGAGCGATAATTCAGTTTATTTTTCGCAGCCGTAAAAAGCACGTCATGTGAGACCAAATATAAACCCTTCTTCTTTATGGACCGCTGGTCCTCGATTTGACTTAATCGCTCATTCCCCCTCCTCCAAAAGGGGAAAGTTGAAAGTTTTTAGGCGCGAGTTGTATTTTCAATGGACCTGGACTGAAGGACGGCGAATTTGAAATAAGAATGGAGATACAACATTGGGGCACCTACTGGTGCTCCTTTGAACCCTGTGGACTCTTAAGCCTTGTAGTTCTCAAATAAATTAGAGTTAGTGCACGACAACGAATACCCAGGAGTCACGTTTAGCAGTGACTTATCTTTTAAAGAACATATTCGAGATACGATAGGAAAAGCGAATAGAATGCAAAGATTAACTGGTAGAACGTTGAGAGGATGCTCATCGAGAGTCAAAGAATTTACCTTACTTTATTACCTTACTTTTCTCTTATTCGGTTCTAGAATACTGCTGTTCGGTTTGGGACCCACACGAAGTAGGTTTAGTCTCAGATTTAGAGATGGTCCAGCGTAGAGCAGCCCGATTCGTTTGCGGGGATTTCATCTTTGATAGCAGCGTTCAGGCAATGATAGAGTACCTCGGTTGAAATTCACCACAGATGAGAAGATCTGAATATCGTCGGAAACTTTTCGAAAATTTCATTCGTTCAGAATTTATAGACGAAGTGAGTGAAATGTTAGTGCCAGTAAGGAGCGAACGCGATCTCCGAGAGGCATCGACGAAGCGTTATAGGGAAGTAATCGCAAGGACGGATAATTACTTTTGGTCGTTTTTTCCCCAGACTATTAGAGATACTAATAGGGATGAATGAATAATGATGGTGTATTACACCCCTTGCCATACGCCTCTGGCGGTTCGCAGGGTATATATCTAAATCTAAAATCTAAATGCCATTTGCGATACTTCCTAATAAGGATCCCTACTTTTTACCTCATCCATCATCCTTCATATTCTCGGACAGATTTAAGGCATAGACTAAACCTATAGGTTCGTGGAAGGAATTCAAAAGGACACAATTTCTAAAGGTAGAATTTTCCACTTTCCATTATCAACAGAATTGAAAACAGTTTGGAATAGAAAAACATTTGCTGATTTACTATGAGCGAAGGTTAATTTGTATGGTGCTATACTTATGACTATCCTGTATTAATCCAGAAATCGAAATATGTAGGTCCAGAGTGTGACTGCTTTTCTATATCACCAGACAGACGAAGACGTCGACTTTTTCTTAGCCCTCTCCTCAGTAATTTCCTTGGAATCCTATCAGAGGCTTGGATACGAGTTTTGTCTACCTGAACAGTCTGGATACAGTCTTTATATATAGTATAGTCATGAAAAGCGAGTTTCTGATTCTATCAGACATTTAAGACAGAACTAGGCTGCAGTTTTAGAAATTTGCTCAAAATGAAACCAATTTTTCCAACTTCATCTTATGGAAGAAAGTTAAAATTGTCTCATAATTTTCTACTCTTATTTTAGGCAGATTACAATTTAACTGTAAATTCCTTAGATTTGCTCTTACATTCTCTTTAATCTTATAGGATAATGAAAATGATAGAGCTCTTAATTGTTAAATTAGAGGACGATCATAGTTCTCCTTGTAAACATTTCACACATTTGTGTCTGCAACTTTAACAAATATTATTTTTAATTTAAACGGTGGATTATTGCGAATTTTATGACCGACTATTTATAAGGTCTTTATTGAGGCAAAATTGAGATTAGATTTTTCTCTTCTTCCATCTTAACCTTTTGTCAATGATAGTAAATAATGTGTAGGTGAATAGAGATAGAGAGGAAGACTTTTCTTGCGGATATTATAATTACCTAAGGTAATTAGGAAAGAAGATCCACTACAGGAAAACTCCACAAAGAAGGGGCGAGGTTTAAAACCTGCGCAAACCTACTGATAGTACAAGCTAAAATATGTAAAAGAAAACTGTGAAAAACATGGAATTTACAAAAGAGGTACTATAAAGAAATTACAAAATGTATTTAAATCATATCAAAACAGGAAGAAATGCAATGATATATTTATTGTGAAAACAATAATAAATCTAAGAAAAACGTACAATAAATCATTAAAAAAACTTAAATTGTTTAGGAAATTAAAAATGCTAAATATGACGTGTTCAAAATAATAACAGTTAATTTAATTAACAGCTACTTTCTCTTATCCATGCGTTTCAATTTCCTCCCTCCCTTGCCATATCTGACTCCCTTCCTTCTAAATGGAATTCGATGCTCCTCGTCTGCTCTCCCCACTTGTCCTCAAAGGCGCTGAGAGGTGTGCTACCTGTGAGTGGAGGTTTCATTTCTACCAAAGGATTTTCTCGGCGCAGCAGGGGTCGCCCTATTCTCTTGCAACGTCATCCAATGGCACATTCGATACCGTCTGCATTACCACCTTAAGTACTTAAATGTTGCTCTTATTGACTTCTACCGCCAACACCATCAACAGACTATGAGCAAGTGAGGAAAATTCTGCAGAGTACAGAAATAAAAATGGTATTAGATTATAGGAAAAAACGATCCGAACTAAAATAACTGACAATTAGGAACTGTCCATGAAACACAACAGTAACGAAATGCTAATGTAAACTGTAATCCGTAAAGAATTTGTAGTATCCATCAACAATATGCTATTTTATAAGAATACTGTAACAAGTGTTTAATGTCACAAGTGGTGCTATACTTGCCGGCAGTCGAAGTCAAGATCGATTTTTAATTTAATTTAATTTTACTTTGATGTGAGAGTACCAGCAATATTTATAGAGAATTCAAACCGAAGATTGCGTCATAATACAATGATTTCAGTTTATAACATTATTTGAGGATTTTATGATGAGCTTAATCATTTAGGCTGCTAAGTACATTTTGTAATATATCGATAAAAACACCGAAATATAGCATAAATGGCGCTGGTTGCTAGAATTGTTAAGAAGAGAATGCAATGACTACCATCTAGTCCGGTGCATATATTCAATCCTTAAGTATAAATCAATAAATAATTTGAGAGAGAAATACTTTTGAGACAAGGGCTGAATTCCACAAGAACTCTTATTTGAAATTTTGGTGTAAAAGGAAAAACTAACGCTCAGCGTAGATCGTGTAAAAATGTAGCGATGAAATTTCTAATAAGGTAAAACTGAATTGCGGGAGTGAACCTCTTTGTCAATAGTTCTCTGCTACGATGAATAGTACTCCATGAACTCCATTGAATGAACTCCAAAGCCAATATTTTTTAGTCTCATATACATATTTTCGTGGATTGGATTTGGACTTACTACCCTCTAATGCGTGAAATAATATAACTGGTAAATGGAATTTGGTGATAAACTTATAGTAAAATATTACTGATCCGTGGGAGGTAACTCCAATATACTTTTGTTAATAACGTTTTAAATGGAGAGGAAATAGATGATATAGACCCTAAGTAGGGATTATGTAGGGAGAAGTAGTATATCCCCAAAATATACGACGGAAACTAATTTACATTGAGTCTTAAATTTACACTAATTGAATGTGTTGCTCATTTAAAATATTTTTACTTATGGCAATAATTAGAAAGACTAGATAATAAATGGATAGCGTAAAAATATTTTATCGGATATTTTTGGGTATTTTGAATACTTCATTCATTTCTTCTTCGTGTAAATTTCTTCATGAAAGCAAATTATCTACTTAACATTTTTTCTAATCGAGCTGAAATTCCAATTCTGTATTTTCTTATACTAAAATATATGAGCTATCCTGCTGCACTGTTGCATTGCAAATTTGCAACATTAAACTGTTCATCAAGGGATATTAAGCGATTATCAATCGTCAAAAATATGCAATTTTACAATAATTTCTTGGTTTTGTAAAACTTCTCGCAATATCACTCCAATAACAATATTTCAGGTTCAGAAATCGAATTCATCGTTCAATATTCTTTCTTTTGGGAATATTAGCAATTTCGTTTCGTAAAGGAACAGAATCCTGCAAGAGATGTAAACGAACTTCATTTGGATGTTTATGGATAAAATTGTGAACGAGAAATTCTGTAATATTTGATGTGAAAAATCTGCATGTTTATTTACAGGTTCCAAAGGTTTGGTGAGTGAACTTTAGTATAAATAATGGAATGGGCTCTACACATAGATCCGCGTATAAACAGACTGACTCACAAAGGGAGCTATTTTGTTATATTGAAATAGGATGCAGCCTCGAAAACGCCTTTGAAAATATGTGTGGCGCCAAAGAGGAAGGCGATATTTATATCCGCTTCGCCACAATCAGTGTATTTCTTTCCATTCGTTCATCTCAACTCGACCTCTCATCTCTTCTCTGCCTTTGATCTCGCCGCCGAGCAGTAAATTTGACAACCGCGCGATGGACCGCCAAAGGAGAAGACTCCCGCTCATTGGACACACACCCTCGTACGTGTTTGCTCACACACGCTTCCCTCGAATTTGTTTCTACGGCCACTTTTAACCGGCCACCGTCCGTGATTGGCTTCAAATGATTGAGGCCCCATTACACGCCTCTCTCGTTACCTTGGCAACCGGCTACGTTCTTCTCAATCACCTCGCATCCATTTATCTCCTCACACCCCTTTCCTCTCTTTTTCCCTATCTGCATCTCGACTCGCCTTCGTCTATTTTTAAAGCCTCCTCTCACACCATTGTGTGACCGAGGAGATCAGCTGCCTACTGTTAATTTCAAGTATTCTCCTAGTCATCATGACTGTAGTAATGTTGTTAAGTAATAGTTATCTTTAATAAGTTTGCACAAAATACAGAGAGAAAATCTTTTCTTAAGCCTTTAGAGCAAGTAGTCAGGAAGAAATATTCTAGTATGTGGTTGCCGACTACCTGCTGAAAAATAAACAATTGAAAAAGAAAGAAGAAATGTCCTATGCCCAATAAACAAAAATAAAATTTGAACAATGCAAGGCACAGAAATAATTAACGGTGATGAAACGCTAGTAAAAATTTATACAGTACATTACGTATTTTTTTATATGATTCACATAGGAATAAATGTAATAAATAAAGTTATCGGTTATATAAATGTGTATAAATAAAGTTGTAGAAAAGTAAACTACTTTTACTAGTATGTATGCATATTTTTACCTAAGTATAGATCCTTTCACAATCACATTAGCAGAGAACTCTTACCAATAAAAATTCCACTCCTGTGTACGTATAAAATTCTAACTCTGAGATAAAGGTAGAGTTTCAGCTTATGAAAAAATATTCTGTAAGAAATTAAATTAATTCATATTTTACCTTCCCCCATACAGCGGAATAGGAGTTGCAAGAAACAGTGATGCGTAACAATCATCTGCATAGATTACGTTGATATTTAAATCGAATAGTAAACTGTTAACATATGTACATTCTTAGCTGTAGATGACCACGAACTTCATCAAGCTTCCAAGATAACTTTTTCATTTCTCCCTTTCATGTCGTCCAACTTTGCATTTCTTTCCCTAAGACTTCTCGTGCTATTTCAGCTCCTCACCTCCTTTCCTCAGTCTCCTCGTGTGGTCCATTAAAGATCTTCGAAGGCGTCCTCCAATCAGCTCCAAGTGAGCAAATTGCTCATTGACTCGCCTCTGCGTAAATGATCGTCCAACTTCGACCTCGAGGACCACCGAGGGCGTCTCACCACTCCAACAGCTCAATATTTCCTCCTTACAACTCCTCCTCGAACGCGGCTTTCTTAAATCACACAAATCGAAATAGGGGAGGAGGGGGCGTTGCCTCAAAAGGCCTCTGAGAGTAATGAGTAAAAGGAAGAGTTTGGTCACTCAGCGAACACACCCACTGCACACCCACACAGTAAAATAGATCAGAAGGGTAGTAACTGTGTTATAAGGGAGTCTTTTTACGATTGAACACAAAAATCATGCAGTTTATAAATAATTTCTCCGACTTCAAACTCAATGCGACCGATGCGATCTGTGAATTTAATAAAATATACAGTCAGTGGTCGAACTATGCGACTTTCAACCGAGCGTCTGGTAGAGGCGTGAATGGTGCTTTTCAGTTTGGTTGCGCATGTCTAAATAGAGTTCAAAAAGATTAAACAGTTAACCAAGAGAATTGTTGAATATTAATTTAACGGTATGGAGAGATGATAAAATGGTATAAAAATAATTTAAGGAAAGCTGCAAGCATAAATACCACGAAGATTGTAAATAGCTACTATTTGTTGTATTAAAGAAATTAAAAATATTTATAGGGAATTACCAGCCTCCATTTTGGAACTAAATGGCGTGCATAGAGATTCTTTCTATCGAATTATACCAAAAGCTATGAATGTTCGACTCACATCCAAATCGACTTGCCACTGGTCTGTCGGAACCGAACGTGGTCGTAAGCCGACGATTGACTGTAATAATAATGAATCGTCTTTATTTTGGCGAGATTGAGACTTAAAAGTCTCTTCTTCCATCTAACCCATCGTCATTAACTATAAAATGAGAAGTAGAGATAATTAGAAGAATTGTGGATGTAAAAAACCTAAGAGATTCTTAGGAAAAAGAAATCCACTGCAGGAAAACACCCACAAGGAAGGGGGGTGTGAAAAACCTGCGCAAACCTACCGATAGTAATAGCTAAAAGATTAGAAAAGAGAAAAACATTCAAAACTAAATACACCACCAATAAGTACTTACATGTGATACATAAATAAGAATCAGTTCACATTTAAAAAAGAGATAGGAACATACAAAATAACATAAAAAACAAAATAGAAAAACAAGGAAAACGTACATGGATTTTCATCCATAAAGTACACTCCTGGCCAAAATTAACGCAGCACCTCCCTAGCGATCCTTACGGCTGGTGCTGCGTTAATTTTGGCCAGGACTGTACATTATGAGGAAATATAAAAGAATATTATAAAAAAAGTATCAAAATAATGCATACAGTATGTACTAGTCAAAATTGTATATAACATAGACATTTAGGTAACTCTAAGAAGAAAAGAGAAATAAAAGAAACAGATGAGAATTATTAGGTATAAAGACAGAGAATAATTACGTACAAAGCAAAATGGTAAAGCCACTTTTGTTGGAGGTCCTTACTTTTGTATATACCAGGTAAGGATATAACTAGCAGACCTAAATTTCCAAATTTTCAAGATACTCCAACACTGCATTTCAGCCTATGTTCGTGGAGACCTCAACGCAGGTATGAGCCGAAGACAAAAACGGTCTTGGGAACATTTCAAACCTCTAATTCGTTAGCAGCCTTCTTCCTATTTATTTTCTTGTCGTTAAATACTAGAATACGTGAAAAGTCTTTAAAGTAAACAACTTCCAGAAACCCGACTTCCTGAAACCAGAGGACAAATTCCTTTGGAACAAGGTAAACAAAAAGAAGGGAAATGCCAATGTTTTGAAAACTTTTTCCGTGAGAAAATTAAGAGCGAGATGGTATGATCTTCAATGATTGTTGAGTCAATCTTCCCACGCTCTGACGAATGTTTCGAAATGGTGGGGAATATGGTCCAGTTTTATTATTCGTGCAAGTTATCCAGGAAGTTTTGAAGAACTCGTTTGAAGAGCTTCTTGCATTCCGTTTAGTCTCTGCCATACTTAAATCTACTCCTACTCTTCCCTTTTAATGTTTTATATGAATTAGCTAAATGTCAAAATTGGCTTATGACTTTGGATTGGAATGATCTGAAAATTGTTTAGTTAAATTTCCTCAGCTTACGCTGCCAACAGACATTGAAAGAGCGACACTAATTTAGGTTCCATCTTGTGGTAATTATTAATGTAAAAAACTTAGTGTTCACGATAAGCACTTTAATCAGCCAAAATATTATCTTAATTACAAAATACCTTACCATTATGGATCCGTAGAATTGCAAAAATGGAGTTTTCTTACATCGAAAAATACTGTAATACTTCACGAATTCAAAACAGATGAATCATTTTAAACTAACTTTTTATTGTGAGCATCATTGTTGTTTATTTTGATGAAAATAGTGCATTAAAATTAAGCCAATAATAGAGTGTAGCCTCATCACAACAATATTATAAGTTTTCATATTCTTGCACCTTTCATATTTATTTATGCAGATTTTTTCTCTCGTTCTTTCACTTAGCAAATTTTCCAAGCGGCACTTTTTGTGTCAGGAAGTACTTCTCTTAAATATTCCCTTTATTCATGTTAAATCGATAGGAAATAAATATAATTTTATGTTCATAAATCATTGAACAGAATCAGTAGTAGTCGTATCAGTAGTAGTAGTAGTAGTTTCGCTTGGCCTCGGCTTTGCGTTAGCTATCCATCTTGAAGAATAATAGAAAAAACACTTCTACCTTTTGTTACGAAAATTCTGTGCTCATTATTTTGTTGTAACTAACTTTTTAAGAAACTTCTGTGATAAAACTAGAAGAGTTTTTTCCGATAGTTTTTATGTTAACGTTTTTTTAGAATTATTGCATACGTAAGGATGATGAATTATATTAACCCTGGCTCCTTGGAACTGTTTTAAGGCACCCCTGTTACAGGCCTTTAAGAGAGTTATGAGAAAATAGTTACAGTGCGCAACGCAATTCATTTGTTATAAAATTATTAAATTCTCCCCAGATAATGCTTTGGCTGTTCGGGGATTCATCCTGTCTCGTCCTTTGTTAAACAGTTTTTTATTTTGTCTCTTATGTATTTTTTCATGCATCTTCTCTGCTTCCTCATTTGTTATCAAATTAGTTTTTCCTTATTCCGTCTATTTTCTTTCATTTCTTAAAGTGCTCTCTGCTGAAGTAGACTGTACAAGTGGTCTAATTTTTGGCGGAGTTTCTTCTTTCTCACGAATCATTTTCTCCCGTTGAGTGACTTCTCTTTGTCTCTTCTTTACTTTTAAAACTCTTCCCTCTTCTTCTCTTTCGTCTCTCTCCTGTCTTCCGGTGCTTTTTTCTTCTGTGGAAAAATCGACATTGGGAACAAGAGATTATGGGGGTCGGTGTTCCTTTGAGGAGATAATCCCGATGTCGCTGGGCTCTCATTCCCTCGTGACTGCGAATATGTCCGAATTTTATCGCAAGATACATTTTGCTTTATTTTCAATCCTTGCGCCTTTATCAAGTTGAGGAAATGGCAACGTTTATTTTATAGTTTTATCATGTGATGACCTGTATTATGATGGAAGGATTATTAGAGGAAGATTCAGACTGTTGAGTCTCTTTTTACATCTAACCCTATCGTAATAAAAGTTTAAAAAAGAGATAGCTTGAAAAAAAGGACACAGAATAAAACTGCATTGCGGATTTAAAAACCTAATTTTTCGCTTAGGAAAATATACACGAGCACGTAAGGTATATATATAAAATAAGTCAGACAGATCACCAAAAGTTGTTGGCTGCTTGGTAGTGGACAGTTTGTTTTCTAAATTTCCGCACTAAGTAGGTATCCTGAAAAGAAGCAAAAAAGTCATTAAAAACGGTGAACATATCGCTAAAGATTAATTAAAAAAGGAATTGCCTTGAATTTGCTATCGAAAACATAATACCATTGCAGTTTTTACGTGAATTACGCATATAAATCAATTTCAAATTGCTATATTAATTGCATAACCTGTGACTTGAATTTATAAGTCAGATAAACGCATTTCGAAAACGTAGAAGAAGGTCAACGTAGCGTAACATGCTAGTTAGACGGCGAGAGCTTACAGAAGCAGGTAAAAGTCGCTTGATCTAAGAACAAAACCACCTGTCAAATAAAGCATGTTTAGAAGACTTTGGATACAAACATAATTATGAAAGGCACGACCGGTTTCGTATCATAGTTACATGATATGATACCATAAGTTGGTTCTGATCAAGTTAGTCATGCTACGAAACCAGTCGTGTCTCGCGTAATTATTTATTGAGTAGTAAAAGCTGTTTGAAACATGGTTTAAATCATTCATCGAGACTGCCGAGTAAAGCAAATTTCCCATTCAGCATGTACTCGTTAACTGAAACAGATTTCTGCATCATATCGACCACTTAAATAAAGTTACCGACACTTGTGAATTCCTTTTTTTCGGTCTTTACGATATTTTCTTCAACTAGTATCGCCTCTTCCATCTGCCGTCATGTTATCGGTTTCTTTTGAGAATAATATTCATAAAATAGAAGTGAGAAATAGTGACGCGACTGTAACTCGAACTCAGGACTCCCAATTCTATCCCAATCCAACCAATTATGCGCCGTACTGCGTCGAATATTTATTTATTTAATTTAATAACTTCAAATTGATATGAGCACCATGAAGCAATGGAGTAGACACTTTTAACAAGAGGTTGGATTACCAACCCTAATTGGAAATTGGGAGATATGGGTTTGAGGTCCAGTTATGTTGCTATTTTTTCTGTTCTGGTTATGTTACTGTTTTAAGCCGCTCACCTATATGTGGAACGTTCAACACATTTCATAATCCATAAACCTTCCCTAATGTTAAATTTTATTTTGAACTGTCATTTAAATGACCTTTTAAGAATGATGACAAGCATCTTCTCCCCTCCTGTCCCCCTAAGGGCGAAACCTAAAGTAAGGATGAAGACTCCACTCCTTGTCCACCACAGTATTTAACCTCCAGCTAGCGAAATAAGAAGAAGAAGAAGTATCTTCATTGTGCATGTGAAATTGCTCGTTGTAAGATACAAAGAATTACAGAACACGAAGTTATTCCATTTCATTAGAACTACGCAAGATCTTTATTTAACCGTTGATCAATGAGTTGAAATGCCTTAGGCAGCTAATCGTAATATTTTTGTTGCTCTATAGTGAATGAAGATTTGCGGACAAAGAGGAGTTCTTCGTTTTTTAAAGTTAAATATCCCAAACCATTATTCCGTAATCAGGAAGGAATACTTACATTTGAAAACCCATTGTTTGAACATCGATATAACGTATCGTATAAGAATCCAGTCAGTCCACAATTTATTTAAAAGAGTTGCAACACAAGTTATAAGTAAATAGCTTGATAAATGAGGTAACCTATACCAATAATAAATTATGATCTCGCAATTTAACTTAGAAATGCAAGGAATGCTGGAAGCAGTGATACATTTTTCTGTCTAAAATTTGAAACCTAAGATAATATGTGGACAATGACCAATTTGCAATCTCATTGAGAGAAAGATATTTTAAATTTATTAATCGGGTGATAGAGTATTAGAGTCAGAGATGTTGGGTGTAAGTTATTCTCTAAAATCAATTGATGCTCTTATTGAGACTAAAAAAACATGTCGTATCGTTGTAAATGTTAGAAAAAATCAATTTTAACTGGAAGCATATCGTTCAGTCGCAAAATTTTAGGGTTAATCAAGATACGAAAGTAAATTAACTACTGGAAAAAGAGAATTAACTACTTAGCTAACGGGGGTTATCATTGTGTTTTTTAATTAATTATTTTAACTTCAAGGTCGAATCATATATAGCACAGGAATTTTCGCGATTTTAAAATCGCAACAATTATGTCTTTAGAATGTCATTTTCTTATATTGTTTAAAATATTACAATTTGATACAGAAAAATAAGGAATGAAATTTTATAACACAGGATTCCTGAAGCAATCACGTGCATTTCCAAATTTGAGTAAACCACGCAAGAGGCTAATTCCTGCAAGGATTAAGTATCATAAAGCTCCAAAAAATTGAATTTCCTAATTAGAATCATTCAAAATCGAATGAGGTATCTTTGGGCATGTTCGAGTGGCAACAGCGATAGTTTGGCCATAGGACGGGAAAACAGGCATAAAAGAGCTGAGAAAGAATTTTGATAGCTATCGAGATTAGGAGCATATTCAAAGGGTATGTTAAAATGGAACATGGAATGTTAAATAAAATCACAAAAACGGAATGCTAGAATGGGTAAAGCAGGAAAAAATACGTACGACAGCAGCAAAGTTCGTTTTGTAAATCAGAGGAAAGAGCGTGTGAATGTATGGTAGTTTAGGGAGGAAAATTTGAAATACATTTGTGAGTAAAACACTAGAAATATAATGTGAAACTATTAAAAGAATTATCTCTCTGCGTATACATGAAATGTACAAAAATGAAATATACAGTTATACAATCGTTAGTAAGGCGTTGGACAAGGATATAATTTGATTTTCATCAGACTTTGTCACCTTTATTTTCTTGTGATATGAATTAATTTATTTTCATTTAAATCATTTTCTGTTTTAATATCTTCTGTCAAGTGCTTAAATCATTGAAAATTAATCGGATTCTGAAACCTGATTGTCTTAGGACTGAATGGTCACCATATTATTCGGCCAATATCTACGAATTTGCATAATTTTTACATTAAAAAGAATGTAGTACACTATTTGGATGCCATATTTGTTTTAAAATTTTTGGTACCATGTCTTCTTCCAATTACGGCTACTTTGTCGTTAGGCGTTGTTCCCAGCATTTAACAATCAAAAGTCTTGACTAATGTAAGCGCGAAACAGTGTGACGTAACAATAGTTGTTTTCGAACAACAATGCGCGCCTTGCTAGAGACCTTTTCTACCGCCATGCGTATTTCACTCCAAACGTAAAATGCAAGCAATGCGATCGCCAGAGAAGGAATAGGAGACGTATTGATTAGAGAACGATTGTCACTTTCCGAAGCCAACCTGATTGAGTCCATGGACCTCCCTGTTCCTTCGGAATCCGAGCAATCGAGTTTTTCTCCACTCCTCGCCTAAGGAAGTTTCTATCACATCCCGCCTTCATATTTTCTTTTGTTTTAGTGTTTCGCCTGGCCGCCGCCGCCGCTGCTCCCGCCAATAAATATCTCCGCTGCACCCCTTTCGACCGCTGAGAAACGGGCCCGCCGCTCAAAGGAGCCGACCGCCAACTTATCATCATTTCCCGCTCTCTCCCCCTCACTTGTTTTAACCTTCTCTTAATATTCACATTCCTTTGTTTTTACTTCCACTCGCTCATCTCCCGATGATTTTTTTACTTCCAAATATATGTCGCCCACCCTCGATTCCGCAGGTAAGGAGCCTTCCCCTCTTCTTTGGTGGTCCTTTCCCCTTCGCTGCACGACCTCCCTCACGAGTCCATCCCGTTTTTTCCATTTCGTCCTTACTCTCTTGGCAATGACCTATGCGACAACAGCTCGATTTTACACAGCGATTGCCTCTCCATGAGAATGGATCGACAGTGGGCGATGGGTTAGAGAATCCGTCCAAAAACGATGCCCACAGAATGAGTAATTAGTTCACCTATTTGCCTTTGAGGATACTCAATTAAAACGTCATGGAGATCCAATAAATAAATCAAATATTTCCTTAAAACAAAATTTTAGATATAATCAGAATAATACATACAATGTGTAATAATATGTTTGGGTGTTCAAATGAAAAGGTACGGAATGACCTTGTTGGTAAAATTGAAGTCTTTATCCGAATTAAACACCAGAGGCCTGAGCACAACTATCGCACTATTTCACTAAAGATTCCCTGTTTCCAGAATTCCTGTGGTTATGACAGGAGCAGGTCCTACACTGATCCATCCAATTGACGCGGCAGTGCGTATAAGGACATTAATTTTTTTTTAATCCACATACTAGTTTTCTTCGTGTACTTTTGCAAACTATCTCTTTCTTTCTGTTTCGCATATGACGATGGGTTAGGTGTAAGAAGAGACTTTCTAGTCTCAATCTCGCCCGAATAAAGCCCATTTATTATTATTATTATTATTAATGTGTTCATATTTTATATGCAATTGCATATTAGAATATTGCATTTGCAGAATATTGCAAAATTCGACGATTGATCTGATTTATGACTGCAGATGGTGTTAAACTGGCCGATATTCATCACCGGATGTTGACCGTATACGGGAGACTGTGTGTCTGAGAAGTCCACTGCTCTACCATAGCGCTTACCAACAGGTCTCCAGGGTCACGCAGAGTGTACTGGCCAAGTTCAAGAAGGAACGGCTTGAGCATCCTCCCTACAGCCCAAAAATGTTATCCTGCGACTTCCATCTGTATGGTCCGCTTAGAAAACATCCCGAAGGGACTCGGATGACGAACTAAAGGACACAGTGAAGAACTATTATTCTGGAAACAGAGAATCCTTGTACAGAATTGGACGGAACATGCAATCAACCAGTAAAGGACTTGGTCTTATCACAGCCTTAAGGATTCTGGGAACAGGGAATCCTTTGGCTCGTGAAACAGCGGGATAGTTGTGTTAAGGCCTCCGGTGTTAAATTTGGATAAAGACTTCAACTATAGCCACAGTGTCGTTTCGTACCTTTTCATTTGAACACCCTAATACTTTCATTAACATCGGATTTGAGTGTTTCCATATGCGACGAATTAACTATATATGTCCAGTATCTTTTCTCCGTTCAACAGCATTTTTCAGTAGCGCTTTCTAGCATCGAGGTTGTAGAGATCCTCAATTTCATGAGCGTATACGTTTAGAGCACTTCTTGCTCCATTGTTGCGATCTTCTTCTTATCTTAACAAAAGATTTTCAATTAAATATTTTTCACTCCCCCTTTTTTCTCATCTTTGTTTTTTTTTTAATCCTCTGTATTTATAAAGTGCTAGGAATAACTCCTTCTTGTGCTTATTCCTTGAGGTTTACGTTATCCAAAAATAAAAAATGATCCAAGAATATATTCTATTGTTCAATTCATAGAATCAATAGTGTGTACACAAATTTTCTAATAGACGCTCAATTGTTACAGTCCAACAGTCAAATAAACTATTCTTGTACCCCATTGTTGGTCACGTTATTTTTGACATTATTGTATACTTTCTACATTTTTACGCAATAATATCGCTCTGTATTGTTTAGGTAGCGACTATCCTACTCGCAGTAGATATTCCTAGAAGTCTAAGAACTTCCTTCACATATCAATCTTATTCAAGGATACACACAAATGGAGAAGTTTCATCACGAACTATATCGGCAATTGTTCGAACAGCCGTAATACTTCCAGATGCTTTCTCAGATGAAAACATTTTATTTTCTGTCGAAAACATGAATATTGGTGATAGTATACGTAAAAGAGGAGATTTTTGTGTCTAAAACTCAACTGAATAAATCTGTAGTTTCTTCTATCTCTTTAATATCAACTTAAGAGCTTTCCAGCGTTAAAAAATCGATGACGGTCGATGAAGAGCAGATTTCGACGAAGTTTTTCATAGGCTCTCCTAAAAATTATCATCCTTGATACGTTTTATTTTCGGTTCTAAATACTTGCCTAATATGGTAAACATCACCTCAATGCTTTATTCTTATGAAAACTTTGAGTACCAAATGATTAAGGTAATAATCCGAGCGATAAATTGCTGTCTATGGGAAAAATGGCTGAGACCACTTTTTTGAATGGAAGCGTAAGGTGGGAGTACTATTTAGCTAAAGCCATTGCTTAAGTAAGACTCACTCGCCATTGAATAAGGATCAGTGAATTTAGAGTTGTTATGATAGATTAATTGAAAGCTTTGTGTAGCAGAGAGGGAAGTGATGGAGTTAAAGATTAGTTAAAAAGAATAAATCTGTACTAAAAGAAATTCTAAAAGAAAAATATGAAATATATATCTTGTCGCTATAAAAAGAAAGGATGAAAGAAAGCAGAACGGCTGTACACGAGGATACTGAGAATGGTTATAAAACGAGAGAAAACTGGTTGAGTATTATAGGTGAGGCATTACGTTCGGTATATAATGAAGCAATGCCGTTTATGGAATTTTTAGTGTAAAGATCTTCTCCTTTTTGGTTTTAATTTCACCTACGATAATATTTTCTGTCTTTGAGGATGAAGAATATATCAATATTTCAAACGGTTCGTAAATGAGTTACAACTTATTTCATATTATAGTGCTATATTACTATTACTATATTAGTAGTATCCTCTGCCTATCATCAAAAATTAATTTTATACCATTAAGGGAAAGCTATATGAACTTTTCTCGCAGCGAAGGAACGTAAAAACTTCTTTTAATCGTGTTTACCACTAGAGTTCAAAAGAGTAAACTTCCTTTGGTGTTTCCAATGCATACAGATTGAGTCTTTGTCTTCCACTTGGTTCATTTGTAGCAAAATACCACTTCAATACTTTTCTCCTCATTTCAATTCAAACAAATTCAATGATATAATTTGCAAACTTATGTAACGTTCAACTGTTACCTAAATTAGCAAAAAATTCATATTACTAAACGAATCATCTTGAATCTTTCCACAGATTTATGGCTATTATCATTTGCATTATACAAAATAAAATCACGGTTGAGATGAATTGCAACTATGCAGTTATAATCTTGTTTTCATAATTGTAAAACCATTCCCACCTTTCTAAAAGATTAGCTGCATATTTTTAATTTATTAAATCATTTTTATTTTAAACAAATGTCGCAATGAGGTTCAGAAAAAGATTTGTTGATGTAGGGTGGCCAGATTGATCCCATGCCATACACCCATGGGTATGGAATTCCATTAACTGAGTTAAATTTATGAATTATGCCTTTTGAAAAATTCTTCCTCTTGAAATCTTACAATCTAAAACATACCTGATGTAGTTTGTCACGGACATACAATTCATTTTTAACGTACTGAATCAATTAATATTGATTGTCATATTTCTTATTCAAGCCACCAATCGAACTAGTTATTTTTGATAAACTTTTACTATAACAGGTACTTTAAGTGATTTCATTAGATGAGCTATATTCCAATATTTTTTCGAGATACCTTCTGATTTTGTACGTTGAAAATTTTTTATCTTCATGGCATATCCTTAATTTATATGAACTATTATGATAATTGTAAATCCTTAGCATGAATATCTTTTGTTTTTTTTTGTTATCATATGCATAATTTATAAAAGAAATCGAAAAAAATATGTAAAAAATAATTAGTCCGAAATTTATATTCTTTGCCAATTATTTTTTAAATATTCCCTTAGAAGTCTACAGGCATTTATTTAACAGAAGATGCATTTTAATCGAAAGAAATATACCTCCCAAGAGTAGAGAACTCATTTATAAACAGTGCCCGCGTTAATGATATTTTTTACTGTTTATGAATCTTTTATAATAATCACCGTTGTGTGTATATTTATAAATCCGATGTCAGTATCTCCCATGAGAAATACGTGGGAGAAATTTTGGAACTTTAATTTCACGTACTTCCCTAAGTGATAGGAATATAGCTGTTTGGGAGTCGTTGAAGGGCAAATGTTGTATTACACATAAAAATGTTATTGCTTCAAAATAAAAAAATAACCGAAATGTTCAGAATACATTCTGCTTTTATTGAATTTCAATAATACCAAACAGCGCTATTTTTTGGCAACAATATTTATTTTAATTACGTTATTTTTGACGGGGAAATTCGCTACCTTATGATATTCACTATAGTAATGCTCCAATAACAATTCCCTTTATTTTTAGGGCGTTGTGTTTTCCCCTCCCTTGTTCATCCCCTGGGACACCCTCCTCGGGGCAGTTGTCGTGGGCTTGTTTCCGTCGAAGGCTTTTGGCTCCACTGTGTTGTGGATCGGAGCCAAACACTTATTCATGCAAAGCCCGGCGCCACCAAAAAAAGGGAATTTGGCGCCGTCGCTTCTTATGAGGGCCCTTTGTTGCTCCAGAAGGTGATCGAGGTCACATTCGACCGAAAAATTCGCTGAATCTCGGGGTAAGCAAGCGATGGCACTACTCTTTACATTTCCATTCTTGGAACCATCATTCACTGGCGTACATATAAATCCAAACAACACATCTAAGATTTTCTTCGTACATTCCCTTTTTGTTATTTAAGCTAGATACGTCTCCAATCTTTAGCATCTCCTACACCTCGTAAGGGAAGGTTTTTCTCGGTACCAATCTTTAGAATAAGTCTCCAAGCTTGTATGCTTAGCGGTCCGCATAATCAAAAATCTCCTGAGCTTTGGAAAATTTAAATTAAGGGATTTTCACAAATGATACTTCTCGTTTTTGAACGATAATTGTTTAGGTTGATGCTTAAACAGCAGGAGATTTGGAAATGGAGAGTTTAAAAATCCCAAAAAAATTTAAAGTTTTTTGCATTTCGGTCATCAACCTTTATAATAGAAATCGGTATGAGACATTAAGTATACATTACAATTTTTTCATTTGTTTTCGAAGTAGTAAATAAAATATGAGCACCAGTAGTGGTATGAGAAGCTAGGTGCTGCGGTAACTTTTTTCAAATCGTAACGCTCAAATTATTCCCTGATCACTCCTAAGGAATACGCTACGCTATAATTATTTGCTATGCTAAAATTCCAGAAATTCATCATTGCGGAAAAAAATAGTTAATTTAGATAAACTTTGGATGTATACTAATGCAGTTTATCTTAATTTTCTGTTATGTTGTTAGAACTAATAAGGAATGGTGCGAATGAACAGTCTACCTGCAGAAGTCTTCGAACCTTTCCTATCTTTAGCAAGGGTATAAGTAAAATTAAAAATTTGACGAATGGGCCTGCCGGTAACGAATTGTGAGAAAAGTAGGGGATCGGCTGGTAGGGTAGGGTAGGGACTTCGTGGATCCCGTGGCCGCTACGGTAGCCGTAAAGGCATATCAGGAACCCTGAAAAATCATGCACGATACAAGTAACGTATATGCGGATTAAGGTCGTTTAACATTAATTCTGACTTAGCGAATTCACAGCGGTATTAATTTTTTAATAACTCATATATGTAATGCATATTTTTACATTTGTAATTATTTATTTTTTATTAACTTTTATTTATACATGCTTATTTTGTATTTAGTTGGGTCATCGATACAGATTCGAGATTAATTTTGTGGTACTTATTAACTTGTAAAAAATCCATGGTAAAGAAACTTTTACTAGACCACTATTTAATTTTCGGAATAACACGACCAGGTTTCGTAGCGTCCTTCGTAGTTTCCTTCCTCCCACTTTGTTCCTCCTTCCGTTACTTGCTACCTTCTTTCCCCTCCTCCTTTCATATTTCTGATTTCTTGACGTTCATGAGTATATATATATATTTGGAAGTGTTCTTGTTTTGTCACCTGAAGATGTAGCGACGCTACGAAACCTGGGTCGTGTTTTTCTGAAAACAAATAGTGGTCTAGTAAAAGCTTTTTTACCATGGATTTTTTAGTTGGGTTTATTGAATGTATTCCTAGCAATATTTTTAATTCTTTTTAATCAATTGTTATTTAAGTTAACGCTGCCACCAGTCCTTGCTACTAACTGCGACGGTTTTACACGATAGATAAATCAAAATTAACGCCGTTTTTTAATTTTCTCCACAAATTTATCCTCTCTTTCCGTATCTATTTCCACATTACCTGACAACAATCCGCAGTGTCATATTTTGATATTATGCATTTTTATGCCTTTATTAGTATTAGACATGGGTAAAATGGAAGATGAATCCTCCTAGTCGCAATTTCGCCTAATGAAGACATTCAGTTTTCTTTTGCATACTTGCCACGATAAGGAAATAGTTCATCTAAAATTTTACATGAGGAGACCGGGAAAGGTTTTGAAGGAAATGAATTCCGAGAAAAAATGATTGAATGTAGTGAATGAGATACTAAGGAGAGGTAAAGAGTTTCAAGAATGAGAGGTATGAAAATAGGTATACCGAATAGGTATAGGTAACCTACCGATAGCAAAAACTAAAAAACATTAAAGAAAACAATGCACGTATAACCAGGAAAATTACAAGAAATGTTAGAGACATATTATCAAAAGACAAATAATGAAAGTTGATAAGAAATTAAATGCAGAGAATACAGTAAGTAGATACATACACTTGTGATAAAAAATATAACTGAACAAGAAAAAAGCAAAATAAAATACGATCAATCCAAAATAACGCTCTACAATAATTATATAAAGGAGTTAAAATCATATTAATTGATAGTTTTAAGTTTAATTTTGTTCCGCTTTGCATAAAAATAGCGCATGTGTCTTTGGTGAAAGCGGTCCCAGGTTCGATCTCTTCGAGGAACATGTTTCTTGATTAGGTATCAGAAAGGGAAAATCCATCATCATAACTAATGATCAGGAAAATCATTAGCCGAACCTTAATGAGGCTCACTAAGTAGTATCCTGAATTTCCAGAAAGCATTCTGTTCGGTGACCAGGATTTTTTTCCCTTCTCCAGCTATCTTTGACTTTTTTGGGGTTGACCGAACTTAGGGAAAGCACGCTCATATTATATCATTGGGGATAAATTCGAGCCAAAAGATGAAAAGACCCGCATGTGACTCCGGATGAAGGGGTTCCACAGAAAAACCTCTGCCCTTCTTATCGTCCATCGGATATCTTTGTAATCCGCAACTCGGAGACCTTTTCGTTTGTAGCCAAAGAGAAATTTGGGAAGATGGATGGAGGGCATCATTTCCCCGTTCAAACAAACGAATCAATTTTTGAACTTAAAACCCCGCTAAGATCCCTTCCTCTGCCTTCGCTTGGGGATTCCGGAACCGCGGTGTTTGCGTTGGCCGAGGATAAGTGGATCAAGGAGAGGCCAAAAAGGATTACAGTGGCCGGAGGGAGTGTTTAACCAAGGGGTTTGCCAAATGAGAGCGTGCGTTTGTGAGAATGTCGCTCACGTACGCCCGGGAAAAGGCCACGTATTTGAGACTTACATTACAACTCCACGGCGGTGATACGGTGACCACCATAGATATCGCATTCTGACTTTCACAGACAATGTGATTACAAGGCTCAATCCGGGGATTTTTATACCTGGATTGATAGAAATTCCATCATTGATTTGAGTTAAAGTATATCTCTCTTAAGTTAAGCACTACCATATTGATTAAAGTGATATTATCATGAATGCCGGGATATCAGTCGCTTTTATCGAGTTCTAATATACCGGTATATCCTTAAAAACACCTGTATCGATTGAAGTTTAATTTGATGATGCTTCTTATTATATTAATCACAACTGTCAGAGTTTCGAGAGTACTGCAAGCTTACAACCTGCAGTTCGTTTGAATAAGATTGACGATTTGTTTAATTGGTTTGCCCGTTTTCCTATTTTAATTATGTCAACGGTTTCCGTAAACCATGAAGCGAAATTAAAAAAATGCATATAAATCAAAAACGTAGTGCAACCGGCTTGGAGGGGGATAATTGAACAGCTATTACGATTTACCTTATGAAGGAGACCAAAGACTCATATACCTAATGTTCAAAAATCTCATGGCTGAAGTTACCGAAAAATATAAGGTTCTGCAAGAATGAGGGTAAAATAAAAGGTAGAATGAGGGTAGAAGAGGTTTAAATTTGCATCTTACCGCAGTTGTCCCTAGAAGCCAACAAATCATTTTCATCCACAATCCGATATTTTACAAAAGACTACTTTTTCTTACTATTCTACATGATATAATTATTGCCACATTATGCTTTTTGAGAGCGTACTTGAATGACTTATTTTCGTCATGGAGATTCTTAAAATCATTGGCAACATTATCGCGTTGATATTTACGATTTAAAAATATTACAATTCGTACAATTTACTTTTGTTTGATGCTGTATTTTTTAATTCATAAGAATCTTGTTTGCTTTGTTATAAATTGGGTGATAGCATACACCACAAACAAAAGCTGTGATTTGCTTCTGAATCACCAATATAAATACGCTGATATGTAATAATAATATGTACCAATATAATATGCTGATTTTTTAATAAGCATTAAAATTAAAATCCTCAACAATTTTATTCAATAGGTCGTATTAGGAGGTTTTCTAATTATGCCCCTTGTAACAGGCAACCCGCATACCTATCTTTTTGTGGATAAAAGCGGAATTCGGAATTTAATTGGAAAAAAATATAATCTTTGCCGAAATCATTATCGGAGAATACAACTAAGATTCTACTTTTTTATTCTTCGAATTTTTCTGATTTTCTATATCTACATGCATACATAAACACATACAAATTTTGTTTTTTCCGCTTACTTTTTTTATTGCTTTCGCCAATATTAATAGGGACACTAGTGCTGCTAAGAAATGTAGGCTAGAACCGATAAAATTGATTGACATATTAAATGCATATTCTTATTTCCGTCGTTAAATATTGCTATAAATTTATCTACGATTTATTTTGCCATATATTGAGTTTATCATTTTAGTATTAGATTTTAGAGTATTTTATCGTTAGAATTCTTTGGATTTTTTACAAAAGTAAAGCAACTGGCAGATGTATTCTAATTTCTTTATCTAGGGTATCGTTGAAAATTTCTTACACTTTTATCATGCTTGACTGGTGATTTAATAGTTCAAATATTGAAAATGTTTGATTTGATAATGAGTCTTTTTAAGGATTTATTCCATGCCTCAGTGTTCCTGTTTTTTTCTGGAAATTATTATTAAAATTCTCTTTGCCTTATCTTTTGTTGAAAACCCAAGATTTTTTTAATGTTACTTACATTGATTACAAGGATACAGTAATTCTTCCCTCCTATCATTTTTCTCCAACTAGAAGAGCTTTTAAAGATGCAACGTTGTAAAATATTGTGCATTAATTATTTGAAGATATGAAATTTCATTCTCAGATACTTAAATATTCACACTTTAACTCTTTTATAATGAACCTCTTTTCTTATTTAAATATATTTCTAAAATGTTACGAGATTTAAAGATTTCACATTTTTCTCTTGACTTCATTTTTTTGTGCACACACAGATAACCCTTAGTATTCCTATTCGGACTCGGAGGGTATAGATCAATCAAGAGAAGATAAACAGGCAAAGAGCGTGGTTGATAAAGGAGTAGAAGTAAGATACCACAATTGATAAAACCCTAAGATATACGGACGATGAAAAAACTTGTGCACACTATACAAAATGCGTATACAAATGCTACGTTAGCTCATTCAGGAATCGAGAGATTTTGGGACGATAATTGACATATAATGGATGCGCTGGTCCTACACAGAGGATAAGGCAAATTTAAGGACCAATGGAATCGAGCAGGTGGAGCAGTTTGAATAAGGCCCTCGTTGGGATAGGAGATGCGCGATAAGGAGCGGTGGATGGAGCAGCTTGCACAAGATGGAAACAATTGAAGACGACGGGAAAGATTTAGGGAGAAGATTGCTTTTAACCTCGATTTTGATTGTCGTTTCCTTTGAGTGTGATATTTAGAAAAGAGATTTTCGAAAGGCGGGAGGACTTATAGATTTAATTCGGAAGAGGACTGAAAACTTAAGTTTGATATACAGGATCGGAATTAAAGAAAATTTATAGTTTAGGGAAAGGAACTTGTTTAAGTCATGAAAGGTAACTAGAGGAAAGGGAAATGTACTGAGGATACAGGAAGGACATTGCTGAAAGAATACGTTGAAGGATGTGCGTCGAAAGACGTCATCAAGAGATGGATGACCATCCAGGATATTAGGAAATTTTCCTTTCATGTTTTGTGAGCAGAAATGCTATATCAGAATTACAAGGAAGAGGATGGGTGAAAATTGCACATTAGGATTTGCGCCCAGGAAAAACCCAAGGAGAAACGGACATGGAAAAATCCACCAAGGACGGGAATCGAACCCCGGAAGATCCCGTGTTAGATTCCCGCCCTTGGTGGACTTTTTTCCATGTCCGTTTCTCCTCGGGTATATCAGAATTCTTTAATTTAAAATCAGAGGCTATCACTCTGCTGTTATCAGTTATTCCTTATAGAAATTCTTCAAACTGATCTGAACTGATGATTACATTGGGAAAATAGCCATAAAATCAACGTCAAAATTTAAAACAATCTTCGCTTTAAATTCTATATTGGATGTTAAAAATTTTCAATATTTGTATTCCTCATTGCTAGCGTAAACGTCACGGGGAAATTATAGTGGGGGACATAAATGGTAGCAATGGACAATCATACATAGCCACTACATATCCAAGCAAAATGAGGCCAGCCGGGGCTAGAACCCGGCACCTTGGAGTGGCTCCCAGCGTATAAATTTAACTTATAACCAGATTAATTTCATTTGATACTGCTAAGGAGCATATGTACACAATATTTTTTTCTAAATTCATTCTACAATATCCTAATGTATGGGTGACTATTATAAACTTTACAAAACTGCTGTCTGGCTTTATATTGTTGTTAGTCCATTGCATATCTGCCGTTTCATAATATTTGTTCCGGATTATCTTGGATTCATAATAGGCATTCAAGGTGTCTGTCGCGGTCACAGGAAGTACCTTTACCAATATATCTCCTACTTCCTCAGGCACTATCGTCAATGCTGTGTTCTATTCACGTTACTCATCCAAATTCTTCGTAAGAACAACATAGCAACTTTTCTTTTCATCAATAATTTAAGGCAAGTGCGTGATCCAAGTGAAGTATTCCAGTGCGGATACCACAAGAGAAAATAATACTTTTCGACATCAGATCCTTACTCTGTAGGGCTCACTGTTTTTAATGTACACAGTAAAAGGAAGTTATATTTTTGGAAGCAAAGGTTTACGAGATTACGGAAATATTTTTACAAGCTACAGTTACTTGCTAGGTCAATCATTCGATTTTTTTAGAAAAAAATAGTGTTTTGTACCGAGAAAACTGGTGCATGTCATTCTGACAATATGTTGGACATTGACTCATATGCTGTTCTTAATGTGTACATGAATGTAGAAATGTTTTCGTATTTAAGTTCTCCTCTATCTATCAGGTATCCTTTCTTTAGAAATTTTATTTCATTTCCCCTCAGTTCATGAGAATTTACTTACTTAAGATTACTATTGACGCTCTAATATCTTGCTCGCAATATCCAGCTTAATGAAAAATAATATATATCTCCGTAGTAAAATGAGGCATAGTAAACTTTCCCAAGGAATTGCTTGCGGGTCTCTGCTACAATGCTTCCAGAAGCAGTTGGTACAGCACGAGGAATGCAAATCAGATATTTCTAAAAACCTTTGGTTTTGGCTCTTTCATCTTGAGCATAACTTTTCATATTTTCGCAATCATTTATCAATCGGAAAGGAAAATAACTTTCAATATATTTTCGAATCATTTCATTCTGATTACTCTTTCAATATTTTTTATTTCATAATATAGGAAGGAAGCAGGAAAGAGTTTTCTACTATTAAATAAGGCAATATAAAATTTATCTTAATTACTTCAAATATTATTATTTTTGACTCCATGTTTTAAATCCTACAGTGCAAAAGAAACGTTAAAGAGATGCTTGCCTGTCCCAAGAAGTCAGATAAAGGAAAGAGTAACGGAAATATAATATTAAAGTATTATTTTATGAGTATTTAATTTTCCAACAAAGTATTTTATTTTATTACTTGCCCTTTTCTGATTTTATTATTTTGTTCCATTTTTTCTATTGATGGCCATCACTGCGTAATAGTTATATTTATTCAAACTCTGCCAACTGGTGCGTACCTATCAACAGATTTATGTAATAACAATAAAATAGATAAGGGTGGGTTTTATATGGGAAATGTACAAGGGTGTGTTTTATGCTTGGGAGGGGCAGAAAGTAATTATTCATAAACTCCAGCTTAACCGGCCTTTTTTATCTGGCCTACCATTCCAGTACATTTGGCCGGATAATCGAGAATTCACCATTATTATTCTTTCTTACTACTATTATTACAGGCATAAGTATTCCTATTATGTCATGCTCCACTCCGTACTCTCTGAAATCGAGAATGTATCAGTTGAAAGACCCCCGTTTTATCACGGCGCCATGGACGTCTGAAGGAACTCGTACATTCAGTGAAAAGAGCCGATAATTCCCTCTTCAAGGAAAAAACGACGCTCTTCAAAATGCCGCTGTAATTACATGAACGCAACTTTTAAATATTTTTCGACTTTCATCAAAAAGCAAACATGGCGTGTGTATCGCTACTTAAGCCACATTCATCAACTCTGTGATACAAACCTTTAAATCTTAACGAATTTTACCTTTGAATGCTCTCGCTTTGACCACGAGGAAACATTATTTTAGGCATCTAAAAACCTTAAAAATCTTCCTTTTAAAAAGTCAGGAAAAGATCAAAAAGGCAATTTTTTCCTTCCCCTGGCATTCATCAAACGGTATTATATTCTTTTTCTCTCAAAGCTCACGTACACCTGTAAAGCGGAGAGCGTCATGCATTTGAAATGAGGTTCCGTAGGAGGAAGCCAGCGGCGCTCGCATCGGGACAGTAATTCCCTCTGGCGGACGACTTTTGAAACGCCGATCCGTCCCTTGGTCATTCTCCATGATCCCCTTTTTGACCTCTGGGGAGCCATAAAGACCCCCCTCTCCACCGCAAACAACTTCCCGAGCAAGATTTTCGATTTTTTTTCTTCCGAGCTCTTCTCCGTTTAAAATTTTTTGTTAACATTTCCCCTGAACTCGCGGATCAAGCGGTCGGAATCGAGGGAAAAAATACTTAGCAAAGGATGGAAATAAACGGGGGAAGCTTTGATGAAAAAATCCCGCTTTTTCTCCTTAAGAGGATTTCTATCTTTTCGTACGGGCAAAAGGTTCGTTGTGTTTGCGGATGGATTCGCAGCAAAGTCATGCGAAATATGGACGTAAGCCTCATCTCCGATGGACGGAAAAACAAATGACGCGCGAGCATCGCAAAAATGAGTTCTCAATCTTAGGAGTGCGGACTCCGTTAAAGCAAAGTATTTCTGAATATTCACTGCCATGTTTCGCTCAACGTCACGTTTACTTCTGCCCAGGTCGACCTTCAAACAAAAAAAAATCAGTGGGAAATCTGGAGTGTATTTACTTTTAAGAGAAGAATCATGTATCGCACTTTATGCGATTCATGTAAATTTTATTATGTTCCAAACATTTAGTTAGGATAAGATAATATAGAGACATCAAAAGGAACACAAATCCGGTGGACTTCCTAAATATTTAAGATTAAAAAATATTTTCATAATTTGAAAATATGACAATTATTATTTTAAAAAATATGCTAAAATTGGACTAATTGGCCTGTGGGAAAAATTGCATGTTGAATACATTATATATATTCATTGCACTTATAACCTAAATACAATACGTGTCAACAATACAATAACACAATGCATGAAATCAAATAAAATTATCAGTTAAAAATCTACACTTAAATTAATCATTCATTATTTTATAACAATTTTCTAACTGTATAGTATTTAAAAATACAAACAAGTAACATGTAATGGTCAATATTTTCCTTTCAAATTTTTTTTTCTGGGTTCCCAGTAGGCCTAACGGCTGCCGTATGCGCGCTGGATTTTATGCAATCATTGTAAACTCGTTAGACACAAAACTGTGAATACGTGTTTAAAATAAGTAACCATATCATAATCAATTGATGAAAATAATTAACAAAATCAACCTTACAATCGCTAATTACATGAGTGTTTGTATTTACATCAGTTTACAAAGTATAATAAGGTTAATTCATTGGAGTAAGTTTGGGAGTTAGAAACTAGCGAAAAATAAATATAGTCATCTTATGTACGAAATATGCAAATAATAAAATCGAAGATCGACCCAAACTAGAGTATAGGCTGTACTTCTCTAAGAAGCGGCAAAGCGTCTGAAGGTTCTCGTTACTGAAAGCAAAAAATACGAACTTTTATTTAAAAAATTTTCTGAGAATTTTCTGCAAAAATTGCTGCTCAAAATAATTTGGACTCAATCTAAGAGAGAAATTATTGATTTTATTGCCATTTATTCCCAAATTGTAAAAGAGTTACCCAATTTCCTAGAGATGCCTTGCAACTTCGATAGCACGCATGAAATATTCCATAATGATATTAAAGGTAATTGTCGATTCAAAAATTTTTATAGATATGATTCTAGGATAGTTATTCGCTTTTATCGGAATTGTGTTCTTGTAAGTTGTGAAGTAAATTGAATCAAAATAGAAAAAAATAATGTTTCAAATTTGTAGAATTTCTTTGAATTTCTTCGTTAAAAATAATATTTTACCGATCCATTTCGGATAAATGTAAACTAAATGTTACTCTCCAACTTGATTTTTTCTTAATCAGTGTTCATTTCCGGTTGCAGCGTGAGCTACAATATCATCTTCGAGGCAACGGAGGCTCCTTGAGTCAGGCAACCCTCCTTTCGTGACAATCCGTGCAGTGGAGATAATCTGGAGATTATTCATTCGCATATGGACATGTAAATTAATATCATAATTCGTCGTTAAATTCCGCAAGCAAGCAATTCTGTCTGTTTAGATCTATTCAGTGCGTAATATGAATAAATTTAATCGGATTTCTACAATTTTGACGGGCATTTATATTCGATAAATAGCAACTTTTTCCGTCGGATATAGTTCGAGATTTGCATCGTGAGGAGCTTGAAGAGCTGAATCAAAATATTTGGTGGGAATCAATCTGCCTCTTGCGCTTTAAGCTAGACAATCCTTATTTCTTTCACCCGTTGATGAATTACTCCAACCTGAAAACAAAGAAGAAATTAATTTCCATTGGTAGCTGCTGTATCGCTGGCTGTAAGGTATCCAACCTGATGGCTGGTTGAAGTCTCGGCCCTTCCACAAATAAATCCCTGTATTGTAACGAAGTCTACCAGGCAAGATGAGTTTTTGAGGTAGTATTCCTTCGCGTACTCCAAAAACCCAATGTAGTATTAATGGCAAATTTTTATTTAAAAGCAAGGAAATAACTTTATGAATGACTATTTCACAGAAATAAAAACAAACCTTGGTCTTGAATTCTCTGCTTTTAGGAGTACCCATAAAGATGTACGGTGTTTAATTGTGCCCAGACAAATTCAACCCACCCAGCTCTTGATTGGTACGGTTTCGATTTACTTTAGACAAAGAATTACGACAGTTTTAAAAATTTGTATGATGGCAAAAGTTAAAGTTTTAAGGTTAAACTAAATAAAAGTCTGCAAAAAATAAAACATACGATGTTTTCGGTGGCTTGTATGTCCCTGAAAATTTTCTGATCTTTTATCAATTTTTTACATCAGCGGAAAAGTAACTGAAATTAAAATTCCTCATGTAGAAGAAAATGAAGCGGTGGTGGAAAAAAATCAAACATGCTCAACAGTAACAGGCGATGAAAGCAGGTGAGAGTAAACTCCTATAAAATTTGTCATTCATGTTATCGCTGGCTCAGATCCCATTACTTGTCCACCAGTTTCCTGTATTAAATAAGAGTGTCAATAAAAAGTAATTTACAAAATTCTAACTGTTTCGAACCTGAAATATGGATTTGCACGGCTTTTCTTCTTCCCAACGTATCGAGAGTGAGATGTGTTCAATTACTGGACTTTTTCATCTCCGTTGATCATCTTGGTCATCAAACACAATTCTACAAATCATATTTATATATTTTGCGCCCAAAATTATGGATTAGGCCAACTATCACATGTTTTACATCTTCGAAACATGTACCATTTAAGTACCTCCATGGTAATCATCATTGAGATAGCAATGGATCCTCCTTGATCGATACATTAGATGAATTTGATCACCAGCTGAATACCTGTGGCTACTGCGAGGGACGGAAAACCCAGGGTGGTATAAGGCCTAACTATACCACTCATCTTGGTACCCTGTCGCAGTCGGTAACTTCGTTCCTACACTAACTTCCATGCTTCCAGCAAAAATATTTTCCTCATGAAAAATATAATCTTTGAAAATTAAAATGCTTTAAATAACTTAACTCTTCTAGCATATCGTGATGTATAGGATACCTATTAGAATTTCACCTTACAATTTTTGCGTAAATCAAAAGGCTGGTTTTAGGTATTGATATGTAGATCGGGCATGTTCAAAGAAAATGCCACGGTGGCAGCCTGCCACCGCTCTCATCGCCGTGGCAAACTAGGTTGTGCGGTAGTATGTGGAGGGGGAATCTGAGTCGCGGCACGGCTGTGGAAGACGAAGCTGTTGTAGCAGTGGTAGGAGCAGCGGACGGTTCGGAGACAGAAATGGTAGCACGGTCAAATGGGGCTTTGCTATTATTATTGAAACCAATAACTCGGACAACTACAAAATTTACTTAATATTTTTTTCATTCTTATGCTTTTTACAAGAGTAGTATGAATATATTTACAAAGCTTCCAGGAAGGGTTACTTCCACCTCCTTTTGAGGCCGAAACCCTTTTTGCCATGGTGCCATTCGACTAGAAAAGACAGAAGGACTGCAAAGGCCTAGTCTAGCAAAGAGAAGTAGGTTGTCTCTCTCACTCCCGCATAAGCTTCACGTCGTGCCAAAGTCGTGGTAGCAAGTGGGGGAATCAACTCGCACGTGCTGTGGTAGTGGAGGCAGATTGCCACAGGCCGAGTCCCGTGGCATTCCGTGGCGCCACAGCCACCGTGGCAGCGTTTGAACATGCGTGATGTAGATGATATCTCACATAACCTCCAACATTAGTTTGGTTGCTTTAAGGGTACACGAAATGGATCGTTATTATGGACCTGGTTTTTATTTCATTCATTTAAATTGAAATGAAAAATTACGATAAAAATGTGACTCACATCTATGATTTTGGTAACAGTGCTGTTCATGGTTGTGATATTATAAATTCTACTTAATTCTTCTTCTATCCTCAGTGAAGCCGAACCTATTGATCTTTTGGCAGCTATTTTGAAAGTTCTGAGGATCTAACACGCCTCCGTTATGACTTTATTAGAAAAAAATTCTGGGAAATGTGTACTAACTAGCTGTTGGTAGAGGAGCTGAGAATTTGCTCCCCCTTTTGGCTGTTCACTTTATTTGCAAATCGATTAAATGCCATTGGTTCATCCACCTTGGCAATCATTCTAATATCAGGAAGCAGTTGACAATCTCCTGACGATGCAGACTTCTATCATTACTCAATTTGCCTCACCTCGCGAGTTAATTAATATAATTTTAAATCGCAACATTTTTCGTGGAGAGAGAATGTGCGGAAAGTGTTTTGGTTGGCGCGGATTGGAGAGTCATGGAGACACTCTTGCTGCTGCTGGTGGTCCATGGAAGGGGAGTCGAATAGGGGGGAGAATGTCACTCCGTGGCGTCCGACGTCAGCCGCATACTCGCATGTCACCGTAGCGCCCCTATCGGCGGCGCCGCGAATCAGCGATGGGAAGTCTCACGACGGCGATAACAAAAGAAAATCGCAGAGCGAGACGCGAGAGGAAAAGGGGGAGGTTTTGTGGGGGGAGGGGAATGAGTAGAAAGTTCTGGATGGGTATTTGGTGGCGAATAAGAGAGAAGAGGAAATGGGACGAAAATGGTGAAAAATACGACGGACTTCCGCGTCTGAATTTCGCATTTCAATGAATGGAGTGAGCGAAATACTCCAATGACGGAACTTGGCTTCATTTCGATTCCATAGTACGACTTCTGTGAGTCATATTTTTTGCTTTCGAGCTGAAATAGAGCGAGTGAGTTTATTCCTTCAATTTATTTGCTTTATGGGATTGTGGTTGCCCGTCAAATATTCGTACATATTTTATCTTAAATCATATTTTAACCTAATAAATCTTATCAAAGAAATTGGATTAAATACTACCAACCGCAATTCCACCGAGTTTGTAAAATTCATTCATTCAGATCTGGTCTCGCAAACATAAAATATTCTTCCATCAAGTCTTACGAAAAGTACTCGGATGCTTGTAATAGTAAGCCGACTAATACAGCAGCAATGAAATGGCAATCTTTGCATTCATATCGTTGATTTTGAATTAATTCTTTTAAATAAATGACCTACTCCATATATTACAAAATCTTTTATATAAGTTGAATCTTTTTTTGAAAGTGTGGCACCTTTGAAAATATAAAATACGGGTGTCCATGGAACATTTTTACGGCAATAACGAGTGCAAGATGTTGAAATTTACAATTACTATATTTATTTATTTATTTATATAGTATATCGTTGCAATTTGGTCAGAGAACCAGTTGGAAACGGTCAAGGGGGACAAAATAATAATGCAATAAATGTTATAAAAATTATAAACATTGCACTTCTACGACAATTACAACTTACTTACTCTTCAGCACTACAGCCCTTGCAGTTCCTTGGCCTCTCTGACAATATTAGCCCAGGAATTGCGATCACTTATATGCATTCTCCATCTTTTAACTTTCATCTTCCTCAGGTCGTCCTCTAAATCATCTAACCATTTTTTTCGCGGTCGACGACAATAAAGTAACAGTTTACAATGAAATTCAATTGATAAATAGCTTAGTACAGAACTTAGATACGGTACAAAATAACATAATATATTATATGTGGAGATAACAGAATATAATACATTGTACATGGATAAATTTAAGCGAACAGTTGAAGCAGTACGAGCTTTCAGATTACTTTTGAAATGTTTTGTATTTTTCGGCATTGGAATGAGAACCTATCCAGGTAAATCATTCCATTCCCTCACATCTCTAATGATAAAAGAGTATTTCTCCATGTCAGTTTTCTGCTCGCCTTCTTTTGTTTTTAACGAGTGATCGTCCAATATAATTAGGAGTATGAAATCTCGCTCCTAGTTCATCCCAGCCGTAGTTAAAGTTCCACGCATTAAATACATCTGTTAATCTGAATATCTTACTTCTTGACGATAACGATTCCTATCCCAGCTGATCCAAAATTTTGCTAGCGCTCTTTTCCTTATTGTGTTTTCCGATCACATAAAATTTAGACCTATCATGGTTACGCGAGGAATATACTACCAAGCACCGTCATAATCATAGTTACGCGTGCCGTATGAATTCTTTTTCAAGGCAGGCGTGCTGTAGCTCGGTCACCCAAAGGTACAAAACTTGTAGGAAGTGGTCCTATGTCTCATGCCTTCTTCAACTAGCTAACTCATGTGATATAGTTGCTACTGATTGCGCATTACGTTTTAGTGGGACAGTAAGTGATGACTGTTTTGTGATTAGGTTAAAAAGGAGTAGAGTCCGTTGATTTGGGATTTACTGAGATTTGAAAGAAGCAGAATTGTTAATATTCATAATAATACGGAGAAAAATATGGTTGGATATTTTGATCGATATTCTGAAAAGGGAATGAACAAATATCTTTGATCATTGCATGGAATTTATAAAAAAATAAACGGAAGTAACTAAGCTAAATTTGCAAGAGAATGATGAAAAGGATAGATGAACCAATGTAAGGGAATTGTGAGTAATCGAGGTTAATAACTTGCTTACGTCATAAATTAATGTATTCATTTAACGATAAGTTATCCACTTAAAAATTTTAACAAACTTTTTTATTGTACCTTGTTTCAGATCTTTAGAAATTTGTTAATATAGCTATTGAGAGCGAAAGTGAAAACTAACTTTTACTATACCACAGAATAGTTATAATATTATTCTGTGGTATAGTAAAAGTTTGCTTTCACTTTCGCTCCTGATGGATCCATACCATCAAGTCACGGCCCAAGCAGTTGGTTCTATAGCTATTGAGCATGAATTTCTCTATAAGATTGTTATTGTTGATTATATTCACGATTGATTGATTACAAATTCATAGACGTCAAAAACAAAGGATTATAAAAGGACGGGAACTGCTAATATATACCTTGATGAATAATACAAAATAATTATTAGAAAATAAGTTAATGTTTTTAGTGGAATACCCACTGAAAATCTTTTCCTTCTCTTTTATTATTGACTTAATTACATGTAGTGTTTACATAATAAATTAACAATATACAAGGAAAAACGGACTTGAAAAAAGTCTGACTGGGCCGGGAATCGAACCCGGGATCTTCCTCTATCCGGGAGGCTACCTTAACCACTAGGTTACCGAGACAGAACATTTCAACTTTCAATTTCATTTCAATTTTTCATTTCAATCATTTCATTTCAATTATTTCAATTTCAATATTTCAATTTTTGGTTAAGGCAGCCTCCCGTATAGAGGAAGATCCCGGGTTCGATTCCCGGGCCAGTCAGACTTTTTTCAAATCCGTTTTTCCTTGGCATTTTTCCTGGGTGCACGCCCTTATTTTCAATTTACCCTTTTCCTTAACAATATACAGTTTTGGCTACAAGTTTTAGCTGTAACAACAGTTAGCATTCAGGACTTTGTTCATCAATCTAATTGTTCATGACAATTTATGTCAACCATTATATCCAAGAATGTGTATTGCATGTCCGTGGCTGTGATGAGCAGGAAAAACACATTAGCGAAGTGATCTTTGCAAGGAGAATCTGAAATGCCTCAAGAGTAAGACTCACCAGTTAATTATGGGCAAACTTCACTTTCTTCTTAATTACGAATTGGGCCTTCACTTTGGTTTCACATCCTACGAAATCACCGGTTTGATTCGTGAAGATGCTTGCGATGTCACGAAATAAACCGTGTTGCCCGTCGCACGTCACTTATTTCTCTCGAGAATAAGACAGAAACAAATGAAAGGAAGTCCGCTTTTGAGTTCCGCGACGGAATATTTAATTAGAAACCCCGTGCGTCCTTTGTTTTGCTTTCATCAAAGGCAAAGCGGCGTCCATTGCAGCATGAAAAGCGTCCTCAAATGAAGAAACTGTCACGAGTCGGAAGGAAGACGCGGCGGGGCATCTCTGGTGCAGACAAGGGGATTATTATATCCTGATTGCGTATCATGGCTACTGAGAGAGGACATCGAGACGGGCTGAAGTAATTAAGGGGGCGGAATTAGTTAATTTTTTAACCTCGGTCCAAAATACGTCTCCACCACCACTGGGAAGATTCGACACTCAACTCTGATGCTTAATTTTCATCCAAGTCTCGGAAGTTTCTTCGATTATAAATGTCCACTTTGGAAGCATTTACCCTTCAAGACAATGCAATGTTATATGTGTCAGAGGAGTAAAATTTTATAAGTATTATTGTTGTAATACATACATCCATATAGTATTCATACATTTATTGTTGTAGTGTGAACCATTTGGAAGAAGTATATTTGAAATTTCTGATCCATTACTTGCCTAAATGATTATATAATCTAAAAACACTCATACTATGCGTAAATAGCTTCAAATATAAAATTGCTACTTCTATGTATCGAGAAGTGGCGTAAATACGTAACTATATTCGTAAACTTTATACAGTTTTATAATATATTCTTCTATTTTAAATTAAACATAGTAAATATTTTCATAGGTATTCCTTTGATTGGCTAACTTTTAATATGTATCCCTACTCCACTAACTGGGGAAATGAGGTTATTTTTATCAGTTCAGTCACAAAGAAGGGATCTACATTGGGGGATGTTCAAACCTTACTTGAAATTGCTAGCAAATATTTTTTATTTTAAAATATACTTAATTTGAAAATATTCTGATTGTCCGCTATGCCAGTTAAATTTCACATCAGGTAAAATTCAGAGCACTTCCATCCATGCATTAGATTTTTATGTAAAGTGCCATAGGTTGTCTTACCTGTGTAATACACAGATGAGACAAGTGTGTGAATGTATGTACAGTATTGTGTGTGTATGTGAGTATTGTATATTACATACTTATTGTTTTAATTGGTGTCAAGAATCAATATAATTCCCTGGCACTTAGCTGTTTTTTTTTAATATTCAATGAATAAATATTGGAAATGATAGTAATGGATACAAGGAAAATGTTTCGATAGAACGAAGCCTCTTGTAGATGATAATTGACCTCACAATTTTATCATGCGAATCTTGTTTCGGCGTCGCAGAGAAATCAAAGTCGAAGACACGGAGCCCTCGACACCAGGACGGTATTCTCCCTCGTAAATAGGAGCTCCAGATCTATCTGCGAACCTTCGTGCAGACGTGCACGTGCGTGGAGTGACGCGTGCTGAATGAATCGGCACTTATCGAAAGAGAGGGCGGACAAAAGACTCGAGAAGAGTCCTCATGCGTCTACATCTTGTCCTCAATGCGAAGAAAGGACCGAGTCAAGGCTAACAGTCGAGATATTTCCATCGGTTGGACGCACAATAAGGAATGGGTTTAAGGGTTGGTGGCATGATTTTTGTAAACATTAGTCTACTGACAACGTCTGTTTTTGACGAATGTGGAGAAAACACCTAAGCTCGGATGCTATTGGAGTCAAGCATAGAATAAAGTAGAGATATTGAGAGATGATTAATATATTCCGAAAGAGACTCGGTAAATACAGCAGAACAAATGCAATGGAGGCAGATTCCTTGGGTGAGCGTCATAACTTTACGGAGTAAAATGTTTAAATTATGAATCAGAAAGGTATAATAAATGATGATATAAGTTAAATAAATCATTGAAATTGAAGTTAGAGATTGATCCTAAAAATTTTAAAAATATACTTTTCTTCAATATATATCTTTCATAATGTTACATACATTTTGAATTGTTGTGAAGCATATCCTTATGTTTGTTTATTTTTAAATTTAAATTTGATATGCATCGCATTATTTGCAAAAACTACATTATTAGTTATTTAAATTGAACTTACTGTCTTAGTTTTTGATAAAATGATACTTTGTTTCGGAGGTCTACTTGACACAAAGCCATTTTTTCATAAAACGTATTAGAAAATCTTATTTTGATTCAATTGCAAGCATCTTACACAATACCCCTTCTAATATAAATTCAATAAGCGGAAGTCTTCAGCTAGTAACTGATATTTCTTCTCCATCATTCAAAAATACAGATATTTTTTTACTCTTATTCTCGCCCTGCAATGTATATGAAATTAAAGGAGGACAATGGAAAATGTCGAAGAAATTAAAAAACACCAAAGATGAATGTAGATGGAAATTATATTAGGTTGAGAAATATTTAATTTATTTTTATCTTTTAATTAAATTATACCTTTCAATAGGTATTCGTGTCGGTGAAATTGCAAATGATTTTATGAATTTGGATTTTTGGATTTTCGTCAAAAATGTCTCCACATTTCTTTTATTGGATAATTTAGGATTTTTGGGGTTTAAGCAAAACTGTGCTGTTAAATTGAGAGGAATTTTTTAAACTCTGGTGGAGAATTCAGCCTAAAAATAAGTTTCGGGATTTGGAATTCTTTTATGTTGGTAGGTAAATTATGATGTTGATTGGGCCTCTTCATTCAGTCACACCCAAAATATGCAAAATTTTTATTAAATATTATTTTAAATGTAATCGTGAGAGTTGTAACCCTGCTTTAATTAAACACTGCATTTGACGAAATTAATGAGATCATCGAGCTAGAAAAAAAATCTAAGGAGTTGAGTTACTTTAGAAAAATATTACACACACGTAATTAATTAATCAATCAAGTAAATCGTCTGGGTTATTGTGACTTCATTTGAATAATTGAGGGGATGGATATAGATAATAATATTTTCGTAATTTGTAATCGTTTGTTATCTACAATGAGATACTCGATTGAATGACAGTTAACCAATAGTTTATCAAAGAATTTGCATGGATAATGCTTTTCCTCCAAAAAGATGACTTTTCTTTAAGGGAGTATTTTGTCATTTCCGCAGTTCCATTATCTTACGAAATTTAACACGAGAATAATTCAACAAAAGATAAAAAAGATTATTTGCGAAAAATATCAGTTTTTTTCTCAAACGCCAGGAAGTAATCACGGGGACGACGGATGATATTTCAAAAAAGCTTTTGTTTGTCGCAATACGCTCTTCATTTGTCGCGAATTCGTGACAGCGACACTTCCATGGCGCTGTCTCCGCCTCAACAATCGCTCGAGGCGCTCCAATGGCGTCGTTCCTTTCTCATCGTCGCGCAATTCGCCCTTCATTTTTTCCCTTCGCGTTTAATACCCTCGCCACACGAAAGAGGGAGTCCCGCAAAATGGCGACATCCCTTCTGTCCACTCCTTTGTCCCCGATGAACGTGACACGCGTTTTCATTTCATCTTTTGTGCAGAAATCCGTGTTTCATTTCTTCAGAAAGTCCCTTCACATCAACCCAATGGAGGAAAGGCCGTAACTTGATGAATTAAGAACGCGGTTCTGAAAGGGACAAAGGAATGTTTATATTATAAAGGATTTCTTCTCGGAAACTTTTGCTCGCTTTGTGTTATGTAACCCAGTTACGTTTTTATCCCACGTTGGCAGATTCCCCGTTGACGTTTAGCGCTGAGATTATATTACACTATTTCAGAGTTTGAACAGAAACATGCATAAAAAGTAAAATAAAAACATGGCGAAATAATTTAAGAATAAAATTAAATAATTACAGCTGTATTTTCTAGTGGTGTGAACATTTTTTTAATGAAAAATTTACAAAACGCTCAGAGTAAAAATGGGCAGATTGATAATGATACAGAATCATTTGGTTGTGAGTTAGATATTTATGTTATTGTCTTATTATTCGGTGATAGATTAAATGTCTTTTATCCGTGTATAAGTTTAGGATATAGGTATTTTTGACAACTTCTTTCAACCTTACTCATGGCTGTGATGATACAACTTTATGAATGGTGTTAGTGTTTGTGACATTGAATTGTGTAATTCATCTTCGATAATCCATCCGAAACACTGTTAAAAGTGTCTCTGTGTCCTTGTGCTGGTTTTAGGTGCCATTTTCCCTTATTTCCTCATTGATATCACTGAAAAATTAAACCATTCCTTCCCTTGCTTAGTCGCCTGAGTACCATACCAAAACTTGGATGTTAACAGTATTGGAGATTCAAAAACCGTTTGGACTGAGGTTTAGGACTATTCGTCACCATCATTTTTCTACCACCACTTTGCCGCGTGCATTATGTATTTTCATTTTATCAATACATATGGTATTATATAGAATTCATAAGATATTGTAGACGCCTTACTTACCTTCTTCCAACCCGCTGAAGAAAAGACCATTCCGTAGTGAAAAGAACTCCCCTCACAGTATCATTAGGTATTATTCTTTTTATAGATTATTTTAATTTAATCTCGTATAAATTATCGATATAACCAACAGAAAAATCCTTGATATTGCATGGCTTTGAGTAGCATTTTAATTTCTAAAGTCTTGTTGGCGAAACGTTTCATTTCATAAGACTAGAGTCAGACATTTCCAGCGTGTTTCTCAGTCAGACTCATAGCGAGAAGTCCAGGCGCATTCAAAGAAAAAAGTCAATAGGAAATGTGGTGCACAATGCACAGGATTCTTGTGATATTTAAGACTTGAAGTCATGGCAACAAATTCAGCTGAAATACATTTCAACATGATATAGGATGCCTTTCTGTTCACATCACGAGTCTTGGGAAAATCCCCGAAGGGGCTGTGCTCTGATGGAACAATTGGAGGATTTATCGGACGTATTTTCAGTGGCAAGTTCGGAAGGCGCTAGTCAGATGTCAGCCGAGGCATCCGAGGGAGCAACGCGGGTTGCCCGTTTCCAGGCGCAGTTGATAAGCGATGGAAAAACGGTGTGCACAAAATCGCGCGGAAGCGAGATTTCAGATGCACGGCGAATCTGCTATCCTAGAGTCCGCATTTTGAATCCGTAAATAAGCTCTTGCTGACGGCAGGAAATGGACGGATCTCAACGGGACGTCGACAGATAGCGAAATCGTGCAGTTTAAGTAAACTAAATCCAATGTATGCATTTTATTTTCAAAATACTATATCCGAATCAGGAATGCCACATGGAGCGTGATATTTTGCATAAGAGTTAACGTCAAAATCGGCTCTAAATTCAGCATTATTTCCTATTGGCAATAGAATTACTATTGGTTAACTTACAAAGTCGAAGAAATTCATTGGAAAGGGAATTCCACAGTCTTTTTCTTGCTATCGATTATAGTTTTGCAATCGCAAAATCATACTATCAAGAATCCATGGGATTTTTAATATAATTCTATCACATTAGAGGAAAGTATGCTAAATGTAACATGTACAATTTATTTTAAATATTAACATAAGAATCCATCGTACTCGATATTGCTTATCTCTGCATTATTAAAAAACTATGAACTTTTGATTGTGATTCTGGGACTCGATAGTAGTAACCTTTATTTTTACCAAAAATATCAATGAACAGATAGATTAAGGAGCAATATTTATGAAATAATGACTTCATGGGGGCAAATTTTAACATTGGAAGCAAACTTTATATAAAAATAATATTATCTCCTTCTGAGAGACTCCAAGTACTCTTTGTGAAATAAAATAAGACTTCATTCACCCTTTCTCCAAAATCAGTAGGCAATTACGGTCCTGCACTTTTCAAGATGCTTTTTTTTAACATTCTAATCTTTCTAACTTGATAACCAAAAGATATTTTTGCCTCTCTGTTAGAAATGGGTTAATTCAGCATCCAAGTAATGTATACTTTAGTGTAAATACTTTGTGGAAAAAAACAATATTCTCGTTTCACATTCTTTTTCCGAATGAGCTAAGTTTTGCAATTAATAACCGAATCGTAAATTTGTGGAATTCGCTATAAATATTTTCAATTCCGAACTACAATAATCATCTAACGCAAAAATTTTCATAGTAATTTATTCTATATTTTATCTAAATTTAAATAGAAATAATACTTCAGGAATTTTTATATTAAGACATCTTTTCTGATTAATTTAAAAATGTTTAATGGCGTTAAAACATCACCACGAAGGCTCAATGTTCATAAAATATACGGTACAAAATGTATGCGTCGTTTGATTCACGTATCATTAATTTTCTCTTTTTATTCGTTGAGAATGTTTAATTTCTTAAAAACTATTCTTCAGTTCAGTAAAGTTATTTTTAAGTGGTCGGCTTTACATTCTTTGAGTCAGACTTTATTGAATGGTATAAAAAGTAATATTGTTTTTATCTATAATTGGATTAAGTTGCTACACTTAGAAGGATAATTTTTATACTTAGCACAATGGCTTATGGACAAATGAAAGATTTACTCATCCCTCATCTTGCCTAATACACCTCACTCCCTCCCCTAAGCCGATTTAGGTTACTTCGGAAGAGGACAAGGATCTAAGACGCTTTCAGGTTGATATTCTCAAAATCCGCGCGACATTTCTGGGTGGGATGAATTGTGAAATCGCACTTGTCCATTCTAAAAATATAAGGTTTTGGTCGGCGGGGTTTTTTGCCGGAATTAATGCCTCCACTTGGAGGGGTGCGTTTTTCGAAGCCATATCTCTTGCCTCGATTTGCATGGACTAATCCCTTCCTCTGGGCACACGACTCCTATTCACTTGTCCCTTCCGAAGACCAATGTCTTCCTGCCCTTCTCTCCGTTTAATTCCTTTTTTTCCTCGTGGGATTCTCCCCAGGGGTGGCGAGCTGCCGTGAAAAAGTACACGTGCGTGGGAATACGTGAATCGGGTGAATTTTAGAGCCCTCTTCGCTGTAAAAGGAAAGTATCTCCATGGCTACTGTTACTCTTACTTACTTGTTTACACTTACTGATCTATTTGAGTGATAAACTACTAAGTTTCTCTACCACGTTAAACTCAGTTTAACTTTGTCGTTTGTGTCTTAGTATTAGCCTTAGTCTAGTCTTAACCTTAGTCATGTCTTAGTCTTAAAGTAGTCATAGTTTTAGTCTAGTGTTAGTCACCTTACCGAATGTGATGTTGGTCTCAGGCAATAGTTGACTACCGAATGTTAAAAAATATTTTAGTAAGTAACATTCATTATATATCTATTATTATATGCCGGTTTTCTATACTTATATATAGTCTTTAAGAATTAGAGTTATTATTATTAATATCGATTTATTAGCTACCAAGTTATGTGTAGTAGGTATTGATGCCAATCGTTAGTTGGTCTGCGCAAGAGAACTTGCTAAATAGAGGGCGATATTTTGCCCCAAAATTAGGAGAAAGTCAAGAGTTCTAGCAAAAAATTACTAAATTGGAAACTGCTTCTGATCCGTTATGTCTTGCAATTTTCGCCGATTATTTCCCAACTTTTCACAAACTTATCACGGTGAAATATCTCCCAGAAGAGCAAAAGATCATAAAAAGTTAAAATTAAATTACATTGTCATTCATAACAACATCAAATTCAATCGAAATCAAGTGAAATTTTTATTACTTTCACGAAGAATAGCGTATAAGGCCCATCTTTGGCTTCTTTCTCACTGTGGTCCCCCACAGGAACCCACGTTGTTTGTTAACTTTAAGTGATGCCCAGTTATTTCTAAATTGTGTCTCTCAAAACGTCAATAGATATACATCGCCTAATCAAATAACCTCAAGAAAGACGACATTAGTAAGGAATCGGTCCCATTCACTTCCATTGTGAGCGGGTTTAATTTTCCATTCACCCGATTACGCATGCGCGCAACCCCTCCCCAGGCCAGCCATTCTTCCGCAATGCATACCATTTGCATCCTGATGCGCGGGACACAACAATGGGAAGGTCCGATTTTACATACCACTTCACATTGAAATTGCCTCCTTCTTCCAAAGTGCCTTTTGCTCGTGGAAGAGTCTTTTTCATTACGAAGGGGTGCACTTGGGGAGAAACGATGAATTCACGGCCGGATGTTGTTAGTTTATACGCAAACGCCGCATGAAAAAAAATATAAAAACACAATTTATCGCTTTCCTTTTTCTTTAAAAAACGGAAACTGCTACAAGTATATATAAATGATATGAAAAGGGTTAAAACTTGTACGAAACCACAAAATAAGATGGAAGATCTTACGATCGCGCTTCATGCATGAGGATCTGAAGATGGCACAGCTTCACCAAAACCAAGTAGATGTCTAGTTTATTTTTATTTTGTAGAATCATAAAAAAATTTAACACTCTTTATCATTTTTATGAATGTTACAATGAGTGTGGGTTATCTGTGACTTTTTATTCACCACACGCATCATGTAAACAAATTCACGTGCCTATTGAAATGACCAGTTATCACTTTCTCCTAAATTATTTCCAGAGAAAACTTGATAGTAAATATAATTAGACATATTCAGCAATTAAATTTATTTTCCTTTGTAAGCTTTCCATGATGCAGATGATGAATGAAGTGAATACGCCATGGAAGTGTGGATTGAATATTACTTGAGCAGCAGAATCGTGTAAGTGGTCAATGAAGAAATTCACCCTCTCTATCACACCCCTCACATTGAAATTACAATATGTCATTGCTGTGGGCTATTAACTACTTTCACGGAAGCGTGTTTCTTAATTTATACGTTACGTTAATAGTTTCCGAATGTTTGTCAAACCCCAAATAAGTGTTTCAGGTTTACCTGGAAATGAAATAGGTACGAGTTTTAGATAGGTCAAAGTGGTTTGCGAGAGAAAACTTGAGAAATGTAGTTAAGATTTGGAATGATATTGAATAAGTTTTGGCTGAAAGAAAAACTGCAAGACAAAACGAAAGGTTAATTTTTAATAATTTGGGTTGACAGTAGTAAAAATGGTCAAATGAGGCCCAAATGCGGCTCTTGCTCCTTTCTTGAGGACTGCGGTGTCTACGCGGAGGTATTTTGATGAAATAACGCATAAGGTTTCAACTTGAAACCTCTCATTTCATTAAATATTTGTAGGAAATAAAAACTACGAGATAAAAATGTTCGCTACACAATTTCATTGCTACTTTCCAAGCATGTAGGAATAAAAACAATTATTTTCGTGCATGAAAGTAGATGAAAATGAAAGCATAAGAATAAAAAAGAGGATGTAAAATTTATTTGTGCTCATTCTTTGATTCGAAATTTATTTTCACTTGTATAACCCAGCACTCTGAAATTCTAATGCTTATGCGCGTCAGCACACCACTGGGGCTGAGATAAATGAATATTTCTAAATTTATAGGGAAAGAAGAAAGAGTTACTTAATTAGATGAGGCAATACTTCATATTTCTCTGGGATGATGAGAAGGTGAAAGTCATGTATGTTCGTGAGTGGATATATGTTAGAATCCAATGCTCGGTAAGTTTCACGGATTCTTTTTTATTTTAGGGATCATATTAAAATACTACGTGGATGTTTTAGTGACTTGTTTTTGTGGAATTTGCGTTACTATTTTAATATGATCCCGATTACGGAATTCCACCAAGTTGAGACTTCTTTGATTGAATTTATTTTTTATTTTAATGTGCAGGTATTTTTGGCCTAAACAGTAAAAGAAGCACAATTCAGAAGTCAATCTAAGCAAATGCAAAGTCAGAGATGCCAACTTGAGTTTGAAAATATCACAAGATTCACCATGACAGGTAGCTAAAATGTCACTTAACTCATTCAAATATTACCAGAAAGTAGTCAACAAATGAAATAGCTTATATTTACTTTTAAAAATAGAAAATCAGTCCAGGAAATGTACAACACAAACATGTGATATAAACATTAAATGCTAACGTTTCATTATGTCGCTGGAACAGAACAAAGGTTTCATTTAATTTTTATCATCATGAAGATATTTATTAATAATCTATGAGGCTATATTGCTGTATCCTATTAATTTGTTTTATTTATCGCCATGTACCGTTATAGCTTCTCATTAATTATATTTGTCATGCACAACCATTAATGGTCAATTTATTCGGAATGGGCTATCTTTATTTTAATCGTATAACAGAATTCTATAGCGCTATAATTTCTAATGAATGTCTATCCAATAGAGACGATAGTGATCGAAGTCTGCGGTAATTTTGAATCCGCTAACTTAATATTTAATAATCTCCTCACTGAAATTGGCCCTCGTCCTCGTACGTTAGAACCTCACGGGGTTTTTAAATGAGTCCACCGCCGCTAATGGTTTCCTCCGAGAGAAGATCATTTCCATTCTAAATGACCAATCACTCTGCATTAAAATGTGGAGGAACACATTCTTCACAATCACTTTTTCCTATCCTCTAGCTCTCTCTATATTTATTCACCAATATGTTGTGCGATTAGATGATATTCGGATGAACTAACCTTTCAATCTATTAACACAGCGATGATTTCAGATGATGTGATCAGGCGCCGAATTTAATTAACGGGAAATCTTTTAGGCATTAGGTGTACGAGCCTATTTCGATCACTCGCATTGTATAGGCATCGAAGTCTTCTTGATGACTTTCTCATGGGGTGCCGGCGATTCGAGAAAATTGATAGTAGGAGACCTCCACGTGAAGAAGACAGCTGAACTGAAAATCTATAGAATTTGATGAGGTAAAGTCGTAAAAACTCGCTTCACTTTCACAAGAGCGTTTGGAAGAAAGTAACGGTAAATTTAATATATGTCACAATAATACATGAACTTTGCATAAGAATCATAAAACGGAAAACTTTAATACCTTCACAAACATGAAGAAAAATTATTAATAGTATTAAAAGTGATTCGACAGTTTAGGTAATTTCGCACCAGGAGTCCCACCGGATATCGAACCCAAAACCGCTTTCTCTAAATTTTGCGTTGCCCACATGTCTATTTGGCAGTCCACGAAGAAAATTCATATAAGATAAAATTTAAAAAAATAACGAAAAAGAATCCAATTACAAATCGTAAATAAATAAGTCCAGGAAAAAAATTATGACCAAAACGTTTATCAAAACGTTTCTATACCTCGGTTAATAGAGATCATTCGTTTCGTATTGGTATTCAATAGCTGAAGTGAAGTTTATACGTTACCGAATCCTAAAAGATTAATAGACACTGCCAAAAACTTAACACAATCATCTTATGAAAGCGAGAATGGGAAAACCCATTTACTTTTGGTCATCCATATCTAGATCTATATGTATACTCGGTGATCATCCATTTGATGTCTGGTAGAGGATAGAGGATCTGTGGTTGTTCCTAGACAGGTTAGTTAGTTAGTTTAGACCCTTTATTGGCGAGATTATGCCCAGGTGGGCCTCTCTTCCACCTAACCTCGTATTAGATTTATAGTTAACTTAATTAAAAAAATACAAAAAGAAAGAGTAGGGTGTGGGAAAAAATCTTTGCAACTGAAGGTTGACAACGAAAAAACCCACGTTCTGAGAAAACACCCACAAAGAAGGGAGTGAAAAAAAAACCCGCGAAAACACAAGTAAGAGAGATCAAAATTCATTCATCACCCAAGCCCAGAAAACACCAAAATAATGTTTGTTAGTTTATAAAGCTATTTATAACTTCATCACCATGTTCACTCCTCTGGTGAAGAAGATTTGTGTACATCAGTTTCCTTACTTAAGCTTTTTACTTTTTACTTTTACTAAGTCCTAATTGTGACACTATTGCTACTGCAGGATATATAATGCTCTGCCTTAACACTCTCGTAAGTAACTCGATCCGATCCTGATTCCTTGCACAACCCCTCACGACGTGGGACACCTCAGGGGTTTGGTTTACATATCTTCTAACTTTTCCCATACTTGAAAACCCACCATCTTTCGTCGATCTCCCCATAATTTGAGGGAATAACGAGTTGTATCCTTCCAGCTCTGAGGCAGGTACGCACTCCCCTTCTTCGGAGAGATGCCTCGCAGGGAGTGATTGATAGGGAGGCATCCGTCTGTGACGTCACTCTGTGGGCGGACCGTCTTAAGTGAAGGGGGAGGTGATTGCCACGGATCATTAATTCGGGTACACGCATCGGGACGCCCCCGCAAACCCGCCTCCCGAAGACACAAAAACCCGACACCTAAATATGTTCTGCCTTTTCACCAGTGTTTTTCTGTTCGCCATTCATCAATTTCTGCCGTTTTGGGAGTTGCCGAAGACAGGCGATTTTGAAAGCTGCTCCTTCTCTCATTTCCAATGCAGTCGGTCGTCAACCGGTCCAAAACCGACCGGTCGTATACCTCATCCCGTCGCGCATTCCTCATTTCCAGACTACTCCTCACATTTATATCCCCCTTACGTTGCTATCAATCACATTCGTTTTGTACATTTGCAGTTCCCGGAAGATGGAGTAAAGGTATTCGCTTTTGGAAAAAATGGCTTTCAGCGGCTATCGATAATTATTTACGGCTTGTGATACTAATAGATTTTATAAAATCTGGAGAATTGAATATTGCCGGTAAATAAGGCAAAAAATCTGATGTGGCCAACACATGACTTTATCCATATTTATTGAAAACAGAAGCCTATGCCGGTAATATATAAATAATTCCAAAACAATGAGTGTTACAGGAAAATGTTTCATACAAAAGCTGTAGTAAAATACACTATCTATAACTTTGGTAAATAATTGTATATACCTTAATTGCATTTTGACAGAGATATTTAAGAAACAAAATTTTGTTCCGGATAAACCGCAACTTCCGGTTAAGCGATATTCATCATAAACTAATCTTGAATTTGTTAGGAAAATACTAAATATAAATTTTCGAAATGATCGGATAATTACTTCTTAAGATAGAGCGCCCAAAAAAAATTTTACCACAGACAGACAGACACGCAGACACAGAGACAGACATGTTCGGGAAAATAGCAAAAACAACCATATGAGCCCTAAAACATCTATTTCCGTCGAAATCTGGAGGTCGAATTATTTTGCGAATGCTATACTTTCTCTATACTATGTATAGGGAGAAAGTAAAAATTATGCAGCAAAGCGTTGAAATTGGTATAGGAATAATTAAACGGACATCTTTTCAACTTACTCCCTTGATACCCTTTGGTTGGTTTGTAACAAAAATAGCAATACCCTAGGTTATTATGTATCAGAGACTGGAATATCCCTCTTGTTCTCCCTCCACATGTTTTGTCGAACTGCTTTCAGTGTCTTTTTTAGCTCGTTGATGAATGATGCCCTAGAAGTGAAATAGGTGGTTTGAAATCCATAATAAATTCATGAAAGTAAGAATGAATGTTTCCGGAGTGAAAAGAAGTTGCGAGGATGGTGATATTGAGGAAAGTATTTATTAGAAGAGAAAATAACAGCGCGTTTCGAGATGGAAGCCTTATCGTACGGTTGTGTTTGAACTTTTTTCATAGCGAAGGGTACAGATATGTTCAATCTATTTTGCAATGCTCAGGGACTGGTTCAATTCTCATCTCCATCACCATTGACTACCAAATATCTTGGAGAAGAAATGCTGCTCACCAAAGAAGAGAGGTTTTGAGAGATACGAATTATTCTTTTCATATCGCACTATTAGAAGTGACCAATGTGAATGCAATTATTTCTCATGACACATATCTCAGTATTTGACATATTCTCTCTATCTTGAACAACAAGACGAAAATTTCAGATGAAAGAAGCATTTGTAATGCAATTTTGCTGTCTTTAATTTGGCCGCTTTGCTCATAAGATTGATTTAAGTACGGTTTCTTCTGAAGTTACTTGGTTATTAAGTAATTATTGATATTATGTACTGAAGCAAAGATGCATTTTCTCCTATAATTTTCCAATTAACAATTGAAAAATACTCCATTCATCACGATATGTTATGGTTTGAGAGGCACCTGAGTTTTAATAAATTAAACTTAGCTGATTCATAGAATAATAATAATAAACGACAAGGAATCAGGTGCAACTTTGTGGTAGTTATTAATTATATCAAAATACATATTGAGGAAACTTTTACCAAACAACAGAAAAGGTACAGAAACGACCATGGTTTCTGTCCCTTTTCTGCGGTTTAGTAAAAATTTCCTCAATATGGATTTCAATAATAATAATATTGCATGACGCAAGGGTTGTGGTTAATTGTAAGGAAATGAATAAGGTGGCGCTTAAAAGGGAATTTTTAGTGTACTCATGAATGAATATTAATTCATAGAATAGCAATATTTGATTAATAATCACCACTATCCTTTAGTCACTCAGCCCGGGCATTGTTTAATCCATTTTTATGTTAGTAAATATTGAAATTTTACTGTTTGAATCAGTATACAATATCACAATGCAAAACCATCGGATTTAATCTTAGCCTTTTCTTCTTTACTGCCTCCTGAATAAGTCTCACAATCTGTGGTGGAAGTCAATTAAAAGAATAGCCTTCCACGTTCGATTGCAGCGATATCCGCTTTTGGTGGACTCGGATCCGCCAAATTAGATGGCGTAGGCGTTTAGATTGATATTTCAGAGAAAACCCAAAAAGGCGGTTCTGAATCGAAAGGCTTTCGTGTCCGAGGTTAAGTGGCGCACACAATTACTCGGAAAACGCTCTGTCATCCACTCAATTGCTCCTCAAAATCGAGGGAAAGAATGAGTTTGAGAAATTAAAAATTCGAAGAGATCCGCAAATTTATGAGCGCTCAGTCTCGCTCGAGGCAACTTTCCTAACAGATATTTCCATCATCGTCTCATATTTACGTCAAAAACAAAAGCTAATTATGTCCTGATTAACGTTGAATTTATTCTAAATACGGTCGATGGGTATCTTTATCGAAATCACGTGATAGGATGCTTCATTCGTGCGTTTAATCCTTGTTTCACATCAGTATCTGGATTGAGATCCCTCCACGGACTATTAAATTGCTACCGATGGTTTTCTTGTTTGGTTGATGCAAATTGGTCTCGTGATAAAACTGTCAATCAGAAATTCGAAGGCATAGAGGAATTTCCTGCTTCGGACAGGTGCGCCGCTCTTAGGTCAAGGCGCTCGAATGCCATAAATTTATCCTCGCCTACGAGAATGAGTTACTAACGGGATGAACTAGAGTTTAATAAGATGATTAATAGAAAGGAAACAGCTCCTTAGTTGTTAAATACATCTACCGAAGAATAGGATGTAGGGAGATAAGAAATCATTAGTCGGGTAAATGAATAAAAAATTAACAATCAAGGATCAACCTTAATAAATCTCATTTAAGAATGGAAAACATATTTATGAACCCTCTGCTGGTCATGGAAGTCAACAAATTAAATTTCCAAAATAGTTAATGTATGAACGAGCTTACATTTAATTTTTCGAAATTACTGTACTTTGAGCAATTTTAGAAACTGCCAAAATTGTTGAATCGCAATTCAATTAATGATTTCAAGGAAAATCATGAATTGATATACTTTTTTTATATATTCATGAATCAAAATGGGCATGAATGATGTGGTTTGGTCCTTCTATTCCATCAGTCATCCTTATTTATCATTCCTTTAGTATTACCATAGAGTAATTGTAGTTACTCTATGGTTATACGAAACAGTTTAATCCAATGGGCAATAGGGAAAAGTTACCTACTGGGACACAGATTAAAAAAGTCGGATAGTCAACATATTTCCCTTTGTTATTTCTCTAACATTTCTCTAGCATTGCTTATCGAACCACTTCTCATCATCAAAATAGGGTTGAGTTTAAGTGGAAATATTCTTTCCACTTAAGTCTGTTTAAAACTATTACTTACACGCATTTTATAACCATTGCTATCTAGGAGCAAGTGTTTTGTGTTTTGTTGAGTGTTTTGCAAATTATATTTTATTATGATTTTATGAATAATAGCATATATATTTTTGAAGAACTCAACATTAAGAAATATCATTTCTGAAATTGGTATTCCATGTAAAATTATAATGTAAAGATGTTGGTTTTGTAATTTCTGTAACATTTTACCTATTCTGTACGTACTTTCTAAAGGATTAGACAGGTGAAAATGCGGTATTCATTAGTTTGTTGCTCACTCACTCGGTATTACTTTCTCCAGCAAAATTAATTAATCTTTTAATACTTTTGAGATTTGTAAAGAAGAGAATATTATGAGCATCGCGATGTCTTTTGAGTTTGGTTTTATTTTGAATTTCATTCCGATTTTCCACAAAATTTAAGAAAATCGTGAAATAAATCTTTTCAGGTTTATTGCGATAAGTCTCATTTCGGGGACAAAGCCGCGGCGGGCGAATGGCGGAGTTTGAATTTCAACAATCGTCGATTCGAACCAATGGCGGAGTGGAACTTCTTTCCACCGAATCAATTTGCGTATGCAAATCTCAATTCGAGGGTTTGCAATCCTTTTGATTCGGTCGGACGTAAGGAGGATGGCTGTTCATTATCTTTTCTAATGACGCGGTGGAGGGGAGTGGGGGAGGCGTGGCTTGGACTCATCGCGCTGTCACGCCTTTCTCTGCGCCTGTCCACCATCACTCCCTCTTCTTCGTTTCACTCCACGCATTGTGTCCGACGATTCTACACTTGAGGAATTCCATATTTTAGAAAAACGTTCCGACTCGATCCCAGTGAAACACGGGATATTTCCCGGTGAGACGAGGGAGTCAACAAGGCTATATTTTACAATACTTTTACTCCTTCAATATTGTTCTACTCAAAATTAGGTTTGCAATAGCATTTATATATTTCCCGTGAAAAGTGTAGGCATTTTCTTTGTTGGTAGTAATGGTTTTTATTAATGAGTTACGGCTAGTACGGATATATAGATAAAACAACCTTAATTTCCATTCATGAACATAGTTAACTCATTCCCAAGGAAAAACGGACTTGAAAAAAGTCTGACAGGGCCGGGAATCGAATGTTCTTGCCGGGTAGCCTAGATGAGGTAAGTCTCCCGGATAGAGGAAGATCCTGGGTTCGATTCCCGGCACTGTCAGACCTTTTTTCAAGACCGTTTTTCCTTGGGAGTTTTCCTGGGTGCACGCCCTTATGTGCAAAGTCACCTCAACCCTTTCCTTATAGTTAACTTAATTCCAGATACTAGCTACTCATTCGTTCATGGAAATTCTGACGGATTATTCTCCCCAATAGCATATCGAATTACATGTTCTATGGTAACATGGGCTAAAAGAGAAATTTCCTTGCTTTGGACACGGAATATTGATTTACTTCCGTGTGAATACTTAAGACGTCGCCAACTCAAGTTCGAAATAATGGCAATTTTTTACAAGCTCCTATTCTACGAAGCAAACACTTATTGATTTGTGGAGAAAAAGAGGAGAGAGAGAGTAAATCTAGGCTTCACCATTTTTCCAAGGCAAGGGATGGACGAGATTTGTTTCTTCCGGATTTCTCCTCTTTCGAGATTCATCTATGCAAGAGTATTATTCGAATTTAACATTACGACAACCGGTTAGTGGTATCCGAAGACAGCTAAGACGGCACACATATTCTGATCAGGCGCAAGTGGTTTTTGGGTTGGCAGCAGCTATCATACTTATTTAAATAATTACAATAAAAAGCCTAAGAAATCGAAAGCAATCTTTTTTTTCCTATTTAATGTTAAATTCGCATTTACTTCATTAATTTCTATATTTAACTTAATCACCATCATTTTGATTTCTATTTTTTACTCTTTTCTAATTTACGTTCATATGTAGCTGTTCATTATTGACTGGTATTTTCCTCTTTCTTTTGGTATTAAATCAGGGGTAACCGCAGTTACTAATAATTCTGCATTAATACTCTGTGGCAGGATGGTTTCTTTTATAATTAAAGTCGATATGTTGATCGGAAGACACAATTTCTGATTCTTGTTTCTTTCCATTATATACTCTCTTTATCGCTTTTCCTCGAGGCCCTTCAATTCTTTCCTTTATCTTTTTCAGTCTTCAATTTTGCTTATCGTTAAATTCCTATCTCTCTCTCCTATTCATTTTTACCGCCTCTCTCTTTTTCATCGCATTCCTTTTTCATTTATCTCAGATTTTTAATTCTCGCTTATCTCTCTGCTCCTTTCATCAGCCTGATAAGTTTGATGGATTTGAAAGTTCTTTCAGAGGCCAGCGCTGACGTCTGCCTGTCATTTTCCCTCACAGCACCCGGCGAATGCTGTATCGTGTTTGATCTCTTCATAATCCGTTAGATAAAACTTCCAGGATTAACCTTTCCATCAGCAAAATGAGTTCAATATTTTATTATGAGTTCCACGGAGAGGTTCTCCAAATTCGATGAGGGAGTTCTGACCGGGAAAAATTAGAGGCGGTTGAAATATTTCCATCCGCTTCGTCTCCTTTTTGGTCAATATTATGAGGTTGTCCTTTCTCTCCGTATTTGTTGGATTGGGTCGATGATAAAATTAAAATAAGCAAACATCTCCGTGACTGCAACTTTTGGAGATTTAGCATTTAAAGAGAGTTCTCCTCTCTTTTGATCATTTGTAATATTTTCGATTTTTCTTCAAGTCTCATTAGAATAAAATAGAATAGAATTATTTATCAATACGAAACACTTGCATCATTAACAGAACACAGAAAGGCAATTTTTGTAGGTTGGTATCTCGTCAGTACTGTACAATTATAAATTTTTTTTACAAATATAAACTTTTCACATTTCATCGTTCATGTTATACATAATACATTACCTTATACATTAACAGAACAATTATTATTTAGGTATCCATTTACATCATATTACATCTTTACAATAACATCTTCAAAAAACTCTCTTACAGAATAATAACATTTATTTTTCAAGAACTTTATAAATGTTTTCAGGAATTTTAAATGATCAGTAGACAGTTTTTGTCTCATTTCAATTGTTGATTTGTTGTATATCCTTCTACCCGTATACTGTGGACTATTTTCGAATAATTTTAATTTGTGTTTCGGATACTGCAACATATTTTTCCCCTTGTTTTATACCTGTGGTCTGATTGATCAATTTTCAGCTTATCCATATTAATACTAACATAGCTCATGAGTTCATAAAAGTAAGTGCATGGAAAAGTTATCATTATTAGTCATTACTAACAAAGGATTCCTTATGACGTTTTCACAAAGCTAGAACTTTCCAAATCTTCTCCATTTTCCTTGGGCAATATCTAACATTTGCATTTAATATATTCACTGTTTATAAAAAGCGGTCATCTTAAATAAACATGTACATCATATTAGAGCTACTATCACTATTTACTCTTACTACAACTCTTTACACGGAAAATCGAAACTCGCATCCAAAAAATACTTTCTCGTCGTAGAGTGACATGATTTTATATTCGCTTTACTTCTTCGAACTTAGGGCGAGGTGATGAATATAGTATTGAAATTATAGTGTGGATGAAAGCATTTTCTTTAGTGAAATATGCAGTTGATCTCGGTTCGTTAATATCCAGTTTACTTCTAAATATTGCATTGTTCTTTCCAGAAGGTTTTTGTACGACAATAAATAAATCGTTGCTATTTAAACATCTGGATGGATAGTTAATATAATATTATAAAGTGAAATTTTTCGTTCAGCATGGACATGAATTTCTGTCTCACAGTTAGTACTTTCGGTAACTGTGATAATATGAATTATAATGAGGTATGAGATATACTGAACAATGCCATTCAATTTTGTAAATTAAGTCTTATGACATCAATTTGTTCTTCGTAAATGTTTGCATTACTCTCATTCGTGGCATTTGCTGGTGAGATATGGGATGATGGGAAGAAAATAATGCTAAAGTTACTTTGAAATTGCATTCATATTAGTCTCTCAGAATTTAATAATTTGAAGAGTGTTACGCATTCACAGGCCAATAAGCTTCTTACATCAGCTTGTTCTACTGGTAGTTGTGTAGTATTCTGGCTCGGTGAGAAAATCAGTGGCAAAAAATCTAATTCCTGATCTTGACTAGGTGGCCACATACTCTCTCTAGGTCATTTGGCAGCAAATCGTGGAGTTGTTACGTTCTATCTACATCCATGTACTTACCCTACAAGCCGCCTTTAGTCGTGTTGTAAGGACTGCATGTACCACGGCTCTATTTCCATGATCGATTACTCTCGCGTATCGTTCGTGAAAAATATGAATTCTTTAAGCGACTAGCTTTAACAGGGAAACTGAACTATGCCATAACATCTTCAAATAATGTAATGCCTGTGAAATTATGAATTTATTGATAGCATATTGCCATCATGCGTTCTGAAGCATCTGGTCAGTACTCTCTTATTTTTTTGTAGCAATTCCTAAAAAAAAAACAATTGTACGATGAATTTTACAATAATACCTCGCAAAACGTTTTGAATAAAAATATTGCTGCCTCATTAGGAAGCGAATGCGCCGTTTCAGCTCAGAATAAGAAATTAATTTTTCTAGTTAGTTGTTGCGTTTTTACAACTGCTAACCGACATTCCCGCTGTTTATTGAGTATATTAAAAAAATAATTTCGTTTAAAAAAGTGTTCTCACCAAGGTTTATAAAAAGAGAAACCTACCAATTTTTGGGTGTCATATATTAATTTTAGAGGGCGGATTCCAAGTTGGTTCTTTTTTGACATAATCCACATTTGGTTCTTTTTTAGACTAAAATAAATTCATGCAGACGTTAAATTTTGCGCATTATGATTCACCCTTGCGGTTTAGATTTATCTTTATACTCACTTCGGCTCCTCCTTTTGCATTCCCTCTGCTTTTGAACTTCTCATGTGCCGGTTACCAAGGAAGACGTCGTCAAGGGAAATAATAAACACAGGAGCACGTCACGTTTTACACTCGTCGTGACCTTCTCTCATCTTTATGCAATTATTACCAAAGAGGAAATCTCTTTCGAAAAGCAGATCATTTTCTCCGCTGACTCTCGCCGTAATCAAAAGAAACGGAATTTTAAAGGAGCCTCGGATTTGAGGCATAACGAATGTGTCGAGGGCTTCTTTTGTGGGATTACTAGACTTTTAACTCCAAGGGAATGGCGTGCTGACGTCAGTTCCGGCTGAGTTTCCATCTCTATCGTTTTTTATAAGGTCGTAGACATTTTTCTGTCACTGATGATTTTTCTCTAGAAACGATGAATTAAAAATTAAATATATGAGTACCATTGTCATTAGTTTATGTAATACATTCACGTCAATACGGTAATTATGTAGCACTCTAAACTCGTGCTTTTAGAGAGGCAATTGTTAAGCATGCGGGTTCTCGTTTATCAAGATTCGTAACCTCACACCGTTCCTTTACAAGTGACTTGTGAGAAGTGCAAAGGAACCTCGTTAATATACAATTATACCTGTGTGTGCACACTTCTCCATTTTTTGTTATATCTTTTAATTTCATTTGGCATTTTAGTTCGGAATATTTCTCGTCTAATATACATCGAAATGCAAATCAAATGAAAACGTGATATTTATGATATGATTCTAATGTAACATTGGCTTTGCAGTAGGGCTACCTTTTAATTATTGCTTGCATTTGTCTTTGATTTACTGAGGAAATTTGATACACACGTATATTCTTGAGGTTGTAATGCGCCTTTTCTATTATTTCGACACCTCGAAATTCAGTTAAAGATTATCATACTTTTTGATTGGACATTAATTTGGGAGTTCCGTTACCAGCTTTATCAGCATCTGATAAAGCATTCAAATTTGTATTAAATTTGATACTATCTCCAGTTGCTGACAGTGAAGGAATAACTACCAGGCATTTGCTGACGATAATCTTTCCCAAGCAACTCTGGACACATTGTGTTAGAAAATATGAAACCTTTCTTCACAAAATGTCTGTTTACCAAAGGATTAATTGTCTTTTATTTCGGGAGAGTGAAATTTCCAGTCACAGATGCCCAGAACTCTAAAACGACCAAATCTATGTATTTATCTCAATTGCGTGATTTTATTGCATCTTTTGCATTTAAGTATTGGATAAAATCATTTATAAAGCACTTAACTATAGGTCGCCAAGACTGGGAAAACTCTGCATGCAAACTATTCTACGCCTCCTTTTCCCACTTCACCATTCATCCCACTATTCAAGTGAAAATTCAGTCTTTGCTCATTTAAGTTTTCTGCTCTCTTAACTCAAAAGATTCCTTGTAGAATTCCATCTTCAGATGCTTCAACCTTATATATAGTTAAGTACATTGACCTCGGACATCAAATGATATCACAACTTTTTCGAGATGCTTGTCCACCATTCTCTCTCAAAAGTCACGTGCGTCTTAATCCCTTGTAGTCCCTTAAAAGCAGAGTTCTTGTTTGTATTTAATCAGATCGCTTGCAAAAGAGAGATAAAAATATCGGAGACTGTCAGTCTGACCGCCCCTCCTTTCATTCACATCAAATGCCTTCACTATTCCTGCTTCATCATCCTACCTTCAGCTATTTCTTTTCTAACCCTTTTAGCTTTTAATTTTGTCCATACTCTTTTGGCCATTTCTTCATTCGTCTTTATTTCACGTACCTTCGAGCTTTATTCTTCTATTCTACCTTATTTTTCTACTGGAAGGGAAATACTTTTCATAAACAATCAATAACGTTCGCATATTCAAACAATTTTTTGTATTTGAGTGTCATTTATCTTCTAAACGTTTTCCCTAAATATAGAATTTATTAACTCTTACTCCCTATCCTTTTTATTATTTACCATTCTGGGCTATCAATCCTAAGATAGATGTGTTGTGGCTCTTCGTCTTTTTCTCAGCCAGCCGTTTCATAATACCTTACTCTTATCATCACCTGCTTTTTGCTTACATTGAATCTACCAACTCTACGTTCCATCATTCATTCCGATAATATCTCCTGGATCCAAAAAAACTTCCAGTAATTGAACAATAAAGTTTTCTTTTCTCATCAATATCTTCAAGATACTCAAATTTTCGTTTGCTCTTCCTAAGTACGCGCAATCCGTATGATATCCATCAGTACTATGTATCATCGCATCTTCGTTACTTTTAATACCCTCTCCTCTACTTCTGTCTTAGACCACTAACACGCAAATTTACTAAGTGAAGGAGGAGGACTTCTGAATAATGTCATAAGTTTCAAACATCTTATTTTTCAACGTTATCCAAATAACCCAGTGTCAACCAAGATAACCACCCTTGAGGAATATAGGGAATATCTAACGTCCCTACTATTACTTTCACGATATTTAAACTTTTAAAATTAGTCTTCTGGCGTAGACACCTTTATTTTTTGTTTGAATCTTCCGTCATGATAAAATGAAGACGTAGCTAAATTGTTGCCCCACAAAATTCAATCCATATAAATAGATACATCATACACGATGGCTTATACAGGCAAGTTACCTCATTAATTGTCATCTGTAATTCGTAAATACATTCTCGCAGGAGGACTTTGAAAAATAAGGTCTTTCAACTTTTGAAGATTCTAAGAATACTAAATGTTAATATCTTAAGTTCATGGGATTTCCTTTCCAAAATGTGCTGTTTCGGAAATGAAAGACATACATTAGAAATGGGAAAGCCAGGTTTGGTCCAATTTTTCCAGGAAAAGTTTTGAATGTCCTTTCTTTTTGGCATATTCTTAGCCAAATTCTTAATTATCCAGTTCATTGGTTTGCACGAATGGCTTTCGTCAATAATAATTATTTGCAAAATCCACCTTGAAAATCATCAAATATATGGGAATTTTACATCTCTAAATTAAAAGAATTATACGAATTCGGATTCATATAATTCTTGAGCGAGGAAAACCGAATTATTTAAAATTTAATTGAAATTCACATTATTATAAAATATATGTAATTAGGATATAATATAGTATGAAAATGTTTGTGCAAAATATACCTTAATTTTAAGGTCCATTAGAAGATTGTAATATATTGCAAATATATATACAAAAGGCTCTTTTGCGGGCGAATAGAAAATTGTGCCATTTGAATTTTAACACGTTCCCAACAATAACATTATAACACAAAATCGAATAAAAGTTATATAAGAGCAATACACAGTCATTTAAATTCAAAGGCAGAAACCATTCGAGGTTTAATATGGAAGAAAAAATAACATTGGCTCGCTGAATGGGGAATGTATTTTATTTTAAAGAAAGACAAATCCACTGTAGAAATATAAAACCTTGCTTCTTCAACATTGAAAGAGAGGTGCTATTATTAGCTTAGTGTTTGATAGTATTTAGAAGCTCAAATTAGACTGCATCTGAAAAAATTCTAGCAGAATAAACAACAGCAACATACGATACGTTAAAACAAAATTAAGTAAAATTTAAAAATCAATGATGTCATGAAAATCAATAATACTGAAAAGATAAAATGCTTAAAAATAAGATGAATAGGGAAGAAAAAATTAATAACAATAAAAATATGTAAAATTGATGATACAGTAAAGTAAGTTACAATATCGCATACAATTTTAAGAGGTAACTAAAGAAATTTTGCCCTCTGTTTACGGTTATTCATCAGATGAATCCTTTTTCCATACAAGAAATATAATTAAAAAATGATAACTCAGTTAATTAGCTATTAAGTTAGCTCTTAAAATTTTGTTTACAGCAACAAAAACGTTTGGGAGTTATTAAGAGAAATTATGTATGAATTAGAATCGTATTGAGAAAATCGCTTGGTAAGTATCCTTCAAATTTTACGATATTATCCCTCCAAACTATTAGAAAAGTTACCTCAAATACTTTACTAAAGTAAACTTGCCTCATATATCCCTTCTATGGTCCCAAACTTCAGTATTTTCCCCTCAGGGTTCAAAAGGGCACGTAATGGAATACAGAAATAGGAACGGAGGAATGAAAAAATCCCAGATTCTCATTTCGCTCTCCGATATTCACTTTTCTGTCCAAGATCTCCAATCTTTTGTTCGGCTGCGAGCGTGAAGTTTTGCGCTGAGGGAAGGGAGACAAAGATGAAGATGAGGAAAGAACAATGGCAGTGGAGATATGATTGCAGTGCCCACGGAGGCGACGGCCCTCCTTATCCGGGACATGTCAGCGAACCCCGTCATCTGTCACGACCGCAGGCGCATCAGCCGTCACGACCACAGACGTCAAAATGTCGGCTGCAAAAGTGTAAATGCTTCTTCAACGAGGATGCTCCCACAATTGAACCGCGCTAGTCCTTGTTCCGCGGCACCAGAGAAGGATTGCAAGCATTTTAGGCGCTTTTTTTAATTCCCGAATGAAAATCCTCGCTGACGGCGTCGTTGGGATGTGACACTTGGCTTAATGGAAATGCTCGGCATTTCTCGGATTCGTTGTTGTACTCCGAGGGGAGCTCGTTTCCATTGGAGATTAGCGGGGATACTAAAGCGTGACTCATTTATCAGCCTTATCATTTTAGTAACGGTGTTGAAAAACGTCTTGTTTTACCTATAAATACATTTTGACAAATACCAGTCGATATTTGAATAATTTAGTTGAGGATAAATTAAGATTTATATTCTCAGTCTATCAAAGTATGGTTAGCGTTTCTGTTCATAAATATTCCTGTCAATATCTGATTCCCACAAATTTTCGCTCTGGTAGCATAATTAAAAGAACAATTATGCATGAGCTGTGAGGCCTCTTAGCAATTACAGAGTGTATAAAATTCTGTTTACATTTGGTAACAGGATGGCTCCCCTCTTCCGGTCTAAAGTAACGAAAGCTTGTATTATTCGGAAGGAAGTACAGATTCTGGAGTAATTAAAGCATATAAATTAATATGTTTTTATTTAAGTTAACATTTTCGTATCTCTATATTTCTTAATACTTTCTTCTTCGGTGTTTTTGTTGGCGAATAAACTTATCCTTCTAGAATGCTCTCATTTAGTGTTTTCGGCATTTTAGTCATAAAGTTTAGATCTACATTTGAAGGAATATTGGTATCCCTAATTTCACCTCTAAATTCAACCTCTAAAAAAAACATTAGAACTGAAGTTGTACATAGTAGGACAAGATTATTTGAGAATTATTTTCACTTCGAAGGGATCGCGATAGTAAGTAAGAGACTTCGAATAAAGGAATAAAATTGACGTGGAGAACCGGCAGCCTTTAGGCTACACAAGGTGTTTCCCAGCGTTAAATTTGGCTTTTATTTGATATTTGCAAGAAACTTAAAACTATGCTTTTTCTACATAGTTTGTCTCTTCTCTTGGATCATGTGAAAACCAGGTATAATAATAATAATAAATGGCCTTTATTCGGGCGAGATTGAGACTAGAAAGTCTCTTCTTACACCTAACCCATCGTCATATGCGAAACAGAAAGAAATAGATAGTTTGCAAAAGTACACAAAGAAAATTAGTATGTGGATTTAAAAAACCTAAGGTGAGGGCTCAGGAAAAAAAAATACCACTGCAGGAAAACACTCACAAGAGGGGGCGTGTGAAAAACCTGCGAAACCTAAAGATAGAATACTATATTTTTGATGAAGGAGAAAGAAAAGAGTTATGATAGACAGGCAGTGAAAATATAGAAATTGTACAAAAAGAAAGGGGGAAAAATACGTAGTGTTGCTTTTTAGAGTTCGGTAAGCGATTAGATTCAAACGTAAAATTAGCCACGTACACTTTTAATGTTGGGTTGTATACGCAATACGACACTTTCATAAGGGCCCTATAGACACACGCTGTCTTCCGATGAAAAACGTTTCGTAACCCCTTACATATAGACTGAATGCAACCCCTGCCACACACCGTGCTTGGGCCAGCTGGGTGCGCACGTAGATGTAGATTCCTTTGTAGAACTAGCGCATGCATAGTTTATAGGGCGGCGATGAGATATAAGATCCGGGGTGGGGGAGCGGTCAAATGGGACCGTCGCCACGTGAGTGAAATAGGTCACCCGATCGGAAAAGAGAAGAAAAGAAGTACATGCGGCGGTGTTTGTGATCTCGTGATTGATGCTATGAAAAGGTGAGCCATAATAGCGCTCCTCGCTTTTTTATCCCGAGCAGCATCCTCCATCGTGACTTCACAAGATCATTCGTACGAGAGAGTTTAATTCACCCCCCCTTCCGCCCCCTGCCTCCCATTGGAGCGTGACTGAGTCTGTGGGCGGGGCATAATGCCTTACGTGATTCTCCCCTCGGAGTATAGAACAAAGGATCATGGGAAGACGAGGACATGAATGATGCGGAAACGGGCGAAGGGGGAGCGGAATATTTGGCCATTTGCCGCTTTTGCGAGGGCTTTTTGTCCCTCCGCTTACTTTCGATATGAAAATGCGTCTTCGCGTTTAATGCGCTCTGAGCGGTCCTTTAAGACGATGGGCAAATAGCGGTCGAATGGGAAGTCATCTATCGGTCATTTGATGAACAAGCCGCGATGAAATGGGATTACGTGCCATCGAAGAGATTATCGGGATCAACAGTTTGCGTCGCGGAAATATTTATTATTCGGTTTAGCACTCGGATAATTTTCCCGTGAAGGTGAAAGATCTGGGTTCGAGTCCAACTAATGCCGATATTTAAACTTCTGTGAGTGTTAATTATTAAAATTAATTGTTGTTCAAAAATATAAATCTAAATAAATATAATTGTGACTATGCAGGCAAGGAACCGAATATCTCTGCAGATAAGACGAGTTATGGATTTTCGTCAAAGTTTTATAATTTAAGCATATATATGTCCTGCAAAACGACCCTCAAACTGTAAACGACCATTGATTTTAATTAAGATCAGCGATCACCAGAATAAGTCTATAGAATTATTAGTGCATCGAATTATGTCCTGTTTCTAATTTTTCGAATAAACGAATTTTATTTTATTGCATCTGGAAGCACTGCCTTGCGATTGCAGCAAACATTTGCACTGATTATTTTTTTATCTGTCCTATAAGACGACCATGGATGATGGGGATCTCTTCTTACGATTGAAATATCGAGGAAATACACCGTATTAGTAGGTAGTTATTATTGATCAGAGATGTAAATAAAATTATGTTGTGCAGGTGAGAATAATCAAACTTTTCGTTGCAACTAAAATTCAGAGGGATTGATTTTTCTACCGTATCATCATCCTCCGGCAATGGAGACAGTGAATCCGATTTCTTGGATAGCGGAATTGAAATCAGGAAATATCATTCCTAGGTAAAGTTTTTCCTTTTACCGCTAATCATCGATGAGCTCCTTGTTTTGAACGTTAAAATAACACAGAAGCTTGGAAGTAAGACTGTTAAGTCATCTGTAAGAAGGTTTGTGGATTCTTCATCCCTTCCACCATTAGCTGACAAAAGATTAGAAGAGGTAATAAGGATAAAAGGTTCCACCCCATTCCTCATCTTGTCGAGTACCCATAGGAATCAGTGGAACCAATGATTACCTCAGCTAATGATAGTTCTGTTTACTGTTCAATCTCTGAGCTCTAACACTATGTTATCAGTGAAAACATACCGTGTAAATGAAGTAGAATCACCGCAAGAATAACATTTTCGTAGCAATCAATAGGTAGTGACTATATCATATGGTATCACTCATAATCTGTGATTAAGTAGCTTCTATATTATCAAGGCTTTAAAGAAAAGACGAAGTCAACTAATGGCTTACAGAAAGACATTTGTAAACATTCCTTCAACAAGGCATAGTAGATGTAACTAATCATAAATATTGGGTTAAATCATTCTTAACCCCATCATTAGCATCTTCTAAGTTAAGCCTATCCAAGTAAATCTTTTTGTTGATAGTGTATGGGTGCATATCTACTAACTTTAGATAATTAGAAGTATTACGTTTTTGAAACATTAACATTTTAAAGTAGCCTCTTAGCAGATTATAACTCATTATCCGTCAACCAAATTATTCCATGCTCGTTGGCAAACGATTAAGACTACCTGCTTCAAGGTATCCACATCTAGGTAATTACATCATCTGCGAAATTAATTCGCTTATTAAATGTAACTTAGAGAATAAAACAGTGAGAGATCGAAACTAGAGCCGTATCAAAACAACTCATTTGAAATTCTAATTTCGTTTATCGCGATTTCCTTAGAGGTTAAAATTCCCTTTCACTTATAAAAACGCAAAACACTTTCCGTTGCAAACGTTTTCGCTTTCACAGTCGCTTCCGTACTTCACGTCAAATTTGCGTTTACTTTATGTCTTAATAAGATTATATGCTAAAATAGTTCAGAAAAACCACCAATATATCCTGACTCTATGGGTCTGATTAATTTTTATCTTACTCAATATTATCGCTCAATATATTATGTTACGGTGACCCATTAAGAAAATGTTATTATAAGAAACCATAGATTTCCCTTTCTTGTGTAACTAATGCGCCATCTTTGTAAATATTGATATTGTAATCCACTGTCTAAAGTCAACATGTTGGCTAACTGCCTTAGCTCTGCCTGCCGCGCTATTATCATAAGAAAGGTAATGTGATAATGTTTAAATCAGGATTGTCAAACAGGCGTCCCGCGGGTTAGTCACGACCCTTCAAGCCCTCGTCGGCGGCCCGTGATTTCATGGAGAGTGTCGTTTACATAATTGAGTATTTAAGTCTCACCTTTTCAGCTTGTAACTTCTTCAGTCGTACATCCTTATTTAGGAAGAAAATATTTCGTGATTCAAATTTCTCAGCGCTATTCTATGCCACTTTTAAGTAATAAGTGCATTGTTATGGAAACAGTTATTTCATAACATAAAATTACAAATATTAATATGATATTTTTATTATAGCATGAAACTAAATGAAACAAAACAGGGAAAAAGGCAGACCGATGAAAATCTTCCTGGTGTAAATTATGCTCACAATTGTTATCTCAAAATCTTAAGCTGGAGATATTGGATATCTATTTTCTGGTAAGGAGTAAAAAATAATTTTTTTTAAATTTAGTGAAAAGTTTTACACATTTATAGTATCTTTTGTCAATCTACCTTTTATATCAAAACTTATTCATAAGTCCATTGCTGCCTTAATGTATTTACTTTGGATTTTATTATCTTTACTGCTAGTAAGGTTTTCTTTATCATAATAAATATTTTTCGAAGGTGGAACAAAATATCTTGATACTTTGTGTTTTCTTTCCTACAAATTAGAAAATTCTTCGAATAAATATTTAAAAAACAGAAAAAGATGAAAGACTAAATCAGTAATATCATGTGTGTCAACCGCGTGAATCGAACCTGGTTGTAAATGGTCCATCGGAGTGATTTGTTTGGGTTAAATCAATGTTTACCGACGTAACTCGTCAATTCTGATATCTAATGATTTGACTAACGGATAAAAATCTTTGCTCTTCTAAGCTTTTTAATATAATTAGAATTCATGTAAAAAATTCAATCAACGATATTTTAAAAATGTCCAATAACATTTAGAGAATCTTTCACTTTAGTTCACATGAAGGATTATAAATAGATATATTCTCTTACATAAATATCTCCACTTTACTTCTAAATATTACGTGTGTCATATACATAAAGTTCAATTTTCTTTATAAAAATTACGATTATTATTTTACACAAATTGTTTCTAGTTCCTAAATATTATAAATATATGTTAGAAAGTAATTTAAAATTCGTAACTGTAAAATAGATGTACTCCTCTGCGGTTAAATAAAAATAGCTTCCTAATTTACTTTGAAAAACTGTTCTTGTAAACTCTCTCATTGAATATAGTTTTTCCGTATTTGCTCATTTCCTTTCCATAAAGATCTTGATTGTTTCTTTGAGGTCCTAGAAAAAAATGTAGGAATCCACCGGCCCAGAGGAATTTTAAATGCTTCAATATGAACTTAAAAATTGCTTATGCGCCATTGTACACGGTGGAAATATTTTTAGTGATATCCTGTATTTATAATTCAACATAACTTGATCCCCCATTCCATACTCCAAATAGCTGTTCGCGGAATATATATGTAGTTATACGTAGATATATAGATATTTTTATTTGCCTACATCTCAAATGTGGATCTAATTATAGCTCTAACTCTTCACAATTGCAGGGTTTTATTCCCGAGCAACTCTGATATTTTCAAAACGTCATCATTCTTCTTTATTAATCATTAAAAGGAACAAATTTCACTCTTCACCATGTTCTAAGTTTTGACGTACATAATCTTAAGAGGGACTGCAAGGATTAATAAAAGAGAGCAGGAATATTAAACAAGAAGAAAACTGTATTCTCAAGTCGAGAGAATTTTATTTATTCAAGTACAATAAAAAGTGTTCCATTACATCAAGCCGTGTGAAATATTAACGTGAAAAAATATCAAAGATCAATAAAATGGCATGCAAACAAATAAATTCGTTAGCTGCTAAAAATAATGCTCTTCAATCAAAATAAAGAAAAAACTCAATTCATCTTGGATATGACGGGATGGAAAATATAGAAGAAAGGTAAATAAAATGCTGTGGAGGAAAACTATGAAAAACCTCTGAGGACAAGCCAAACCTTAATGAATAATTTCGGTCCGCCTCCCTTCATTTTTAGACGCAGTTTGAAGTCTGCGTCGGATTTGAACAGGGAAGAAAGTCGGGGAAACCAGTTTTTATGCTCGGAGAGACCCGGCGTCGAACCCAGGGGAGGGCCTTTTGTTTGATTTGCGAGTGTTTGCATTGCTCCCTGAAGCACTCCATCTCGGTTCTTCTGTTCACCATGTGTTTGTCCATCTCTAGGGGTCATCTCAGCCAAATAAACTTATAAGTCCACTTTTTTTCAATTTTCATCCACATATTACCATCCTCGGGGTTTTGACAGATATCCGAGTCTGATATTTATTTTCCAGTACGTTTGAAGTTATTGTATATGAAGTTTTGTCTTCGGAAGCCTTATAATGGGTAATATCGGTGTTTATTATGGTCTTTATTTATTGTACTAAGTCTATATCCATAGACAAAAAATCACTCACACATATATTTAATTGCGAGAAGTTTAAGGCAATTACGTCTAAAATTTATAAATGGTAATTATAAATAAATATCATTCTTTTCCTTAAGAAGTTTGTCCCTTTTTAGTACAATGTATATCCTTCATTCAGCAAAGGGATGATTTTAATGAACACAAAAAGCGATACAGGGAGGTAGTTGCCAGGACAGATAGCTACTTTTGGTCATTTTTCCCGCGAAGTATTAGAGAAGCCAATAGCTCTCCAGAATAGATAGGTATTTCGGTGTCTTACACCCCCTGCCACGCGCCACTGGCGGATTGCAGGGTTTAAATGTAAATGTAAATGTAATGGTAAAATGAACTCGGCATCAGTCCCTATTATCCCCTAAGGGTAGATATTTAGAATATTCCATCATTGAAAATTGGTTTCCATATCTTAGATTAAAATGTATATATAGACTTATACGTATGTACTAAGATTTGTAATAACCTTACTGTTACATTAACAAGTAAGATATTATTTATCTCATTCCTTGTGCAGGATGACAGCGATCGCGTAATGAGCTTTGTTTCCAAATTCTGGTGATGTTCGGACAGTAGTTAAAAACCTTTGCAAAGAGGTAATCTCACTAAGATTCGGCTGCATTTTTCTCTAACTCTATGATATTTACCGTCCTTCATGCTCTAATATCTTATCTACGTGACCTGGGGCTTCGGTTTCAATATTTAAGTGGATTTTTCTACTTCACTATTTTCAATATCGACATTCATTTTAAAACTTAAGTAAACTCTAACAAGGAGTTTCCTATTTTATTGTTATCCGAGAAAAAATTATCAAGGATCAAAATCGATTCAATATATTATTTGGTTTAGTAATTCGTAATCGTAAAAGTCCGCCGTATTTTTAGTCTCAACTTCAGTCGTTCTTATACATCATTCTTTGATTTCCCTGTGAGAATTATTTGGCCCTTCTTGTACACTCTTTGTCACACTTTTTACTCAACATTTTCATAGTTATTTTACTACCTTGATTTTCCTCGAATGCAACGACAATTTACTTCTGCGACTTTTTCTGGTTCTTTAAAAGGTGTCCTCTTAATTCCTACGTATTTCCTCAAATTTTCCAACTGAAGTTTAATTCTGAAGTAAGTTTTGGTACAAATAACCACCATACTTGTGTGCTACTATCTAGCTCAAAATTTTATTCGTCCACATAGTACCAGTGCTATTTTTATCTTAAGAAGGATGTAAGTAACACTCTAGAATAGCAATTTCTCTATATGAATTTTCTGACTCAAATCCAACGGGCTCTATTGATTCTATAATCCAAATTTCTGCAACTACGTCGACTGCTATGTGAAATATTCTCATTTAATTTTATAAAATATTATTTTCAGAGGTGTGATGCCATTTTAAATTTGTTATTCTTTCACATATTATCAAGGTGAGCATGATAGAATTCATACATTTTTGTGGATAGTGGAAATACATTTTTTCGCTACTATATTCAAAACCTTCTTAACTTGAAGATATTTTCGAAAAAATGTTATTGAAGTTGAAAATTGAACTGAAAAATGCTGATAAATACGCAACTATTTCTGCAAACTTCTCAAATTTTAGTTCTACTTAAACATCGATAGTGTTCTTTTTCAAACCGGTAGGTGAACGATTTTCAAAACAATGACCCACAGCATATTTTGACGTCCAATCTCTTAACAAACGATTATTTATAACATAGAGGCGATTAAAGGAAGGAACATGGCTGTCTACGAGCTCATTTGTATAGTTTTAATAATCGAAAAATTGAAATCGGCGAAAAATTGAATTGAAAACTTGAATAAATGGAATCGACTCGTATTACGTTTTCGGCTCACGATTTTAACTTCGGCGATAATAATGGGGTCCCACAATGGAGGGGCACAACCCGATGAATTCCTTATAATCACCTGAAAGGAAGAGATCGTGGCAAGGGCTAATTAACACAGTCGTAACTCTGGAGCATTAAAAAGGAATTTTTGAGGAGAAAAAAATGGCGGGACCGAAATAAAACAATTCCTCAAGGCACTTCACCGCCCCCTCCGAGGGAGCGCATTCCCCTAACAGAAGTTGTCTTTTGGAACAGAGAAGAATGGAACGAAGAATAAAGCCGATCGTCCTGAGGGTGACATTGGGACCGAAAAGTCTCCACCCGACCGATCATAAGAGCGAATCTCTTTGAAAATCGATTTCGGATGATGTCGCAAAAAGTTGCAATGATAATAATCGTCTTTATTTGGGCGAGATTGAGACTGAAACTCTCTTTCTCTATCCAACCCATTGTAGTTAATTATAGAATAATTAAACTAAAGAGAATGTTATGAGAAAAAGTAGAGGAATTGAGGATTTAATAAAACCTAAGAGATTCTTAGGAAAAATATGTGTTTGCAGGAAAACGCCCACAAAGAAAGGGGGCGTGAGAAACCTGCGAAAAACTACCGATATTAATAATAAAAGGATGAGAAAAAAAAGAACATGAAAAAGTTTAAAAATGCACTACCAGTAATCACATGCATGCAATACATCAATAAGAATAATTAACATTTAAATAATGGGATAAATATATATGATAACTTAAAAAAATAAAAAAATATAAAAAAGGAAAAAATCTACATAAATTCACATCTATACGGTACAAAAAAGGCAGAGATGTATATTACAAAAATAATTATCGATACGATACATACAGTTTATATTATTCACAGTTTTTCCTCAAAAATTGCGGTGTCTTTTCTTGTTTTCTCGGAATACCGGGGAATGAGAAGAGGAACGCCGACAAAAACGGCTATTGGAGATTTTAATCCTCTAATTCTTTAACAACCGTGTTTCAAATTTTCTTTCATTACATCAAAATATATGTATATAGAATATATATCATACTTTGATCCAGAATTTAAAAATTATATTTGTAATATCATACATATAGTAAAACTGTACCTTGTATTAACATATGCCTTAAATATATATATCATCGAGTTTTTTTAATCATCCTGATTTCTCCAACACACAACGGCCTTTGTTTTAGCAACAACCGGAACCATTAGCCTTCCGTCATTTAAGCTTGAATTTTCGATTTTCCCCTCCCCATCAAACAAACGACCCAAAGAAACCTCTCTCCGCCATCGAATCCCGCGGATCGCTGACTTCATTGCATTCGCCTTCGCCGATTTCCACGTGCGGAAAATCTGCCCGAGCGAAAAAAGTTGTGCGCCTTCAATTAGCATCATCGCTAACACGCCACTCCCCATTGTCTCTTCGGTCACGTGCCCTCTCATTACTTCATCCCTTTTCCGTGATTCTTTCCCTTTTCTCTTTAATCCTACGCCTCGTTTCCCCTACAGCCGCCAGTGGCGCTATTTTTCGAATTATCGATTGCTTCAATTCTTCATTTCATCAGTGCTCATGAGCTCTCTAATTCGCCCTCCAGCGCCCTTAATAAGATATCGGGGTACTTAACACAATTATCGCCCATGTCCGATGATTATCGCGTAATTTACGCATTACGTACGCCTTGCGCTCAATAAAACCAGCCCGGCGCTAAATAAAACCAGTCCGGCGCTAAATAAAACCAGCCTGGCGCTAAATAAACCAGTTCGATTCCCGGTTTTAAATCTTCAGCTTGAACAACAAAGCATTGTACTTTCGGGCGTGTTTGAGAGTTTACCTCAAAACCCACAGCAAAGCTATTAAATGGAATATTTTAGAGCTGATTTAAACGAGAAAGCTTGCCGTAGATATAGACGAAAAGGGGAGATTATACGATTGGTGAAATGCAATAGAACTATCGATATAAAACTGTTAAGGATAGGATTTATTATTATCAGTGATCGAAACGCTAACATTTGCTGATATTCCTACAGTTCCATGTCTATAGGAAAAAATTGCGACAACATTATCCACAGTCAATCAAGTGAATGCATTGTCATAAATAATTTAGGGTTGTCAAGGTAATGAAACGACGCACTCAAACATTTACTTTCCAACAAGGACTGATATTAATTGGTACTAACTGTGGCAATGATCCAAGGCAAGCGAGAGAGCATGCATAGCATAAATACAACTTGTTGAGGGGAAAAATAAAACTGTCCGAGCATGTGTGCAAGCGGTATAATACTGTGAACAAGTAAAGCGATAAAAGATTGTATGAAGATTAAGATAATTTATGGTTTTATATATCTATGGATGGAAACAGAGTATTAGCAAACTTTTTGTACTACCTATAAAAAATTCTTAACCAATTAATTGGTAGATTTCATCTTAGAGATGAATGTAATATCGTGAATCGTGAAGTCTCAAAATCAACGTCATGAATGAAAATCAAGTTTGGATACAGGTTTATTGATTATTCTATTCAGAGCCTAATCGCAAAGTAGAGGAACTAAAAAACTCATTAGGAAGTTTTATACAATCTTTAGAACCCATTGAATTTGAATCAGCGCAGTACAGTATTTCGAAAATTATTTAAAAATATCGCTCTATATCTAAGAATACCCGAATGCAATTTATACTCGCCGTTGTCTCAAATTTTGCCGACTAAGTCATTCACTTCTTGGAAGGATAATCACCCAGACATTTCTTCTTCCACTAGAAACATTTTTCTTCAGAGACTATTTCATTGGCTCCTCTTCATTGTACGCCGACGCCCTATAAGTTATAATATTAACTTTAAATCTCTTTCTATCTGAGAATTTTTATGTTTAAGAAGATATTAGAGGCTATTACTGCGTGTTCCAAAAATTTTCAAGAGAATAAATCAAGTCAGATTCGTTCCCATTCTTCAAGTCTCTCCCATTATGTCTTATAGAGTTCTACGTCTCGCTTGGTTCATTTGCCCTTGATACCCCACCCTTCATAAAGCAACTTTTGTCTTTTCAGTTAAGCCCTGCCGTAAACTACATCATTCAACAATCTCCCCCTGTCAGTTATTGGACCCACCCATTCTTCCTTCCCTTCTGTTTTATTTCTTCAATCAAAACCCTTTACTGTCTCTCCATCTCTAGGACTTCCTCGTTAATTTTTCTATTTCCCCTCTTTCGCAGGTGCCACGCCCACTTCTCAATGCTCTCCCGTAATTTCAGATTAGATCAACAAATATCCTTCGATTTTAGGCTCGAGTGGGCTTCCCTACCACCAAAAGCAAATGACTTTTCAATTTATTTTATGAAAATTACATTAGAAATGGGATAGAAAAAATATCGTATGAGAAGGTACCAGTGCTACTCGATGTTGGCTAAGGAAAACCCCGAGCCGTGGATAAAACATCCTCAAAGAAAGGGACGAAAAAACAGCCATGAAAATGAAATAATAGGAAACCTAGAATTTTTTATTGAAAAACCAAAATAAATTCAAAATACTACCCAAAAAATAGAAGATTGCCAATGATATATCATGATGGCATCAAAATAAGTTACAAAATATTATTTTTTTTCGAAGGATCTAATTTTAATATCAAATGGAATTTAGAAGAATATATACAATGGGTAATATGTATATTGAATGTGTATAATATGCATAAACATTGGTATGTGTATAAATAATTACAAGTGTCACCTGAAATATTTACATTATACCTACGTTACAAATTCTTGCAAAATATTTCGTTCCAAGCTAAACATAGGATAATTCTTAAAGTCTATAACTGCAAATCAAAACTTAATGACTTCCAATTTACCCTCTTTTTGATGATTTTAAATTCAATCAATATTTAGGGTAGAGTGAATAAATTACACGCGTGTTTGAAAAGTCTATTTTTTATCGTGGTCATGAAATTGGACTTCCTCTCCGCTAGGATCCGCTCCGTTACCCTTTTAAGGGAAACGGGCAATCGAGGGACGAAGAGCGCAAGGAGGAAAGGGTTAGCCAGAGGAAATGGTCGCCTATTATATCTAAAAGAATAATGTTGGGTTAGGCGCGTCATCTCTCGGTGCGTGCTGGAACTAACCCCTTTTCGTTCCCCCTTTCCTATTTCACTTCATTAACCACTCACATCGCTTGCGTCGTTGCAAAACTCTTCTGTAGATGTCATCTTATTACCGAATGTCGCTCTCAGGGAATTAAAAGACCTTTCCGGTCAGTTCCTCCTCTGAAGCTGACGCAAAAATTCGCGGAGAGTGAAGTAATTATTTCTACTTGAAGTAACCTAAACACTCACGTATGAATCGGCTTACCAATGCGAAATGCAAATAGAAACATATAAAATGGGTAATTTACGAATGTTAAAAACTAAAATTTGTTAGTAACTTCGGGGGTCAACCTTAACGCAAGATATACCTATTTAGAAATATCTAACAAATTATCGGCTTCTGAAAGTGTTACAAGTTTTCGTTTCTCCATTACCTACTTGACTTTGATGTCCTTTTGTTTTTCAGAGCGTTTAAACTCATTTCTCTCTATGATAATGAGTTGCGAGATGAAGAAAGGCAACATTCAATATCCCATCACGGTTAAAGCTAAGCTGGTCTATCTTGAGTTCATTACATTCTTTCGAATAGCTTGCTTTCTATGTTTTCGATTATAATAATGATTAATCTCTGATCGAAACATGTGTATCGTAAATTCCTAAAGTTTCTGTAACTATTCTAACGCAGTCAATTCTTCGTTAGATAAAACATTTTCCGTATCCAAAATTTAAGTTCTTCATATAAGTTTCAAATTTCATCTCAATGATTATTTATTCATCGATATTATACTTAAGTTTCAGTTCAGGCAAGTGGTGTCAAATTTATTCTTTTTATCTTCAACATTACTTAATTTGATAATAAATATTTAAAATAGCTAAAAACAGCATTACTCCGTGATAAGTGGGCTACTAAAAGATGTCTGTCTGAGGCCTTCAGTGAAATAAATTGATTCTATTATGGAACGATCCCGTCAAGATTTTATGCAATATGTTTCAACACCTGCCCTCTGAGTTTCATTTTGAAACTACAATTATCTTTCCCAATGTTTCGACTTTCATTGCATCTTAAGCATTAAATTAAAATTAAAAAACGAAAAATTAGTTAAAGATTATTATTTTCGGTCATGCGATGTAATTTTGGGTTCTAAACTAAGAGAAATCGGAGAAAGAAGACGAAAAGTGTGCACGATTTTTTGGTTGTGAATAACAAGTTACCCTGACGACAGTAATTGATGAACTCAAATCCTGCAGTATAACTCTTCAACTACGCCTGGCGACCTATGCAATATTTAAACGTTATTATCTCGAAAATTATTGACCGTCTCCGTCTTAATTAGGGTATTCTTGTTTCTGGAGATTGTAATCTAACTGTTTCAGCGATATTGGTCTGGTCATGAACCCAGTTCTCAGTAAAGTTTAAAAAATCTGTTTTACGAAAAAATGTTTTATTCAAAAATTGTACTAAAATACACTATCGATAACTTTTGTACATAATTGCATATACCTACATTGCATTCTGACAGAGATATTAAAGAAACAAACTTTTGTTCCGGTTAAACCGGAACTTCCGGTTAAGCGATACTTATGAAAACTAATCAACTTTTGGCATTCTTAAGAAAATATTAAATGTGAAGTTTGGAAATGATCGGATAATTACTTTTTAAGATAGAGCGCACACAAACGTTTTTACCACAGACAGACACACAGACTCACATACACACAGACACACGGACAGACATGTTCGGGAAAATAGCGAAAACGAGCTCTATGGGCCCCAAAACATCTATTTCCGTCGAAATCTGGAGGTCAAATTTTTTTGCGAATACAATACTTTCTCTATACTACGTATAGGGAGAAAGTAAAAATGATGGAAATAGAATTAATGTTTAAAGCAAGAAAGGCAAAATGTTAGATTTGTGGTCAAAAGAATCAGTTGAATTCTAAAGTGTGTAAGCAATATAAATGTACAGTTTCACATAAAAAATAAGCACCAGTTTATTTGGAATTTTAAGAGTAACAGCCTGAGTGTAAATCGTATTACGCAATTCTTTCAAGTATCACCTATACACGTTCTCCTACTTGAGAAGGTGGAGACGAAAAGTATGTTCCTAAGATCGTCCATTGTAGGACACCACTCTCTCTTTGTCTGTATTATCTCTTACCATAGTCTAAATAATGACACCAAGGGCGCTATTTCAAAATTTTCATTTTATAAGCCATGATCTCATCCCTTTGGAGTGTTTAAGCCGAGAATTCGGAATAAAATTACAAATATTTACTTTTTTCTGTCTTTCCAAAAAGTCACGTCTCATTAGATTGACTTAGCGCGTGAAATGTTTGAGAAATTTCGTCCGCGAAAAGTAGGATATTTTTCCGGTCCCTGTTGATAGGGCCCGAAACGCGGTAAGGCCCCTGAGATTTGGAGGCCTCGGTCGCGTATATTGAGGCCTCTTAGATTTTACGTTATTTCCCCACCTTAGAATCGGCTGTCGCATGTGAAGAACGCTCCGATGGTGTGGCATCTTCTCACGGTGAAGAACTTGCGCACTGGGCGTCCAAGATGGCGATCGCCGCACCGTGAAAGGGTTGTGCGTGGGCGTGCGTTGAGGATGTAATTCCCTCCTTCCGGTCCTCCAAGACAACGCCCCACCAATCAAGGGAAATGAGAAAATGGTCAGATGGAGTCCGAAAGCGCGGGAGAACAAGCGATGGGAATTTGCATTTTAATGCGCGCCTCCGAATCGAAACATGCGGCTTCCGAATGAAAATGAACAGCAGACCTTGTATTTTTCACAAGAAATATTTTAATACACGACCGGTTTCGGCCTTACTTCGGAGATTGAAGCCAAACATTGTGTTTCCAAATTTGTATGTGTGGAATATAACGTGCAAACTTTAAGAAACGTTTGACAATCGCTGTGCGCCACCTGCTATAATTCTCGCTGCTGATTAAAAGTATCTATTACCAAGGAAAAACGGAGTTGAAAAAAGTCTGAATGGACCAGGAATCGAACCTGGGATCTTCCTATATCCGGGAGGCTGCCTTAACCTGTTTTTCCTTGAAATTTTTCCTGGGTGCAAGCCCTTATGTGCAATTTGCCCTTCCCTTAAAAGTATTACCGATATAGGTACATGTATAAGATATCACTAACTCCATCGCTTGTCTTCTTTACTCACAGTAATCCACATTCCTATCCATGCATACATCCTTCGCTATGTCCATCTGTTCTTTTATTCGGCTCCATACCTATTGAAATTTGAATTATCTTTTATGTTGCGATCTCCTTCTCTCCCTCTCTTTCAACCTTTCATACATATTTTGCAGATTTTTCACTCTCTCCTCCTCTTTTTGGGTGTTTTTATGCAGTGGGTATGATTTTTCTGTGTTAAAATTTACAGTTTCCTATGTTTTCTCCACAAAGTCGTACTTTCTATCCATATTTACACTCTCTTTCTACATTATTTGACAGCAATCTGTAAATATTTCTGTAATGCTTTGATTTTATGTGTATTTATGCTTTTATGCGTACTAGACAAGGGTGAATTGGAAGTTGGGACTTCATAGTCCCAATTTCGTCCAATAAAGACTCCAACCAAATCCTTTTCAATTTTCAATGTTTACATGTCGTCCTTTTATTTCAGAGATACAGGGGCCTTGTCTCCCACTGTTGGTCTCCCTTAGGATACTGACTAAAACAGAGGCCAAGTCGTTTCAATAGGGCCAAATTGCAGCACTCTGCTATCATGTTGAGGTTGAGTTCTAAGGACTTCTCTAATTATTTCTTTTAATTTATGGAACACATTTATATTTCCAAACTTGTTACTATTCATTGTATTTGGTCAAATTGGCTGTTAATGGATCTAGTTTAAATAAATAAACACGCGTTTTGGCGTTTGGTGGGCAATCAAGTCTATCTATTGTGTTTTTCAGTGCTGTGCATGGTTTGCGATGATGGCCGTTAAAACGGATTGTTATCGGATATTATACTCTCTCTTGGATCGCCCGAAACAGTGGGGATGTCGCATGATATTTTGTGAGAATCTACCTGTTTTAAATTAAGTTATCTTATCCCAGTATCTTAGGTTTGCGTCTTGTTTTTAATGCTAACGAAGGATGAAAATCATTATAAGAGAGAAAATAAAACCTTAGACAGCTTTTGATCTATAAATTAACAGATGGTACCTTCTCTGAAGATGTTGCTGATATTATGCCCTCTTTGCTTTACAAGGGGATCAGATACTACTAAATAAATCAGAATAATAGATCCTGGGGGAGGTCTCTACGAATACTATCTTTTTGGTGGAATGCACGCGACAAAAACCGGCTAGGAATAGATACTGCTCGGTGCACGCACCACCTGATACGTGCACAATGGCAGATTGCAGGGTAGAAATGCAATTATAAAAGTTACTTGCGTCAGAGAATAATTTGAAACGCAAGAAATGTCAACAATTTATTCATTGTACAGATTATCTCAAATTGGAGAGTAGTTTAATAAATAAATGGAATTAAAAAGTCACGTGATACTAAGTTTTTCTAATATTTCTCGTCTCTTGCGGATTCTTTACTCAAGGTGTGCCCAAAATATGGCCCTGGAAGTCCTCATGGGTGCTCAAGGCCCGCGGAAGCCCACTGGATGTAAGAGATGCACTTTGAAAAAAGGGCCACTTTACTCTAGCCAATTCACTGTAAATTAAGTTTGACTCTCCTTTCATTGCTTCCCTTAATAGTTTGCCGTACATATATCTTAGACTTCGTTGTTTGATTAGAGAAACTTGTAGTAATCAGAAGGAACATTTTTACAAATTTGAAGCCAAAGTCTGTGGTTTGTATGTACGTTGATACCTTGGATGTATCTATGAAATTAAAGTACGGTTTATTCTCGTGCATAAGCCGAGTTTTCACCACATTTTTTATGCAATTGTCAATTAAAATTATTTTAAAATTCAACCAAGTGATAGCTCAATTAATGCAATTTATTGGTATCTTTTTTCATTTTGAAATTTACCAGTAGCTGCTGCATTTTTCACTTTCAGCTGATACTCGAGTGAATTAGTTTACCCTGTTATTTTGCGATAAAATCAGGCACTTCTGCTAATATTCGGATCGACTTACACTCGAGTACGTACCGTAATCTGAAATACAAGCGCATCCCGCAAAATAAGTCATTTCCTCGTACATCTCGAATTCCTTTTTCGCTTTCTTATCTCCCGGTTTTCGAATCAGCATAATTTAAACCACTCTGTGCATCTGATGCTAAATCGTCCTTCCTTTTGGTGAAACGTATCGATGATGAAGCATCTCTCGAAAAGCGATTGTCCGGAGAGGTCACCACCAAAAATTCGTTTGCCCGCCATTGCCGTAATATTCCCGAGGGATTCCACATTTGCGGACGTGTATTCCTGGATCTCATCTAAATGGCGTTCTCGGGTGGCGACCTTTGACCCAAAAAAATCCTCCCTCTTTCAACCCCAGCAATAATCCCGCCCTTCTGCTGGAGAGCGCTTTTTTTGCTCCCGCTTAGGGGCGGATATTAATCACGCGTCCACGCAATATTGCTCCGGGAAAGATCATGCATACAAGTGCTTCATCGTGGTCCTTTGGGGAATTCCAAGACCAGGAGGAAATCCCATTAGAATGAGCACAAGGGGAATATCTCTTCCTTTTCATACACGTCACAATCAAAATTAATTAATCTTTCCAGCCACCACTCAAAAGTTTTACCAAATCATCGGATCTTTTCAGAAATTTTTGCCGGATAATGGAGAGAGAAAAGGCGCCCCGTAGAGCGATGAAAGTATGAATATTTTTCGCGGATATATTAAATATTCCATTAAAGCTCGGCTGAGCAATTAGAGCTTGTTAGTAGGCTCCCGTATTTTCAAAACAATTTGGGTAAATAAGAATAAAATTTCATAAATGTATTTTCTAACCTATGCTACGTTGGTTCCATTTTATTTTTTCATTCACATACAAGACGCTGATGCAACATTAAATTAATAAAAACGTTTTCCTATGATACATATTGTTAACATATCAGAAACTTTTCAAGTTTTATTTCACATTTCGTCTTTTATCTTTATTGTTACATAAAATGCACTAATTAATATATATTACTGTTAAAGTAAGCAATTAAATTCTTTGGAACTAACAATTTTAATACATTGTAAACATTGGAAGTAAAATAATTTAGCATTACGTATTGCTTCTTTTTTCTCTGATATTGATGCGCGTTATAAATACTTTTGATTATTATTTAATTTTCCTTATATTTATTCACCATTGTAAATATTTGAATGCCTTACACTAAAAATATATATTCTAATCTATTAATAATTATTATTTCTAACATTTTTTAATAATGTTTTCAGAGCATTGTGTTGCCGGAGTAGCGTTCTAAAATTGTACTATTATGTGATTACTATTTCTAACTCTGATAAGCATATTGTGAGACTGATAATTTTTATTCAGTTAGTCTACAAAGAAACGTAACATTTCATTGTAAGGATTTCTGTAATTTTTTAATTGTTGTAATTCATGATTAACTGTTACTAGACATTTATCGTTGTTCTTGGATTAACTTTCCACTTTTTATCCTACCAGCAATGATAATTGACTTTGTCAAAATATTGGCCTCCAGATATCGATTATAGAAGAGAATTGCATTTCAAAGGTAAAAAATAAAATGTAACGAAAAGAATAGGTGGATTATTTCTAGAGGATTAGGCATGGAATTTAATGGTGGCAGTGAAGAAATATACTTTAAATTTAATACACTTCTTATTCCTTAGACTGTAAAGTGAACAAATGAAAGTACCGGATGATCCTGATAGAATTAATACCCTTATTAAGGGAGATAATTAAGTTAAGTACATCATAAGCATTTTCAATATACCGTGTACCGAATATTATAAATATTGAATTGTTTCCACGAAGAAGAATGAGTATTTCAAACGAAGAGAGTTAATTTATCAATAGATCTCTAAAACTGAAAACAATGCAATAATTAAATTCTTCCTTCTTTTTTATATGAAGGAGTAATTAATCGAAAGGCATGTAAGATTAAAGCATCAATCTGAGCCATGTAATCCCCTCTACCCTAATCCTTGGGTAAATTATTCTTTTTTATGGAAGTCTCCAAATCCGTCTCATATCAACGCTTTACCACAATACTTGTTAAATAATTCATTCGGAATATCTCCTCTCATATTTTAAGAACATCAAAAAAATCAAATATTCATGGCAACCGGTTGATGCGATATCTCAAAATCAGATTCAGTATTAATTAACTAGTTTCATGTGTAGATTAATTAGGAATTTAAGATGACGTTAACACAGCACGAAATTTGTAACGTATTTATTATTTTTTTAAAGGAAATTGTTTTTTAAAGTATTCCGGTCGGATAATATATCTATGCTATTTAAAAATATAAAATAAACGTTTTTAAGTGTATCTTAGGCAAGCTTTTCTTCACAGAAACCACAAAATATTTACACTTACTATTTTCATCGATCACAGTATTTAATCACCAGAAAGTTTAATTTCATTCATTTTGAATAAATTTATTAAAGGTTGCGCATGAAATGTTCGATGTTTGAAAGAAATGGGATATTTTACCTTTGTAGGTTTCCATCGGGGTTAGATTTTTATCTTCGACATTTAATAACTATAATTAGAGAATAAAATTTTTCGTGTTAAATTACCTCACCAAATTCATAGTTTGATATAGCGGTTGAATTAAAAATTACGGTGATTTTTCCTATCCTTATAACGCAAATGTTAATCTCGAAAGATGCACACTTCAATTTATTTAAGTCGTAAAATTTTAGATAGCTACATTTCTCAATCACGGTGACTTCGTTTCGATACATTTTCCTATAAATTCTAATGTTAATCTCTTTTCTTTAGAAATGAGATGTTTTATTTTTCAAATAACTGCAGACAAATATTGTCCCGTTATTAGCCACGGTTGTACACTCCTGGCCAAAATGAACGCAGCACCGGCCGTAAGGATCGCTAGTAGGGTGCTGCGTTAATTTTAGCCAGGAGTGTGCATTACAATTAGAAATTGAGTTCTGTGGGAGTAGACAATCATTGAAGAACGGTTTGGAACAGAAGAAAATTATTATAAATATTACAAACTTGTTTGTATAATTACAGATTATGTATGGGATTAGGTTTATCTCATGAGATACTGCAACTAAAAGCATCGAAAAATAATATCACTAATAGTTATCCGTGTCTAGTTATGAATTTCGTTTTCAATTGAAACTAAAATAAATCATCCAGTAATTTATTACAGTCGAATGCATTTTCCTTGGGTAAATTAGTTTTGTCACAGGTAACAGACAAGTGACTTTTAGATGTATTCTTTGACTCAATTTCAGTCTACTCACAGGCATATTTATCACACGGTGCATGCATTAAATAAGTACTCCATACTTTACGTCAATTTACTGTTCAGCGATTCTTTCTTATTCCTCTACTCTCTAATACTGTAGGGTATTAATGTAGATGAAGAATACTCAATGCGACAGTTCCTCAAAGATCTTGCTTTGAAAACAGTAAAATCAAGCTCTAAAGTTTTTTCAATCTTATAGGGAATTTGACTTTGAAAAACGTAAGATGAGGAAAACAAAGGGTGTAGTTGCTGTTGTTAAGACGTCCAAATTTCATCCTAAGAACCGGGAAAACGTTAGAAACGAGACCTGGACTCCACTGTACTTGCATTAAAGTTTAATGGTTGACATTAGTGAAACAATCACTTCTTACAACTAAAATGATTATTTTGGAAGTGATAATGTCTGCGTTGGTGTACACTTGTTCCATGGCTGCGATGGTTGCTATAAATAAACTTGGAAGGAATCCCTCAAGGTCCGCATTTTGCCCCCTGGATTATATCATACGTTCAAGAGAGGAAATGTGCGGGATCTCATAAGTTGGCAGTCCTGTTTGCGTGCCTGTGGGTGGCAGAAGGGAACTCGGTGGAATCATATCGGAAGAATTCTTCCGGCCGACCGCAGTGGGATTTATTGCAGCCCCCTGCCATGTCCACCGTCACTCTGCTACGGACATCTCCCCTTCCGCGAATCCGTGGATAGCCTAGCGTATTTTCCTCGCCCCTCAATTACTCCGCCCCACCGATCTTTTCCCCAAAAAAATTCCCCGAAAAAGCCGCGCTTCGAATTTTCGTCGCAAGATGTCGTTTGCCGCCATAAATTCCCTGCGTGGAAGGAATCGGCGAAACGATTTTTACGGACGTTCTACCCGACGGCGGAACGCCACTAAAAATAAATATCCCTTCCTTTTTTCTCTTCCATTCCATTCTTCGTCCGTATAAAAAGAAGGAGCAGTTTCCCTTCTTTGGTCGTGTCGTTCCAGGAAAATAGTGCATGCCTTTTTTATGTCTTTTTGTTTTATTTCCCGAGAAGAAGGACCTCTGTTACATTCCCTCTCTGTTGCTGTTTTTTTCTTGCGGCTGCACGATTTTCGGGCGCGTAAATTCTCCCGACAGAGGGCAGGGGAAAAGAGATTGGTTTGAGATCGCTGACAGCCTCCGCCTTTTGACGGATTGAAAGACCGGGAGAAGCGAACGAAATGTGTTGTGTCGGTCAGAAGCGGCCCAAGGAATCGAAAGATTCGCCGCCGCTCGATCGTCTTTTTTTCTCGAAGCGAAAACCTGTCCCCGTGCTTAGGTTTCTGATGCCGGGTCTCTTCCGTGGGTAATGGAGCCAAATTACGAGGCACGTCTGTCATTCATTTGTAGAGGGACACTGCACTAATCCTGCACTATCTACTTTTTATCTATTCCTTTCTTTTATGTAATTGCGTGTGTGTATATAGTGTCATTGCCCACATTAGTTTGTTAACTTTGTAGTCCTTCTGATTATATCACATTGTATCACATCTCTGTGAGGGATAAATGGTTACATGTGAGCGTTTGTAATGCATGGATTTATGATAAAGACATGTATAATGTTGCAATTCCCTTCCAGAAGGTCTAAATTGTCAACTCCCAAGTTTAGGGTCTTATTAAGTGGTCTAAGAGGAAATTCATGTTTCATGTGATAAATATTTGCAAGTCAGAAGGTTTTAAACTGGATATTGCTCAATTAGTGTTAAGTGAAACATCTAAAGAAATGGAAGGGTAGTTTAAATGCTGCTCAATTACTCTTAGAATTACCCATTTCTACAAAGAGTTAAGTTAATATCAGCTTTCAAATAAGACTGCCGAAGTAGTAAATTCCAAATATGTATGTGCCATTTATATATATATATATATATATAATTAATACTTGTTTATGCTGTACAAGTAATGTATTTCATGCACTGTTTTTATTGGAAGTTACTTATGTATTTATCTTAGGTATAATGTTTAAGCACTTTTCTATATTTAGGTACGTTACTTTCTACAAAATTAATTTATTAGCACTTATGTAGTTGTGCTGCTTTTGGTAACCGGACACCTTCTGAAGAGTCAACCTTGGCACAGGGAGAACATTTTATTGTGACATTCATTTGATTTTGTAAATTTTAGCGACTTGTTTCAATATATCTAAGAACCGTATGCTCTCGAATATAAGCCAATCCGAATGTAAGCAGAAGCACCTAATTTTCTCACAAAAAACTAGGAAAACTAACTGACTTGAGCATACAGTTACAGTGGAAAATGTAGCAGCAACTGGTGAGTTTCAAAATTAACATAGATTCCAATAAAATTAAAAACATTGAGGCATCAGTAGATTAGTGAGAGAGAATTAACAAGGAATCGTTAATTGACCAAATGAGGAATTTAAAATCCGATTTCCAACTGCGAAATTTTTGCTCAGCAGAACAGAAAAGTGGGATCTTTACTCGAGTATAAGCCGAGGTAGGCTTTTTCAGCTTAAAGAATGTGCTGAAAAACTCAGCTCATGCACAAATTTGTATTCCAATTTTGAAAATCGACCAGTAGTTTTATGTATGTTTTATTTTATGTGAGTTTGATTGCAGTGTGTCATTTCCATTAATTTGGTATTTTTCTACATCATTGCAATTGCTGTTTTCTTTTTTTTGGGTTGCTTAGCGACGTACGCTCTCTCGCTGACGGTGTTCGGAAGAACCGTACATCGCTCCAATCGCACTGGTTATCTTCTGGACCGACAATATTTGCGCTTTTGGCTTCCATATTGCCACGCGTTGACATTCTCCCCTTCGCAGAGATTTATGCGACGGAAGATTGCGGTCGTTTCCCTAAAATCGGATGGGCGAAGCAGTTCGGGGACAAATTGCGCTGCGGTGATGCATCCAATCAGATCTCTCTTTCCGATATGAAAATACAGGTCGGATTTATGCCTTTTCCTATTGCATTACCCATTTGACTGCATGGCCGTCGACTGACGAGGTTCCTGAACACCGCCCCGGTTGGTGATGCTTTTGAAGGCCTGAGTTACCATTCCGACTCATCATGTGGGGCCAATATTGACGCCCGAAGCTGATTCAGATTAAATCACGTCTCCCCAATTCAGGGATCCGTGTTCGAACCCGAATCATCATTACGATTTCATACTCAAAAGATGTGGTAGTTGCATAGCACTTAATGCTGGGAATTTGACGAGAGGTCCATGTGTACACTATATGCAGTTGCAAAGGAATGCATCAGGAGCATGGCATTGAGGCCGTATAAGAGTTGGAGGGTTAGAAATGAGTGGGTAGCGAATTAATAAATTAGTACAGTGGTAAATTTAGGGAGAAGGCAATTATAATAATAATTATAAATAAATAATGATAAGAAACAAAATTAATTGGTATAAAATTGTATGGAAGGAATAGAAAAATAGAGGGAACAGCAGTAGTTTTTCTCTTTGAATTAATTAGAAATGGAGCTATCATTGACGTAAGAAATTGACAGAAAAACACATCAGGAATTTTAAACTTCTACTTGGGAAACTAGTATCGTATATTAACGATAGATAAATATTAAATAAATACATTTTTTGTGCAATAAGAATTTAAATACCAAAATAACGTTCCGGAAAAGTACCCACACCAAGAAATCACCATCACCTAATAGAAAATAGATAAAACAAGTTTTGATGGAGTTCTGTTTTCTGTTAGCAAACGTCTTAAATTAATGAAATAAAGAAACATACTTGGTAATTTTCACACAAAATTATATTAACTACCAGTTTCAGCAGAAAGCCATCTTCAGGTCTTAAGATGGCTTCAGCTAACCTGAAGATGGCTTTTTGCTGAAACGGGTAGTCAATATAATATTGTGTGAAAATTACCAAGTGTGTTTTTTTATTTCACTATCTCGTTCTATGAAATACGGTCAGAAATTATTGATTTTTCTAGTCTTAAAATAAAGCGAAAGATGAAGCTGAATTACATCCAACGAATATTCTTATAGGAAGTTTTCTCGGGTGTCCAACCGGGTTACAGACAGGAACGGGTCCGACGTTTCGACTATTATCGCACCTCACTTCATCCCTGAAGATGACTATGGAGATATTAGTCGAAACGTCGGACCCGTTCCTGTCTGTAACCCGGTTGGAAACCCGAGAAAACCTCCTACAGCACCTGCACCGGGAAAGCACCAGATCCTTCAATATTCTTATACGTTCCCCTACTTCTTTCACACAGTTGATAGAGGAAGCTTTCAGCAACGTGAGAAGACACTTTTGGAAGCTGCTAGAGATAATAAATGGAAGAAAGTGAGATAAATCACAAACAATGACATATTACGATAAATAAGCTCCTCGATGTATTCATTCTCATTTTTGTGGGATGAAACCAATCAAAGCTTCTTATGCTGTATACAGATTTGATCATTTGGGTAGAAAATATATGTAAAGGAAGAACGTGTTCGCGAAATGTTAAGACAACGCACCCACGAAATAATCCTTCGCCTAAGGACATGTTGAGTTTGGAGATTGTATAAAGCAATTTGATAGCCCTTTTATAAGCTATGCCTTTATTAAAATGTTTAGAATTCAAGATAAATCCAATACGTTCAAATTTGTGTGATGGTGTCATCCTGATGATCTCAGTAATTTCTTCAAGAATATATTTGATGCGACTAGTTTCGTCTACAAGCAGACGCACTAAAACTAGTCGCCCCATATCCTGTTGAAATAAATAGAATCCTTTATTCCTTAAGTATAATTAGGGATGTTTAATTCCTCCTAATTCATTACGTTATTTGCATGCATGCATGAGTTATTTTGGATTGATCGTGCTTTATTTTCCTTTCTTCTAGTGGAGTCATATTTCTTATCACAAGTGTATGTATCTACTTAATGTATTCCTTGCATTTCATTTTTTATCAACTTTCATTATTTGTCTTGATAATATGTCTCTAACATTTCTTGTGATTTTCCAGGTTGTATGTACACTCCTGGCCAAAATTAACGCAGCACCGGCCGTAAGGATCGCTAGGGAGGTGCTGCGTTAATTTTGGCCAGGAGTATACATTGTTTTCTTTAATGTCTTTTAGTTTTTGCTATCGGTAGGTTTGCGCAGGTTTTTCACACCCCCCTTCTTTGTGGGTTTTTTTCTGCAGCGGATATTTTTTCCTAAGCTATTCTTAGGTTTTTTTACATCCGCAATCCCTTCTTACATTTTCTTCTATTTTCCTCTAAGTTTCATTGATACATGTAATATACTTACAATAATGTAACGACTTAACGACAGGTTAGATGGAAGAGGAGACTTTTTAGTCTTAATCTCGCCTGTAATAAAGACCCCTAATAATAATAATAATTCCATCTTCTGCTCTGTGGAAGTGCCTACGATGGGATATTTTGGAAAGGAGTAAAATATAACTGCTCCTTGGATTTTCAAAACTTTTCTGGATTTTTACCTCAACTTGGATAACTGCAAAGTAAAATAAAACAGGTTACAATGAGAAGCAGTGTTTCGAATTACCAATAATGAATCTTCTTCGTAGGATTATGCGTGTCACAACGAGGGAAGATAATATTTGTTGGTAAACGACAAAGGACGTTCCCAGTGAACATTTTGAACGTCTTTCCCCCTTAATGAAGCAAATCTGAAATTTTGACAATGGAAATCATTGATTATTTTTTGAAACAAGATACGCCCAAAGGAAAAAAATCATTACAAACATTTGTTCATAATATAAGAAAATAATCATGTTTAAAAAGTCAAATAACCAAAGACCTTTGCCCACATTCGAAGATCGATGCTTACGAATAACTGGAAATGTGATCAATGCTTTGGAAAGCGTTTCCCTTCTCTTGCGCGGTTTCCATATTTCTGTTGTCTTTCGCATTTACATAGGTTTTCCGAAGGGGACGGATGCAGACGCAAGGTACTTCTGTTTATGGACATTTTCGAGATAAGAGCAGAATGAATGGATGCCTCGATCAATCCCATTCCAAAGCGAAGATTCCTCACAAGCGGAATTCCCATGGCAACAATCTAAACTTCCGGCCGATATCTGCGGAAACCAATATGTTATCCGGTCCCCTCCCTTGACCTCTGACCCTCATATAAATCCTCCGTCCCAACAATGGCAATTACTCGAAGGGACCCCAATATCTCGTCTCATATCATGTCCCCCCAAAAAGGGCATTTCTACTCTTGACGCCCCCTCTCCCGTCAGAATTATCATTGCAGATGACGCTCCGATGGCAGCTTAAATTGCGTCTACTTTCATTACGGGTGACCTGGATCCCGAGCTATTGATAGTGGAGAGTAAGACGCTTCCGAGCCAAAGATCAGTGGATCTCCACTTGGACTCGAGATAGGAATGTATAATCCCGAGAAAAACTAAAGGATTAAGGATGGATCAGATCAGCATAAGATGTGTTTAACTTGAATCGATTTACTATGATACTAGGTGATTACCATAATACTGTAGGCTTATTATGGTACTAAGGGTTGAAGAAAAATTTAGGGTGTGCTTGACTTGATTCGTTTTACTATGATCATAAAGTCAAATACTATTTGACTCTATCATCATCATCATCATAGATTATCGCATATTGACTGCCACGCATACTTGGTCTATACATAATGATTTATTTTTCAATGATTTTTTACAAGAGAGATAGATAAATCTATTTTCCTCACTGGGAAGTAGAAATCATTGGCATTTATAATAAGTATGTTATTTATAGTTTTTCAACCACGTAAAACGCCAAGGTTATAGTAATATAAACAGCATTCTTACGTATTCATAGATACTTGTGTGAGTTTTATAGAAATTTTCGGTTTCGAAAACACTCTAGCCAAACAATGTAGGACTATTAAAATGAAATACTTAGTAGTATCCACAGAAAACTTATTGTACGACCGGTTTCACAAGTTAACTTTCATCAACTTAACTTGCGAAACCGGTTGTACAATAAATTTTCTGTGGATACTACTAAGTATTTCATTTTAATAATGTATTTCCACCGAGTGACGCCTTCAACCATCGATTTCAATGTAGAACTACTTTTTGGTCAAAATAAAGTAGTATTATCTTTAAAATTGTACAGTTCGTAAACAAATCCTTAATTGGTATAATGCGATGTATTTTTATAGTACTGACTTTTCCGCGTATTTGACGAAGATAAAGATAAAGGCATCAGTGCGTTATTTTAGAAAACATGTCTTTTAATTCTTACCGAAATTGTAATATAGCTCACCGCACGACCATATGGATTAAACGTGCTCCTAAGCTTTGGCCCTGTACAAGTGTGAAACTACATTTATATCCCTGCAAATCCCGTGGTAAGCGCATTAAATCGGCGCTGGCAGGAGGTGCGATGGGAAGGGATTGAGCGGGTGTCCCTTTTCCCACAGTTATGAAGAGGTGGCGGCTCTTTCCCCCAAATCAATCGTAAATAGAAAGGGAAACAAGCAGATCCTGTATCGAAAACCCCTGTCGGATAGGTGACACCCCTCCCCTTGTTTACTCGGCGGAGGGGACGACGCCACCAAAAGGGACACCCATCTGTCCATCGACAGCTCTCCCGAGGATGTTAATCAACAAGGATGAATGTTCACCGCCCGCTAATTGAATGCTCTCCTTTCGAATATTTCGCAATCCAATTATTCTAATTTCGGCGTGTTTTGCGTTTGGGGGGCGTTCGATTCGATTGTTTGGTCGGAAACAGGACTCTTTGATTGCTCGCACAAATCCTCATTCGGATGACTGCATGCTAAAAAAAAGTCGGCGGAGTTTATTCTCTTGAAATTTACGTGAATCCCTATGTGTGTACATATATCTGTACAAATTTACAGCTATACATTTATTTATATAAGTGCGTGTTTTGATTATTTTAAGAGCGTGCGTTTTAAAGCCCCTAGCAAAAAAACTATAAACTTATTTTCTTACCTAGCTTTAGATATTTTATAGTGAGTAATTCATTGCTATAACTATATTACTACTCATTAGGTTACTTCATCACACGTTACCTAAAGCTCGATAATTTTTATCAGTGGCTGCTTGTAATATTAGAATACCTTTGCGATTATAAATTATAATCCATTATGGAAGGATTTACTACGTGGAAATCCATAACAAGTAATTAAGAAATAAAAATTCACAAGTACTTTTTCCAGTATATTTTTTAGTATATTACCAGAAAACTTTGTAATATTCTGTGGAAAAAAGTATTTGTGAATTTTTGTTTCTTAGATTACTTGCCTTAGCGATATTGGGGTTGAACCATCCATCATGAGCAGGAACGGATCTAGAAAAAATTTTTGGGGGGGGGTCCGATCGAGAAATTTAAAAATAAAAGATATCTCGGCTTTCACAAAACGTGACGTAAGAATTGTGTTAGACAAACTTGATTTTTTTTCGCTACTGATAGCTTATTAAATTGTGTGTTTATTTGCGTTATTTGAGTTTAATTTTCGAAAAATAGGCACAAGTGATATTTCGGGGGAGGTGCGGACCCCCAGGACCACCCCCCTGGATCCGTCCCTGATCATGAGTACATACCACTCATACCGAAATTGCTAATATTATTGTACTTTAAAACCAAAGAGTCTGACCAAACAACTATGCGGACATGGCTACTAAATTTAGTTCCTTCTGTAATATTAGCTCTAATGATAGACTTATTTTCATCCTCTAAAACAGTGTTTCGAATGCTTTTTGAGTGAAAGGCAATGAAAGGGAAGTGCGGGGCGATGCGGATTCATAAGAGCGTCTATTTATTCTTCTTGCAATCGCGTTTCATTCATAAATAGAATTGAAGTTGTTTTGTTGTTTTCATAGCTTCCGATGCATCAGTTTGCCTCACTGTTGAATATTTAGAAGTGAAAATTGTACGAAATTATAATTCCTTTATCAAATCGAATATCGGTTAACTGTATTGAGTGGATGTTTAAATCTGAGACTAGTTGTAAGAAATATTCTTTATTGGAAGTACATTGGCTGAAGGGAGAGGACCAAAAGTGTCAATTTTGTACTGTTCGCTCATTTTCTTTCATCTGCCTTTCCTTTATTGTCAGCTATTATGAAAATGTGATCAATATATATAAGCTACACATTTCTTAAAAAAACCTTTTGCCTACTATTTGCCGGTTATCGTGATTATAAGATACTTTATTTTACAGCATTCTTATCTGTTTCTCCATATCCGTTCCAGATATAGATCAAGAATGCCTTTGGAAGAATAATTATTGGTAATTTATCATTTTATCACAATAAATTACGCTGAATATGCATTGGCTCTTACTTAAAGTGATCGCAGTACTTTTTAATTAATTAAAAAATACCATTATTTTTATTGGTGAAATTAAAATAAATTTCCTTTTTAAAATGAAATCCCACGAAGTATGGCCTGAGCTAATCAAGTTTTTAACTAATATTTATCACTCCCCATATATAAACTCGAGTTGATTCGCTTGTGCCATCGTTTGCTATATGATATTTAAGATGTATTACAGATTAGAGATTTCTCTTTTCATTTTAAATGTCTCCCCTATCCATACCAGCAGAGCATTCCGAAGAACGACGTTCGATTGGTCGTTTGTTGATAAATTCGAATGAAAGATCCGAAAGAATGGAGGACATTCAGCCGACCGAAGGAAAGTTTTAATTCCGCTAAGGAAAGATTCCTCCCATCCTGGCACCACCAGCGGTCTCCGAAACTGTTATTTCATTCAAATGAAGCCTCTCGGATTCAACTCTTCTTTGGCAATATCACAAAGCATAAAACTCGACGACGAATAAAGGAATCTTCGTTAAAGTCGACGCCGTTTTGCGCCCGACCTCCTTTCCATTCGCCTATTATTCCCTTTATATCCCCTTCCTCGGATCCTTTGATCCTCTTCATTTTTACACTCACTCCTTCCTCTTATCACAACCATTGTTTTTTGTTCCCTCCAACTTCCGTCTCCACAACTTACTCTACTTCCTCCACGTCTGTTACCGGAGATGTTACTCTCTCCATTCAATGGTTTCTATTCTATCCGGAGTATCTAGATTCCATTAATTACGCTTAAAGTGGTCTTTGTATTAGGAGGAATTTTCTTCAATCAAAATTAATATAAGGAAAGTATAGAAGATATTTGGTGCGTCAATCTTGCATTCAATAGAAAAGTAACAACTGAAAAACTCAGGGAAATTTATAAGGTGTTTGGAAAAAAAATTATTTATTTCTAAGAATAATGACAGAAGAAAGAAAATGATGGATATTGTTTGTGTATCAAATGCAGTACTCCTTTAAGAAGTAGTCTAATTAAAGTACCAAAAGTAGATCACAATAAAGTATATGGAAGTAGAAAGCTCATATGAAACTAATCGTTATATTTTCCACAACTACTGCACTAGAACTATTTTTCCGAAGTCATATCCTATAGAATTGTATGGAATCATTGATTATGCTTCTGTTTCTGGTTTAGAAAGAAATGTAGGTATCTTTATCATTCGACTACCTTTGAATCAGCTTTTGAGGTAAAACGGTCACTCATTATTCACCTTAGAATTACTCACCTTAGAAGTCGAGCTCACACTATTGCTCTTGCGTGGGCGTGTTCCGCATATAGGACTCAATAAGGATAGCCATGGAAAACTCACTTGGTCAGCGGTTTTCTTTCCCTTTTATAGTCGTTTGATAGCTAAAAAGAAGTGAAATAGGAGTGGGTGATCATCCAAATAGACTATGTACAGAAGACGGAAAGACTAATGGATTTCCAAAGATATTCATTAGTTATGTTGTAATGTACAGTAAATATTCGAAATTTCGCAGAAATATTTGTCAGATTTATTCGGCGTGTATTCAGCTTTTCCGCAGCAGCCTACATTTACATTTAAACCCTGCAATCAGCCAGTGGCGAGTAGCAGGGGGTGTACAACATCGACATCCCTATCTAGCCTAGACAGCTATTAGGTTCTCTAATACTTCGCGGGAAAAACGACCTAGAGTAACCATCTATCCTGGCAACTACTTCCCTCTATCTCTTTTTTGTTTTTCCTAGAAGATCGCGAATGTTTATAACTGGAATCACAATATCAGACATCTCCTTTTGGAAAATCGATAGTGATAAATTTATCAAAAAGCTTCCGTCGATATTCAAGTCTTCTATCACTGAGAGAGTACCATTCGAGGGATGCTATCATAGCCGAAACACTGCTAACAAATTGGAAATCTCTCTTGACAAACCTTGCTGATTTGCGTAGAACAATCTCAATATCGGAAATAAATCCTACTTCGTGAGGATCCTACAACGTCATCCATTAGATAACATTTCCGATTCTTCTTATTTTCATCCCTTTGTTTTACTTCTCACCAACTCCGCAGCATCCCTCTTTCATATTCATCTTCACTTCTGCATAATTTCATTCCCCTCTTCATTCTTCTTCCTTTCGTCTCATCTTTTTTATTCCCTCACAAATCCGAGACTCCGCCCCACAGCTTCCGACTTCCGTGTCATTATCACGTGACTTCTTTTTTCATCTGCAGAGACCATTGGCATCTTCACCCTCATCCTCCAATGGAGTGCAATTTTCCCCTCCCATTTTTTCCATCTCTTTTTTTTAGGAAAGGAGTCAATCTGCAGCACGAGCCTCACTATTCCTCGGATTTCCCTTATTATTCGGAGTTTTTGTTCGTATTTTGAACTTCTGTCCATTCTCGCAAATGTCAGGAAGGTATGCTCTGGTTTTACGACATTAAAAGGATTGATATTCTTAATTCCTAAAATCGTAACAAATATGTAGAAAAATCGACTTACATTGAATTATAAGTAGTTTGGAACATCGCAAAAGAATACTTGGGAATATGGTAAACTTGGGACGCCAATTGAACGTTACCCTTTATAAAGTAAAGTTTATCATAGGTGTTGTACGCATATTGGTTTCAGCTGTGGTAAAAAAACACTGAAATAAAATGATCGGGAAGAAAATTTATCCATACTAGAAAAGCACCCTCTAAGAAAAAAAAAGAAAATCATGCAGAATTTACCAGAAGGGTAGTGGATGGTTATAGGTTACGAAAATCACAAGACCTACTAAAGATTCCAAAGATACAGAAAATATACAATTCCTTAAATTTATTATGTTTATATGTTAATTTGTTTCTCGACTTTTGTCTAATTCTCCTTTATGAGAGCTACTGAGGTAATACTAATTGTAATCAGCTATAAAAGAGAGGTGAGCGAACAATTATAAGCGTGGTTCTTATTTATTCTCTATTGAATTCTATGAAAAGTTTCAATCGTAAGGTATATGTTCTTTACGATGTCCGCTCGTAAGTTTCTGGTGGAGGAAATCAAATAATTCACTGCCTATCTCCTCTTCTTTATGTCATATACATTTCCATAGCTTTATGTAACTAGCGGAGGAAGGATAGAAATTCAAACCCGCCTTGTATTGGAATTCTTAACAGACAGCATGATTACTAACTAGTACTGTAAAATAACATCGGAGAAGCTAAAATAGATACATTGAAAATTATAAAATAAAAGCAGATGTGCGGTATGAGTTCAAAATAATAACGGTTTCAATTGCGAATAAATCGCCTCAACGCGTGATTTCACTTCGATGTATCTTATTCTACATATGATTCAGTCCTTATGAATTTTTAATTTGGAAATATAACGAGAGTCAGTGATGAGCAATAGAGTTCTACGCTAAAAAAGATGCAAATTCCTTAAAGGAAAATAACTTTGTAAAATTGAGTTTTATTTTGCTGTGTATAAACGCTGGATTGAGATTAACTCTTTGCGTTTAACATCCAAACCAAAGGACAATGGGGCCATCGCAAGGCTTCTGGAGTCAATCCTTAAAGTTGCATGTCTTTACGATTGATAATTCGTGCAGAATTATTTCGTTTTACAATCACCCGAACGCACGCTTTTATAATTCGACTTGCGCGGCAATCTGATGTGGCTTAAGCTTCTTACGGGCGATTTATTATTGTCAATGTAAAGTCAGTGTAAAGATTTTAAACTTTCCCTAAGTTTTACTCATATATGCATGTTCCAAAAAAATTTCAATTTCTTTAAATTGATGTATAGTATATCGATTCAAATAACCATGTTTTCTACGAAATAATGGGCGCACATACCAAAAAAAATGGAAATGGTCTAAAGCGCACTGCTGTGCTCACAAACAAACAGGGGTATGCAAGATACAGAGGAAGGACTATTTGTACCCCTATGAAATGCTGGTTTAATAAAAGTTGTTTTTTCGTGTTTGTAGTCATAGGAAAACATTTTCAAGGTGAAATTCGCTTTTCGTCAAATGAAAACTGGAACTGAATCTTTCAGTGAATATCCCTTTATAATTATTGAGACTCCCATTACACTGCATTCAAATTATAAAGAACAAATCGATAACTAGTCAGTGCTACTTAATTACAAGCAAATATGTATTTTTTTGGGAAATTAAGACGGTCAATGACGATCTTTTAAGAATAATTATCTCCATCAATATTTTTGTTTTCATATAAATTTTTCCTTATCAATCATTATTTGCTAGTAAAAGTAAACCAGTAAAAGTTGGTTTCACTTTCGCTCCTGATGGACCTATACCACGAAGTCACGGCCCAAGCAGTTGATTCTATTATTTGGTACTTTTAATGCTTTTCTTTTAATTTATAATATACATATTTATTTAAAATTTATTTTGTATTTAGGTTTATTAAGATATAGCTTCAATACCCCGCGTTTCTATCGTCATTTTAAAGTTTTGTATATTCTTTCGGACCAATGAAAAGAATACTATTGCATGTGAAGAACAAAGCCAAGTTTTTCTTCCTCTAATACAGTTATCTCTCTGTGAAGAATTATAGACTCATCTTAACTATACTTCTCTTCTCTTACAGATATAACGGACGAAGAATAAAGACTCTGACGAGGTAAGAAGATAATATTTTGGTCTCGATTTCTATTAGAATTGTAAGGATTTTTCCAAAGTTGTTAAGCAGAATCTGTCACATATACATATTTTTCGTCTCGGCAAAGCAATTCTTTTTGGATGCGTCAAAACGTCTCGCTCAGTTTTCACCAAATATTCGTCTTTCAAATATATTATATTGTATTCCACGTAGGAGGTGGAAAACCTTTGCCATAACCGGCGGATGAAAATTGAATTTAGTTTTAAAAGAAGGAAATATTTCATCCTATGAGAGGTGCATATCAAACTTATGATCCTCCTTATCCCCTCGTTACCGCTAGTGGTCCACTCGCAATAAAAATTTGGCAATTTGGAAATGTCTTTTCAGAGCAGTTAACTATAGATAGCAAGGACGATCCTAAATATACGAATACAATATCTTTGCACGTTAACAATATTTGGTCGAAGGGCATCATCCAGATTGAAATCCGATGTAATCTAGCTTGCAACTAACAAAGAATATTAAAATATTGATTTATCCATGACAATTGAAAATAATAATTTTAATAGAGGCACTATTACTTATAAGATAACATAACTGTACAGAATACAATGCGGTGAAATGCAGCGGCAATTGTTTTAGACTTCTTTTTTTGCTTCATCAGTACACCTTTACTTACTCTTTTTATTCTTGCGTCATCTCATACACTACTTTTAACCTGCTTATTTACGGTCGTCCTCTCTTATTTATAATAATAATCATAATAATAATAATAATAATAGTAATAATAATAATGAATTTATTACGGGTATTAAACCCATTTACATAATACATAATAAATATAAAAATGCATACATAGAATAAAGCAAAACATACAAGTAAATTCAAAATACATCAATAACAAAGAAACGAAAAGAATATAAAGCAATAAATGTATACTGAGATCACATTTGCAAAAATAAATCAATATATAGGAAAAAAATTCAACAAAATCAATATATAGAATCAATGTATAGGAAAACAATTCCAATATACATATTTAATCTTTATCACAACCTAAAGCCAATATACAAGTACATACATACACATAATATATATTTAAGTTTAATCATATACAATACAATCTTGCAGTAATAACATATTCATATACACATTCAAGTAGTTAAAACAGGCAATAAGTGCAGGTAAAATCAAGTGCATCAATATTGGAAACAGATTCTCTTCCTATGTCGTTTCAGTCTCATGTCAAACCTAATACTCGCGTCAGTTTTCCCAGTTTTTGAGATAAAATTATTCACCTCGGCTTATATTCGAGTATATACGGTATTCATTCACCAACAACTCATTTCAGACTATGTACCGTCACTCATGCTCTTTATGCAATGCGATCCAGCTGGATTAAGTTTCCCCTTATGCTTCTCACGCACCCAACTTGCATTAATTTATCTAAAATTGGGCGCAAGCACAGTTCTATATATGACTATATTGCAATACTCATATTAATCTTCTCAAATAACGATTCCCACGTAATTCATCCTGTTTATACATCTCGTAATTGATGGAACGTTAATTTCTTTGGGCTTCGTTTCCTTCAGCAGCATAAGGACGACCCGTATCACCAACAAAGGTGGCCCCTCGGGTGTCCAGAAGCATTCAAAACTGTTGAAAAATGAGAAAAAGGATACGGTGATTATGCAGCGTAGTTCCTCCGCAGAGAGAGTAACGGTGGAGGGGCGTATGTTTCCATTTTTCGAAATGTCCCTTCCGACGGCCCTCGACCATTTATAAGGAGACCCCTTTGTTCGGCGCACCTGCCGCGATACGCGTGTCGCCATGGCAATTTCTGCTTTCTTCATGCACAAAAAGGATTCATTCGTTACTTCTTATGAGATGCGGATGACCGTTCCAAAGGCAAAGAGACATCGCTGAAAACAACTGCTGCCACCGAACGAAAACGGAGTGATTAATTGCCATGGCGATGAGCGCCATTTTATCTCCGAAAGTAAAGGTTTTCTTATTTGCATGCTTACTGTTACGCTGTTTTTTATAGCCAGTATACCTTTACTGTCTCCTTCATGATATCCACACACTTTTCTTCCTTGAACACTTCCTTATGTTTCTGTTATTTCCATCTATCTCTTTTTACGTTCCATTTTTAATCTTAAGATTCATCTTTTTTCTTCGGCATGTCATTCGCCGTATTCTGTCAGCTTTCTCACGGTTCTTATTCACATTCAAGTTGCATCTTAATCATTCTGCCTCATCAGTTGCACACACATATTTGCCCTAATGTAACACACTTATTTCATATTTATCACGCTGCATCTATTTTAGTTATGGCTGATTTTTCACCCCGGAATGACAGACGTCTCGTTTCATTTTGTCATAAAATTATCGTAAGCTAATCTACAGTAACTCCAGAGTTAATTTTGTGTTACATATTATTATTAATATTTCATATGTTTATTTTCGGAATATTTCCTAGAATCCGTACCGTAAAAGAATTTAAATCCATATCTTTGCACAATCGTTAATAATCAGTCAATCTTTGCAAAGATGGGGAAATAAAGTTTGATTCCTGAGATATGTATATGGAGAAAACAGTTATAACTCATCAAAAATTTAAAATCGACCGTAAAACATGTACAATTTCCCCTAAAACCCGTCCTTCAATCGAATGATATATATTTCCATTTTCTTTCCAGCTCTTTTTCAATGTCTTCATTTCGTTCTTTTTGCATGTTTTGGTGAGTCAATTATTGATATCGATTAGGTAGTAATAGGTGATATCCTCCCATCGATTTTCTTTCATCGAAATATTTAAAAGTTGATCGATATGTTCATTTAATAGATGTGCATTCATATAATTATACGAATATACCGATGAAGAAAGAAACCAATAAAGAAAAAACAAAATAAATATAGATTTTCTAAATGTTTTATTAAATAATTTTTGTGATAGGAATTCATTATTTTCTCATAGTGTATAAGTGCGATTTTTCCTGATTCTGATTTAATTTTTTTGTTATATTGTTATATCTCACACACCTGCTGGGTGTTTTCCTGCAGTGGATCTTTTTCCTATGATAATACCGTGGGTTTTTCTTACATCCACTATTTCTTAAGTTTTCCTCTCTATTTCTGTCTACCTTCTCACTTATGTTTTTAATATTAATGAAGAAGGTATAAAAAGAGTCTCATCATCCTCGATCTCGCATTAATAAAGGCCTTATGGAAAGAGGGGCTGTCTACTTTAAGGGATGGCCGCTAGTTCATTCCATGCTTGTAAAATTGTTGTACTGATACCCGGGCAATTAGCTTGGTTAGCCATGATATATCATTACTATTATTATTACAATAGCACTGCAAGTTGGCAAAGAGCCAGGTGGCAGTCATACAATAATGCCACCTACTTACATTAACAATAATAAATTATAAAACAATCATTAGATAGAAAAAAGGAAAAGTCACAACCCAAGCTAAACATCATAAATAACAACTCTATGTAAGAACAGCTAAATTCATAATATGTATGACAAAACAACAATTCACTTTTCCATAGCAAATATAACAAACAATATAAGTCTTAATGCCTAATTTTATTTAAGATTTTCTCAAACTTTTTCTCAGTATCAGGAAAGGGATTAAAAACTTTGTCAGGTAATATATTACACTCCGCTATAGTTCTATTCGTAAAAGAAAATTTTCCAACTTATTTTCCGTTTGTGTATGCACGTAATTTGTAGCCATGATTATTTTTGCCAAGGTAATGTGGATCATTTAGTTTAGAAGATAGTTCGTTCCACCCTGGTTTGTCCATGTTAACACAATAAAGCATGATAATCTATTTATTTTTCTTCTTTTCTCCAAAGTTTTCCATGCAAGCTCCCCCAACATTTCCTTTACACTATCAGTCCTACCGTATTTCCCTGTCACAAATCTAGCTGCTTTGCGTTGGACTCTCTCGACACTTTATATGTTCAAAAGATCAACGGTAAATCACGCTTAACAGTGCATTTCTTCTTTGACTTTAACATTTTTGTTATTGAGCAATAATATAGGATTTTAAGTGCTTCGAACAGAACCGAGAACGCGATCGCATCGGAGGAGTTCGATCTAGTTCGACACAAGGGCTGTTTAAATTTTATCTCAAGTGAGGAGCAGCAATGCCGAAAACGTCTCTTGTCTAACGAGCTCCCAGTATCAGCTGTACCAAATTCAGGATGCTGAATTTCGGAAAGATAAACCTCGATCCACCATTAAGCGGTGTCGGCACTCTGGGATATTTCATCCACATCGAATCCGCTTTATTCGGTCGGGAGATCGGAATCGCTCGGTTTTATCGTCGCTCTCGTTACGTCCGACTCTTTAGCTCGTCTCTGTAATTTGCTTGTTAGCGAGGCGACTAAGTTGTCGGCGGTGCACATAGAGAAAGTGAGCGCCGAATAAAACCGGTTGCCGCCGAAGGCTCGCGCTTCGGATTTTATTTCCGCGATAATGGCGCGGCTTTATGGAGAGGAAGATGAAGAGGGAGATTAGCGAATGTGGATGCGGAAAGAGAAGTGGAAGAGGATGGGAGAGATGAGGGTGGTTTCAGGATTGGGTTTCATTTCTGCACTGGAGATTCTTGAAAACAGAATTGGTGGAAATTTTGCTCTCAAACCAAGGCTCGGAACTAATTTCTCACTCTGGTTTTCATTTCCGGATGGACCGGAACGAAATGTCGGTTCAGTTCCGGCTTCGTACAATTTTTTTTCTAAAAATCTGTTGAACCGTTTTTCACATCATAGATAAAACTCTAATCTAAGTCAAGGTTAGTAAATGGCAGTCTTCTTTAGTGAAAGGAGGCTCTGAAGGTTGTATACATTTTCTAGTACCCTTGAAAGGGGTTTGCTAGTTTGACATAAATGTGGTTTATAAAAGTAAAGCTATCGATTGAGAAAGCATGTCATCAGTATCAAGCCGATTCATGGAAAAGTAAACTATAAGGTTGGAATACCAAGCCCTGAGGATTGGGTTTAATTTCTGCACTGAAAATTCTTTGGACACAGAGGCGGTGGAAATATAGATCTAACCTGGTCCCTGAGCAAAAACTTTTTTCGTTCCAGTTTTCTCTCCGGTTAACCGGAAAAAATGTCGGTTCTTGTTTCGCTACTGTCACACAATCACTTTGAACCGGTTTTTGCTCCAATTATCGAAAAACTATACCCAAAGTAATGGCTCGAAAATGGCAGTCTACCTTATACAAGAAGCGTTGAAGATTGTAAGAATTTTCTGCCGCGCTTGATAGAGGTTTTTCAATTTGAACTAAATTTAATTTAATGTTATAGAATTATAGAGAGCGATTGAGTAAGAATCTCGTCAGTATCAAACCGATTAATGGAATGCTGACTTCATTGCAATACCGATGTAAAATTAGGATAGTCCAATTAATGATGAAGAAGAACAATTTGTACTTTTTCCACAGTATTTATTAAAAACAATAAATGGAAACAAAACACGATTAGTTTCAGAGATTGATCGATGATGGAGATCAATCTCTGAAACTAGTCATATTTTGTTTCCTTTTATTGTTTTTAATAAATACTGTGGAAACAGTACAAATTGTTCTTCTTCATCATGACGTATTTCCACAAGACTTCAACTGTGAATTTTAGTCAAATTAAGCCTATGCATAATTTTCTGTCAATTTATGCTCTTGAATTAATTATAACCGATCATTTGACTTAATTTGTTGTTAATAGAGTTATTTTCTAACTTCGTTTCAGGCAAATTCGGATACCTGGAACTAATATCGATTTTTATTATTAAATTTCAATTTTATTTCTTTGATCTTGAATCAGACCACATTTTAATTATATTTTTGTCATCATATACCTTTTAATACCCCCTTTTAGAACATTCTATTTCTAAACACTCTCTTCGTGCTGTTCATTTATTTTAGCTGGTTTAAATCTTCTATCTGGTATTTAATCCAAATTCTTCTCAACTTTTTCCTCAGATATATTTCAAGATTGGCCCAGTACGCCCAAGTGTCATATGTTCTGTATAAATTTCCATATCATTTCTTCTGCTATCAATTCTTTTAATATTGTAATATTGTTCATTGGAGCAAAATCAATCCTGAAAAATATTGCGTTTCATTAATATCGTACACAAATGGATTATTATTGAATATTCTATCATTGAAAGTAAAGCAATACTTCGAACAGCTCTATGTTTGATGTTTAACGGTTTGTAGATTTTATTCTAGATGAACTCTGTTCCTAGTTAGAAGGGTACTTCAATACCCGCCCAGATAGTCTCTGTGGAAGAATCTTCCATAAAATGCTTATTTTCAATATCTGGCCGTACCAGTCAGAGGCAGTCTATCTTAGTAGGTGGCGGAGTATCATTTTCTTACAGTGGAGCCATTTCTCCGTCGAACTGTCATCAGGTAATCAGAATACCCAAATGCTTGTAAACGTATTGCCAACTAACTCAACTTTCCTTGAAAAACACCGAGCACATCCTATCTGACAACTTTCGAGAAAAATAAGTCATTATATAATATTCTCCGAGAGACTCCTAAAAATTTCATATCTGTAAAGTGTAAAACTGTTAGGTATAAACTAAAGGCTGGTTGAAACCTGATCCTTAATCAACCATTGATTACTAAGAAGAAGAGAATGAGGCTTACGAGACAAGATGAGGAGTGATATGCTATTTCCTTGCTCTTATTTTCGAGCTTGTACACAATAAAGGGGACAAGCCATGTAGGTGAGGTGCAATGACTATGAGCAAAAGTTTTCATAGCATTCAGTAAGATATATATAATAATAAAGATCTCAAACAATGTCATAATTCAGCTTCACACATACATCACTAACTTTCATGTAGTCACACCCATGGGAAAATCTGAGACAAAATGAAATTAAAACAGTACAATTTTTTATTTCCTCTACAAGTAAAAACACACACTATATTAAATATTCTACTCTATAAGTAGAATGAAAAATATTCCATTCCATTTGTCATAACATGGTACCAGGGGAACAAAATACATTATTATTCACATTTTCGGTATAAAAATACCGATTGAACCTTTTTCAGATAAAATTTTTGACGTTTGAATCATTTTCAGAGAAAATTTTTGACTCTAAATCCTATTATTTGTACCTTAAATACTGCTCATTAGCTGCTTAAGCTCAAAAATATCGTACACAGTTAACGCTCGTTAATCGCCGTTAATTAGTTCCAAACTCTACCGGGGTAGGTGAATTTCCGCGGAGTAGGATCATTTATTTATTGATTGAATATTTTCATAGTTGGGGCATAGCAAAACTGTTTACCGCCCAAATATGTTTTTTTAACATTATGCATATGAAATACCCCACTGCACTCGTATTTCTTAATGTATTATGCTGAAAAAGAAAAAAAATAAGACGTTATAAATATCACAGCCTTTTGATGCATATACATATTTGAAAAAAAATGGATAAAGTGAAGCCGTGGATGTCAAAGCGCGAAGTGACGAAGGATGACTAAAATATCTTTGGATCTGGGAGCAAATTTAGCAAATTTCTATAATTTTTAATGATGAAAATTGGTCTGGAATTCCTCAGTTCAAACAGTAGCCTGATACGAATTGCGTTTTAAGCCCACCAAGTACCCCCGCTATCGATCTTGTACTCTTATGCATCCACACTGTTATTTCCTCATTCATAACCGAAAATTTCATCACTTATACATGAGCCACGAAGGGAGATTTTGCGCAAGAGAATGTAATTTTTTCCTCGTGATGTTCGGCATTCCGAGAGACGGACAATGGAGCCTCTATGGAGATATAAACGGGAATCCTCCGCATTCTTGAAAATCCCTCTTTTCCGGCGAATTCCACGCTCGGCTCATCCAACCACAGTCCTCTTTAAAGGGGTCATTAAACAAGCCTCGTGCGTTGGCTACCGGTCACCGATCATTCAGATGTTAACCTTTCCTTGGGCGGTGCCTATCTCCTCTAACTAGCTAGATGAGGCCCATTTCTCCCGACTATAAAACAAGCGGAGGGCAGATGGTAGGCGAGGACAGGGTAAGGGAGATGTCCAGCATGAGAAACTGCCCTCCGCCTAAATTTCTAATGCCCTTTCCCGTATCTGATGGTTGGTGGTCCAACGCAGAATAGGAATGTCCCTATCTCGGCCGTGGTATCTCCGCAGAGGAAAGGTAAGGGCGGACCGAAAACCGAGGATTTTTCGGATATTTTTCGTGCCGGAGTGAGAAAATTCCAGTTTACTGCTTGTATTCGGGCGTTTCATTAGCCGGGTCACTTTTCCAGCGCCTCTCCCGCTTTTTTAAGGTGTTTCTCCATTCGGAAACAAATGACGGCGGTGGTCCGAATGGGTTACCTGTATCTTGTCGCTCTAATTGAGCTTTTCCTCGTAATGGAACAATGCCCCTTTGCACTACCCGGTGGTGATCTCGGGATGATTAAACGACTCGACGGTGTCATGACTACCAATTCGCGCTATAGTGCCATGTTTCATTCCTAATCTGAGAAAATCATAATTGAAGTCTTGAACATTTATTAATTATTGTTTTCGTTGTTAATCCTGCAGTGCAGTAAGACAGGCTGTTAACAGAATTACGTTCTGCAATGCATTCACGAGATTTGAGAGACATGAGCCACCTCTATAATTTTACAAAAGAAAGAGCGCTGAATACATTCTACATTACATCTACCTTATTTACCCAAATCTTCTTCTAGGAGATGTCAACTTGGTGACAGAACCGGTTGTCGTAATAAACCTCACATGGAAAGTACTCGGTTTTCTTTTTCTGGAAATGTGTGCGAAATACCTCGAGGTAACACTAGATCGAATTGATTTTCTTCCATAAATTTACCGCAATGTTGTCTTCATAGGAGGTGCCCTACGTTTCTTGGGCAGGAATCTTGGCGTAGTAGAAAATATGAGGCCATTATTTCTTGCTATAAATATGCTATGCATGCAAATGGATACGAAAATAGATGTTAATATTCCTTAAATAAATTCAATTTATCCTTCAATACACATTGACGAACGACAACCCAAAGCATAGGTGAATATCCGACGTCATATCTGTAATTGAGTGGATTATCTTGATTACAAGGGACAGAATTTACTCGTAGCTTTAATATGTGCCCGTGCTGGCCAACCTATAATACTTATTTTTCACTGAGTCCAATGCGTATTATTAGTAAATGTAATTGTGCGAGAATATACAGTTTTACTATCCAAGGTCGAAGAAGTAGATCTATAATAGATCATTATGCTTCTGAGACAGAGAGATTGATGAATGTACCAAATAACCAATTGGAATATTAGTCACAACCATGGCCAAATCATTGTATGGTAAATTCAGCTAAATATGTGCAAAATTGATTTATACTATTGATAGAGGTCCTACAAATATACAAAATAACCATGTATGACCTTTTACAAGGTCGATGTATAATTTGACAGGACTATATACACTTTTCAGCTTTTTTAATCCTCGGGAATTTCACACGAGCAACGCCAGTTTGAAATAACTGGTGATCTTTCTCGACACTTAATCCTTACCATTCAAATTATCGACAAGAGATTTGTGGAGTCTAATCATTTTATTTCTTCTCCTCTAAAGAAACCAATTCCTCCCTCTCTTGGATCAGATTAAGATTTCTAGTCTCTCATCGGTCAGATTGAGCTTTCTATTTTATCTTTTGATTAATTATCGTGCTTAACCATAGCCCAGATTATCGATACAATTTTCCGATTGGATGCTTCCGCTGCGTGATGTCCTTTGAAATGTCCGCTTATCTCACGTAATGGCTCCTTCGGTCGTGTGTCTCTCATCTTTCACTAAATCATTAGATTATACCTCTTGGGACTCACGAGTCCTCATCACGGTGACGTCGTGACTCGGAATAAGGACGACGAAGGATTATTTCCACCTCCACCCAACCACGACACGCCGATAAACTCTATTTATCCCGTATTAACCGCGAATGAAGGCGGATTAAACCGGCTCGGAAATATGGAGACCCTTTCCACAAGCCTTTCACTTCTGATTTCACCTGCGATGCTTCGTTAAGACCGGCTGAAAAGAAAAATATTGTAAACATACTAATACACCCCCATGACAATGTCATAAAAGAGTCGTGACACTGTCAAATATTGCGAAACTGTTAAGCAATTTCAGCAGTATTTGTTATGTATATTCCTTTCGTATCCCTATATCGAACTGTGAGCTAAAATCCACATGTATTCTTATTGGAAAATACACCAGCAGAGCCATAAGTATCTTCCTTAGAGTCTCAAATGTAACGTATAAGAATTTAATCAATAGGATGGTCAACATTTATGAAAAACTGCGAACAGAGAGGTGTTGATTCATATTTAGATTTTAGCTCGTTAATAGAACACATTTTTTTTCTTTCGTTTGTGGTATATATGTATTTGTAAATGGCCAATGAGGCCTAAGATAGTCGGAAAAAAATCTTGAATATTAATTTCGTATCTACAGCAACAAATTCAACAAAATTGATTTTATTCTATGATTTTTACATCGCCAACATGTTGTAAGAAAAAGCTACAGTAATAGTTGATCCATCCAAATCATAATTAAAACAATAGCTTCTTGTAACTTAACCGCAAAATTTTCGCTTCTCCCTTAATTTTGATACTAATTAAATTACAAAAAGTTTTAAATCGACACTATTACGAATTTACGTATATTTAGATAAAAACCTTACAAGTCGCCTTTCTGCATGTAGTAGTGTAAGCATCGATGAAGAATAATTAGGGAATACCTTTTTCCTATACAGCATAGACTCTGCTGTTTTTATCTCCGCACCGCTCTCCCACCCGCCATTACTGTCCATTCCCCTTTGCCCTTTGACCTCGTGTTCATCCACTTATCTTTCCTCTGTTGGTGGTCCGCAGACCGACCTCATCATTCACACAACCGCCATTTCCTTCTTCTTCCTCTTACTCCATATATTAAGTTTTCTTTCGCATTTCATTCTTACTTTTATCGAACACAACAGTACATTTAGGAATAACTGAAAAGATCGCTAAAATATTTTGATTAAGGCATATATAAGGCAGAAAAAACATTTTCCAAATACGCTCATTGTCGTTAAAAAGTCATTAATTTGCCATTGTTATGCATGAGATTGTCGAGACTTTACATTATTATTATAAGACAATAATGATAATTCTCAGTAAGCTTAATAGATAATTATTTGACGTTGATACTTGCAACAATGCTGCACGACAATCTCCTTCGGTTTGATCATTCTCATACCGAAAGCGCTAAATCTTGATTCTTATAACCTATTGAGCACCACTTATGACCTAAGACTGTATACCGAAGAACTAGCTGTGGTCATAAGAGGGTGAGTTGTCGTTGAAAGTAATAAGCATGCTTAAAATTGATACTGCTTACGAATGTTTTAAACGGGTTTTTCGTTCAGACGAATACCGAGCAAATGTAAATTTTGTAAATTTCTAATGAAGACTTTTCTTTCGACTTTTTCTAGTTGAACTAAACCGCATGAAATATGCGATTTTTCTTGGTGTTTAAAAAAATCAACCGCAAATTCAGTTTCTCATCCTTAATACTCGCATTGTAGAGTAGCCCATAGAAAAGCTCATAGTAAAAGGGTAAAGCGTGATTGTTTCATAAGCATCAGTATGAAATTTCATGAGAAATATCGCCTCCCACCGGTTTAATTCTCGATGAACTCCCGAAGAAAGCGACTTCCACTTCTGATGGAATGGAATCCGTCGTATTTTGATAATCCTCGTTGGGAGCAGATGAGCGGAGTCAGTGGCGCCGGTCTCTAAACAAAAATGTTATATCAAGCGAAAGACGGCCCATTGGAAAGAGGGAAGGCACTGGGTGGTCCTCAGTGGCGCTGCTGTGGGCAGAGCGTGTCCGCCGATACCAACAAAGAGAGGATTCTTTTCCCACGATCTCACCTGACCACATTTGCGAATGAACGCGGGATAAGAGGCTTTCTGGAAATCCCTCAAATCCATTTCAATCGCAAATAAGTAAACTTGGTCGCGGATATTAAAGGTTGAAGTAGATCCAATCCTCACGAACGAAATAAAATGGCAAAGAAGACCCACCCTTAGGTCCTCAACGTTCAATTTTAGGCCTACGAATTTAGCTAATTTTAGAACTGAGAAAATTGAAGTAGTTCGCACAAAACACTGGAGTTTAGTTTATGAATAACTCGGTATATTACAATTTATGTATTACAAAATGACCCTAATGCTATTTCTAAGACATAATTTTAAATTTTGAATATAATATTTCTATACTGCATCTCACAAGCAGTTTTAAAATTCCAGATCATTAGTAAGGTCTAAAAGTTTCACTTTATTAGTGATTAATTTCCTTCGATTGAGTGCTATATTGTTAAATCAGGTGTAAATGAATTAATCGGCTTCATTTAAATATTTAATTCTTTAATTTCTATCAGGACAACAATGGTCCCTTGGAGTTGTAATTTCCATTCATAACTTCATTGTTGTATGGCGATTTATGTGGCAATGGCGCTATCGCAACAATATAGAGTTGGATAGCTAACAATGGCTTCTTCATTGCTCATCTAATTTCATTGTTATGTTAACAATGCTATTTTGCTATCCGAAGACTTTCAACATGCATTGCGTGATTATAAATAGCTGACGACGCGATATACAAACATCTTTGAAAACGTGCCCTTTAGTTTGAGCTGCCAAACGAAAGCACGGGACTCTGTATTTTAATCATAGAAAGCGGAGAGACTCCTGAAAAGTGGATAAAGTGTAGAGTAAGTGAATTGGACTTTAAAATGACGCCATCCACTTTACAGTCTCCGCCGCATCTCTTCTGCTGGACCACCCAGCCCTCTGCACCCAGTCGCAAGCGCCTCTTAATGAGGTTCCGACCCCTCCAATCGTGACTCGCCCTCCCACGCGTCGAATACCAACTCAACAAATTTTCATCGGAGAACGCTCTCGGTGAATGCCTTCCTCTCTCGTCTTCTCCAATGGCCCTCATCCGTTCAAAACTACCCCTCGCAAAAAGATTTGGAGCAGAATGTGCCATTTATGAAACTTAAAATAAATTGTCGTCTATCATGGAAGTTGCTCTTTCTCCGCGCACGAGTCATGGCCATTTGCATTTTCAACTCACAAGTTCTCATCCCACGTTTTACGTAATAGAACAAATTTAACTTTTTTGATCGATTTCTTTTTTTGCTTCTACTCTTTGATTGCTTTCTTTACAAATGTTATTAAAACACTATTTTCGAAGAAAGTCAATTTTGCTCTAACAAAAATTAATCCAAAATTCGCCACGAGTGAATAATTGTCACCTTCCTAAAGTTCAATAAATAGATTTCGATCATGAAGCTAGTATACATAAGTAAATCGATCAACTTCTCGAGTGAAAACAAAAATTAAGATCGCTTTTCTTGTTATTTATTTATTTATTGTACATACATTACCGCCGCAGTTAGTTACAGGGCAGGTGGCGACGTATCTTAAAAAACAGCAAAAAGTCAAATTATATGTATCTATACAGTAACCCATTCGCATAAAATATAATAATATAAAAGTAGTAAAATATATATATATATTTATAATAAGTATTAAAATACAATTATACAGTAAACGAAATGGATCCATAAAAAGTTAAACATATATTTATATAATCTAGAAATAGCATAACATTATTTATCAAGCACCCGTGGAATTATTTCATCATAAAGCTTATTGAATTACCCCCAACATAAGAAATGCAGAGCATATGGTGATGGAAAAGTGAGTTTTTATAGTTTCAAGCTCAAATTTGTTGAATTGTATTCTTTTTATGAATCGTGATGGCATTTTGCAACTGTCTATGATTTTTTGATCTATATAATTAAAGTATTTATTTGTAATTGCTCGTGATGTTTATGCATTCAGGCTACTAAGTATATAATATATTCAAAATCGAATTTGTGAAATGGCACCATACTGGAGAAGTAAAAGAACTTGGCAATTTCCACAGGAATGTATTTTGCTGTGCTATCCATATCTACACGAAAAGATTTCCAGCCTGAAAATTTCTGCATAAATTACCAGCTTATTTTATTTGAGAATATCCGTGCTAGCATTTATTTAAATAAGTATTATTTTCCTCTGAGTTACTTACCTTCGGTATCTTTCCATCGATTAAATACTTGGATTCAATATATTTTTTTGTGCAGTATAATAATCGTGTTCATAATCTTAAACATGGAGCCTTTTCGCAAACGATTAATAACCAACTAATCTAAAATTTTCACTTTTAGTATGCTTCCTAAATTGAAATACGTATTGGGTTTTTCTCAGACTGGGGTATTTCCGGAGTTCGCCTATTTCCTTGAACTGATCAACGCGTGAGCTAAGGGGGAATACCCTTACATCTAAGGAACACCACAAATCTCTATCTTTTCAACTCAAAGATTAATTAATAAATTCGAACCATGCTTAACACACGTGCAAATTGTCGTTATTTTCCAAGTGATAAAAGATAAGTTTAAGCGATAAACTAAACCACCTGATCACTTGACGATTCATATTTTTGGGCGGGAAAGAGCACTCTGGGAGAGCCGAAGGAGCGAGGAATATGCGAATTTAAATAAAAAGGGAATTCAAAATACGGAAGATTTAAAAGTAAGGGTATTATTATAATGCTGTCAAATCAACACAATAGAGATGATAGAGTAACGAAAATTTTAGGAATTATTGAGTGGGAGTCGTAGTAGTAGAATTAGATTAAGGCGCCTCAACCCTTAGGTTATTTGCGCCAAGAGTGGGAGTCATTAGAAAAAATGTTTAAGGATAAGGAGGAATTTTTCAAGGAAAAAATGGTTGCGGTGCATAGAGGGAGTCACAGATTAGAATACCAAATTACGTTTTGCGTGGCGATAATCATGACAACTTATGATTAAGGAAACAAAGAAGGGTGCGCTTAAATACTATTGTCTTAATAATGGAGTGAAGGAATGTGTTCACTGAAGAGGCCTTCTAGCGCTTACCGAAAACGATCAAAGAGTTATTATGACAATGCAATATATTTACTGTGGAAGTTTAAGGAGTTTATTTTCTTCTAAGTACAGAATGTATTTCCACGAAGTACGGCCTATCATGGTAGAGTTTAATATTTATTATATGGGTGGGAAAAAAATTAACAAAATTCCACTGTTTAAAAATTGTTTTGTTTTACCAGATTGATTTCATAATATATATGTATTAATCATAATATTGTAAAAATATGCGCGTAATTGTATTGTGGTTGATGCATAGCGAGGGCCATATTGTAGTTTTGTGTCGTTCTAATATTATTTGTAATTAGAGAGATGTTATTTTGGAATATTGGTCTGAATAATTCTGCATTATGGATGTGTTTGCGCTTCAATTGTTCTTAGACAATGGTTGGGTCTGCCACCTGAAGAAATTGCAGAATGTAAAATAAATAAGTGACATTACAAGTGTTGTAATGTACCCTGCTCCATATAAATTATATGCAGGGGATCCCATTTGGAGGAGAGGGCGGCTCTGCAAAGGGAAGTCCGGAATTCGAGAGCGTGATTGGAGGGAAGGATGAATGGGCTGTGTACTTTGCCGCTATGAATAAAGCGGTCTGAATAAAAGGAGTGCGGGAAATAAATTTAATCGGAGGAAGGGCATCTTTGGAAAAACAAAAAGCGATCGGTAAACAGTCGGAGGATCATAATGAAAACCTTTGCGTATTTTCTCCTTTCTCTTCTCCGATATCTTCCATTCATGCTCTCCTTTATCTCCAAGCGGAAGATGCTAAAGCAGCCCTTCGCCTCCGAAAATGTTGTCAATTTTTTTTATTCAATGAGGCCAATTTCAAATAATGGCAGCGTTCTTAAATGTACGGAGGGCGTGTATGATAACTCATTATAGTGCACAATTGTTGCGTCATTCGGAGTTATTGTTAGAACCAGAAGGTATTGTTACGTATTCTTGTGATGTGTGTTAAATAATCGAGACATTTCTTTATTAGATATTAGCAACAATGTTGTACATGAGCTCACATTGGCCAGCACAACTATTGTAACTTTTGAGCTATTGTTAGAAGCAAAATGTATTTTAACGTATTATTGCGGTGCGTGTTTAATTTTCAAGAATTTTCATTATTGGATATTAGCAACAATACTACGTAACAACGCTGAATTTTATTTTAATTAATTACAGCCGAAAATCGGCTTGTAAATTCCTCCCTTGCTCCATTTACGATTCATTGTCAATCATCTCTTACTTACCTACTAATTCCTTAAATGATTTTATTGGTATCTATTTTTATTTTGAAATTTACCAGTAGCTGCTACATTACCCGACTCAATTGGTCGGCTATAATGCCTCGGCTTTTACTTGAGTATGTACGGTAATGTGTTGAATCATTAGATTGTAATCTTTAAATCATGCTGGAGTTTGATTTGATCTGCTTTGACTCAATCTTAAAACTACTGAACACTAAATATCACAGTTATAAACATAGCTTTTACATTGGGGATGCGATTTGGAAATGCGATTGGCATTCTTTTCAAAGTTTTCGATTCTCTATTCGGTCCACTTTGAACAAGCGCGTGCTATCGGAAGAGAGTTGTCATTGATGTATAGAAGAGCGGCAGTCTCTCTCATTTCCATGGGACCGGAGGAGTGCCTCATCATTACCTCCTCCAGATATAAAAAAACCCTCTTCGAGAAGCGCGCTCTCCGGCGTCCATGGCATTCTTCGGATGAGGACCTCCGTCAAAGGAGGACATAAAACAAACGTCTTCCGTCCAATCCACGTGCAAATTGACGCTCCCAATAAATGGGCTCCACGAATAAATACACTCGGACGAGCACTGAATACCGATGTGCGGGATTGGTCTTCCGGACTCGCTCTGCATCTTTTTCCCTCCAAATCTTGAATAGAGGGAGCACATGTTTAAACCAATCTCCATCTTGAACAATAGACAGGTGTTGAATCTAATCTATATCTATAGTTACACTTGCACTAAATGGTAAATTTATCATTTCCATGGTCATTAACGTACAGCTCATTCAAAGGATTACTATATTCATATATTGAGAAGAATATGATTTACTGTAAAATATAAAAGATTAAATACCTACTAAATAAATTTACAAAAGTTCTTCGTATTTTCCACAATATTTTATTCAAAGCAGATTAAATTATTGTGGAAAATACGAAAAACTTTTTAAAATTTGCTATGGCGTTCCACAACGTTCGGCCTAAACATCTTGATTTAAAAATACCTACTACTTTATTCCATATTCATTATTTATTATTAGTTATTTTACCTTGTATGTGTTTAAGATCCACCATGTATAGGCAAATGAGATTGAATAGTTTATTGTGTACGTATAAAAAGTAACATCACTGAACCTTTACACTAGCTATATGAGCATTTTTATTTTATAAACAATTTTGTGAGAACAAAACAACAGTGTAAAAATATTCTTTCTTTAGGGTGGAGAAAGTTTCAAACGTGGAATGCAAAGAAATATATATAGTCGCCTCCCTTAAGAATATCTAGGATATGTTGGTTCTGTAGGAAGACCTATCAAATGCAATATTCATAAATTATATTAACGCCAGTCCTCATTAGTGACAGAATGAAGTGAATAATATTCTGGAGGAGTTTCAAAATGGTCCATGCTCCTAAGGCAAGGTTACTGAAATTTGCCGCTCAACTTCGCAACGGAAATGGCAGGATGCAAGAATGAGAAAATTATTGTGGTTGTTAATTAAAAGAAAAACATTAAAAGGAATTGATAAATTAAGATATTATTTATAATATTTAGCTTAAAATTGATTTCTGTACTTTCTTGGTAAATAACACATTCTGGAAATAATATCGAATTTTTCTCATTTTCACAATTATTTTATCTTTCACTCCTGTATATTAATCCATGTATTTTAGTGAATTAACCTGCTAATCTATTTAATTATTATATAATTTAATCAGTTTTCTGCTCAGATTTTTTTTCTCTTCCATCCCTTCGAAATGTCTTCTATTCCATTTCAGATATCGAACACTATATATAATTATTATTCGAATAAATAAATACGAGGATACTGAGGGATCTACGTTTATTCATTTGGTTCATCCACCTTTTAATTATATTGATTATGATTTTCTAAAGTAGATCTTGCTTCCGATATTTCGTGTCTGTCAATGCACGAGGGAGTCTGTGGTCCATGGATGAGATGGGAGGGGAGCGGCGAACCGTGACACTGCGGACGGCAGAATCCGGAAAGGGGATTTCCTTTCTTTTGTTTTGTGGGTTCGCCGCCAAAGGAGGAGGAATTCCTACCAATTACGTGGCGGCGCTCTCAGACGTGGGCGACGCCGCTCTGGGGACAGACGGATTGCCGATCATCCCTCCAATTTCAACATTTGATGCGTTCGGTTACGCTAGATACCTAGATACGCCACTTCTGTACCACTAACATCGGTGATTGTATTCTATGAAAAGCCCAATCTTTGCACATCATGTTTGGATCACGTGGAACTGAAATTTCTAATGTATTATTATTATTTTAGAAATTTGAAGGTGCCCTAAAGCCATTTGGCAGCATTTTTACACTAAAAACTCAGTACTTATGTTAATTACACATTACTACATATGTATGAATTTTATGAACTAATATTGTGTTTAATACTAAAAAATTGCGATAAGTTAAAACTGTAAATTATAATATAAACATGCAGTACTATTTTAGATAACGTTAAGCTCTGTTTTGCATACAGCGCTTCATGTAATCACTGAACAAATTTAAAGACGTAATATTCAATACCGTAACTGATCTGTTGTATATCATTACTTGTGATTTTAACAAATAACCATTGGTGTAAAGAATCCTAAAAGTAAATGTGAATTGCAGCACTTTCTACAGCTATACAACTGATATTTTTATATGTAATTTAAGTTTGAGGGAATCAGCAAGTATCCTTCATAACGTCTGAACTTTACTTTGCACATACTTAATGTAATTTGGTTTTATTATTTTTCAACCAAAACTTACTTTGGGGTAAAGTAATCAGGATGCTCCTAGGCAATCTATTCAATTAACACACGTTTCCTCTACTTCTTTGTAACTAACATCTTGCTCTACATAATCATCTTATATTTGTCTTTGTTTCCTCTTAAGTTTTTCCATCAGCAGTATGCCATCTAATTTGTTTCTTCAGTAATTCATCCATATAAAGTATCTAGCTCACTCCCTATGCTTCCGATTGATTTCCTCATCGAAAACTTCCTTTTCCTGCCACCGCCTGCGTTACAACAGGCAGATGATTACTCCAACTACATTTGTTTGTACATTTTTGTTTTGCCTTGATTTGATCTATATTTCCTCACATAAATGGCATACCATTGGGATGTTATTTCGAGCCTCATATTTGAGACAAATGTTTTTCCCAATTTTACACCTTCTGCGATACTATGTGATCAAAGCGATCTTTGCCGCGGGCCATTTTCCACCGAATCACGGGTGTCATAATGTGTAAGGTAATGCTAAAAATTAGTCAACTAATATGTTTCTCAAATTTTAATTTAGTTTTTGAACAATATTTCGTTGAAGTTGGAGGGAATAAATAGCCAGTAGATGTTCCTTCACAATTCTGAATTCGCCTTGTACCAATAGGCTTATACTTAATCCGTGATTAATTTTGATTTACGAGAAGGTTTTCTTTCCACTCATCATTTTCTTTAGTTGAATTTTCTGACGGACAGATCAAAGTCAAACGCCTTTTTTCGATTTAGTTGAGCATCACTTTGTAGTTCTCATTTCAATTCATCAATGATGAAAAATGGACGAATTAAATGAATCCGTCTGCATCAACGCAAACAACTCACATGAAAGAAAAAGGGACCATTCCTCTTTAAGCTTCAATTTCCTTTCGCTAATTGCACATTTCACGATTTTTTCCCCGGATGCTGGGGATTTTCGCCAAGTCTTGCGCTGCCCACCAATTAACTCGTCGTCCCCAAAAGTAAATTGGAGACCTGATTGGAAATTTCGGTTTGATTATGAAATATAAGGGATGCGTCGCACGCACCTCAGCGGCCGAGGAACAGGTTATCGTCCGCGTGGAGGGCATTCCTCGAGACATGCTTTATGTCCCAGTTTGGCGCGTAAATCCCAATTAAAAGTGACGGCGACGCTACGCTAAATGCTTGTTTCCTTTCGGAGTAAAAACGTCTGATCGCTCCTCTGACGTGGCTCTTTCACCGCAACATTGAAGCGAACAAAAATCATTAAGAAAAATATCGGAGCCATTTTTATTAAATACGTATAGATGATGATTGTTTGTCGAAGATGAAATATAGATGTTCAACTGGGTTACAAGAGTCCCCGAACCGTCACGGTAATTGTAAAGTGGAAAAGAATTATTTCGTACAGTTCCACTGAAAGTTATTAGTGCGACATGTTTCGCTAGCGGACTAGCATCCAAAGGCTGAGGGTCCTAGTCCGATAGCAAAACACGTTGCACCAATAAATTTCAGTGGGACTGTACGAATAATTATTTTCTACATCATATCCTTCCTCGAGTAACACCTTCGCAAATTGAGTAGCTGTAAAGCTCTGTAAGGAAGTCGCATGGAACGCATGACGGGGCGGGAATCGAACCCGTGATCTTCCTCTATCCAGGAGGCTGCCTTAACCATCAAGGCTACCCGGTCAGAAGAAACTTCAACTCTTTCCTAATCACATGAAAATTGGAGTAAATTTTTAAGACAGCAGTTTTATTTAAGGAATTATCATTCCATACCAGGTTTTTGCAAAGCAGCACCGTCCCGTAAGACATAGTTCATACGTATATTCATTGTTATACTGCATTCCAGTTTTTCAAGTCTGTGCCATTCAATTTCCTTAAAATTGGTGCATAGTGCATAGCCAAGTAGTAATAAAGGGGCAAAAAGTGGCAGCTGATTTACCTGACACTTATGAGTTCCCACCGCAATCAAAGCTTTCATTAGAGGATACCCACTTCGGGGGCCACCATGACTGTCTGGAAAAACTGGTCCACAGTACAAGCTGAGAGTGGAGCGCATCCTGATGTGCTCTCGGATGTGAATGAAACACTCTCTGGACCATTTATTCAAAGGACTTCACTTTAACTGTAACGCAAATTAAAGCTCCATAATTATCCTTGGATTATAAACTCCCCCTCCATGATATAGCAGTTCTCACCCCTGAATCACCCTTCGCTGGTGGCCATTGTGGTTTGCGGGTGACATCCGTACGCATTAGTGATGCAGATTGGGAGCCCTCCCTTGGCACCAATTCGATTCGCACCCTCTGCCACACTCCCGAAGGGAGCTGAATAAAGCTTATCCTTTCCAACCGTTCTCTTTATCAAATATCGTGTTCTTGATATCTGCAATCACTGCCTACTGAAGGAGTGCGGGCGAGATTTCATTTGGATACCCCAATAAATAGCCTATCTAATATATTTTAGATATGAAATGTTAGCCCTGATAATGAGATCTGGTTGGAAACTGAGTGCTTGCTGAATGTCTGAAGAATACGAGGAGAAATGTTATAGTGATAGGTTTTGAAGAAACATAGTTTGTGAAGGATCATTTTTTGTTGGTATAAGCCAAGCCCTCTCTAGAAGAAGCCGCTTGTGGTTCTTCCCTTCCCACGCCAACTGCCTATTATCGGCAATATCTCAAGCGTAAAATAATGTTGCAGTTTCAATATTGGTTTTAAAGAAGATACCGATCATAAAACTAAAATCGGGAAGGTAGCATATTCTATCGCAGTTCAAACCGAAATCGAATCTCCATTATAAGTATACCAGAAGCGATCGGGTAAGAAGAATACCAGCTGGGGGTAGCAATAGAGAAAGCTTATAGAATAGCCCAAAAAAAGAAGACTCTCTCAGATAAGGTGATTTCTTGCTGCAAATTATACGGTGTTGTATGTAATGGTTTCCAAAACCTCTTTTTGAATTTCGAATTGAGAACGCAGCAGATAAGAGAGGATTAGAACTAATGGAGATCTGGTGATCCAGGAAGATTACGGTTATTAAATGACCCAAAAAGAGATCACTAAGTCCTTTCACTAACAAACGAGATGGGAAAACGTTTTGGAAGTTGTCTATCGAAAGGAGGAAAAATTGCATTAATGGCATATTATTTAGTTGTGATTATTTAGGCTAGTCAAAATGACCCAGTCAAATTATTTCACATTTACTCTATAAAAAGTTAAATTCAAGGTTCAAAATATGTTCATAAGGAATCAATAATAATACACAATACAATGCACAACACCCACATTTTTGGTTTTTCAATAATTTCAACTTTCTTCTGGTTTTTTGGCACATAAATTTAACACTCCATCATCTCCTAATACATTTCCTTGAAAGGATATAAAATATTTTGCATCTTTTTGCCATTGTGAACTTCATATCCATCTTAAATGCAACACATTCAATCCTATATAGATAATCGTACAAAATGGTCAGTTGCTGTACATACTTCATGCAACTATGAATGTGTTTTCTGTTTTATTACTACTAGAACTGATTACTAATGGTCGTCCTTTTTCTTGATTCCGTTTTCTTGAGATTTAGTCGCAAATCGTCGTTGGGAAGAAATCGCCGAAGGTGGCTTTTGATGTGATTTCCTTCGCAATTAAACGCTTCCGTAGTTAGCGTGTGATCGTCTAGACGTATCAACATAGTCTGGACCGATCGCGCATGAATTGAAGTGTTTTGTTTTATCCGTTCCTTTCTAGGGAAACGATCTTATAAAACCCTCGCTAAGAACGTTGATTGGAAACATTAAGGCCATGACGGAGCGCAATCGTCAACTTATGCGTTGAAAACTTGTAAAAGAATTTCTCCTTTGACTTAACCTCAATTTTTATTGAGATTTTTAAACTCTTGGATCAGTTCATTATTACTTTGATTCCAATTAAACGAATCCTCGGTGAACTTGGTGATATCTCAAAGGGAATTCTGCGAACCCTATCTTAATGAATTAAAAATAAATTCTTAACCAGTCATTTTGTATAGAATGTAGAAAATTGTATATCTAATTTATATTTGTTATAGATATTTTGTGATTAGTAACGTAGGCTTATTAGATGGCGTACAATAAAGTGATACTGAACTTTACCATCACCTGCCTCCTGTATGTCAACCAAGTTTTCAATTCATGATGAGTTTATTACGAAAGATTTTGTGTCAAAATTCTAATTTCCTCCTTATTTCCTCTGTCGTTAGCTGAACCTCAGCGGTTATGCCTTGTGCTGAATATGATACGAATGTGTGTTAAATATAGCCTTTTGATACTTATTATTATTTTATTTATTATTAAGGTCTTTATTAAAGGCAAGATTGAGACTGAAAAGTCTCTTCTCCCATCTAACCTTTCGTCAATGGTATTATATACATAAAAACTTGTGCATATGTGAATAGAAATAGAGAGGAAAACTTTAGGAGTGGAAGTAAAAGAAACCTAAGGTGATATCTTAGGAAAACATATCCACAGCAGGAAAACACCCACAGAGAAGGGGGGTGTGAAAAACCTGCGCAAATCTACTGATAGTACAAGCTAAAAGATGTCAAAGAAAGCTGTGTATAACATGGAGATTACAAAAGTAATAGTACATACTATAACTAAATTAAATATTTATAATAAAAATAATCAGAAACAGGAAAAACTACAATAGTAAACCATGAGGAAACAATTAATAAGACAAAACGTAAGATATAACATTCAGACGAAGTTACAAAAAATAATAATAAAATAAAAAATAAAATAAAATAGAACATTCAAATAATAAATATCGTTTCGAAAATAACACTTACTAAAATGACATATGAAAAATTAAACAGTTCATTGCAAATGGTAAACCCCATAGAGCCTAAATAACGAATTTGCGTAATATAATCTCTAACCATACCTCTGAAGCATCCTTAGTTTGAGATTGTTCTCTCTCCTCTTTCTGAACATAATGCATTCGCAATAAATGCAAAATGGCTGAATGATAAGTAGGGAGGAGAATAGATAGCTATCAATGCGGCCGAATATATTGGGAAGTGACAGAGGCCCAATTGGCCTCACGTGTCCCTTGTCGCAGAATATGGAGATGGGGAAGGGTTGCAAATTAAATTAATTCCCTGACTCCGCGTTTTCCTTGTTCACCCCACGGATTCAATTAAAAGCGAAGTCTCTCTCCTTCTTACCATTTCCCACGTCACCTTCCATCTTCTCCCCTCGCTCTGCAACTGGAGCTCAGAGTAAGGAAATGAAAACCACCTGAAAGGGAAAAATCGCATCATGATCAGGCGTATTGTCTTCTGGGAGTAAATGTCTCAACAGTCAAAGTGGTAGAATTCAACTGAGTTCTCATTTGCTCCAGCCAGTGAAACAAAATCCGAATTATTCGTAAATACAATTATAGGATATTTAACAATCGCGCGGGGTTAATTTCCACCCCATACTTGAAACGTATTAGAATATCGGAAAACATATTTATTTTACCATCTAAGGGTTTGTTTATATTTTTTTAAGATTTTTATATGATTAATTGTATAGAATTCACACAGAATATTTATTTATAATCAATATATAACAATATAACCTCAAAATATGTATTTGATGTCAGGAAAAATTCCCTCAAAAAAGGCTTAATAAACAGTAAACACCGTAATGAAGCCAAACAATTAGTCTTCTATTCGATGAAACAGAAAAATTCCACAGAAAAAAATTAATCTAAATATTCGAATCTACGCAGGTGGAAACAGACTCCTAGCGCTCGTTTAGCTCGACTTCGTTCACGAAAAAGCGTCCTCACAAGAAAAATGTTGGCAAAATACCAACATTTTAATGTGAAAATCATGGCCACACGTATCCTTATAGCTAATGAAAAGCAGTGAGGAATAAAAACTAAATAGAGGTGTAAATGTCATAAAATCGGTCGCGTGGGGTAAAAATCTACACCGCGCGTCTAACAGAGGCTTCTGTTCTCGCGAGATTGATAAATTTATGTAATTTACTGTAGACATTAAACAATACCTTAAGCAGTGTTAATAACGGATTAATTTCTTTATATCTTTGTAAATAGATATGTTGTGATGTTCATATTTTAATGTATATATATTTAACCTATCTTTATTATATTAAATGTTCCTATTTCCTCTTGTATCAGACAAAACACATGTATTTTGATGCATAATAATGTTTAAGGAAAAAGGGCACTTTTATGCCCGTTAATAAAATCAATTCAATTTAATTCAACAACTTGCCATTGAATTGAATCATTTTTCATTAATCCTTGATAATTGATTTTGCCTTTTGAAAATATTCGTACCACCCATTAGTAGCAATTCTTCTACTAAAACAATGCAAATGAAAATCATATGTGATTTCTATGCCGCGATCTGCAATGCTGGATCTATGAAAAGCAAAGAAAGGATCGCTCGTCAGCGCCATGAAATCGGCTCCCTTTGAAACCAAGTCCACCGCACCGCTGATTGCTCCACGAAATTGAATACATTATTCGATCGTACTTCTTTGAGGTGCCTATCGTTTCGAGAACTGCTCAATCTTATGGACTAAGATTCCGTTAATGAAGCACTCTTCAAGAATCTCCCTTAATGATCTGCATAAGGAGTTTCTGCACGTGAATGGATTAAGTCATAACGAAGTGGTAAGAAACGACCTCGCCGTCTGGTTGGTCATGCACTTTTCAGAGTCATTGATAACTTCGAAATTGCGGATTTGATTTTAATGACTTCGAAAATTTGTTTCTAGAAAATTGTTGAATGATATTTAATCCTTTTTTTGCGAAACTGAAGTCATTTAAACTGCAAGAATACCCTATCTATTAGTGGACGTGTACAAGAAATAGCTGTCACTACCTCTGACGATGCGTCAAATATTATTCGCTTTCTGAGCAATACTGTTTGGAACTGTATCAACTTATTCACCATTGGCTGTCCAATACACCTCAATAGACCAATAAAATATTACCAACGCAGCTATTCATTTATATATATATATCAAGCAATATTTTTCAACTTCTTATTGCATAGTTCTTTATTAAGGTGATCTTGAGACTGAAAAGTAATTTCTTCCATATAACCTTTCCTCAATGATATTAAAAACTTAACTAATTTGTAGATGAATGTATATAGAGAGGAAAACTTTAGAATAATTGGATGTAAAAGACTTACGGCAGTAAGGAAAAATTGTAATGATACACAATGAGAAAACAATAAATATCACCATAAACAAAATAAAACATTAAAAATGTAAAATTGTTTAGGATATTAAAGATAGCAAATATGACATGTGAAAATAATAACAGTTAATTAAAAATGACAAATTAATAAATACTAATGCATAATTTAGGATAAAAAGGATCTGGATATATTTCATAATAACCATAATAATCTTTCCTTCAAATTTTGTTGTGTTTTGAGCTATTGGAGAAGTAATTTTCAGGCTTAACAGTAATTTCTATAAAGTGGAACGTCATTAAAAGAACGTTTGTCTACTGGGGTGTCGCTATAACGAGATGTCTTTCAAATAAAGTCGTTCAAATGAAGCGCCGGTTATGTGAGAATCGACCAAATGATGAGGTCAAGCTTTCCAAGTTAATCAGTTAAGGAAAATAATATGTAGCTTTTTCATGTTAGGTCCGTCCTAATTTTGTCTCCCAATCTGTTTATATTTATTCATTTGCGTGATAGGGATTTATGCAGTCTTCACACAAGGCTTATCGATTTTTTTCTCTCTTCTCCAAATAACGTTACTTATATTTCTTTATGCTTAATTCATTGGTGTTCTTAGTATTTTTGTATGCCATCTAAATTCCTGATCAACGCCTTTTACTACTTGATTCTCTAACTCCCTCGTTGTATCACCTAAATAACTTTTACTCTTTGTTCCCGTCTGTCTTCCCTCAAGCATCCCACATCCAGTTAATTTCCTTAGCAATCCATCCCATTCTAACTCTCCCATACGTTCCGACTCAATCTTATTTCTTCATTCGAGTCATATTCGTTAATAAGGAGTATCTATATCGTTAATTTCCGCAGTACCATCATATATCATTCATTATGTCATTCTACACGAAGCGTACCCTCTGGCCCAAGTGACTGCACCCCTAAGGCCGTTTGTCGGGGATATAAAGGGATTCGCAAATACAGTGCGGAGGATCCCTTAATTTAATCTCGGAGCTGATAGAAATTCAAATGCTCTCGTCGCCTCCCCAATCCGTTCTTCCTTAACAGGCTAAACGCCTCTTCTGCTACCCGGATACCCTCTCCACGGGGAGAGATCAGTTTATGTGCTGCATATAATCAAGTGTATATATATATGGGACCGATGAAAATGTATTTGAATATACTTCATAGCGTGTGAAAATTTCTTGAATTAGAAGCAGAAGATAGTGAAATGGCTTTAGCGTTCAAAAGAAACTAGGATAGGTAAATACTATGGTTCAAAAGATTCCAAGAAGTGAGAAATCAAATCAAAGGATGAGGATGTATATATCATATATAAAAATTATGAGAATAATAACTAAAGAGAGAGTTATATGTAGAAAAAGGATTTATTTGTTACAGAGGTGGAGAGTCTTCTGCTGTTACCGACTTTTGAGGTATTATCTCCCAGCCTTTCTTCTTTATAGAAACTCTGAGGCTCATATTACTTCATTTCTTAATTTAATTTATTTCTCATTCTCTTTTATGAAAGTTAACTCATAATTAAGTTCGAATACCTCCTACAATATGAGAATCGGAATACACTAATATATGCCTATACATGTGGCATAACATATTTGTGTACTTCATACAGTTAGATATGGATGCGCATTGCTGTGGAAAAAGGTTTTCCGCATCTAATTTTATTAAATAAAGGATTGAAAGAAAAGAAAAAATTAGCATCTCATGAGGGAAGCATAAAATCGAGAACTTTAAATCACTTAACTATCGAAAAAATGATAGCAATGCTCGCATTATTTTAGTAGTTCCCATGTTTAGCTGGAAAAAAATACTTTTATGGAATTCTTCTCTTATGGCGACTCAATTTTAACAGATTCTTACTATATTTATCTCTTAGGTAATCATCAAGGGTCCCTCCCTTATTTCTCAACCCCATTCTCGCCGACGAGTTCTTCCCTCGGATTGGTAATGTATTGAAATGGCAGTCCGCATGTCCGCATCTTTCTTTCTTCATTTTAATTCCTCCCTCGTGCCAACCCTTCCTTATCGAATTACCCTCGAGAGAGAGACCCCTTCACATTTAAATCCAACCGCTGGATTTGTGGCTAATCCTTTATTTATATATTTGCTTTGGTCCCTGGCGTACCTTCCGCTCCACCTTCATTTGTTGAATTTAGACTACACATTTCCGCCTTTCCTCTGTTTACGTGTTTTTTTTTTAACCGCTCCAATTTCGTCTTTCTGTCCAGCCTCCGGTCCTTCTGATGTTCTCTCTCCTCCCACTCCCAATCCTTTCTTTTTCTCTCTCTCCGAAAAACAGACTCCTTCAAAGTTATTTTAAGCTCACGATGAGTACCTATTTTAGTCACGATTTCAGTCTTCTGCCTATTTACATGTACTAATATCATCGCTCATCCATACGCATATTCTCATAAAGCATAAAATATTCAGATCAACGCAAAGCTTATAATTCCGGTGCATTTTCATATTTGTATGAGTTAGGTTTGTAATTTAATTTGTTTATATTTTAAATTTGTGTATGTCATTTTATTATAGCATATTAAACATCATTATTTAATTGAAAACTCCTATAAACCAGCTGGAGGTCGACTTTTATCCTTCCAATTGTATTCCTGTCAATTATCCTCCAAATACGATGACACCCATTTGGAAGTGTGATTGCTAGTTTTTCTTATTCATAGAGTGTAATTATTGTATTCAGACTGATCTCCATTGCGTCCCGATTCTTGGAATTTGCAATAATTTTTCATAAAGCCTAATATCGATATGTATTAGTTATGATGATAATTCTATAAGATGATTATCCTATTCAATTCAGAATGGTTCGTAATATTGGAGGAATGCGTTAAATTATTTGGATTATATAATATCTTTGGATTATCATAATAACATCCCATTTCTACTTTGCTCAAATAAATCCATTCATTTCCTTAAATGTATTATGTTATCTTCTTGTGGAGTCTATAACATACGGATTCATATCATACACTTTCAAATACTTATATAAAAGATAAATCCGTATAAAGCATAATCGAATAGGGAGCTTTAAGAGACTTCCCCCTTTCTCCCACTACACCCCCCAAGCAGAGCATCTTGATCCTCCCCAACGCAATCTAAATCCCACAGTGCATCTAAATCTCTCTCTCCCCCGTCTGCATAACACTCTTTCCCACCACCAACAGTTATTTCAATTTTGAAACCATAAAAAGGTCAAAGGTCTCGCTTAATTTCAACCTCCACTTCTCATCCCTCAAATCCATTTATTTAATTTGCATCCCCCCACCCCTCCTCAAATCCACCACCCCCTATAATACGCGAAAATATCATCCGTGTATTCAAGTGACCCTTTTGAACTCATTGATATGCGTTTATTTTCCTGTCAATTTAAGCACTAGCTGGAAGAACTGTTATCTTAAGAACTTAAAATCCTCCGGTTTTAAAGCCAATTTGTTCCTTTCCAATTATTTTACTATTCGAGTTTCTATTCTTTACTTCAATCTTCAGGGAAGACTTTAAATCTGATTGCGATATCTAAACTCCCATTTATTTACGAATGTATTCACTCATACTTGACACTCAATTCGCCATTCGGAGTGTGACAAGGGCTGTCGGCACAGTGCAGTATGCTTGTTTAGTCGGTTTTCCTCCATCATTAGCTGGAATATAGAATTTTGAATCGGTTTGTGCCTCAAATAAAGCTATCAAGACGCATATGAAGTCATAAAGACGCGCATCAATGACGTATTTTATAGGTTAAAATAGTGCATCAGCGACATAATGGAGAAAAAAACGAATCTTATAAAACCTATGTAGAATATTATTCATTTAATCTTCTTTTAACTCAAACAACTTGAATGAGAATCAATATTATTTAAACGCTATAATTTGCCTCTGCAATTGAAGAAAATGCCGTAGATACCGCTAGACCACCTTTTCCCCTAATTTTTCTTGTGATATAAGACCGGAGTACATAGCAAAGTGAATTCGTATTACTAATGATATCTGTGAATAAATATTTTTTCACTTCGCCAAATGAATGAAATTATTCATAAAATGTTATCTGTATGTTGAAGCTGTTTCTTTGCGTGCAGATTATGCTTAGGCTCGAGATTTTACCCACGGAGGGATTCCTCAGAAATGGAATTTAAAATTAACTGCTCAATTATGAAGGCTTCTTATGTGCTGTTTGATTTAAAGTTTTAATTTTGTTTTAATCCTCTTCCTATTTGTTATTCCTGCTTCTTTTTGAAAACATCTTCTTTAAATTAGTTATTGTAGTTAATATATTATTATAGTCTCATAGTTATTCACAAGCTCCACTTCTTTCAGATTCATATACTTGTTTACTGTTCTTGAATTCTTTCTCTATTGTATTAAATCCCCTTCAATGTATGTCATATGTGGTTGGGATCAAATAGCTTAGAGTTTCACCTGCCAATGAAATCATCCCAGATATGAGATGGAAAACAAAAATTATGTCCCAAACATGGAAAATTATTATCACACTAGGGAAACCCCGTCAATCATTACATATATTAATATACCGAAAATAGTTTATATTAAGCCCACCCAAATACAAGCTGAGACAGCTAATTTTATCGCAGAAACAACGGAAAACTAATTGACTCGAGTATAAGCCTTGGGTGGGAAATTCAGCAGCTACTGGTAAATTTCAAAATTAAATTGGATAGCAATAGCATTAAAGTAATTGAGGCATCAGTAGCTTAGAATTAAAAAATAACAAAAAAATTAAATGATCAAGTAAGGAATTTAGAGCCGAGTGAGACTCTCACTCGAGCTTAAGCCGAAGGGGGCTTTTTCAGCGTAAATGATTAGTAGGTATATACGGTAATTTGAATGAAGTTCCACCGTGCATTGATTACTTGCCCTATGTAGAGATCTTTCTCATTTCAACATTTCAAAGGTAAATTTTCCATAATATTGTTTCAATGAAAGGAATTGTATTATGGTATAGTCGCGCAATAACTTATATAGCCAATATTAATCAATATATAATTTATGAATTAAAATTTATTTTAATTCGTGATATAACTTTGAGAATTATAATTTTCTACATGTTTCGTTTATTTAAAAAAAATACTTGGAGATGTGGAATTCTATAAGGGAAAACGCACTCGTTAAAGTCTCCGAGTTGTGCTCTATCGATCTGCGATGCATCTGCTATTCCGTCGGTCCCTCGGGGGTCCATCTTCACCCTTCCGCCGCGAGGGCAATAAATCGCTCTGATGAGATTACTCCCCCTTCCAAATTAACGCGTCCTCTCAGACAAGTCACGCAACTTCGCAGTTTATTTGTCTATTCAGAGCCCTTTGATGCACTGCGCTGACTCCTGGAATACTAAAATGTGACCGAGGGGAGTTATTCATGACCAAAGGGGTCGTTCGTTAGAGCAGATTTTCAAAACTTGAGGCTTTCTGAATATCAGGAAAGGGTTGAAGGTGGCTTTGCACGTAAAGGCACCTAGAAAAAGGAGAGGAACTGATGTGAGAAATATTTTAACAGGACCCGAACTCTGACCTCCCATTTGCCGTTCGCTAGCTGAGATATCCAGTCGGAACATGCTGACATTCCGTTCACGAGACTTGGTAGGCAAGGGCTTATGGTTTCTTCTTACTAGGTGGCATATCCACGGCAATCCCGGGATAGGCCGTCAACGGGATGCTATAATGCTCTGCCCAGTAAGATCAATTCCTCGCTGGAACTTCCCAATTTTCTTTAAATAACATGCTATTTGGCTTAGCACCAGGTAGATCGCCATAATTATCTAGAATGAATAAACATAGATTAGTACACATGATAATCAATATATATATCAAAGCTTAAAAGTTTATGAATAAAATTATATCAACTAACAAATAAATATTTCGAAACATCACGAAGTGTACGCGTGTCATATGCTTAAGTCTAATATCAATGCAATCATACATGTATTCTCATATTGGACTTACATTTCGTTTATTGGTATATAATTGGTTGCACTCCATTCTTATTATAATCATGTGTGATTTTTCAGGCTTTCTAACTTTAACACTACCGTGGCAGTTCAGAGGCCAATTTCACCCTCACAGTACAGCATCCAATTAAACAACACTCCGTTCGCTATACGTCTTTGTGTTGGTGAAAGATTAGTTATAAAGACATCGCTCAATTCTAACATTTCAATATAATTATTCGGAAAACCTGTTGCTGATTTAAGAAGATAACTTATTGTCATGACTATAATTCAACATTAACTCTGCAAAATCTTCAATTTCAAATATTTTATTCACTCAGTTTTAAATAAAAGTCACAGTCTCTGGCGATGTCTTGTGGAAATACGTCATGATGAAGAAAAACAATTTGTACTTTTTCAACAGTATTTATTAAAAAAAATAGCAATAATATATCATCACTTGATGATGGATATCAATCTCTGAAACTAGTCGTGTTTTGTTTCCATTTATTGTTTTTAATAAATACTGTGGAAAAATTACAAATTGTTATTCTTCGTCAACTCAGTTTTATTTGATTAGTATTTCAAATTGTAAGGTGAATGTTCTGTAAGACTATATAGAGAAATAATAAAGGTATACCGCTGATGGTAATCATTGATGGTTTTGACATTTCGAGACAATTTATTCTACTATATAGAGAGCATGCCTATGATTTTTGACCTATTATCATGACCATAAGTCCAACATGGCCATTATCATATCCCTTCGCCATCACTTATATTATTGCGATTAAAGAATGTCGATTCTTTCCCAGATTCGTCCTCCATCCATTTGCCCTGAGAGGCATTCCACACATTCCCTCCAACAGTTTTGACATTACCTCCAACTCTGCATTGCTTAAAAGCGGGGCTGAAAAAACTGCGGTGGATCGAGGATGTCTTTCCCACGGACAAGATAGAGGACGAAGCGAATGGAGTCGTGTGGAAGGGTGGCTAAGTTGAAAAGATCCCGTGTTACCTAATGGAGGGAACGGTTTTTGTTTGGGGAAGGGGAGGTGATTAGAGAAAGCAGTATTAGCATTTGGGTAGGGGAGGAAGTGGCGTGTCGTTGTCGGGGGAAGTCGTAGGGATGCACTTCGCTGAGCTATTAGGGTGTTGGGATGCAGGGGATCCTCCAAGATGAAGCTATCCACAGATCGATAGCCCCATCCGATCTAACTATACCCTATTTGCTGCTTCTTCTTTGCGGGGGGTCCGCTTGCTGTCACCCTTTTTCTCGTTCCTACTGAGTGAACAGTCTTCAGACATGCGCCCTCCCTACCGAAGATCACATCTTTCGCTCATGGTATCCAATACCACTTGTTTTTGCTGTTAGCTAAGTCTGGCTTAAATATTTTTTTCATATATTCAATATTTGTAGCCCTTCATTAAACATTTGAAAGCATTATCAATTCCTTCATGATTCTATATATTAACTGCATCATTGTATAGATTCATAACGTCACCATACGAGATAAATAACCCTAATAAGATTAACACAAGGTATGTATACGTATATATTTATGTTTTAGATTGAGTACTGTTCGTGGTTTTAGGTAATAAAGCATTAAAACAGATGTCACTAAACGTAAAGTTTATAAATATTTATACGTAAACTCATTCTTATAAGTATATAATAGTTAAACGTCATCTATTTTTCATCTTAAGTATCAAGACCTATTTTTTAATGATATGATTTGATATAATGCCAGTTATATGGTACTGAAAAATCACACTGCACCAGCACAAGTCAATATAAATACCGGTACAAATCCGTATCGATCTTTTAAAAGAATAACGATATTTACTCTCTTTTGTCGTACTTCGTCAATAGCTAAAATCACCCGATACATAAAACTTAAGCATGAATTTACTCTAATTTAGGGTAAATTACTTGATTTGAAACTGAGCTACGATGTTAAATCGAATGTCTTATTTGAAAAAAATAATAATTCATCTTAATATGCTTATGGATGGCACGTTTCGTGTTGAACAGTTGTGATGACAAGTGCAATGCAATCTTTGAAAAAAACTTTTCCACCAGTGTCGCACGGAGGGTGGGATTGATTTATCTTTCTTCTTTGGGCGTGTTATTCGTCACGAATGGAGTGCAATGGAAGAGCGCTGAATGGAGTGCGCAGTAGAATAGAGAACGATAAATCTCTGGAAGGAGACGTGTCGATAGCGAGAGTTCTTTGTGATAGCGGAAGTGGTGCATTAGAAATGCGCGCGCAAGTCTGGTCACGTGTCTCGCGATGCGATACTTCCGCAAACGGGGGCGATGCATCATTGGGGTGCGTATTGTCCGAATTAGGCACATTTCGAAGGGAGACGTACTTCCAAATGACGGATGCATCCTTTGAAAGGTCGCCTAAGAGTCGATTCTGGGTATTTCAGCAGTCTGGTGGTAGTTGTAGCAAACAGTGTTTACTCTTACAAAAATCTGATGTGGCCAACACATGACTTTCTCCATATTTATTGAAAACAGAAGCCTATGCCGGTAATATATAAATAGCTCCAAAACAATGAGTGTTACAGGAAAATGATTCATACAACATTTGTACTAAAATCCATTATCTATAACTTTGGTACATAATTGTATATACCTACATTGCTTTCTAACAGAGATATGTATGAAAAACTTCCATATCTGGATAAACAATAACTTCCGGTTAACCATTATTCAAGAATAACTCCTAAACAATCAGTGTTACGGAAAAATATGTCATAAAAAGTTGTAGTAAAATACAATATCTATAACTTTTGTTGAAAATTGTATATACCTAAATTGTATTTTGACAGAGATATTAAGAAACAAAATTTTGTTCCGGATAAACCGTAACTTCCGGTTAAGCGATATTCATCAAAAACTAATCAACTCTTGGCATTGTTAGGAAAATACTAAATATGAATTTGGGAAATGATCGGATAATTACTTCTTAAGATAGAGCGCCCACAAACTTTTTACCACAGACAGACACACACACACACAGACACACAGACAGACATGTTCGGGAAAATAGCGAAAACGAACTCCATTGGCCCCAAAACATCTATTTCCGTCGAAATCTGGAGGTCGATTTTTTTTGCGAATGCAATACTTTCTCTATAGTACTACGTATAGGAAGAAAGGAAAAATACATATGTTGATTTTTTTATATCAAGGATATGCAATCGGAATATAGGTGAGAATAAAACGTTTACTTAGCGTAATGAAGTAATATTTAAATATTAGTTTATATATAATAATAATATATTTGTTAAAAGCTTGGGGGAAAAAGCCACGTAAAGATAACATTAAAATCCACAAAAATCCGAAAACAATCGTAGTGAAACGCAAATAACACTGTAACACAATTTTATTATTATAAAATACACATACAACCAATTTATAGCGTTCGGAGTTGGTCAAATAATATGCATTTACACTGACTCAAAATTTGCACTTTCTTTGGCAATGAATTCCATAGATTGAAACAGTGAAGGGTCTCTGGATCGTGGGTGTTGCATGAGATGGATAATAGAAGTAGCCAACAAGGGGTGTGTTTGGACGGTAGCTAACTGAAGAACGGCATTTAAAGTCTTCAAGCAGATTAGAGGGCATTTCAGTTTTGAAATAGAGTAAATAAATACACACAAAACATATAGAGAATCTTTTTGGAAAGATTTGAAAATTCACGTTTAATTCCTTCATTATTAGTTTATTAATGTTTTATCTATACAATATGCTATTCTGCGGTTAAATGTATACTTTAATTATAACTATAAATCATAAATCTTAATTAGTCCTCGTAGATTAGTTGAGATGAATCCTCTTAAATCGTGCATATACGTTCGAATTAAAAGAGCCAAAATGTGTAATAATGCAATATGAACATTAACCCATTAAAAAAATGAGTATTTAAATACTTATTATTAGCAGAGATGATTTTTACGATGAAGATTGTAGTGAAAAGAGAGCTGGACGTGTTAACTTACTCTTATATCCGCGTTAAGACATTTGCCTCCTGGACATTTGTGTCATGGACGTTCACGACAATTACGTCCCTCGAACAGTTATGTTATGCTTAATAGCCCGCTATGCATTGGAAATGTTACAACAAATATTAACTCCCTCATATTTAACTCTAAATTAGTCGGGAGGTATTTACATGCTTTAGATCTTAAAAGCAAAAGAAGATATACATGATTAATTTTCTTAAAGATGGTTATAATGAATGATAAATTTGATTTTAGTGATGCCAGAATTACGTTTAAATTTCCTCAAATGCAATTAATTCGTAGTACAAATTGATAATAAACGAGTTAATTGAAATAGTGGTTTAAATATTTATCCTAATTAAGTGAGCTATATAGTTGTAATTAGATTCTAAGATATCTTATTACAGCAGCTGAGACCTAAGTAGCCGATTAAAATAGGAAATCCCGAAACAGGAAGTGAGCATTTAGTTATTTCAAAGAAATATTATTGTAGCTTAATGTTCGAATATAAATTTTGATGAGTCTTGTAGATTGGCTTAATATTCATTGCCTAGGGCGATGATATCTCACGACATACATTAAAGCTTGCATTCAACTAATAATTTAATAAAAATATTCGCAGCTGTTTACTTCAGTTGCCTCCGGCGATTCTAATGTATCGTAGAACGTTGATATCCTAACGGCATAATATTAATTTAGAAAGGGTATTAAGAATCTAGGAGATCAAATTAATCTTTCAATATGAATTTGTTCACAATTTCCTCTCGACGGGGCTTTATGTATCTCATCACGCTCACTAAATTCCTCTCATCCGATGGCAATTAGGAGCACAATATAGATTGAGATGTCTTCGGAATCAAAAGGAGTTTAAGCGATGAAGGAAGGGCCCATTTAGCCAAGGAAATGGTTCTGCTCGGAGACGAACAGCTGCTCGGAAGGAAGAGCATGCTGTGGAAATATATCACGAGGGAAAAAAGACATTTACAAGATGAAACTCATCCGAATCTGTTACTATAACAGCTCAAGCTCACCCTTGTTTAGGCGCAAATTCTATGCAGGAAAAGTATTTTTGCGTTTCATAAATTGATTACCGAATATACTCGTGTATAAGCCAAGGTTTTCAGCACATTTTCATACACTGAAAAAGTTCCCCACGGCTTACACTTGAGTGAGGTTTCAAGTTACCTCTTCTCCGGTGGAAATTCTTAAATTCTTCCGTAGCTAGAAATCGGCTTGTGAATTGTTGACCCTCTTTTCCACTTAAAGAACCATTTAACAGTTTTTATTTTAAATAAATATACAAAAAATAACCTGTTGATGACTCAATTACTGTAAAGTTATAGGTATCTATATTTATTTAGAAATTTACCCGTAGCTGCTGCACTTCCCATCCTTGGCATATACTCGAGTTCATACGGTAATTACAGTTTATCTACATTCATCCTTCTTCCTTCCGCCGTATCAGATCAAACAGAGTTGCATAGCGAAGGAGCAAACCCCTTCCTCTTTTTCTAACGAATATTATAGATGCATCGTTCCAACGGGACTCCTCGTGACCATCTCCCAAACACGCAAACTTTAAATTAGTCTCTTCTTTTGAAAACGCGTCATCTCGAGGGCCTTTCGTCGAGCCTCTTGTCTTGTAATTGGGATATCAGATCTTTCGTCAAGTTATGGTCGACGTTATACCTTGTAACCGTCCGATAATAAGACTTCTCGTCGGTGATTATCTTATCTAAAGCGGTTTTTAATTGAGCGAGCCTTGTAGAATTAATCTGCTTGTCGAGTCGGTTGATAAAACGCATGCACCCTCTGGTGATTGATTGGAGAACGACGCAATGTGTGGCCCAAGACAAGCTGAAGATGGAACGGCGGGCCGCAATTTTTGCTCTCAACACATCTTTATTGTTATGTGATGGTGAGTCAATAAGTAGCCCTGTTTGAAGACAGGTGGTTTTGTTGAGGAATATTAGCATTACCACCGGGTGCTTCCATCTTTCAGAGGAGGTTACAAAACTGTTAAGACTTCTTTTTAATTCTGACTTCTTTTGGATGTTTAATCTTTAAAGTTTCATACACGCGATCCATTAGGTTGATTACTAGGGATGGAAAATGATAACATGGAATTACGATTAACAACCATGAGCAATAAATTTCAAACTCCACTCTCATATTGAATATGGACCCAATAAAGTTATTTGAGTATTTCGTTGCTTGAGCTTTGACATACTTATACTACATTGCGAATTGCTAACGGAAAGATTTATTGCAGCAAATACCTCGGAATGGAAGCAAACAAAAAACTCCTAATTTTCAGAATTCATGTCTAATACTTAATACTTCTTTTAATTTTTATTTGAATCATCTTCGTATTTATTTTTATCTAAAGTTTCGATTCTCGATGAATAATTGCTCTGTAAAAATTCAAGGAGCTTAATAACGTATGATATGCTTGAAGGCGATGAAGGAGCTTATTTGGTACGTTGTATGTATGAGATTGCGCACCCATGAAGCATGTAGAAACTAGAAGTAGTATTTGAAATTGCATACCATGTGTGTGGTAAATTTAATGGCATTGAAAATGTAAACAATTTGGGTGACTACATTCAATATTGACTTTGGGATCTTATTTAAATATTAAAGATTTTATTTTGTATTTATTATTTATAAAATATTATGGGTTCTGCACAAGAAAATTGATTCTTTAAAATAAATGTTTTGGAAAATAATATCCAGCGAGTATTCTCAAAATCTTATGAACTTTACATTGCATTCTTTTCGGCATCTAAATTGAACTTATTTGACGCAAAATATAACAAACACGATGTTCTATATTTATTTATTTATTTAGCACAGAAAACTAGAGCTTGACGTTCTCTCAATATTTTAAATGATCTCTTTTGGGTACTCCGATTCGAATCTAGTTCATGATTTTGATTGTGCCAATGAGACTCAAAAACATGTATTAAACACAGGATACCTTAAACATATCCCAAAAGCGTACTTCGTATTTTCCGTTCATTTTTCCATGTATTCATATGATGTGCACTTTTGAATTGTTTTTAGATGGTGTTCTACAATACAAGGCCAGAACACTTTTGAGTTAACAGTGTACTAGCGTGCTAGGTGCACTTCAGTAGAAATAGATTTTTCGGAGTTTAGTATATATTGTTTTGAAAGCTCTGCTCTTAAAGGTATTTAAAGTAGAATAGAGACGACAAATTCATCTGTAACCACATACATACTTTGCGAGTCACCTATCGGTATGTTGAAGGAGGTTCATGCAGAAAAATATTATCATTACAACCAAACATCCACGAGAAAAATTGTCTTTGAAGCGATTATGCGTAAAACCTCACATTTTTCCAATAACCTTCGAAATTTTCTTTGCATTGATATTTTCTCAAGATGTGAACTGAAGCGATAAAAAAGTAAAGACATCAATTACTTAGTGTGTATCCACTACCATTTATAGATTAGTTATTATTGTAAACTGTGAACAGTTAGAAGGCAAGAAGAAATTCAGTAGCATCAGAATTTCGTGAAAATAAGGGTTATACCCCGAAGGAAAATAGGATTTCATTAAAATTTCCAATGGACGCAGGTCGATTTCGATGGTGAGCTGAGATCAGAAAGCAGAGAAACAGGCTTTGGACCGATGCCTCGTGTGCTCGAATACTTTGAATTCTTTGGAATAAGAATCCAAATGTTTGAACTGTCATAGATAATCTTAAGTTTTTCTTGCGTGACATTTTCCTATGATATCAATGCATGAAATTCCCACCACTATTTTCATCTTAGGCTGAATTGTAGAATCATATTCTATGAAGAACATTAGCGGGGTCTTTCCTATACCATCCGTGCCGAAATAATGTTCGCCGTGCTTTCTCTTTTTTATTTAATAGAAGTGATAATATTCGATAATAGGGAGTAATTTATTCCGCTATACGATTGCATTAGCCAATTGATTCACCTTCATGTTCGCATTCCAACGGAAATTCTGGAGCCCTCCGAAGGCATTCGTGGAATGTGCCCAAGGAGTCCTTTCGGCAATTTCCACCTCACTTAACCTCCCACGCTCACTAAATATCATTTTGAGAAGTTATTTACAATAATCTTTAATTTCCTCAAGCATCGTAAGTTATGAGCTTTATAATGGTTAACTTCTCTAATGACAATTCCTCTAGGAGAGACTGATAAGAATATAGAAGGGATTGAACTCATGACCTCGATTCTTCTGTTTATAATATTTTAAACTAAAATTCAAACTTATTGTAACGTATTTACGATAGAGTATCGAATAGCAAGACGAAGAATATAGGCGTAAGTTTTTACTGTTTGTTACTTTTAAATTCATTAGCAGCTGATGAATTAAATGTTATTTAATATACAAATTTGAAATCGAATAATTAAAGTGAGTAGAATTAAACTGTATTGGTTATTTATTTTCATAAAATTTGAGCAATTTTAGTTCGATTTAGTGGCTAAAATATTGTCAACTGTTACAATTTATAGATTATTATTATTGACGCCTTATAGATATCATCAACAATAATTGTAATCATGTGGATAATTTTCAACTGTGACTTTCATACCAAGTTTACCTACGTTCAAGCTTCCTTAGTTTTTAATAAAAGTAACAACATTTTTATTAACTTAAGTTTCCATGAGGAATTAAATAAATAAATATTTTTCAAAGAAATACGTTCATAATAATAATTTATAAATCCTTTTGACACGAAGTACATTAAATCCATACCTATGCCTTCCCAGTAATATCTATAGTTTTATCGCTCTTCAGAACCCCTTGGTAATAGCGAAGCACCGCCGTTAGGAGCGTAGGCGTCCCCTAGGAAATACTTGCGGTATCTCATGCTGTTCACCTTTTTATAAATCCCTTTTCGGCCTCCCCTTCATCTCCCTCACTCCACGGCCTTCGTTGGCGCCGACCATGGACCACGGGTGGCTTCCACGAGCGGCTGTCTTCGCTATCTCCGCTTGGCATCTCCGTGTTCCTTCAATGCCCTCCGCTGATTGGCTCCCTTGTCCAACACGAGCTCCTCCGACACTTTGGAATTCTTCCTTCTCACCAAGACGCCCTCTTCTCAACAGTCTTCCGCAGATAAATGTCCCTTCCTCATAGTTTCGCTTTTTGCAACTTTCAACTCCTCTCGCCATGGATTCTGCAAATCCACCCTTTCTGCGAAATGTTTTTCCACGGCTTCGCTGAATGTGGAATTGAAATGAACTCTCCATACATCCAGAGATATATTGTTCTATCTTTCAAGTGTTGTCATCATTGGATGGTTCGCAGGTGTGTCTGTGCTTCGCCAGTTATAAACTGTCAAAGCATACCCGACCAAATAGTTTAGAACATGATAGCTCATTCCGCCGATTATTTGAAATAACGAGCAGAAATCTCTTCTGATAAATCTACGTACCGCTCTGGGATAACTTTCGTGGCTTAAGTTTACCGTACCTCCTAATAAGGTATACATGTTTTAAGATAAAAATAATTATCGAAAAAGCAACAAGAAATATTTTATATTAGAAAAATTATTAGCGAATATATTATAACCTCATTATATAAAGTTTATCTGATACCCTTATTTGTTATTATATTTAAAGAAAGATTTGACCTCCTTTTATTACATTTACAAATTATTTCAATAAAAATAAATTACCAATTTTCCTATAATTTTAAGAAAGTCCTTGCTAACCTCTGGAGATATTTAATAACGGGGTGGAAATAACATACGTTGAGCCCCAAGTATAAGTATATAAACTATTCAACCCGAAGACCGGTTGGAGCCTCACTCCCCCTAGCATAAGTGCTAATGAGGGGGTTTACTAGGCTGGATGAGGAGTGAGATGGTTTAATCCCACTTTCCTCATCTAGCCAAAATGCTATGAGCGGGATATCTCGAAGCAAGCGAAACACAAACGAGTAAAACTTTTCTTGGCATTTCATAAGGAGAGATCTCAATCAGTTATTTGCTCATACCTCGTTAGCCTTTACAGGCGTGAACAAGACTTGGATAAATGTAATTGAAAGATATATTAGCCTCTATTCTGCACCAAAAGACAAATGTAAAGTATTCCATTCGTCAGGATATTGCGTCATGAACCAAAAGTATAAGTAAAACTGTTAAAACAATTCTTATCTTGACTTTGGTATGACCGTCTTATTATTCTCCCTTGTACTTGGATTTTTAATCTCATTAGAGTAATGGTAGTAATCTCTTTCAACCCTAATCACAGATCCATTTAATAGACCTATTCGCTTAATTTTTGCATCATGCTTCCATTAAAAAGTCTCAACAGACTGCCATAGTCAGAAATCGGCTTGTTAATTCCTCACTTGTTCAATTAACAATTCCTTGTCAATTTTTTCCGCAGTCGCGGGCCGTGTGTAATTTTGTATTACATTGTTATCTATTTTCATTTTGAAAAGTACCAGTAGCTGCTGATTTTCCAACCAAAGGCTTATATGAGTTGAATAAACGAAACCACTTAAAAAAAAAAACTAGTGTAGTTTATTCCAATGTATTTTTTTAGTAATTTGCAAAGTTTTTTTGTAATAAACTATTCTAGTTTCTTTTTGAAAAGCGGTTTCGTTTATTCAACTCCTGTCATGGATTACTACCAAGTGAATCGCCGTTCCGTCAAGTTTATTCAAAGGCTTATACTCGAGGCAATTAGTCTTCGCAGTTTTTGGATATAATTAGATTCCTCGGCTAATACTCGAGTTCAAACGGTGTATAAATTGTAATTTTATTATTTTATCTAATGTGTAATGCAATTATAGAATGTGTTTTAAAATCTACAATTAATACATTTCGTATATATGTATAAATGTATATTACATAGTCACTTTAAAATGAAGCTCAACATAATACTCGAAGCTCATGTTAAAATCGGAACAGATACCGCACACTCGCAGCAGCGGCGGACCTTCACAAGCGCACGACAGTCTCTCTTCGGTCGACTCAGGAATGCCCTCCCAAATCCACCCTCGCTGACACTCCGTCTTTTGTTTTTGCCCCTATCTGTCCGTGTTTCTTTTTTTCCGGAGATGCCTCAGACTTGTTTTCCTTAGTCTTCTGCCGCTCTCCTCACCCCCTCCTCTTCTTCCCCCTCCTCCCTCGCCCCCCCCTTCATCCCCCATTCCCCCTTCGTCCCTTTGTTGGTTTTTTCCTCGGCTACCGATTCCTCATCTTTCTTCCTCTCTTCGCCTTATTCGCCTCGTCATTTTCTTTCTCTTCCTTTTGTCCGGACACATTCCTTCTCATTTATTTAACATATCTTCTGTCCCTTTCGCATATTACCTTGTGTAGAGAAGCCGTCTAACAAGGGACTGCCCTCGAATCTTCGAGAACTTTTTCAAAGGCGATCGTCCGTACAAGTGTTTTCTACAACTTCATCTACAAGTAAATCTATCATTGGAGGATTCAAGTGGAGACGGTATTGATGAATTGGATCGCTACGCATTTCATGATTTAGCTAAACAAGCAATAGTTTAGGATGTGATAAACTCTTAACTAAAAACTAATTAAGGTATTTCAACGATTTCTTTGCACTCGTTGCAACTTTCGCAACTAAATAGAATTTCATATTTTAAAATTGAGTATAATTCGAGCACTATGATTATTGTTAATTTTAGCTGTTACCTCCCGTTGATAAATTTTTATCCATACTTATTTAGCTAAGGAGGATCCAAGTTGAATCCTCATAACTCAAAGTAAGTTTTAGAACTATGTTATCAAATAATTAGGCTGTATAAGAAAAATTAAATAGGAGCTTAGTGTATATATTAATACTGAGTCATTATTGCGATATTGTTTGCAGGACAAAATTAAATAAATTTTCCCTTCGGCAATACTTCAAGCGAATACTATACTAACTAAATACTATTCTAACTATACTACTATATATACTAAAATTTAAAAAAACGAATTTACAGGATAGAGTCCTTGGTGTTATTTCGATTTATTCTTTTCTTATCGAAGGCATTATTAATTAATGCCTTTAAATTATAAAAGGCGTAGTAGATTTCACGTTAAAAGTGTCTGCGGTCGTTAATCTATTTTGTATTAAAGTAGTAATTTTTAGATTTTTAAAATTCATTGGCGCAGATCGAATCCGATTAGAAATGAGATGTACTTAATCATAAAATCAAATCCACAGCGTATACAAAATCAGTCCGACTAACAGTTGATGAATGTCTTTACAATATTGCGTCCTCTGATATTAGTTTTTTTCCTCTATAGAAATGTATACTTTCAATATTTTTATTTTAGAGATTAAGAAACATTTATGGATATTTTTGAAGCATTAGGTATATACAAAGGTAAAAAAGTATCTTATGGATAAAAGAGGAAAACCATTTGCTTACCAAGGAGAGGGAAAAATAAAATTAAAAACATCCTTATTAATACGAATGCATGCTTTATTGTACTTATTTTCTTAATTTACAATCACAAATGCTAAATTATTCATAAAAAAAGATTGTTAATGTGTTATATTACCTCAATAGTAAAAGTAAACCGAAAAAAGCTTAGATATGGTTAAGAATTAGGTTTAAATTTCGAATGGTTTAGTAAATCGAGCATTAGTTACCTTTTTATAAGGAAGCGTTAAGTACTATAGAAGTAGTCCCCCTTTTCTTTAGCTAATAAATAAAAACGCCATTATAGTCGAACAGTAGAATGTTAATGGTCTAGCATAAGGATAAAACAAGCAGTGGGTATGAGGAATGCCAATGGGAGATATGGGTAAGGTGAGGATTGAGAGATTTAGTCGGGGTCGTCGAGGGAAACTCTGTCCAATTTCCGTTCTGTCTTCGGCGTGATTAATTTCCATGGAATTCTACACAAAGGAAATTCCTCCACACTAGTTCGCACCGACGACAAAAATTTTACCCTCAGTGCAATTGATAAACACTGGACTGAATGTTGAATAAAATACCTAATTTTATGCAGTGAATAACTATGAATGAAACTTTTTGTAACTTGCGATTACTTATTTTTTATTATAAAAGAAAGAATGTGTTAACTAATTACTAAAACAGGGATGTTAAACAAGTAAATAGCATGTTGCATGCTGAACAATTTCATTTGGTCCATAGTATTGTACTTTCTGGAATATTGTATCTAACTTTCAATGCTTATTTTTGAAATTTAAAAAGGTAATTCTAAAATATACTTTAACAAAACCAACTTCGCATAATAATTAAGTTTTATTGTAATGGTACAAAACTATCTCTTTTCGATGATTTCTTTTAAATTTAAAACAACAACGCGGTGCGTACATACTTTGTTCCTTCGGTAAAGGTTTTGATTGGTAATGGTGTAGTGCTTGTGGATCCTTCAACTTTCCAAGCTGCTTTCAAGAAGCTTTCAATCTGATTACTTAACGAGAATTTTGTCGTGGAAATTTTCAAAAAACGTTTGCCCTTTATATTGGTGTCATATTCATCATAAGTATTAATTTTGATAGATGCAGTAGGCTTGTAGTTAAGTTTCCGCGAATTCTGATTTACTGTATGTTTTTCGTGGAGGATTGATATAGGTGTATAAAGGTGGATAATTTATGTGTCCTTCGCGTCTTGTTTTTTTCAATTAAAACCGTTCTATTAACCTTCGTCTTCATAGGTTTCTCTTATTTCCGGGCAACCCTTAGCTCCATAAATTCCCGATTTTAAAGCGCATGGAATTGACACGAAATATAAAATCCACTGCGCATTTCAACAGTAAATCATTTCTTTTGAGCGATGCCCTCTTGTCTCTAATGAGTTCTGTTGGCAGATAGCGCACAAAGACAATATCATTCGTACCCTGAGGAGAGGGTCTCGTCTAGCCACTCTCAGCGGGTGTTCGGCTGCCACAGGACGATATACGGCCTCCTCAGTCCCAAGGATTACTGTTTACTTAATTCCTCCTACCCTTTGGCCGACCCTTTGTTTTAGGGTACCCTGGTTCCGCCCACAGACAGAATGGCCATCATTTATTACCTTTCTGTGGGACGGTCCAATATACCCTCCGTGGGAAGGATAGAGATAGTCCGAGGGCCACTTTAGCTCCACACATTAAATTTCCTCTTCCATAAGAAATACCCAAGGGGAAGGAATTCCTAGGCCGTCCTTCGGTTTGACTGAGTATTTCACGGATCCGCTGGATATCTGTTTGGCGGAATATTTCAGGTGAACTTTTATTAATGGCACCTCCGGTTGGGGTTAACTTCAGGAATCGATTGGTCCCTCAAATCTTTGGGATGTGAAAAATGTCCGCTCTTTTGGTTTTGGGAATTCCTGCCCCTTGGGGATTGTGGGTAACCGTAACTACCGAAGCCAAGCGGAAGTACTTTCTACAAATGTTACAAGCCTCCTGTTACTACAACGGGTGATTGGTTAACGAGCGGTTCCGACTGCGTTCAAATCGAAATACTTTCGAGACAAATGTGCACGTTATGACTGCAAATACGAGATGACGACGAGAACACCAAAAAATTCCTTAGAAGCTATTCAACTTATGAATAATGATATCTCCCTCCTACATTCATGGCTTCACTCTTTGGCACTCAAAATTAATCCCAGCAAATCTCAAGCCATAATTTTTGGTTATCCAAAGACACTTAGTAACATCAGCATAACCACGCTACCTAGAATAAAAATTGAAAATACTGAAATCGATTACAGCTCATCTGTAAATAACCTAGGTGTAAAACTTGATCAATCCTTTACTTGGATTCCTCAAGCATCAGCTGTCTGCAAGAAGTCTTACTCAACTATCCATAGTATGAAACGATTGAGACATATACTACCACTTCAGCTAAAGAAATTACTCGTTCAAGCATTAGTTTTTCCTATCTTTGACTATTCTGACACACTTATAAATGAAGCAAACAAATCAGTAACTTCTAAGTTGGACAGAGCATTTAATCATGCTATCAAGTTCATCTTCAATGCCAAAAAATCGGATCACGTGACCCCACTATTCAAAGAATTGAAATGGCTACGTCTTCACTCAAGAAGAAAACTGCATACCCTTAACCTCGTTCACAAAGTTCTTAATAAAAGTTGTCCCAGTTACTTTATTCACTATTTTACTAATCTCAACAATTCAAAACTACTAGGAACTCGTCCCTCCGGCAAACTCTCGATACCAGTTCATAAAACAGATATATGCAGTAAAACGTTTCTAGTACTTGGAGCAAAATACTGGAATGCATATACCCATTCTAAATCAGCGCAATCATCTTTCCCCACTTTCAAGCGTGATATCACTGATAGACTATTCAATTCTGAGCATCAACTATCCTTTTAGCACCTGACATCATTCCAACACCTACCGGTAAATTTCTTACACTAGAGCATGGATACTACTTGATTCACTTATTACTTTGTTGATCTTTGAATACTTCTCATCTACCGTATCCTCTTTCCTTTTCTTTTTTACAGGCACCTCCATTTAACAGGAATTACCTTAACAATGACAAGGACTTCAAGACAGTCCATGAAAACATCTATTGACAAATGCCTCCGGCTGAAGAAATTTTATAAAATTTTTAATATACTATATTGTAGCTTATAGAATATCAGATTATTTAGTTTATTATAGCTTTAAACTTTTATTATAACTAACTATCAATTAGGTCTTCTATACATTTTGTTAAATTTACTTTATCAAACAATTGTTCATATATAATCTTTTTCACTTTTCATATATCTATGTTTGTGTATTATTGTATTTATTTCTATTACTGTGTTTTCGCGGGTTTTTTTCACCCCCCTTCTTTGTGGGTGTTTTCCCGCAACGTGGGTTTTTTCTTAGTCAACCTTCAGTTGCATAGATTTTTTCCCACACCCTTCTCTTTTTTTTTGTATTTTTTTTAATAAGTTGAGTTTTTAAAATGTAACGACATACGAGGTTAGGTGGAAGAGAGGCCCACCTGGGCCTAACCTCGCCAATAAAGGGTCAAACTAACTAACTAACTAACTTCCGTTGACCACTAACTCAAGGGTTTCTTAAATACGGGAAATACGAAATAGGGTGATTTTGGATTTTTGTCATAGAATTTCTTATGAATTGATGGAAGGATGTAGGAGTAATGGACATAACAATACCTCATAACTAGATTGATTTCAACTCAAAAGTTGAACTTTTCACTTTGTGGAAGGAGCGCATGATGAAAATGAAAACAAAATTTGTAACTTAAGTATTAGATTGATGCCAATAGACGTCCCGTTACAGGAATCCAAAGGTGTTGATCATAAAGCAATTATGTGTATTAATTTATTATTAGTATTAGAAATTATTTTATCAGCGTAAAAATGTACAATTTTAGCTCTTATTTTGAGCTTCGTTCCCATGTTTTTGGCAGCGCATTAGATTGTGGTTATTAATTTTGAAGGTAAAATTAGACTTTATTTCATGCGATCGTGAAACTGCATGAATGAAGCGTGAAGTGTACTTCCGCAACAAGGAGAAAACTACGTATAGGAATCGATCCCCTCGCAAACCATCGTTACTATACAACGACAAACTGGAACGCAGAAGGGAAGGATTTAATTAGATTCTCATACAAATTAACGGTAAATCAGTTACTAGTAAACAAAGGAAAATTTGGTAGCATACATAAATTTTGATAATGTTCGTCAATCGACCACGCAATATATTTCTCCTTAGCATGGCGTGTTTTTTTAAGACAGTTGCAGAAAAGACAGAGCTGCAATTGCTCAAAATAGCTTTAGTGCTAAATCGAAGAATGAGGTGAGATATTGTAATGAGATTCTTAGTACAATTAGTAATTTTTTACTTCGGTGAAAAATTGTAGCGTATTTATTGCACATTTAGTGATAACAAGAAAAGACTAGAACACTGAAGTTCTTATAATTCCCTGCGCTACTTTTCTAGCTATGGCTTATGATCAGTTATAACAGAAACATTGGGAAATCAATGTACGCATTTCGCTTGATTTTCATTTATTTTATGCAATTTCTTGGATATGCATTGGTGACTCTAAGCATACGATCAGTACCTACCGGCTTCACGTTTATGGCAACCTTTCTGCAACGTTCTGTCTCAGTCTTCGTTCTTCTCTTCCTCGACTTTCAACAATTATTGCAACGTAAACCCATGATAATTTTAGTGATCACTCGTTGTTAGTTCTGTATCTCAAAAGTGGCGTTATTGACTAATTTATAAAATTCTTCGTTGATTGTAAACAGTTTAAGCATTCTATCACCTTGATGCACTCTTTTTTTATTTTTTATATACATATTTGTATTTTTTAACTTTGTTTGTATTTGATATTAGTCAATGGTTAGATGTAAGAGAGGTCCTAATGGGCCTAACCTCGTCTAATAAAACGTTTTCATTATTATTATTATTATTATATATAGGAGATTCAAATATTTTTTAATATTATAGTTGTTATACTGTTCTGAACTTCGCTTGGCTCCATCTGCGGAGTGAAATATTCAAATTTTGTGTCTTTAACACTGGAATAAGAATGAAAAGTTTCGTTCCAAGTTCTGAAAAAAAGTTTTCACCCGTTAAAATGGCAATTTGCTTTTGTTTTTGTTGGCAGCTAAAAAAATACACTAAAGCTTATTAATTCCCAAATTATAAATTAACGTTTCATCGCAAACTTATTAAAATTTTTATTTTTTGGCATCTTATGTGGACAAGTGATGCCGATGATTTAAATGAAAAACCGTACCATTGTCGGCCGCTAGACAAGGCAGCGGAAATTAATTGAAATGCTACCAAAATCAGTATTTACTCACATAAGCAATTCACTGTAAACATTTTACTACATGACAAAGAATTTTAAGCATAAGCTGGGCGATATCGGAAAGAAACAGAATTTTCTGCAAACCCTCTTTTCAGCCAAAGATCAATCAGTGTTATGATCTGCGCTTTTTTTTATTTCGTGGAATTTTTCCGAAAGAAAATGTAATTCGGAAGAGTGTGTCGTTCGGATTCCCAAAGGGAGCCACGCAAACGTGCTGTTTGGCACCCGTCCACTGCACGCCACCCCTTCGTGAATTCGTGACCACGCAGCCTTCGTGACCCTCGATAGACCCTTGGTCACCCGGGAAATCACACAAAATTGCTGCGATCGGGAGAGATGCGGCCGGGATTGCGATATCACCATCACGCCCTGGGGCAATCATAGGGGGCGTTGATGCTCACAGCACGCCTCCGACCATAAAATGCGCGCACTTAGACGTATTAACAAAGACACGGTGCTCAATTATAAGCCATCAATAATGCTAATAATTTTAATTCCTTTCCCCTTGATATGATACATTTAAACAAAAGAGAAACTATCATACCATACTCGGACGCAAGATTCACTTCTAAAAATCTTAGAATGACTTCAGTCTAATGGAAGTCAGTATTATTGTGAGTGTTATGTTTTTTCTGCAAAATCATTGTCTTTAATTGAAATGATCTTCATTCCGGTAAATATTTCAGAACAGTAATAGATTTCTCTTGAACCGTTCCCTTAACCTAACCTTGGGAAAGGTTTATTGATAAATTGAGGAATACCTAAACACAGAAATCTGACTATGAAGACTATGTTTATATATATAACTAATTATATATGACAATGTATATTTATTTATTAAGCAAAACTATAAATATGCACAAGGCCAGGTGGTAGTCATATCTTGGAGGGGGGGAAATTACATAATCTGCGTGGAATTCACCCTAGTCGGCAGGAAAACCCCCCAAAACCTCCCGAAGGCAGAATATAATACATCTAATTATAAAATATACAAAAATGTTTCAAAATCTGCAACAGCCATACAATGTTTTAAATATTACAATAATCCTACAATATTATAAAAATCAAAACTTTACAACCAAATCATAAAACCCTTTTAATTTTATTAATAAATATATTATAAGAAGGGGGAAAAGGTTCTAAAACCCCTCCAGGTAAATTGTTCCATCCTAATATTCCCCGATTTAGAAATAAGTGTTTGCAAACATATGTTTTCTGTTTAAGCGACTTTGTGATTGTGGTCGTTTCTCCCGAGGTAATCCGGTTTCCTGAGTCTATTGTTTAATTCTTTCAGCGAAGGCTTTCCAGTAATAGTTTTGTATATATTTCCTATCCTTTTTACTTTACGTCTATATTCTAATATTTCCCAGCCAAGTTATTCAACCATTGCAGTGACGCTATCTCTCTTCCCATATCTACCCAACACGAATCTTGTTGCTCTCCTTCGCACATTTTCTAATTTGACTGTTAGTCCTTTTGAATATATATTAAGATACTTTACACAATATTTATATTCACATATTTCGTAACTCTGAGTTATAATAATAGATACATATATAATATGTATAGCAATTATATAAATGCATTGTAGCTCACCGGCCAGGATTTCAACTATATATTTTCATTTACCTCTTCAATCGTACATAGAACAAGTTACTCTTTTGCCTTTATTTACGTAATCAATAAAAATATGTGAATTCGTCCTGTATTATTATAATATACCCAATAAATCAGACTCTTACGACGAGAAAAAATTGATTTTTATGTATTCGTGGATTAAGATTTTCATATAAATAATTTCTTTCCTACATTTACTATAAAAGGTGTACCGAGACAAATAATTTAGCGAGAATCTTTTGGTTGAGTAGGCTCGTGTATAAGGGCACGTCTATCCATCGTGAAGACAGTTATTCGAAAAAGTTTTAAGTGATAAAAGTGCTTATTGTGTATGAGAAAGGAAGGGTTTGATGAAGAGTGGTCCAAATGGGAGGCCATTGTGTTCGGGACGATTACAGAGGACAATTCCGCTAATCACGGTTTGAAGATCTCTTTGGGTCCATCTGCACGTGGGGAGGAACGCACTTGTCGAGTGATTACGAGAAAGATGCTGGATTTCCGACATTCCGAACGCATTCGGAAATCTTTCATTGCATTGAGAACTTCTAGAAGTATCATGTCATAGAATCACTTAGTATTTTGCAGAACTATTTAATTTTCATTATTTAGCTATAAATTTCTGCAAAGTCCATAATGTCTTAGCTTTGACTTACCACATGTTCAGATGCCACATTGTAAATAAAACTTGCCTAATTGAAAAAAATAATTCTCAGATTTTATTACAATTCATTGTCATCAGTATATCAATATAAAATCGAAGTTAGTTTTTTATTGTTATCAAATTTCATCTTTTTGTATGGAAGATCCAGAAAGAAATGACTTACCATACTGCAACTCCTACCCGCAATTTGCTTTTGATTACTCTCAATCGATTTCAGTTGCACCACGCTCAAAGCTTAAAGTAAATCCCTTTTAACTCATTTTCCCATTAGGAAACAAAAATTTCTATAATACATGGCATTTTCTGCTAAATCATTGTCTTTAAACGGTGTGATCTTCATTTCGGTAAATGTCTGAGATCGGAAATAAATCCCTCTTTGATCCTGCCGGAGAAAGATTAGAAGAAAATTTATTTCTGTACTGAGGAAACCAAAAAACAGAAAAATGGCTATGACGATAATATAGCATATGAAATAAAGCATGAATTCCACAAATTTCTGGAATAAAGGCATAGTTTATTTTTTTCTTACGCATTGAAGAATAAGTTCCAGCAAGTAAAGGCCGAAGTGATTGCATTTGTAAATAAATATCGTCAAAATATCTTTCTCTCTAATCGACGATTCCTTAAAATAGAGCGCTTTCTTTAAATTTTCACGCAAGCAAATTGTTTCAATAGGTTACAACCAAACGCAGGAAAAACGCGTGTCTTTTAATGAGCCTTCGGTTCTGAGCCATAACCTTCGCTCCGTCGGCTGCACAACCTGAAAGGCTCCCAATCCATCCGATCCCGTCCTTGTTATCCACTCAAATCAGCCTTTTTCCGTCCTCTGGCTGTAAAAATCTTAATTTCGGAGAGTGCTTGCCTCTATTATTCCCAGGCACCTTAGCAACATGTCCCTTTTATATGTTCCATTTTTCATCTCGATGCCCACTGGATGGGCGCCAATAATCCCTCCTAGGCCCCCCAAGGCACCCCTTTCTCCCCCCTAGGGTTTTCCCAGGGGCGCCTGCCAGGATTTTATGGACACCCACACCGAACACGCGATGCAGACCACGCTCTCGCCTCCAACAGATTTCTCCTTCCATCGAGGACTTTTATTGCATTAAAATGTGGCGGATTTTTATCGCATCTTGAGCAACAAATGTTTCCCTTTATTCAGGCACATTTACTACATCTATTTCTGGAAAAGTAATCGCAGCACTGAGGCCCACATAAAGAAAATTTATTATAGTAAATACAGTTCAAAATACCACTTAAGGACTTAATCAAAAGTTGAAATTTTCCTTTATGGAAGGAGGAAATGAAGAATTTTAAAACAAATTGTGTTACCTACACCGTTTATTAACTATGATAGACAAGTATTTATGGCAAAATTATATCATTATGAAATTATTGGTATTGAAATCTTTAATAAACAGTGGGAGTTACAAAGTTTGTTTTAAGTTTCATCACCTAATAATTATGAATTTCGGTTCACAGATACTTACGAAAACTGGAGCCACGAAAAGCGATCTTGATTCCAAAACAATTGTTTCAAATTAATTGAGTGTTTCGTATCTTTCCACCGTCATATCTTGACGATTGGAATACTTTTATCTTGTCCTCTGCGCCATATTAAGAAAAATAGATCAGCCACCATCGATACATCATTGAAAAAACAAGGACACTGAAATGGACGTGGGCAAGACATGTGACAAAATAAATGACAACTATTAGTAGACATTAGCTGGTTTGAACCAGGAGAAACCAGGGAGAAGACCATAGGAACGGATATGAAGTATATATAGTATGAGAAATGAAAATTGTATGAGGTTTAGAAAAAAAAGTTTAATATTCATAAAAAAATCTTTTCTGTATCTAGGGCCAAAATTGTACTGCAGTTTTCCAAATGAAATTAAAAGCTTATCTAACTTTAACTTGTTTCTAAAAAAGACTTAAAATTGGTTGTTAGATCATGAGGAAATTGATATCTTTTTTCTTTAAATTTTGAAAGATTCTTTGTTCATTTTATTGTTCATTAATTTTTGTTGTTTAGCCTTTCGTATGTAAACATATACCACTTTATTTTTCTTATTTTTGCCATAATAATGTTATCGTAATAACACACGTCACTATTGTATTGCTATGTGAACATAGAACGTACTGTAAATATATATCGGTGTCAACAACACAGGATAACCTTAGTTGACACGTAAAGCTCTAATATCTGATAAATCTATATAAATTATATCGTATTAATTTTTGTATTCAATATTTAGACCAAATAAATTCATTCATTCATTCGTATATCCAAGTACTCAGCGGTAGCGTTGCAACAAAAGCTTGACATAGAGAGTAATGGAAAGTTGTATGTATATCATAGTATGTTTATATCCTACGACGGATTGAAATCGACTGGTAATCATGACTATCGTGATGCCTTACATAAATTGCTCTATATACTACATCAATGAACCTCTTGTTCACTGCAGCCGACAATTCGTTCACTGAAACCGTTTCAAAAATACTCATCCACATATTTTCCTATTTTAAGTATTCCATGAAAAGTTATTGGTGACGACAGTTCCAAGATACTTCGCTGAGTCTAAATACATTATACATCTTCTTAGATCACCGTATAGAAGTCGGAAGATTTGAACGAACCAATGAGAGTTAACATAGTAACGTTTCATGGGTAAATGTAGAGACAATGAGTATAAACAAAAGGATGCCTGAATTTGGTAGCTATTTTCCCATAATACTTCATTCTATTCATGGTATTAGAAATACGGATCTTTAAAAGAATTGAAGAGAAGGGAGAGAAGAAGAATGCAGGGGAATGCGAGATGAAGAATGCGATTAGGCGTGTTAAAGAGAAGGACTATGAGGAGACGAAAGGCGGCACTTTTTGATAGGGACGGAAAGACGATGGAGAGGCGATAGTTCGGAGAGAATCGTAGAAAAGGGATGTCGACAGAACTATCTATTACCAAAGAATGCAGAGCAGTACTTTGGGATTCTTTGAATGGTTTTGAAGAAAACACAGCTAAATATTTTGGGGTTGCATTCAATCAAGGCGAATATTCGAGAACTATCTCCGGATAGCCATGTGGGCGTTCGGCTTCGGTGAAAGTGGTCCCAGGTTCGATTCCCGGTGGGAGCTCATGCGTGGAATCACCTGTAGAAGCATTGTGAAGAATACTATTACCACAATTTTGATGAGATGATTACTGAACTTAGTTATAGCTACTCTTTGTTCATCCTGAGCCATCGGAATTTCAAACTATGGCGAACGTTATTTTGGATATATTCTTCAATTTGATGGCAAACACGCAGATATATGAAATTAATCAGAGAAATAAAGCAGTTGGAACTGTACAAACGAAGAGAAAAATCTGTCAAAAAGCAATCGCTTACGGCATGCAGTACAAGCATTAAAATAATAAAATACATCGTAATTAGACACAAAGTAATATTCCGTAGGATGGCTGTGAATAATCGGCTGCAACATAGCAGAGAATATTAAAAGAAATGGAGATATAGTGCTACGCAAAATGATGAAAATAACATGAACAGACCAATTACCAATTGAAGAATAATTCTAAGAGTAAACGAAGAAGCTTTATGACGTCGTGGTAGGACTTACAGTTTGACCAAGTCGATCTCATTTGTGTTTCTGTTAAAATTGTGTAGTAAAGTGAGTCGCGTCCTAATTCCATATGCAGAAGTCGATATTAATCTTTAAGAATGATTGAGAAATCCTAATAAATCGCCTCCTATTCAGATGAGTTTATTTGTGGAAAATGTTTCGACTCAACAGTAACTAAGCAGGTAATCTTATGTAATACTCAAATGATGAACTTCTTTGTTATTTCTGTAATTTTATGATATGCTGTCTATTCTCATGATACTGACAAAGATTATTTTATGAGATGTTTGCTATAATTTAAAAATTTTCCATTTATATAATTTACTACCTATTTCGTATATTTCACTGTCTATTTTGTTTTTTTCCATATTTACTTACTTTGACTAGGATTACTCTCTGCTTCATTGTATTATTTGACAAGGATTATTCAATGCTGTTATTGTAAATCTATAAATACATGACTATGACTGTGTTCTTATCTGTAACACTACTCATTATTAAGGTTATTAAGGGTTAAATCGGACTTTTTAGTCACAATTTCGCACAATAAAGACATTATTATCTTTTTCATGTTATTGGATGAATGAAATAGCTAATTGTCGGCCGGAATACGATCCTTGATTTCCCACTTGAGGGGCAAACGCTTTATCCATTTGATCTACTGCTTATGGCATAACTGACGAAAATCGGAAATAGAATTCAAAGAATCGAACTATGGCTATGCATTACTTATCAAGAGTAAGAAAAATATGTGTGAGCTTTGTCCATTATATATAGACGCTTCTTCGGATTCATATATATAGCCAGATAGGATACTAATTCACAGGCTAAACCACAGACGTCATTGACTTGAAATTTTTACCACGTAATGGCCATAACGTGCAACCGGCAGAAAAAATGCGATTTTGAACCTCAGTGTCATGGGTTCGATTCCAGAGGGCCCCAAAGTCCCGATTTTTCCCATTTAGAAGCATTGCTTTGATTTTCGGGAATTAAAAAAAAACTTCCCGGATAGGTAGGGAATCAAAACTCAAGGAGTCTATATATATGGTCATGATCTATCGAAAACATAAATGACTTTTACGGAAAAATTCCTGGGTTCGATGCTAGGATGCAAGAATCTGCCCTTTAAAATACATTGAGGTAGTTTTTCATTATTTTTTTGATGCTATTATCGAAATGATAGGAAGTTCTTGCTTAGATAGAAGATGAATATAAAGAGTTGGTTTAAGAAAATAAATTATATAAGACCATGATGTTCCTGGGTTCGATGCCAGAGAACATTAATATATCTCACATAAGGAATATATGTGAAAAGTAGGACGTCATTTGAGGCAGTTGCAGCCAATATTTCTGCCTGAATTTTCACACATAGTTAGAAATGGTGATCTTCTATTGTGCTGCATAGGAACTATCACCAGAAAGACCCGGGTTCGATGCCGGACGAATAAATTGCAGCGAATTTTAAGAATATTATCAATCCTTTTTTTTTTCATTGAGGACCCTCTCGATATGATGCCGACTTGAAATTAGTGTTATCGATATGCTTGCAGTATGCATTTTACTTGTATTTATAATTAACACAATAGAAATTTTTAATATCATTCAAGCTGGAGAGACTTGCAGACCCAACTTTTGCAGAAGAAAGACGTATCATTTAGTCTGGGATTAAATTGGGTTTGCCGAAGGCGATGAATCCGAGAGACGGACTTTATTATCTTCTGACAAATCGCTGACGAAGGCTAAGTCACGGTTGCTAACGCTCTCGTAGCTCCTCTTGACATCTCTGTGTTAACCTTCGCAGTCTTCTTAAATGAAGGATTTTTATCCTCCATCTCAAAGCGGTCATGAATATACATTAGCTTCGAAAAGAGCGTCATCTCTTATCTATATCAGGTATTAATGATATGGAGAAATAGAAGGGCCATATCTGATCATACATATAAAATAGCGGATGGCGCCTCGAAATTCAAAGAGGGGAGATGTTTTCGAATCGACAGGACGGAAGCTTAACTGCGGTTTTAATTATTTTCATTTTACCTTTTGTAATTATTGGGCATTGAACATCATTTTAATATTCTGTTTTTGTATGAATTATAGAGGCAAAATAGGCTTATAATGATGCCTGATTGATGTTTAGCCAATAATAATGATAATAGTTATATGAAAATAGCTCCGCCGCTATTGATAAATAAGACTTAATAATACACTTATCCGCAATACTGTACTTAAAGCTGTCGTATAGCTCGATTTGTGATAAATTTAACGAGCAGAATGGCAATAAAAATGGCAAGGCAAAATTTATAATTTTTTCCTCTTTTAATTCATATTTCTATGTTTTTATATTATAAGAAAGTGTAAGACGGGAAATCAAACAAAAGAGTATAACGGAAGATACTATTTCAATCGCACTATCTCTGTCTAACAGCTTGAAAATAAGCATTGCCAGACTCAACTGTTACCTGATTATTTCAAAAGCGACTGAATTATATCTTCCACGGCAGAATAGTTCAGGTGGTCGTCCCATGGAATAAGATTCTTATCACGTGATCTAACTTATTATACATGGTATGGTCTGAATTAATGGACATACATGCAACTAAAAGTCGTACAGGAAGTAAAAATCATAAGGAAAAGATCTGCAAACATATTTGCTATTGAATATTTCACATCCGAAAGTATAGCGAAGAAGTATGAATCTTTCGATAAAAGAAAAATAAAAATAGGTAAAAAATCACTAAAAGTTGTGTGGATTCAAGACTTATAACAAAAGAATGGAACGTAATATACATAAACAACAAAAGTGGCAAAACTACAACCTAAAATTTAGCAGTGTTTAGCAAAAACTAAACCCTGCATTAAAAGGATCTAAAGAGAATTCAGAAAATAAAAATGTATGAAAATTACAACGGTAAATTGAATATTAACCATTATAAACAGCTATGGACTATAAAGATCGATAGAGTGTGGCTATGCATAGGATATATCTTAAGTACGTAACACACCGAGAACTGAGAAAATACTAATACCTATGAACAGCTTGGCCATTAAGATCGAAAAATTCCAGCTGACGCACGTGAGTCACTGTGGCTTTCGGTCCAATGAAACGTGATGAGCGACGCATGCGTGATTAAGGGATTAATTCCGGGAGACGCCTCCGATGACCCTTTCTCTTCCTCCGGTGACCCTCCGAGTGATGGCGGATGGAATGCCTCTGGGAATATGAAGTAATTGGGGAGTGCCCATGGGGTTGCATACATCGCAGGCGCACGGTTTTAATCGGAAGTTGGCAAGAAAAGCAGATTAGATGAATTGGATAAGTTTGAGAGAGCGCCTTCCCGTGGAAAAGAAAAACAGTTGAAGGGAGATTATGCGCGCCAATTTCATATTCAAATGAGCTATCGGTATTTTTATAACGACCGCAACTATACATTTTAGGTCAATTAAGGTTTAACTGTTTTAAGTACGGAGCAGCGATGAATAAATACAGGAATAAAGGTAATATAGTTGGTCAAATGTTGCGAAATTTATTGCCATCAAATATTTATTAAGTATAAGTTAATCTTGAGAATGAAATTTTGGCCGTATCACATTGACGATGAAAAAATGTCTTCTCAGCTATAACATCTATACAGTGGCTAAATATGAAACGGCGTTATAAACATTACTATTACTATGTTATTATTATTCACTATTATTATTTGTAATTAATATTTTATTCTATTATATTATATTTATGTTAAACTTAATGTTCATAATTGATAAACGTGACGTGTATATTTACAACATAAAATGCACATAAAGATGAATTATCCAGGAATTCTTTCATATGATCGGAGCATTTGTTTAGGATTAAAAATAATTGAAATTCATTGTTTTTTCTCAGTTAAACAGGTTAGATTTCAGATAGCTATGAAACCACAGTTCTTCGTAACTTCCGAAAAATGATTGTACGACAGGTTCCGGCCCGTAAGACACTATAATCGGATCAGCTTTCCTCGATATCCGTCTAACATACATTGATTATATAGGTTAAATTTAGTTTAATATTCTAATTCTCGTCAAATTGAGGCAGTATATGCGTAGCTTTAACTTAGGTATTTGGTATCATATAAAATATTCGTACCTTGTATTATACATCATGGTATGTTTTCATCCATTTCCACTGAAAACATTTCCCTCCTGATTTAGCATAATTTCAAAAAAAGGTAACGATAGAAGGATGGCTTTACCATTTAAATTTTTTCATAAATTAAGTCTCTATGAATACATACTATAATGCGCAACAGAATTATGGGCTTAAATTTTCTAGGAATAATGTAAAACACATGTATATCTTACACTTCAATGTCATTAACTTATTGAACAGAACTATGCATTTCTTTTTTTAAGATTTTATTCGAAATAATTTGAAAAAATAACGCTTCCCTGTCAGTGATTACTTGAATTTATGATATTTTTTTTATTTTTTCCTCAGAGAAAAACACTAATTATTGTTTTTTCTTTTTATTTTAAAATTATTTCAATATAAATATCTGAAAGTAGGATACATTGAAACATAGGAAATAGAGGATATAGGGACTTATACAGAGAAACATATATTAGAGAGAGAGATAGAGAAACGGTCGCCCGAATTTAAAATATTCACATTTTTGGGAAGAAACTATCAGGATATTTTAAAGATATATTTTATTATATATTATTTGTAAGTACCCTTAAAAGTCTGAAATAACTTATTATAAATCGAAATCATTCTTATCAGTTACATCCATTTCCGGGGGTGGATAGATAAATTTGCCATGGACGCAGCGATTAAATATAATTTGACCTCATGATTAGCATAAAGTAACGATAATCTCACTGTCTCTTTCGTCTACAACAAACACTTCAAAGTGCCGTTTAACGAAATTAGTACAAAGGATTCAATATTATCATAGAAAAAGTCTTATCAATGTATTGATTGCATTTTAACCATATCTCTAGCAAATAGTTTATGCTACTAAATAATCACATAGCTCTTCTAGCTCCTTACAGATCCTTCAAAGGCATATTCTAATGCAGAAATAAGATGTGCAATCTTTGATTAGAAATTCTCGTTTCAGTTTAGGTATCTTTTGGCTGATTTTTTGCAGTTCTCGTTCGGAGAATTCCTTAGCGATTTCGCTAGTTACCGAGAGCATCTTAATGGGCTGCAGATCCGAGGAAAGAGCACTTGGCTTCCATTGTCCGACTCCATTAGCGCAAACCCTTCGAATCTTTATTTTAATGGGAATACTAGAGAATTCTCGGTGTATCTTGCGGCGCTGGGTGAGATAATTGCTCTCTCTCTTTCATTTAACCAACGTCTCCCTCTTCCTTCCGGAGGATGGGGAATGACGCGGGCCCCGGGCCCCCTTGGGGTCCCCACTGTCTCCGCGCAAGACAGCCCCGCTGAATAATTACGCCCTCTAGCGATAAAACTTCTCGGCGCATCACTCCGCTCGCTCTCGAAATTTTTATTAGAGAATTCGGAGAATTAATCATCATTATAAAGCGATTAGCGTCGCTGGAATCTAAATGCCGAGTTTATCGATAGATGACGCTGATTCCGTTATCCTCCGCAAGAAAAATATGTTAATTTTGGGTGAAACTCGTACTGTTTCATGCTCCTATTTTCATCGAATGGAAAGCTAATGATCGCTGGGCGATTTCAGCTCAATTTTCTTCGCCTAATCCTTCAGGGTTTTATCATCAGATATGGCAAGTTTTTCTTGAGAGTATTTTATCTGATGTATGACGGAATTTTTTCTTTTTGATACAGGGAAAATGAATTTCTAACTTTCATTTATGTTTGTTTTAATCTTATACTTGGCTGAGATGAATGTTGCTGAGGTATAAGTGTTGCTGAAGTTGACATTGACTTAGAATTATATATAATCCTAAGAGAAAACTCACAAAACCTTTATTCACCGAGTTAAATAAACTGAAACAGAAAACTTACCTCGGGGTGGTTCCACTGCTGCCTGAGGTGAGTCCAGCGTCGACGGGGAAGAGTCCAACACAGCTACTGAGGATGGAACCATAGGTTCCGAAATACGTATTTAGTGGTTTGGATACAATTGCTTCCCCTGCGACGGTGGACTCACCTTAAGTAGCAGCGGAACCACCCCGAGGTAAGTTTTCCGTTTCAGTTTATTTAACTCGGTGAACAACGGCTTTGTGAGTTTTTTCTTTTGATTATTTACTATCAGCCGTATCTCAATTCTTCTTTCTTATTAGAATTAAATGACAAATATTATTTGTATGGTTATTTTGTTACACTTACGTGGTCGTTTTCCAACTTTTCAACCAATAGCAATCTCACAGTGAGGAGTGAGGCAAATTACTCATCATCTTGCCTCATCCCCTCGCCAGAGCTTTTGGTAACCAAAGTTGGATGGAATGGGCATCCAACTAATCTTCGACATGTATCTCAATAGAAACACTCAAATTATATGAATTTCGAAACGATATGAATACCGTATAAATCCGAGTAAAAGCCAACCCGAATATAAGCCTAGGCACCTAACATTATCACAAAAAACTGGGATAACTGCTTGATTATATTGATAGCTGTACCATCCCGCAGAACCCACAATGGATCTATCTACTGACCCTTCTCCAAGAAAAACGCTCATAAGTTTTCTCCCATTCCTAGAATAAGCAGAACAGAAACGAACTGTTTATTTCTATTGACTTTTTCTGTGACTCGCTATACTCCATAAGGAGAAAGGCGTACTCTTTTTTCAGTGTACAATTCTAACTTCATGTATTATTTTATTCATTATTTTTATTTGATTATTTAATTCTTATTTAACTGTTTATGTATATTGTGTTGTCAACTTGTTATAACACAATGAATTGGGGTTACTTGTATGTGTTCAATAAACAATAATAATTAGAGTGTAAGACTTAGGTAGGAAATGCAGTTTTTACTGGTAAATTTCAAAATAAAAGTAGATATCAATAAAATTACAGTAATTGTGGCATCAGTGCGTTAAAGGTCTTTGAATATTTATCCAACTAAACGATTCCTACATTAATTTAGTTAGGACCATCACTCGAGGAGAGCTTTTTCACCATAAAGAAAGTGCTGATAAACTCGGGATAATACACGAGTATACACTATACTTATGTAGCGCGTTTTCAGTGCAGGATTTGGTCCATTCGGTTGAATATCTTGGATGACTGTCCAACGGAGACTAAGATGGAGAAGTGGAGGAATGGCGGCAGTCCCAGAAAAGTGTCCATTCTCGGAATGTCCGTGGAAGTCTGAATCGAAGAATATTTTAAATTGGACGGATATTCAAATCCGAAGGGTATTTTATGTATCTTCGTGTTCATCATCGGTCTTAAGAATCCTTCGAGGAGTGTAAGCAGACGGGCGTGCCCGCGCTAAATGGTCGCAAGAATGTCAACAATTGCGGTCGCCATGTAAAAGAGGGAATTAGACAGGCGGAGGGAGCATGTGGTCCGAAAGGAATGCGGGCGGATGGCCCCCTCCTTCGCTGGACCACTCTTCCATTCATTGCATTCGCATCTTTATTGCCCTCTCCTTCGCTCATTTAAACACTTTTTTCTATCGCATCGACCACTTCTACGCGTTTCTATTTCTCGCTTCTTCCCTAACAACTCTCCTTGCTCCTTACTTTGCCTCAATTTCGCTATCTCTTGATTCTTATTTTCTCCATTAATACTGCTGCTATGATCAATCAGTTACGGCCGTAATTCGTGGAAAGACAAAATGAAAGAAGAAAAAAGACCTTGTAAATTTCAGATGACCGGTTTCAGCACCAAGCCATAATTAGATCAGATCAGAAAATGTTTTTCTTATTTCTACTAATACTTCTTGTTTTCACTATCCGCGATTGCATTTTTTAATCCCTTCCTTTTCCTTACATTCTTTTTTTCGTCCCTCAAGATTTAAATTCTTGTCTTTGGCTATAGATTTCAGGGCCTTAATGAGGGAGTAAATCGACCCCCTCAGGGCCGGTTCAATCGGTAAGCGGGTGAGACCGTGGCTTCAGTGCGTTCATCATAGTGGGGCGGCGTATTGTCTCACATTTGCTCCAAATGATTGTGAACAGTTACAAACATTCATTCCCCGCATTATTTCGATGAGAATAGACTTAATTTGAGAAGGTTTTACTTCATGAAAGGCCATTAAGATATCTAAATTGCAAACTATTAGTACTCCACGTACTTCAAGACCAAAGCGGTGCATAATCTTCTAGTTAAGGATAATTAAAATGCTTAGATGGATTACAATATAAAGATTGGTAATCAATACATTTGAGAACACGGAGAGAAAAACACCATAAAATCGGGAATGAAGCAACTATTGGCGTTCAGATTTAAAATAATAATGGTTGAGACGAATGTAGTAGTTTATAGTGAGTGATGGTTGAAATTACTAAAGCATTACCAAACAATAATTAATATTTGAATAGTTTAAATGTTAATGGAAGCAGGAAAACTCAGAAGTTAAGACAGAAAGCTAACATCGCCTCCGGGTTGTCTCGCGTCCGACCCTTGGAATTAGGCAGTTCGTGCCGAGAAAGAGTATGGTACACTCCCTTGTGTGCGTTGCTCGTAAGACACGATTCGCACGTGACCGGTCAGCCTTTCTCAGCGCAATTCCGACTCTAAATTCGGCCCCTTAACGAAATCACTAGTCTATTTGTCCGTCTACTTGTCCCTCCTCTTTGGCGTGGGCGGACGCCTCGGCGCCGAGGGATGGGTCCGAGGAATGCGGGCCTTCAAGGCGGCTGTGGGCACCCGAGTGGCGCCGCCCGAAATTATTGAGGATTTCGGCGGATTCTCACTCTCCTAAATTATTCATCCAAGATGGCGCTGGTTGAACTGGATACCGTTTCCTACGTGATCACTAACTAATAAAGCTGTCTATTAAGATCGCCATTTGCTCGGATACAATTCCAGAACAGGAGATATGGCATTAAAAGTATTTACGAGTAAGATAGCCACGTGTTCGATTACCGGTGGGGACCGTAAGTCTGACCCCAAGAATCAGAGAGCTACTGGAGTTAATTGGTAACGGTTAGATTGCGGTCTAGAAAATAAGGCGGGGTGGGAGTCGAGCACGTATCACTCACTATAAATGCCGCTTAAATAGGCCTTGGCCCTTTATGGGCTGTTTTGCCATCGGTAATGAAGTGTTTAAGCATCTGAATGCGACTTCCCTTGGTTAGGATGAAGGGAAATCGGCGAAATGTTTTAGACTCATGTAGCGGCTAATTCACATTCCTGTATTATCCAATCCATAAACAGTTCTCCTTTGTAAGTGGAACCTGAGTTATTGATAATTATTAAATGTCGCTAAGACAACCCTTGTGAGTTTCAACCGATTATAGCTCATGTACTTTTTGTAATTCATTATTCTCGATGAATAACATATTATACATACTTTAGTTGATGAAAATTTCAATAATTTTGTATGAGTGGAGACAAAAAGAATTATAAAATATGTTTCGAACCTTAAAGGCTAGGAAGAAGGTCAGAATTGGTTTATTATCATAGATAATCTTTATATCCCCGACTACAGAACACTTTACCCAATGGCTAGATATATATTAATTGCTAAGCTGATAATGATCACCGATTTCCCTCTTATATAGGTCGGTTATAGATACAGTTCTTTATTTTTTTAAGAATGTCGGTCTATAAATGAGTGTAAATGATAATTGATCCTTGGTGATAAATCAATGGGAATGAAAATTCGTGTATGTGTATATATGTATATGTGTCCTTCAAGATATTGCGCTATTTAGAACGTTAAGCTAAAAATACCTTTCTTAAAAAGTTCATATTATAATATCGGTGATTATAAAAAAGGGGCAAAACATTTGAATGTAATAATAGAATACATACAAAATGAAATCAATGGTAGCAGGCTTTACTATGTGGAATTCCATTGAAATAAAAATTAAAAGAAATAAAATTACTTGTACGAGGTGACCTGAAGATGTAAGTGATCTTACGAAACCAGTCGAGTGTAAAATATACTGTGGAAAATAGTAAAAGTAATTTTGTTTCTTTTAATTTTGATACATACAAAAGTATAATCTCCTTGTTAAATTATTATAATTTATCCATAATTATTCTATGAAGGATCGATCTTAATTGTTCATTGTCATTCTATGAAGAAAAGTAGTTCTTAAATTGCAGTTGTATTTTAAATTATTTTATCATTATTGTAAATCCTTGCAGACAGTGAGCAAGGCCAAAGAAAGTGAAATACATATGCAGGAAATATCCCTATGAAATGAAATACATATAAACACACAATGACACATGTATAGGAAAAACATAGAGGAACAGATAAGACAAGCAACATAGAATGACAATGATGTTTAACAACAGTTTGAGATATAGAAATAAATATTAAAATTTGAAGTAATATAATGCGAAAAAACTCAAATACTTTAGTTCGTCAATTCGTGTTTGAGCTGTCCATCTATCCTTTGCCGAAATGATACTTGCATATGAGTTATTCTTTATTATTTTTGACTAAGACAAGTGCAAATTTACGTATCAATGTTTGTCTGAAAGATGTAAATTTACGTATTGTGTCAATATACGATAGAATTCCTTTAAATTTTTATTTGGGTAGTTGGATCCATAAGCATTGAATTGTGTTATGAAGACTTCGGCGATCGGCTGGGAAATCCTACAATCGTGGGCGGTGAGTGAAGTAGGTCGGCGGCCACTGATTCAGAGTGACTCGTGTTGATGAGTGGGTGAGATAATAACAGAGAGAGATCGATTGGTCCTGCTTTTGAATGGCGATGCGACCGTTTTCCTGTTTCTCCCGCCAGATAGAGCGGATATGTGGTCTGGAAGTCTACGAAAGGAACTGCGCGAAACAGATTCTGCGAATTCGGAGATCGACGCTGAGAGGTCATCGCAAGAGAAAGACCCTCCGGTGACAGTTTGAGGCTGCAGACGATGGACACACTAAATGGAATAAATTCCTATTAAACGGGAGAAATCATAATAATTACAATTGAATTCGAGAATGTATTTTATCCAATGATTACGGAATAATGCGAACTTTAAAATATTTTGCCAACATATGAGGAGTTTATAAATTTATTTTAGATTGTAAGAGCCCATGGAAGGTGAATATCGAGGGTAGCAGAATAAAAGTGATACTGAGGGAAAAGGTAGAATAGTAAAAAAGCTGTTTTGTGAAGCAAATGAGAGATCATAAAGGGAAGAGTCTATGAAGATAATAGCATGTATGTGGTTGTTGCGAAAGATCCATGCAAAGATATAAAAATATGGGGGGTATTGCGAATAGGCGAGGGAAATGATGTACTTAACATAGTGACGGATTTTACCCCAGAATGTGATTCTTACACATTTGTAAAATTGTAGACCTTCATTCACTTTACCTCAAGTTTAAACCTTCCCAATCTTTCATAAAGATCATCATATCACGAGTATCATAAAACGTGTAGTGAAGATGTTAAACAATGTTTAACAGTTCAACATGCTGAAGATGGGATATTATTTTTACATTAAGATATTCTGATTATCGATATTCTCCTAAAAAAGTGTTTGTCTGTCTGATCGGTGTGAATGAATGTTATCATACTTTCAGCTTATTGCATGTACAGTATATTACTTACAGTTTTCCCACAGTTATATTCACGTTTCTGTCTAACTTGCATTAATATTTCTTATCTTAAGTATTGCTTGGTTAAGGGCGCAAAACCAAAAATTAATCAGAATTAATCCTGAAATTAACAAATATCTTTCAAGTATTGAAAAATTGTTGGATAACTTTTTGAATACATCCAAAAATTGAGATTCGTAACACTTGTGACACTTATAAAACGTCCTTCGCGCACTTTCCGAAATCGTTTTCCAGTCCTATGAAAGACAGAATCAAAATGGCATCTCAAAGGAGCAAAACCGCTGAATGAGAAGGCAAATCTCAGCGATATCCAGCCGCTGCAGCGAAAGTTAGATGGTGCTTGGTCATGATGTAGGGCTCCTCCATTCAGCTTCGAATCGCCTCGATAAATCTGCGATTGTTCCTCCAAATACTCATTGAAGAGTTCCTCTTGCGTATCCTTGGAGACCTTGGCCGTGACCTCGCCGCCTCACGGAATTGTTTCCTCAGTTCACTGAGAGAAACCAAGCGAAGCCCAACCAGTTGTGAACGAATTGTATCATTTACCTTCAGTCTCATTTGCTTGCTTGGCAATTCCTATAAAATCTGTTAATCCAATAGTTGTTAGCCAAAAAGTGGTTCTATTTTAATCTTCTTCTGAATATTAGCTTGTTTATCGGGTGTTGGAAGTGGTTGCTATGGAAATAAATGATTCCAAGCCAATTTTACATTATGAGGTGCGTATTCATATTATACAAAAAGGTGGTTAGACTTTTCTCATAATTAAGGCTCCAATTACTCGGTTAATTCTGTAAGATATCTATGCGTGGAAGAACGGATCAACATCTGGTTTAACAGTGATAAATGTCGGATTCCACTGGGATTCGAACCAGTGGCCTCTAGACTATTCGTGAGCTCAACCCTCAACGTGTTTTAAAAATATGAGATTCAAAAAATAGAAGTTTTAATGTATATGACCTGTAGGTTTAGGCAATCATAGACAGTCGTGTAAACTCAGTTATTTATATATTCTACAATGACTCTTGGACATTGTCCATCACCATGAATTCAGGTTGTAATTTTACCCTAAGAAGTTAAACTACACTTGAAATTTTATGCAGGGATTATTTAACCAGTTCATATATTCGGGACCTATCTTCTCATAAATATCTTCAGACTTACACCCAATATATTTGTGTGTATTCAGACACGTTGACAAGACAGATCTGGGATGTAAGAGCTTAATTTTGTGAGATTTCCTAAAGTATTGTGCTCAGTGTGAAGAGAAGGGAGATGCATGACGACTCGCACGGCATAGGATGCCTCTTCTTATCACTTGTCTGCCAATTGCATCGGATTGTTTTATATTCAGCACAGCGCCACGCCGCGGCCGTAAGTGAAACTGCAAACTCCTCTGTCGTGTTTGCAGATCGTGCCATGGCTGGCGAAGAGGAGAACCCAAACACTCATTGCCGTTGATGATTGGCGGAAGGGTTCGGAGCCAGGATCTTCCCGTGGCCAGAATTATTATAGATTAATACTTATGGAATTCAGTTGTATATAGGTATGGATGTTTGGGTGATTTCATTGACAATTGGCATTGAAATGCAGTTTTAATTTGATTTCTATTCCCAAATCATCTGTATTCATTTCGTTGACAATTCGAGAGGGTAAAATCTAACTTAGAATATTAAAAAAAAAATTACTAATAAAAAATATTTGGAAGAATTATAGTTGAATCTAGATGCATACAATGTCTCATTTAGTTATATCATTTTATACTAATGAATAATGAATAACAACCTGACGTGCTTGAGGACTTTTTCAGTTCCTAATCGAAGAAAGAATTTCGATAATTACCAGTATTTCAGGAGGAAATTTGCATTATAAATTTCAAAATTGTAAAACTTACATAAGAATTGAATGTGGTTTATTAATAGAGGAAAGCACACGAAGTTGGGAAAAATTCTTTCTTTATTTTTTTTGGTATAACTAACTATATTTTCATAAGCACTTAATTATTCCCTTCATGCCATAGGTATTTATATTAGAGAATCGCTCTCAACCGATCATTGCACAAACTATAATATGTTCATCAAAGTAAAAATGGTTTGAAGAAGTAGATTATGTAATTACTTAAATTAATGATAAGTTCTACTATAATCAAGACAGTTTTCGTGATTATTACAAATTCCGATTTGAGTCCTTTCTCACCCAGACATTATTTTTAGTTTGAAGTCTGTCGCGGCGACTGCATCTCGTTATTTAGCAATTATGTAATTCAGCTCTGCTTTCCTGTTTCCATGGTAATAACGACTTTCTCAGTGCCCTCAATCGATCTCAATGTAAGTTGAATTGGAACCGTGAAACATATTTTTTTTAGTCCTACTTTAAAAGTGAGAAGCTTCAGAATAAATTAAATATATTTTGGAAGTATGTACTGGCTTTCAATCTTAATTGCTTCTGAAGGGAGGTATAATTTGCTGGAGTGAAATCACAATGATATGAGTCTATATCCCCAGCGCTTAATTGATCTGATAGATTCCGAAGTAAAGGATAACAAGCTGTTGCTATGAATTCAAATTATAAACTGGGTAAACTTTAAGAAAAAAGGTGAATGAAGTTGATGAATTTTTTAAAGTTTTTAAAGTCGACAAGGATCGCTAGAATAGGAACTACACTCTGTAGATTCGCCAAAATGTAAATCTAACAGTAAATTAAATTGCAGTTGAGAGAATAATTAGGTGAGAAAATGCTTCCCAAAGTCAGCGCCAAAACGAATTGTGATTATGTTTGCCATTGATCACTTAGAACTACAAGGGAAGACTTTTAATCACCGAGAAAAATCACGTTCTTTCAACGTTAAAACATTATCTCACGTGCTGTTTTTAGCATCACGTAGTTAATATAAATGATAAAAAATTTCATACCTAAAGTAAAGCACAGAGATGGGACATTGGGAAATATTTATCACTGGTTGTGGATAGATCTCGGCCTTCTTTTGGACAATACGTGTTCAGCCACGATTTATACTCGCGTACTTGGGGCAGCGCGCTCCTGGAATCGGCGAAGAAGAGAAAATCGCGCGGAAAACGCGGCGGAGACCGGTCGGAGCGAGGAGCAGCGGCGAAGGGAGTCGAAGCCCGTACCGCAGGCGGGCGAGCGTGGTGGTCCGAAGGGCGGCCAACTCTCTATTGGAGTGATTGAAGAGTCACGAGTGGGTGGGAGCGGCGTCTAATTGGCGGGCGCTGCGATTGGCGGAGGCGAGACGCCGGGGGGCGTGGCCTAACCCTTTTTTCTCTCATCTGCACTCTTTTGTTTTCCCCCCCCACCCTCCGTGCACTGTTTTGTCTCCGCCGTGCGCTCGGGGAATCATTGCGGTTGATCTAAACCGCTGGTAATGGATGACCGCAGCGGTCGCTCCCATAGCGGTTTTTAACACTGTACCCACGGATGCTGTCACCCGAAGTGTCCGGACCGGTTATTCCGAAAGAAATCACTGCTCGGGAAATGATACGGTAGCTCTCTAAAGTTAAACATTAGACGAAAGTTATTGCAAATTTCAGCTACTGAAAGAGTGGCGACTTTACCAACCCACTTTTCAGACCTTACTTTATTATTTCAGAATTGAGTTCTTTCTGAACGTAAACTTAACTATAGATCGACTTTCATCGCATTTACTTATTTTTATTTCAATATTCTCTTTTGAGCTCCTCGGTGCCGTTTTACCACCAGATATTTGTAACACCCGTCTATCCTTCGGCATTCTTTTTGGTCTCTTTGTGTCTTTCGTTGCCACTTGATGACTGCTGTAGCCCAACGGTTGTTGTTTCTTTTCGCTCCGTTTCATTTTTTTAAGTTTGTTTTGAATACCTTTTTATATGATTTACTTACCGAAAATTTCGGCATCACCATATTATTATTATTATCATTATTAGGGGTCTTTATTAGGCCATATGAAGTGTTGGATGAAATGTTAAGAATGAAATCGCTCTCAAAGTTCCGTATGATGAGAAATTACAGCTAAACCTAAAGTGAAGCTAGTCATTCAGTGGCAGATGCACGATTAGTGCTGGTGAATATACGAGCACTTGAATGATGCCAAAGGCAGATAAGGACGTTCTGTTATAATTATATAAAAGAAAACACTTAAAAATACCTCACTCTGTGGAATTTTGTCGCCAACTCTTCAATTGCTTATGCCATGGATCAGGGTTGATGAACCTTGCAAATTTGCCATATTTGATGAATGTGAAGGACATGCCTAACATTGTGGTGGTACCAAGCCTTACAGAAAGATGATGATGTACACTCCTGGCCAAAATTAACGCACCACCGGTCGTAAGGATCGCTAGGGAGGTGGTGCGTTAATTTTGGCCAGGAGTGTACATATTATAAAATCAACGATGAGATGACGATCTTGCAACTGTCTTAGATAATCGTTAATTGTCATTACTAATGAACAGAATCCATATTCATTTGCTGCAGGGTTTCATTTTTTCATTGAAGTTTACACAATAAAGATACTGTTGTGAGAGTTCTGCTTGCCATAAAAATTCTCTTGGGTGCCACTTTGGACACGCGTACCATAGGTTCGCCACTACTGCTATAGATCCTCGCAATATGCCAATGTCTGATGGTAACTGCTCTCATTGGGTGCAATCTAGAAGGCTTCTTGACTTTATTAAGAAAAAGAAGTATGACCACCATGAATTTCAGTATATGAAACTATATAATATTTAACCCCAATTAAATCCAGCGAATTCATTTAAAATCTTCGTTTACCGAATAATCGGTTCGCATTTGCAATCCGAGGTATCATTGTGACAAACGTGATACTCAGACTCCGCCGCTGTAACCTTCCTCGCGTTCGTTCCTTGAACTAATTTCTTACGTTACACTGCCTAAGGAAAAGACAAAGGACAGGCTGAGTAATGTTTCACGTGACTACGATGAGCTGCGATGAATTACCGTTTGAACTGCCTGTCACAATAGTCTGCAAAGTTTGGAATATCTGGTCCCAGTGAACGACACTTTTGCAAAGGGAGCATCAAAGTTGATATTAACAAGGAAGAGACTTATTTATTTGAGATAAAACATTTTTAATTGAATATTTATATTTAAAGCCACTTATTAGCTTTGGCCTTGCTTCTCGATGGTTCTCCGATTAGATTTATTCTCTTCCCTTGACTGGATTGCCAATTTATCGATAGCCACTAATCGGTGAGGGGCAGGGAATGTAAACAACCAACATTCAACATTTATTTTATGTTCATTCTGCATCATCCAGACGAAAAGAAATCCACCAAAGAATTTGTAAGTACAGTAGTAGTTATTTATAATATACAGCTAAAATAGGACCACTCGCCTACTACCAACGCAGTTCATAATGCCTAAAAAAAGGAAATCAGTCGATAACATCGGTTGTAAAATATTTGTGCGAACTATGGAAGTACATTAAAATACATTGGATATCCGTTTCCAAAGCTAGCTAAAGAAGATTGATAGAATACCTCAATAAACATTTCTCCGCGAGGAAATACAAAAAAAATGTAGATTCACGATTGGAAATTTTTATGCGGAGTAACTTCAGTTATTCCTCTTGATGAATAATCTATTTGTCTTTAGCAACAGGATAGAGAAATTAAGCATTTAGAAATAGAATGTTTAATCTTTCCCAAGGGTTGATTATTATCCTGTTAATGTGGTATTTAATGAGGTATGAGTGAAGAAGGTATCCACATTGAAGATGAAGTTTAATTGTTAATTGTGCTGCCCGTAGGTTGACACTTGGGCTGAGTGTGGGAAGCAAAATCAAACTACCTCATTCCCCAGTAAGCTTCCAGAGGACATATTTTAGATAATGCTGAATGTGTTGAGAACCTGACCGGGGAGGAGAATTTATTGACAGTTTCTTGTAATTCGATTTAGTAGTAGTTGCTTACTTAGAAATAATCATCATGTTTAAATTTCTGTCCAATTCACAAGAAAATTTTCTCTTAAAAAATAAATCACAATCTTCGCTCGCATTGCACTCGAAGAGTTTCGATAGAACGAACCTATTCGATGGAATTCGCTATTCCTGCATATTGGAGAAATGTACCGTGTGATGAAAAAGAAACTAAAAAGCAATCGCAAAACAAAATAGTCCTCTAATATTTTATACGCCTAAATATCTTCTACGAGTAACATCGAATAATAAAGTATTTTAAAAGACAAAAAGCGATACCATTACTAAGTAAAAGTGTAGCGATCAAATTTCCTTTCGCAGTAGAGTTTTAGGCCACATGAGACCTTTAGATTTTTTTTTCTGTTTTTATCAATTACTACATCGTCTTTAAGATGAAATAAAAGAGTAAATCACCTCTTAAGTTTTTTTATAAATCAAATTTATCTTCCTTCGAACACATTGGATATCAGAATATTTTACTGTACTTCATACGCTGCTCAGACACTTGCTGATGGGTTTTAATATATTTTAATTTAAAAAGGAAAGGGTAAATTACACATAAGGGTGTGCACCCAGGAAAAATCCCGAGGAAAAACGGACTTGAAAAAAGTCTGACTGGGCCGGGAAGTCCCAAAACGCCTTGTTGAAATGTTATGTCTCGGTAGACTAGTGGTTAAGGCAGCTTCTGGGGTAGAGGAAGATCCCGAGATCGTTTCCCGGGCTAGTCAGACTTTTTTCAAGTCCGTTTTTCCTTGGGACATTATAATTTCTTATGATGTTTAATGTAGCCACACATATTTTTAATACCTTATGATTTTTCATATAGTTTTTCTAGGAAACACAGTTACCTACTCTTTGCGCAGGTCTATATTTATCAAATTAAAATTATTTCTGAAGTGTTTTAGTTGATATTCATAGACTCCAAAATTAAGATGTTTTTTATAATACTCAACTCAAATTTTAATTAGTTTAATGATTGCAGTGAGAGACAGCTGTTTTGTGAAAGATCATTAAACCCAAGCATATTTCACACATTTTATAGCATCTTACTTAAATATGTGCAACTGAAATTTTAGTCAGTAAACTTTTAGTCTGTTTACAAGGATTCACTTCCTCAGTATCTTACTTTTGTCAATTACCTCCATCTTTTTGCGTTCGTATGTTCCTCATTGCTGCTTATAAATGCCAATATCTTTGTCGCAGTACGCCTCTTCCCTGGGAGTTGTTTCATTACCTCGCAACTATTGAAACTTCAACAGAAAAAATTATCCGACTCTTGGAACTAAATTTATATTTTCTTTGAAGTTTTTTTCTTCACTCCTTCTATTGGCTTTTACAATAAAATTCTCTCTCAAAAATGGTTCCCTGTGACTTTTCCCTTCACTCTCGCTGGGAAGGATTTTGTCGTCAGCTGCCTGTGCTTTTCGTGTTAGCTATCTTTACTGACTATTAATTATTATTTTTTTCTAAAGCTATTGTATGGTTTGGAATACTTCATGTAAATTCAATTTTCAATCGATTCGATATGATATTAATAATAATCGTCTTTATTTGGGCGAGATCCAGACTATAAGTCTCTTTTTCCATGTAAACCATCGTCACTAGTTGTAGAAAATCAAATTAAAGAAAATATTAAGAGAAAAAATAGAAGAATTGTGAATCTAATAAACCTAAGACATTCTTAGGAAAAAATTTCCACTGCAGGAAAACACCCCCACAAAGAAGAGGGTGCGAAAAGCCCAAATCTACCGATAGTACTTAATTACTAATAGAAATAGAATAGAAGAATTCGAACATGACGAAACATAGAAAAACATTACCAGAAGGTACATGAATGTGATACATCAATAAGAATAAGACCAGTCTAAGAAACATTTTTCAGAATATTATTGTCGCGCAGTAGACATTGTTCTGTAGATATTATTAATATTACAATAGCACTGCAAGTAGGCGGAGAGCCCGGTAGCAGTACCGCTTGTCATACAATAATGCCAACTACTTACATTAACAACAATAAATTATAAAACAATCATTCGATAGTAGAAAGAGGGAAAGTCACAACCCATGCTAAACATCATATATAACAACTCTATGTAAGAACATATCTTCTCGTTGATGAATGAAACAATAGCTATTTGCAAAGATAAATGGTAATTTGTCATTTATTAGTCAATTATGGACGATGATTATCTGAAATAGGAAGTTGATTTTTAGGTGGAAACGTAATCGTGACATCATTTTATCTTAAGACAAGAATTTTCTCTTCTTCTTTTCTCTCTAATCTTTCTCTCAACAAATTTGAAATATTCTTACCCAAAGTCCTATTTTATCCTAAATTGTTATCGATCTATTCCAGTTAATGTATTTAATATGTTATAAATAGAATAACTTCTTATCTATACAATATAATATTACACTATAATTTATTAACAACCTCATATGAAGAAAATAAATTGCTGGTTTTAAACGTCATTGCTCGAAAATAGAGCTAAACATATAAATTATATTATTTAAAAATTAAAGTGCTTTTAAAAGTTAATGATAAAGTTTGGTCTTTTTCTCCGGATAATCGAATGAGAAAAATAGGAATAACCATTGAACGTGGAAGTGATAGAGAAATAACGACCGAGTTGATAACGAAGGTAATGGATCAACACTTCAAAGGTTAAACAGCGGTTTGAACTAAATTCTTTATTGTTATATCTTTCTCGTAACATTTTCCTGGTGTTTTTCCTGATTTTCTGATCAATGATTCTTTTATTTAAGTAATGCAAAATAAATAAAAGCTAATGGCAATAAAAGTGAATTTATTTCTATTATCATCGAAATGCTTTCACTAATCTATAATCCAAATAAAGGACATTGAACATAATACTAGAACATGCATAGTCTCAAATTTGCACTAAACCCTAAAGGTCAAACCGAACACCACGATGCCCATTTAAGTTATCCTTCCAGTGAGGGCTTTTAATGATATGCCAAGCTTGCAACTCGGCTTAAATTGCTGACGTCTCAAAGCATGCTTAAATTTTAAAGTCTTAGGTGAGAAAAATTACATGAAATCTGTTCTATATAGGTATAAATATATCTTTGGGGGTTTGTAGAATTTTTCTCTTGATCATTCCGTTATCTGATGTCAGACTGGACCAAACAGTAGGAATTCTTAAATTATTTTCGAGAATTTCTCCATATTTACGAACGATTTGCAGAAGAGGGAGCTCGTACGATACTTGGGAATCATTCGAGTGAACGGCACACAGATTCCGTTTGTTCCCACTCATCACAAATGCACTCGATCGCAGGCGTAAGGAAATCACTTCATCTGATGGGAATTGCGCCCACCGCTTCTCCCCATCGCGGCGAAATATCAAACGCAACCCACATTCCGATCGCAATAAATATTACGGCCGGCCTCATCGATTAAATTATCAAAAGGAACGCAACAATATTGTTCTTTCTTGTAATTTATTTTATCAAAGTTAAATAAAAATCGGCGGATCAAAAAGACCGAAAAATAATTTAAAATCATCGAGAGTCTTGATCGATTTCACCGAATCCCTGTTATACTAAAAAGATAAAACTGCAGAAAACCCTTGTGTGTGAGCTAATGGACCATGAATATTGCTTATGATGAGAGTGGTTTAGTTTGAATAATTCTTCACACCAGGAATAAGTTAGGGAATTATGATTGGTGACGAACATCATTTTTGTGAGATTTTGTGTTTTTTATTTTTTAATATATTCTTTTCAGTACGATTTTTAGGAAACCTTGATTTTATATCCATGGTTAATTTATCTTGGGACTGGACTTATTAGATAAATTGGTTAATGGTAGTTATGCGGGGCAATTACACTTACTTTTTTTCAGGTAGAAATTTCGAGGGTCGCCCTCCTAATCCGGACCCTTCCCAGCTCGGGAGCACCCGGCCGCCACAGCATGGGGGACCATAAAAAAACTGACCGCGTGGAATACGATTTAAAAAGTTATAAACAATTCGAATGAGCAACAATTTATCTCCGTCGTCTCACTCATCCTAAGAGATATACAAGCGTCTTTTGATCGACGTTCTACGATGAAAATTAAGATTTTTCTTGATTTTACTAAATATGACCCGTTGACACACGGCAAAGTTGCCCCAGGGATGGGTTTGGTTGGGTTGGGGGGAGGGATTTCTAGCAAAAATCTAGAAATCCTTCCCCCCAACACAACCCAACCCAACCCCCGTTCAGATATTTAAAACACCCGCCTATCTGACTGAGCTACGCTGCCTTGTGTCAACGGGTCATTTTTAGTAAAATCACGAAAAATCTTAATTTTCATCGTAGAACGTCGATCACAAGACGCTTATATATCTTTTGGGACGAGTGAGATGACGAAGATAATAAATTGTTGCTCATTTGAATAGTTTTTAACTTTTTAAATCGTATTCCACACGGTCAGTTTTTTTATGGTCCCCCCTGATGGGAAGGTATGGTGCTCCCGAGCTGCCAAGGCGAGCTATGGGTCCGGATTAGAAGGGCGACCCTCGAAATTTCTATCTGAAAAAAAGTAACTGTAAAAGCCCCACATAACTACCATTAACCAATTAATTCTCTTAACGTTTGCTGTTACTGTGCTGACTCCCTTATTTCTCTATTCTCCTATTTTTTACTGTCCTGCTTCAAACAGATTGTACATCGTGTTAATTATTTGGAGAATCCTTATCGAATACTTTTACTGATTACCTTGGTATCAAGCATCTTTTAATAACCAAAATCATTAAAACGAATAAAATGGGAGAGCTACAGATATTGATATCTTCAGTAATATTTCTTGGTAATCATAACTTCAGTGAAAAGAGAATTTTAGATGAGTCCAAATAAAAGAGAAACGCAAACGTAATTCAATAATGGCTCGTTGAAGGCTATGGCCTTATTTTTTGTTTAAGTTAGAATTTGACCTCGATTTGAAAATTATGGGAATAATTCATCACTCCTCACTTTGCCTTTCTTAAAACTTTTCGTAGCTAGTGGTAAAGGACTCAACCAAGTCTCAGAATGCCATCTAGAGTTGTCAATTTTTACTCTTCTTAGCTCTGAATCATACAAACGATATATTAACTCGGCCAATAAGGATTGGAAAACGTAGATATTTAGTAGAAAGAAACTAAAATAGAACTGGATTTATACTGAAACATGGATGATGTGTTCGATATGAATCACTCGCTAGTTTCAATTAGCAGATGAGGCCTTCCAATCACACGTGCACCGCTGTTTTAATCTGTGGATTTCCTTTCTGCGGATTATCCGAAATCGATAGGAATTAATCAATGGCACTTTGTGTGATCCCAAGTCATCACACAACCCATTCCCCGACTCCTTCGCGATTCCCGGAAACTGATAAGGAACACCTTTGTCTCTCCTCTCTTTATCTCTTGTTCCCATTCTCTCCTTTCTTCCAAAACAATAGACAGTCATTATCCGTCGAATCTCTGAAATCAGATCCGGTGATCCAATTAGTGCCCATCTGCCTGCTGAATCACCTTCAGCATCGCTTCCTGAAAGCTTACGAAAACGTTTCCTTCAAACTCGAGTAAAAAATACACAGCGATCCGAAATTAGCCTTGTCTTACGGTGGAAATGATCTCAGATGCTCCTTTTGTGGATTTCTTCCTTCGTTTGTTTTCTTTTGCCAATCAGCATAAACCGGAGCCATCGGTAATGAATTGAAATGCCCAGGGGGTGCATTGTCTTAACTGTTGATGGTATTTCTTTTCGATTACATTTCAAGAATATTTCTATTGATTACTAATAGGTACAAAAGACTACAAACATATCTTTTGCTATATTCCTGATCTCATAAATAACTCATAAATCAGCTCTATTTTCCCCCTTCTTCAAATTCAATCATTCAAACCTCGTTCCTAATACAATCACTGACTCTCGATAGAATTATGTATCTAAATTCTTTTAAATATATCTGAAATATAATCGCCAAGAAGTAAGGCTCTAATGGTCTTAAGGAAACCTATATAGTATTCCTTTCTTCTGAACTACGGACCAAGAGTTCGACATCAGAAGCTAATAAAATAATTCTAATCAAATCGATAAGATTTGTTTGAATCTTTATCGTCGTCAGTTGATATCTTATTACCTCCATTTTTATTCTGCAAACCCAACACACCTTTCTCCAATTTTATCTCTAACGCTACTCTTATCCAGAAGCAGTCCCTGCTTTATTCCAAGAGTAGTATGTCATGTCCTTAAAAGCAGGGCCGGATTTTCCATTAGGCTTCAGCCTAGGGCCTCAATATTAAGAGGGGCCTACATTCAAATTGTTAGCAAAATTAAAATTACACTATTCTAAAAACAGTGAACACTAAAACACTAAACCGAAAATAAGGAGAAATATTGATATATATCAAAGTAATGATGTACTTTATTATCTCATGTAATTTACAAACTTAAAAATGGGAGGTGAAAGGGCCTCATAAATGGAATAGCCTAGGGCCTCTTTTCATCTAAATCTGGCCCTGCTTAAAAGCATCGGCTACAAGGCTTGTTAGGGCCGTAACCATAAATAAGAATAAGTATGGAAATCTTCGGAGAGAGAATGAGATTTGCTAGACAAGTAACTTAGTTTGTCATTGCCTCTGCGCAAGAATACAATAATTGGCAAAACTTATCTTTTAGTGAAGCACACTTATTCTATCGAGAACAGTTTTCATAGAACTTAAAAAGGTGTGTCTAAGATGAACGCCATCGTCTAGAATCAGTTATATCTAAACTGTTTCGTATTATCTAAGTTGCGATAAAAACTTAGCTGAGTGTAAGTGAATGAAAAATCAAATACGATTTTATTCCAATCATTATAGAATGTTATCAGGAACATGCGATGCTCACTCTGAATTAAAAAAAAATCATATTAAAGCCGATTCTATGATTTAGTGCTAAAGTAATTACTACGGAGTACTGTTGTCAGTCTTTACTACTTCTGGATTATTTGAAACCAAAATAAAGCTAAGTAATGTTGGTGAGCAGCATTGTTGCTACTATTTCACAGTAGAAACTCGTTTACTGGGTGAGAGACAACATTGTATAAAGATAATGTTTTTGAACCACTCTGAGAGTTTTCAGAAACTTATTGAACAGCTGACGTAATCACACGGCAAGAGCACTATAATTGAAATCAAGAGGGCGAAGATATTTCAATTGCTCCAAGTGGAAAACTTTAGATTCGCGTAAATGAGAATAAGGCATTGTTAACTACAATATGTACTCGTGTATAAGCCGAGTATCTCATGGAATTTTTTATGCAAAAAACGCCCACTAGGCTTATACTCGAGTGAGGTATATATGTACCTGTTCTCCAGAGGAAATGCCTTGTAAATAATCAGCTTGTAAAATTACTCACTTGCTCAATTAACAGTTCTTTGTTAATTTTCTCCATAATCGAGTGCCGGCCATAGGGAGTTGACGGATTGAAAACAATCATGTTTGATCGGACTTTGAATGCCGTCGTATTTTTCACCCTAGGCTTATACTCGATTCAGTTAGTTTTCCCAGATTTTGTGATAAAAAAATGGTGCCAATATTCGGGTCAGCTTATACTCGAGTATACGGTATCGATTTCGCTGGTAAGCATCCATTGGTAAAGTATAAGAGGTGATTTGGAGAGACTAGCTAAGTGTAAAAGCTTGGTTCGATTCGAAGTTGTGGATACATTAAAATTTGCATATATCTTCAGTTTCTCATCTTTTGTTATCTTCTGGAGTGATTTTTTTCTCTGACATGTTCGGTCCAACGGAGCTAAAGACAGAGGCAATACTCTCTCCTGTAGACAAAAGAGCTCTCTTTAACAGTATATTGTTGTTATCCATTCCGCGGCGCTGTGATACACGTCTCCTCATCGCCATTGTCGGCGATTATCGCGCACCAAGCGGCAATTTCGTGCGTTTCGAAAAGTCATCTCCTCTAAGCGCCATTTTAATATCGCTCTTCTTCTGTTTCGGATTCTATTCTGAAGGAGGCAATTTTTTTCATCCCTCACAGAGCCTCGTTACATGACGAAGCGCTTGTGTGTTATTTGCAGTAATTAGCGAGATTGGCGTTCGTCCCATTGTCTCCCGCTGGCGCTATTTTTTTGATGCGACGGTGCTGTCACCTGGTGGCTCTTACGGGGAGCGTTCGGGACGCCGCATTTGACGGTTTTTCTCTCATGAGAATTGAAACCGCGATTCGAATGGGTTTTTATTTTTTTTTGAGAGTTTTAGCGAGGGAAAGTATAGAGAGAGTGAGTGAAGTAGTAGGGAAATGCACATCGCAGACATTCAGTAATTAATTAAATCCGTTGATGTGGATGTATCGCATTCGACTCAATTGTTTACTTTGAAAGAGAAAACAATCGGAAGAGCTGCAGTTTGCGGATGTTATAGCGACGCTGTCCCAAGCGAAAGACATCGTCTCAAACTATGTCAATAATGGAAAACAGAAGTATTGTCCGAAAATTAACAAAACCAAATTGACGGCTTCCTATTGAAACAAATATAATTGCCAGATGTAATTTGGGATGAAGTAGAGTTCTTCAATTTAGGAAGGAAGGTAGCAGTGGAATTAGCAAGAGAAAGAGGTTAGTAGAGAGGCTTGAGGAGAAATAGGTTGTAATTTTGAGAAACAAAAAGTGGTTAGTCCTAGAGTTATGGGACAATAAATCAATTTGCGGAAGAAATGACGATTCGCAGAGCTACAATGAAACATATTTGGGAGTTACTGTTCATTGATGATTAATTTTGAATTTTAACATATTTCAATCTAGTCTTGATGCATGGAAATTTTGAACAGAATGCATCCACGTTCATTCCAACATATTATGCTACCGGTTCTTAATTTGGCTGAAGAATTATTGTATTACCAATGTCCTGGGTTCGAATTTTGGTATGTACTTGGATGTGGTTTTTATTGATCGCGATTTAGAAGTTTAATCGACAGAGTGCTCCCTTAAGACTGAGATACGCCAAATATAGTCTTCATTATAATAATAGTTATTATTTTAATAATAAAAATAAACAATTTTGTACAATAAAATTATTTATTCTGTATCCTTATTTGAATTTTGTATATGAATTTCAAAAACAGTTAGCAATTGCCCTGGTCTACTAGGTGTTTTATTCGCCGAGTGAGAAATAACTTATGTTGTTTCTGAGATGGTGTATCTCCGATTAAAGGCGTCTCTTATGGAAGGGGCATGTTTCTTCTAAAATTATAATACCGATGATTTGAGATAAATTACCTCAATAGTGGTGTAACAAGAATTTTGGCTTACCGGGACTGGTAGTAAATGTTATAACAAATAATATGATTTACATAAGTAACATTTATTTTTTAATTTTAATTTTAATTAATTGTAAGGAATGAGGATAGGAAATAACTTTGCAAATGAAGTTGCGCGACTGATACCAGAATTCCATTCCCGGAAAGTGGAAGACCTGGGTTCGAGTCCCAGTCATGTCGCTATAAATTAATTATAATTAAAAATGTTGAAAATATTCCATGAATTAATTACAAAATGACACTTTCAAGAGCTAGGTTCATAATGAAGTATTTGTAAAATCTTATTGTGGTAAAAGCTGACAGCCAACCCCGTGCTTGCGAGCCTGTACCTCACCTATGCGATTTCTGTGTTTATACTATTTAGGCCAAGCGGTTTTCCTTGCATAGCATTATCAAATGCACATCCGAATACCTTTTTATAGACACTAGTCTGTGCAAGAATAGTATTAACTTCTCTCGTTTTAAGTACTTTTCCTGTATACTACTTCCGATATTCCCTTATATTTTCTATTTAATGTAAAATTTTCGGCATTGTTGATAGGAATAAATAAAAGAGGTAATTTTCAGTTCATCTGATGTCTTAAGACTTCCTTTCGAGTAAGTTTTGGCCAGCTCTTCCTTCTAGGGTCTCAGATTTAAGAAAATTCCACGAAGAACCAAAATAATTGACTTTCCTTACCCTAAAAATCATTAAATTACAATATAAACGTTTTTGCTTGTGCTTTGAGAATTTAATAGACTGGTAATATTCACGCAGACTTCTAGATTATATTATTTGTATACTTTTATAAGAATAGAAAAACAAAGCTTTCAAATGAAATCATACGCACTTTCATCCCAAATCTAAACAATTGCATATACATTTGATATTTTTTTGAGTTTTTAATGTTCCGTTGCAAAGTTTCTTTGCAAAAGATATAAATGTTTCATATAAATCGTAACTCATACTCCCTTTTTTAAAATAGTATACTCTACCAAAATGAATATGTGGGATTCAGAGTATTCCAGAAGGGCCGAGAGTGCTAATAAAACGAAGCTTTACTCAATACGAATTTTTTCAACGCCCGACTTCATAAGAATTGGAAAAATATCCCTAAAGTACGAGCGTTAATTTAGTGTAACTGTTTAGAACCCATTTTAAAGGCAGTAGTAAAACCAAAATTGTAAATTACTTACAATAAAATGCAAATAACAACAATGCAAATAATGCAACAACATAAAAACGATCTAATACTCGAAAATATCCGAAAAACGTATTTGAAATAGATAGAAGTTTCATACGCTCGTGTTTTCCACGACCTGTACGCGACAAAAACCGGACGAGACAGTCTTTTGTGCGGTGTTTTCACCTCTTTTCACTCGTCAAAAGACAGGCTGCAGAGCGTATATTTGGACTTAGACTCTTATACATACATCAATTTATCGTAGCTTTATGCTTGATTCCCAAAAAAATAGCGTCCCACTTAATTCAAAGTTGACGTACTAACAGTTGACGTGTGGGTTGCGTGGAAGACTTTCCGGTCCCACCGGAACAAAGACGCTATTTATTAATTTAAAAAACCGCGGAATAGGAGGTGGGCAGGTTTTCCCTCCTGGCAGATAGGCATTCAGAAATAAATATCCAGCAGCAGTGGAGAAGTGAAGATCAGGGCAAAGAGATAATTGAGCGCGTCTATAAAAATGCGGAGGGATGTCGAACAATGCTCCAGGGGCTCTCCTACTGCGCTATGCGTAATGACGACATTGTTAGCGCATAATGACGTAGGAGTCGAGGATAGGGATAAGCAAGGATGAGTTAAGAGTGGTCATGATCTCCGATGGGACAAAAGGGCAATGAGGACTACTTGAATAAGCTGCTTGGAAGAAAAGAGAGAGATTTAATGAATGAGGGCAGGGAACTTGAAATTGGAAACTTCATGAAAGCCCATTCGTGCCAGGATAGGGAGAGCAATTCAGGGGAAATATCTTGGAAAGGAGGAAAGCGGGTTCTAGCTGCGATTTATCTTGGTTCGCCATCTTCATTCATCGTTAAATGCGGTGAAATAAAAAAGTGATAAGTTTTATGAATCACTCTACATTGTTACATTTTCTTGATCATGTAAACAAAAGTAATTATAGCAAATTATATTTCCATGCCAATTGGGGGAAAGAATATTTCATCGTATTTTTTAATTAGAAAAAATCTTCACATCATTTCACATAAAAGAACTTCTCTTTATTGGTTCACAGAATTACTTATGTTATTCAGAGCCCATTAATAGGTCAAACTCTCCTTACACGTGCATCGCTTTATCATTTTTTCTTAATACGTTATTATTCTTTGTGCCATCTTTATTGTCAAGTTATAATCCTAATATTTTAATTATAATTTAAGCTTCATTTAATTCTATTTACGCGAAATGTATTGTTATGGTCTATTTAGTATAATTACAAGATTTAATCCAAAAATCTTTCTGTTGTATTTATCTTTGTATTTAAAATTTGTTTTCTGTAATCTTGAATTTGTTTGGAATTAACACAAATAAAAATTTGTCATGGCATCATTGCAATTGTTTGTTACCATTCATATTCGTTACCATTTTTTTTTACCAATTATTCCGTTCTACAAGTCTTCACTCCTGGTACCGGCCTTCTCTTACAGCCATATTATTATAACATGAATATGTTTTCATATACCTGGAATTCATGCTTTCTAAACTTATCCTCAGCAATTGTTATTCCAGGTGAAGCTCCCTATTTGCTTTGGCTTGTCAATCAATTGCCTGCTCTTTTTTCTCTCAATGCTGGTTAACTAGCCGCCTAAATTTCAGAAATAGTCTACTGTTTAAATGCGCTCCCTAATAATTTCATCCAAAAGTTTTCCTTTCTGTCTCCGGCTTTCGAGGAAAATTTTGACATTCTTACTTTCTCCATATCCGTAGTATAGAGAAAGTATTGTTTTCATGAAAAATATCGACTTCGAGATTTCAACGGAAATACATGTTTTGGGGTCCCTAGAACACGTTTTGACCATTTTCGCAATGATGGCTATGTGTATGTGTGTGTGTGCTTGTGGGCGCTCTAACGTAAAAACTATTAGTTGTATCAATACCAAACCTCATATACAGCATTTTCGTGGGTGCTGTCAGAGTTGATTAGTTTTTGGAGTAAATCGGTCAACCGGAAGTCGAGCTTTATTCAATAAAGCTTATTTCCGGTTTTCAAAATATCTCCATAAATATGATATATACGTATATTGTATTACTTATAAAAGTTTTAGATAATGTTATTTACTATAACTTTTGTATTTAATATATTTTTGTATCACCGTTTGATTAGGAGTTATTCGTGAAATATTGATAAACCGGAAGAAGATGATTATGAACTTTGTGGGCGCTCTAACATGAAAAATATTTGTTGGATCAACACCAAATTTCATATCTTGTACTTTTATTACATTCGTTAGAGTTGATTTGTTTTTGGAGTAAATCGGTTTACCGGAAGTTGAGCTTCATTCTTCAAAGCTCATTTCCGGTTTTCATAATATCTCCATAAATATGATATTTAGGTATATACTATTATTTATAAATGTTTTAGAAAATGCAATTTACTATAACCTTTGTATGAAACATATTTTTGTATACCTGATTGTTTAGGAGTTATTCATGAAATACTGATAAACCGGAAGTTGCTGATTATGCACTTTGTGGGCGCTCTGGGCTCTATGGGTGAAAGGCCAATTTCATCTTTTTTCATCGATCATGTCCAGAAAAACATTATTTATAATGTTTTTGACGTCAAAGATGGTAATATATAAATTAATCACTCTTCTTCCAAGTTTAGATGGAATATTGAGTTCGAAATTACTGTCGTAGATAAAAATATTTACATCTTATAAATGGAGAAAGTCATGTGCTGGCCACATCAGATTTTTTAGTTGTGTAAGGTGTATATTGTTTTTAAATATTGACTGTAGAAATACATTCAAGTTGCGTACGAAACCTTTTTCGATCACAGCACTGTCATTTAAAAAGCAATAGTTATTTTTATCGCTAGTGCTTATTGTTGAAACCATTTTTACTTTCTCCATATACGAAGTATAGAGAAAGTATTGTTTTCATGAAAAAATTCGACTTCGAGATTTCAACGGAAATACATGTTTTGGGGTCCCTAGAACACGTTTTGACCATTTTCGGAATGATGCCTGTGTGTATGTGTGTGTGTGTGTGTGTGTGTGTGTGTGTATGTGTGTGTGATAGTGGGCGCTCTAACGTGAAAACTGTAAGTCGTATCAATACCAAACTTCATATATAGTACTGTTCTGTGTGCTGTCAGAGTTGAATAGTTTTTGGAGTAAATCGGTTGACCGGAAGTCGAGCTTCATTCAACAAAGCTCATTTCCGGTTTTCAAAATATCTCCCTAAATATGAGATATACGTGTATTGTATTGATAATAATAGTTTTAGATAATGTGTTTTACTATAACTTTTGCATTTAACATATTTTTGTATCACAGGTTGATTAGGAGTTATTCGTGAAATACTGATGAACCGGAAGAAGATGATTATGTACTTTGTGGGCGCTCTAACATAAAAACTATTTGTCGGATCAACAACAAATTTCATATGTTGTATTTTTATTACAGTCGTTAAAATTGATTAGTTTTTGGAGTAAATCGGTCAACCGGAAGTTGAGCTTCATTCTTCAAAGCTCATTTCCGGTTTTCAAAATATCTCCATAAATATGATATTTAGGTATATACTATTATTCATAAATGTTTTAGAAAATGTGATTTACTATAACTTTTGTATGAAACATATTTTTGTATCACTGATTGTTTAGGAGTTATTCATGAAATACTGATAAACCGGAAGTTGCTGATTATGTACTTTGTGGGCGCTCTGGGCACTATGGGAAAAAGGCCAAATTTATCTTTTTTCATCGAGCATGTCCCGAAAAACATTATTTATAATGTTTGTGACGTAAAAGATAATAATATATAAATTAATCACTCATCTTTCAAGTTTAGATGGAATATAGAGTTCGAAATTACTGTCGTAGATAAATATTTACATCTTATGTATGGAGAAAGTCATGTGCTGGCCACATCAGATTTTTAAATATGAGAACAGAGTCCCGAAGGTTTCTCTCCTAAAAAATAAAATCGGAGGAAATGTGTATTTCTGCAAGTAACAGCAGCATGTTTACTTTTGCTCACACCCGCCTACCTTCGCCGTTACACCTCACTGCACCTATCTCTTTCATTTTGGAATCCTCAATGGCTATGAATAAGATGATGTGAGAAGAATCACGTCTCCTAGCAAAATAAAAGGCGTCCGAACGATTGCTATCAGAGACACGGCCGGCGTGTGATTGTGCGTGTTTGCGAATGGCGGAGTTGCACACGGAGTGGCATCAATTCAGGCGCCTAGGATTCCCATGGCCCCTCAGACTGCCCTCTTAAGCCCCCCATTGGTGAAATCGCTCGCAATAATAGATCTTCTTTTCTGCCCACTTAAGCGGTGTCTCTTGTTGTCTATTTCGAAAGAGGATTCTTTCTGCACGAAATTCCGCCAGCCGACGACTCAAAGGGCATCGGGATAATGGCTGCTGCACCTGGATGCGAATTCCCTTTCTTTGGTTTGTTTATCTCCTTGGTTACGCGACAGTGTGCGCCGAAGGTCGGCTTCCGTCGGACACTGCACTTCCATCCTCCCTAATGTGATTTGTTTTCCTCGGCGGTTGGAAAGTGCTCATCCGAGTTGTTTTCAACCCTAATTTTCCACTCCAGATGAGTCTCTCTTGGGCCTCCTCTAGACCAAGACGATCTCCTTATAATTATTCTGCGTTCCAATTTTGATATTCAGTGGAAAATGCAGCTGAAACGAACGATTGTAAACAATAAAATGCCTTTTTATTTGAGGAACTTTCCACAAAGGATAAATGGCATTAGGTTGTTTTCACATCACGGGGAAAATGCATAGGATTCCACTCTTTTTAAAACCATCATCACATACAACAATAACTGTAGTTATAGTGTATACATTTAACTTGTGTGTAGATTCTGTACTGCATTCCCATATTCTCTTCTATATATTATTGTGCTTCATCAGCAATGAGTGTCTGTTTTCAATGGAGTCGATCAATTTGTAGTTACTTTTGCTGAGCAGTTAAATATGATTAATTTTAAATGATTCTAAATATGTTTCGCGACTAATATTGATTCTTCTGTATACTGCATTATACCCAGTGCAGACAAATATTCAGAAAACGTCTAAAATTAATCAAACATAATCGTTTAGTAATTATAACAATAAAATGATCAACTCCATTAAAATATACACTCATTTTTGATGGATTCTACCATGATAAAATCAATCCAATTAAATAATCAATGTAAAAATATTAACAACTCAAAGATCTAAAAAACTTTAAAAGCTAAGAAAAACACCAATATAAACAACGAAATTCATTAAATAATACATCAAAATACATTATAAGAGATAATGTCAATAATGCATCAGTATCTCCCCTACTTTTCCTCAAGGCAAAGAAACGAGGGTCGTAATCCGTCCCGTTGCAGATTTCCAATTCACTCTGTCAGCATCTTTTCCACTTCTCGTAATGCCCTCTCCCTCCTCTCACACAAATACATAAGTGCGATTACATGTTTTTTGTAAATCTAATGCTTAGGATTTTTACGTAGCCGAGTGAATTTTTACGGAAAATATCCGGTTTGCTTTCGAGGGTTGATGTTACTTTATGAAAAAATTGTGTTTTCAGAGGCTCACTTAAAACTAGGGAATCAACCGCAGCCAAACTAATAGACATAGGTAGTTTCTTTCTCACAGTTCCTCTTATTCGAAATAGTCTTGAAACATCATAATCTATTCATTATAAACGATGCCTTAGTTGATAATTGTCTCTGAATTCATACTGCTGACAGTTTTACAATTTTTAATACCATATTAAAATGACAACTTCCAAATATCAATCAATAAATGTCCTCAGTCTCCAAATATTAGATAATCTCTACAAGATTCATGACTATTATTAGGTTGCAGTGAAATGGATTTAGTTTTCGATTAAATGTAAAATTAAGAGCATTGGTAAAATAGGATGAGACCGCACGGTAGCCAGATTTATATTTTCTATTTACCCCGAAGAACTAAGTGTTTGATCAAATTTAAAAGTAACGTCAGCAAACATGTAGCTATCACATCCGATTTTCTGTCCGGTGCGATGACTGAGAAATCTCGATCTAACGTTTATTACGGGTCCAAGAGAAATCGACTCTAGATGCGGAAAAACGTAAGATTCAAAGAACAAAGGGCGCAGTTGCTGTTGTTGGGATCTCAAAATTTCAACCTAAGAGCAGGAAAAACGTTAGAAACGAGAACGTTAGCTCGGGATAACACTGCATACTGATATTTCTCGAACTCAAATCACTGGATTATATGCGCAAAACAGTTTCAAGTAAGCATTTTCCAAAGTAAGTGAGTTTTCTTAGTATTTGTTCACATAGTGAATAACATATTTAGTGAAAGAATTACATTCTTGCTTTCTAAGAAAGTTTCCTATTCTAATATCGATAGCCGCTAAAACTTGTCTTTTTCTGCGAAGAATAATTTTGAATAACTGTTGTGATATGTTTCAAAATTTCAATCTTTATTGCCATGGACGTTCATAATCTCTCATTCGTGCCCACCCCACTGTTTGTACAGCCCTGAGGCGGTGGTCCCACTCTCTCTCACTGCCGGCCCTGAGTATAGACGTCATCTGAAACGATGAAATATCGGCAGTGCCAAACGTGGAACATGCAACACGGCTTCGCGTGGAAATTGATGCGAGAGGGATATTGTGCAGCGCGTCGCGTTCACATTTAACGTAAATTCTCGAAAAAACGAGAGGATGGATTCGGAGCGATCATCTTGCTGATTTCAGCTCCGCTGCGAAGCCGATATTAATTGCATCCGAAACTGCATCCGCCAATCAAACATCCCGAGGACAAAACCCTCTCTTCTGGTGCAGCGTGTTTCGCCAATGCAAGCTATAATATTCTCTCTTTATTGCTTTTCTCCCTTGCATCTGTTTATAGAGGGAAGGGATTTCGAAGAAATGTGTATCCTTGGAAACCAAATATTGCAGAAGGAAGGGCCTAAGCCTTCTTCCCTACGGACACTTCTCATTTCGTCGAAAGCGCAATTGTCTTTATTTTCCCTTCGATGCACTCGGAACAAACAAATGCCCTTCCCAAGGCGCACTCACACTCTTCCCAAGACTCATATGGACGTTCGCATTGCATTCTGGGAGTACTATAACCGAAATTGCGTTTAGATTGCGTATGTCCATGGAAAAATATTTAGATATTATTCACTGATTAATAGCAAGAGATTTTAGAGATCAATGGGCAGCATCGTCGCCAATTCTAACTTCTCGGACCTGAGAAAACGTTATTGTAATTTAAAGTATTACAATAATTCATCGAAAGTACATGTATTTTTACATTACAGTTATGCGTGAAATAAGCGAAAAAGTTCGCTTTTATCATGGTATATATCAATCAGACCTACCTTCTTCCCCTTTAATGATCAAGGATCTATTAGGGACATTGTGGAAATCGCAAGATATTGGCTAATATTAATCATAAAAACCGAAATTTTATTCCATAAATGTTGAACTGTCTAGCAAAAACGGGAGGAAAAATAAAATATATCTAGAATCCTCTGCTGTAACTTTGTGGTAAATCTCTATCAGTAACTAATGAAAAGATTAACTTTTAAATAAAATATTTATTTGCATTATATATTTGTGTGTGTGATTTCATTACCCGAGAATGACTTCATGAGTTGGGACCATGGTCGTTACCGAATAAAATTTTTCTGTGGTTACTAAAAGTTAATCTTTCAATGTGTTCCTAGGAAATAACTGTAGATTATGATATCATTAGCCTTTCATTATGGCTATTACTATAACGTATTATTTTTAGCGCAGCAGTATATTGGGACAAAAGTTGATCTCCGCCTCTTAAGATTAACCGATTTCAAGAATCAACTATCGTTTCCTGTTATATTCAGAATCAAGCAGCGTGAACAGATCAAGATACCTTTCAGAACAGGACAATATTGTAATATATATTTATTCTAATGCATATTTATCTTAAATTGGTAATAATCTCTGTGCCTTCGCTTTGATTTACCTATAAAAGAACTTTTTCATACTTTTCCGTTGTCGAATAATCTGTATCTCAGTAACTATACGAGTGAAATATAGCCATTTTGCTTTATTTTTCCTGTTTACGAACCTCATCGTGTCCCAAAGAAATCTCTTAGCACAGAGATGCATAGTTGTTGATTGAGCGATTTTTTCCATATCTAACGACTATTTTCTTCTCTTAGGAAATTTTTTTCCTGTTACTGTGACATTTCGCATGTTTTGTTGCTTAGTTTCTCTCTTATGTATTCGTAAGATAACATTTATATCATGGCTTGTTTTTAGTAATAACGATATGGCATGTGGTTGATAGGACAAGAAGTACCTGTTATATTTCTAATCCATGCGATATCTACAGTGAAATTTCATATACCAAAGTAAATTAAAGGCAGCGCATTTTTCAATTACCTTTAGCTATGTTTTCTTTCACGTAAGCGATAATTTATAAAATTGATCATACGCTGATAATTTATACTGTGAGTCTATGCTGAGTAAATTATAGCCTCTGGTGGTCATTTTTTACAATAATCAGAGAAACATCGACTTAAAGTATTTGTTACGGTTCATTATTTTCTTTTGTAAACATATTTGTTGAGCACAGACACTTTTATACGAGCAAGACTAAAGCTGTTATTTTATAGAGAAAAGTAAAATTATGTCGACGTTTTTCACAGAAGGCCTCTTCCCTCGCCCGAGTTAACACTCAAAGGACGGTTTTTAGCATTAATGAAACTCATCCTTTCCTTGTACATCCTTTCTTTCATAATTCCATGACATAACACTAATCACAATCTCTCTCTCATAAACTAACCTTGGTCTTACTCAGGAAATGCTATTTGAAAGAGTAATATTCCTTAGAGTAAGTTATGTTTTATATACTACTCCCTGCTTATGGGATCTCACAAAGTCATAGCTTCTTCAAGTGGACATGGAGTCTGCCTTGCACTACCTGGCTTCCCCGAGGCTAAATGAGCTAAAGGCTATGATCGGTTGTGTTTTTATGCTCTTCTTGCACTTAAATTCTTACTTATATCATTCATATATAGTCTTAGCTTATTACATAAAATGATTGAGTATAACTTTAAATTATTATCACAACTTGTGATCTTATTTTGCAACATTATAGACTTTTGAATGGAACACATCCTGAGGCTGTTCCCTGCCCTTATCCCCATGGTAACTACATTGTTTTAGGTCTCTTCTGGTGGCAGCATTCGCTCTGCGGATCACGTCCACTGCCACATTCCCGCCCATTTCAGGAGGAGATGCTCTTTTGTCTCCTTTTGCGCCACCGCCAGGAGGCGCGGCGAGCGATTCTCGGAACCTTCTCATTTATATCCAATCCGGTTTCTCTCTTTCATTTCACTCCGGTTCCTTCATTTGCTAGACCGTCCACTGGTGTGCCGCATTGAAGTTGTTTGATTACTGCATCACGCAGTACTGCTCACGGGGTACTGCCGATTTTTAATGATGATTAAGTTAATTATAATAAGATTAAGTTTTATTTGGAATGTTCTAGAGTTTAACAACTTATCCTACTGTACCGAAAGCCACGAAAAGAAAATTTAACGGAACAATGATTTTGCCATCCCAAGCTTTAGAGCTACTACAGTATAATTCTTGGCTGAAATTAGGTTTGTCGTCGATTTGTCACAATACCCTTGACACTTCTCATAAGCCGATTGCCCGCAAATCGTAGAATTTGCTGTGATTTGTTAATCGATGTGATCGAAATATATAATTTGATAAAAAAGAAGGGGATTTGTTGAATCCTGCGTCAAACCCGCAATTTAAAGCAGGCAACCTGAAGTAAGCGGGCGCAGTTGATTGCCTGCTTTGCAGGGGCTATAAGAATGTCCCGCTAGGATAAGTTTTTCAGTCTGTGATGAAATTATTCAATGAGAGAATTACCGTATCAATATCGTGCAAGTTTTCACTCTTTTTCTTTTTTCATTCCTCATAGATATTGATTACGGGTTAGATCTTTTTACTACGTAAGGAAAAAAATAGAATATTCATAGATACCCGCTGACAGAATGAATATCCATGTGCAATTATAGGTAAATTTATTACCTATAAAATAATTGTTTAAAATATCATGTTGCGTAATTGCATCATTTCCTTCTGTAAATAACGCAGTTACTATTTATGGATTTAATTACGCAAAATAGAAGTTAAAGATTCAAAAAATTGGATAGAAGTGAGTTTTCAGGACTTGGTCACTGAAGGATTATAAGTTGTCGACATTAAGAAGAAAATATCTTGGAGAAACACAATCTTACTTTTTTATGCACTAGAAAAATCCAATTTTTTCAATGAAATTACCATGATATTGAAATAGTATTTCATATTGCAAGAGGATATCATTAGATGATTCCTACTCTATTGAAATACTGTTTTCTAAAAGTTTTATATAATGTTTTTAAATATTCGGAACTAATTTGTGTAACATAGCTTAAACAACGATTTCATTATGGAGTCAAATCGCATAGCAATAACACGATTAGGATTTTTAGAGGGCTAGTCATATTAAACAGATCAAACAGTAGCTTCATTTTAAACCCGTGCATTGTTTCTTATACTTATATTTTCAATCTCATTATTAGGCCTAATAACCATGATTGTTTTTCCATGTTGCGGTCCTTGTTTACATTTTAAATTTGAAGTCAGTATTCGCCTTTTAAGTTAGAGCACCTATTAGTCGAGGTAACATTGCTTTAATGCAGTTCGCCTGTTTTATTGTTGCTATAATTTGGATATTGTTAACATATGCATGGAAATGAGCATTTCGTGTTTTGATTTTCTATCAAACCTTGTAATGAATTTGATAATATAATATGTAATGGAATATGAGCGATTCTTTCTTAATTTGGTAATTTCTTACTGAATTCTAAATAACGTGCATTGAGCATTTTTGATCGGAAGGGAGGAAAGTGTGGTCATACTTCTTCACTCCTCACCTTGATTAGTATACCCCACTATTCCTCCAAAGCATCGTTCGATAGTGATGAAAAGATTTGGAATCATAACAGCATTTGAAATGATAACGTTACAAACAGACAGAGATATCTTATTATGTGAAAGGATTTATTGAGCTCATGTACAATATTATTAACAAAATTTACAGACAATTTAAACCACAGATGCGAGCGACTGCCCAGGATTTCGTTTTTTGGGATACAAATAATAATAATAATAATAATAAATGGTCTTTATTCGTGCGAGATTGAGGCTAGAAAGTCCCTTCTTACACCTAACCCATCGTCATATGCGAAACAGAAAGAAAGAGATAGTTAGCAAAAGTACACGAAGAAAACTAGTATGTGGATTTTAAAAAACCTAAGCTGAGGGCTCAGGAAAAAATTTCCACTGCAGGAAAACACTCCAAAGAAGGGGAGTGTGAAAAACCTGCGAAACCTACAGGTAGAAACTATATGTTGTGAAGAAGAAGAATAAAAATAATTATGAACGACAAGGAGAGAATAGATAAAAAGTATGCAAAAGAGACAATACAAATTCACTTCAAGCAATCAAATCAAATAAAGTATCATCACAAATTGCACTAAATCTTAATTACAAGAATTGTAGCATAAAAATAAATTAATAAAACAAATAAAAATAATAAAACGATTGAATACATTTAGGTTGAGAATGAATAAAATAATCAAAAACAGTGTTTTTTATGACATTGGACAAAGACAATGAGAAAAAAAAATTTTTTAAATAAAATTTTAAAATAACCTAAATTACCTTATCGTTAATTATGTACATATATACATATATTACGTGAGGCAGCGGATCAAAACCAAATGACGTTAATCGAGTCTAAAAACGGAGCTTTTATAAAGTTCTTCATGAATCATTCTGGAGTGAAATTGAGGAACAAATCCTGAATAAATAGTTCAACTAATCAATCAATTGATTGCAACGGATAGTAGCTGCATATTGCCTTTATGTATTCATCTACGGTGTAAACCTGTTATATTAAATAAAAGTGTTATGTCAATGATATTTTGACTAATAACACTACCTTAATACACTTCATTTATTTGACATTATAATTTATACCAAACTTACTTTTTTGAAAAAATAAGCAAGTGTTTACACGATGGCCATGATCTCACAAGTATTTAAATGGAATGAGCACCTACACAACACCCCGTCTGGGGCGTCAGTACACCTTCCAGGTATGAATAATACTAATAAACCAACATCCATTTAAACGAGTCTCCACAGACCTATTTTCAGACACATTCTTCGACGCTCCTTTTATCTGCACACCCCACTGGTGTCGCTGATGAGGAAGCCTCCAGTTGCGTAGCACATGGTCTTTCCGGTCCCTCGAGGGCCCTGAGAAAGCCTTCACGCTCCATGGCCTTCTCCAGGGACCTTATCTCAGCCGCAGGATCTTCGAGGTCTTCCCCAAGGACACAATGGAAAGAAGACCCCCAACAGAAACCGTTCGCAATTGGATTAGAATTAGGATTGGCTGGGTACCCTTCGGTAATCCCTCTTCTGCCAAATAATGGCGGGCGCGGCGCCCTTTATGTCCCTGCACTCATTCATGTCCTCCAAATCTTATCTTCCCTTTTTTCGCAAGATGTGTCGGGGCAGCTTCCGTTTGTGGATTAGACCGACTGATTGTTCGCCAATCGTCACACTTGAGCCGATTCGCTCGACCGAAAGGAATTCCTCCGGGTCCATCGACGTGATCTTTCCTTCGGTTCGCTTTCCGAGAGAAGGAATAAATGATCCGTGATTCGAGATTAGGCTGTTTTGGCGGCGCGACTCTGGTCCTGTTCCCACCATGTCCTCTCACTGGAGCCAGTTTTTTGCTCTGAGCTTGCGCAATGAAAATTCTGAGTTACTAATGAGAGTATTTTACTTAGTGTTCTCGCAATCGTATCTTGATGAGCGGCAAATGTTGCATTTGTCTTTTGGATGAGAAAAGATAAAAATATTTTTTCGTTTACTTTTTTCGGTCACGTTAGTTATTGTGGTGGTATGGAATTTACTGAGGTGTGGACGATGCTGAATAGTGACATCTATGCTGGTCGACTCTTGTTGAATTCTATGAGTAGTGTTACTCATTTGGTCAGTGTGGATTCAACTGAATTTTAATGCCCATTGAATTCATTCTGTCTTAATTTATGGATCAACCTCGCTTCTCATCATGACTTTTAAGTCTTATTACTGCTCCATAATACCTAACGGTGGAGAGCTTACGGTTTGAACTGTGCTACGGACTGTGAAATTTCTTCAAGTTTCATTAATTGAGAAAAGGTAGGGCTTTTCTTCAGGAATATACTGAAATATCGTGAGAAGAATTGATAACAGATGGAAAATGCTTCATAAATTGCGGAAAGACTTAAATTACAAAACTGCGGAGGCCTACAATCAGAAGCCTGACGTGTGAATAGGGAATTAAGACCTATGGAAACTTCAGGCTTGTGTTACGAGAATTCTAAACTATCAAGGAGATGTTACTTTCAAATTTAAGTAACAAACACCAAATTTTACTCGGTGAGCCTTTGTATAAGCAATAAATGCATTAGAACTTTAAGGTCATTTTATAATGCAGTAGATACCTTACTATATGACACAATATATAAGTAAATGCTAGACATGTATGTAAGAATTAGAGTTGTAAAAAGCCACCTTCTACAGAGCTCCGTGCCGCTTTGCAACGAAGGCGTTGCTATGAGATGCAGGGGCGGCCCGAAGCAAGAGCGAGTCGGGCGGCCGCCTGGGGCCCGGAAATTTGAGGGGCGCATGGCGCCAGAGGTTTTCCTTAAGTCGGGTGCAGCGTAAAAATATCTTAAAACGGTTTTGTTTTGACGGCTTTTAACTCTGCAGAAGAAAGAAAGAAAAGAAAGTTTGCCAATGTTCCTCCGCTTTCTTTGAATCCAATCAAATTGTAAATATATCATCCGTATTTTCGTAAATGAACTAGAAAATGTATTTTGTTACAGCTCACTTTGACCAAAGTGTTACCTTTATCACATTTTTGGCGAAAAGTCACTAATCTTGTTCACCAAAGTTTTAAAGTATAAACACTGATTAGATGAATCACAAGTTAATACATAACACATAATGTATTTCCCTATGGATTGATTAATTTTATGAAACGAAAGAAATCTGCAATACTGAGCTTTTAGAGAGTAGAGATGATTGAAAATATTCTCGTAATCAGTTCTCAATGTGTCGCTAAAAATGATAATACCTGAATCATACGCTTTTTCTGTTGATTAATCCAATTTAGATTTTTTGGGACTTCATCTAAATCATAAAAAAATAAACTAATATTTCAAATTTTTTTTTTTATGTTTGCTTTTAAGTGGCGCCTGGATACCTCTCTGCATGGAAATAATATATCCTGGGCTGGTTCTGATCACATGATTATAATTCTGCTAACTAGACTATGACGTGGCTTATATTTATCAACATTTTCCGTTTATCTTTAAAATTTCTCGTAATTAATAAGAATTTTTCGAGAGGGATTTGTTTACACATTCTTTTGAATGTAGTGTTCCAAATCAGTAGGATAAAATAGAACACAAGATGATTTCGAAGCAGTGAAAGAGAACTAGGAAAAATATTATGTAATTTCTGAATCTTAATATTTGCATACGAGTATGTATCGAATTTTATTTTGTCGAGTATACGAATTAGCCACCGTTTGCCGAAACAAGCGCAGTGAGAGCTGTAGAGGAATCGTTAGAAAAAGTTAGAATCGGGAATCCAAGGAATGGACCCTGGATTGCTGTGTGAATAAAGAAAAGATTGTTTGAATAAGGCATGAAACGATATCTCTCAATGTCCAGTTCTGTCGTGATATCGCTTTTTCTGCTTCGAAAAGGAAAACTGGAATGCCGATACATTCGAATTTATATGACCCGTCATCTTTTGGACAAAAAGTGGAATCGTAAACATTTTCCCTTTCTTTACAGCATACTACAAAGAAAGAAAATGGAGATCTAAATTTTTTCTCGCTTCCCTTTTTATATCAGAAGTTAATCAAAATATTTCTTTATTTCCACGAATTTTCATGGGTAGTGTAAGTCGTATATTAAAATTACCTTTTGTTATGTGATTTTAAATTCAATTTTTTTCGTACAGTTTTCTTAATTATAGTGTTACAGTTTTCTTAAAAGTTAATGGCAAAAATATAGGATGACTCTTTATCTTTATACACATCTATTTGAGTCTTGCTTAAGTTAAATCTCGTGCAGGATACCAGAACCGGTATGGACAGCATCCGAGCGAATCAGTCTGTTGAGAGCGCTTCTGCCGAAAGAATGTCAATATCATTGACTTCAAAGGGAATTGAATGAAGAAGAACACTAGCACACTTCCACAGATTTATTTCTTTGGCGACATGTTTCGCTAGCAAACCAGCATTATCTGGCACATTTCTTATTTTAGGATTTCACTATAGGAAGTTATAATATTTAAAATAAGAAATGTGCCAGATGATGCTAGCTCGCTAGCGAAACATGTCGCCAAAGAAATAAATCTGTGGAAGTGTTCTTCTTCATTCGGAATGGTCACGAGTTAACGCCTTCGAACATCGAATTCAAAGAGAATTGTCCATAAAAGGAATAAAAATGTATAAGTGGGTCATTTCAGTATATACAGTGAATAAGTACCTCAATAAAAAACCTGTAGAGGCACCCAATGCTCATTTATCTTTCAACGAAAACATTCTTTTAATAAATTTGTTTTTTTTTTTTCAAGAGCAGATTCATCTTTTGCCACTCTCATTAATAACTATGTGCGCATTTGGTTAACAGGTTTTATTGGTTATGTTCTGAATCCATTTATGTGAATTAAGACGGTGACCTTAATGTTGCCTCCTACGATGTCGATGTCGCAGGTCACTAGGACTGGCTGTGATATTTCCTTCTTATAAAAAGTAAAATGAGAGGCGTAGAAATAATTCACGGGCAAGAACCCTCCCTTGGCGGTGATCTAATTTTATTTCTCCGGGATAATGCATATCTCTGAGGCAAACATAACGGACACTTTAAAAGTGATGTGTAGATTCCCATTCCCCCCGCATCCTCCCCAGACACATTTTTCCATTTGTCTGCAGCGTCTTCAAAGCGGCGCATTGTGAAGATGTGTTTTGCACGAGCGGATTCTCAAGTTCCCATTTGGCACCAGAAGATGCTGACTCCTCGGGAAATAAATTTCTCGCCGTCCCTCTTCAAATTGCATCGAAGGAATGAGTGTTGCGTGCTCATTGTGAAGGAGGACATTTTGAGGAGAAAGGAATCTTGGCATCGCTCGGCCCTTCCTCAACACGTTAGCGCTGGAACTCTTCCACCGCTACCAAGAAACTCGGAGATATACGGAGCGGAGTTTCAGGAGGAATTGCCCAATTTATTATCCACCCAATTTCTTCGAATTATATGCTAATAATTAGAGGGATTATTTTTTAGGTTGGAAAATTAGAGGACAATTATTCTAAACACACGAAGAAAAGACAGAAATTAAGGAAAAAAGTAAGGACAGAGAAATACCCACTACTATACTATATACCCACAGATATTCATTAATAGATCAACCCTAGATTAAACATGGATGGAGAAAGGTTTAATTTTTGTGACCCAATATCTTGAAGAACTTGCACACAATGTTTTGCCTATAACCTTAAATAATGCGTATAATTCATGCAGTGATATAAATATGATTTTCTGTTTTTAATATCACGAATACCTTCTTCAAATCTATTTATATAATTTGCTTTTATTATGAGCTATATTATTCATTAATCATTCAGTATCCATCCAACATCAGTCTTCAGACTACAAATAAGTTAAGAGCATTGGAATTGTCTGGTCATGTTTAAAAAATAAAATGAAAAAAACTATAGGTATTGAACACATTACATACAAAAAATAATACGGAAAAGAGTAGAGAGAAAGTTATCTGTGTAAGACTCGATGATTATAGACATAATCATATCGAAATTGTACCAAAAATTACGACAAATACATTCCAACTTAGTTTCCAGAGATGTATTCCTTATTAATCAATACCAGAGTTAATCTCCTCAAACCTTTGACACATACTTATTTACACATTCTTTTCGCAACTAAGAGTCCTTCATAGATGGATGATACAGTTTGGAATTCGCAATACTCTTGATTTCTTCCCTATCCTTGCATCCATCTTTCGCTGCATTTTTTATATGTCATTCATCTCTATATATTTCTTCAGATCAATTAATAACTGCATTTAATTTAATACAACTTTGGCCGATATTACTCGCCTTTAATGTTATTTAATATTGAAACTGTGTGCTATTTTTTCTTAAGATTTATTTTAATATTAGCAATTTTATTTATTCTTAAAATGTTCTGACTTTTTGTAGCATATTTTTGCTGCTTGTCATTTCATTACGAAGGTCTTGTATTGTTTATGGATTTATATTGAAATATATAAATAAATTCTTTTTTAATCTAAATGCTTTGAATATCTCTTCAGAACCTCATTCGCTAATATTCGACTAGATTTTTTCAGCCATTCGAACTGCTCATATCCGCTAGTTCTACTCCAAGAAAAAGGAAATCAAACGGATTCTATGCAAACTCGTACCAAAATATCGTTCAAATATATATGCCGTGGTCATTTCATAGATTTCAATGCATCTGATGAGAAGCATGGAAGGAATTCAATTATATCTTTTTATGTGTTGGTGTTTTATTTAAATCATAAACGCGTTTCTAAAGATTTCATACGAAGAATTTATTCAGATATCAATTTCATCTTTTTCCTTTTGATCTCGATGGAACAGTTTTCTTATCGATGCACACCGAGATTGTCGGAGGTTTCTTTCGAAATTTCTTCGAATTCTTGTTGAAATGATCCATTTCCTCCAGGACACGATCTGTAAAGAAAGAAAATAAAATTGCATTGACTTTAAACAGAGGTTAACATTCACTGTATGCTAAGTGAGCCTTTAGGAGTGGATAGAGTGTTTTCATAGATGTGTGTAGCAGTAGTAGTACTATTAATAGTTTATTAAGAAATTTTATAATTACACTTTAAGAATTTCTGTAAAAAAATTGAAAATTTTGAAAATGAAACTCTACAGTTCACATAAAAACAAAGAATCATAAAAAAACATCGCACAAAAATATGAAAGAGGTAATCAGAAAAAAAACATCTGCAACTGCATTTACCCATGATTTTATAAAATATTCACATTCCCTTCTACAATATCTTTCATTTTCTATAACTATGTCTTTATCCATGTATATATATATGAGAAGACAGAACGGAAGAGCGCAAGTCTGTTTTAAATCCAGCTTACAATCACGAATGTTTTGTGAAACAAAGAAAATTTTGAAGATATTTAATCTACAAAAACTTCCATTTCAGTATCTTTCAAGAATAAAATTCCTTTCAGAGCTAATTTATCAGCTGAATTGTTTCCCAGTCATCTGCAGTCATAACTTGCCTGCAATTGGTTCTTTCGTATAACACTTTTTCTCAGATGGTTTCTTCTTTAAATTGATTATCTCCTTCTTATCATTAACGGCAACAGTTCCTACTCTCAATTTTCAGCAATAAATCCTCGCTTCAGAGAAGAAATTAGCGGAGCTTCTTCGAACGGAAGGATATTTTAATTAAAATATCTCACCGTTGAGACGAAACGTTTAGCATTTTCCAACATTCTTGCGTGAATTAATCCGCATACCTCGAAAGTGTATCAGCTGATTAAGAAGCAGCCGCTAACATTAATCAATAGGAAATGAAAGACTCATTTCATCGAGAAGGTCATTAGAGCCATAAATTAGAGCTTCAAATGATATTATAATGGAATTCGAAATATTTTTAGTACTTACAGTCGTAGGTATGTATTCATTGAAAGCTCCGGCTATGTACCATTTTCAAAAAATGTTTTCACTCTTTCTTCTTGTGATAATCTCACTCTCTACCTATTTAGTAAATTTTGAAGAAATTCGCATCCGAAATAACTTTTCATAAGACGGACGCGTCTGGCTGACCATTATTACTAATATTATTATTATATTGATTATTAATAGATATAGCATAGGATACGAGGATATGATTGTGATTATGTTTTAGGATTAATTATTGCTAGAGGTGTTTGAAAATGTTTTTATTATGTTTCCTAAATTTGGTATTTTTCGCAGTCTCATTTAAGCAAAGGAATAATATTAGACACGCTTTTGCATAAACATTAAAAGCATTGAAAATATTTTTAACTGTAAATTATACAAACATTAAATTAAATTTATTTAAGACTGTGCTGTTTACACCTAAGGAAAATACTTTTACACCTGCAGATCAACAAAACATGATATTTTCACTAAAATCTTATTATTAAATTTTATAGGAAAAGCAAAACAAATTTCTTCGTGGAATTAGGCGAAATTTTGCGATAATCCATAATGTAAAGAAAGTTTTGTGAATTTATTGCAAAAGATCAAAGCTGAATTCTCGTAAGCAAAGATGCCATGATTGATCAAAAATATGACAATAAATACGTAAATAATACAATTATATATTGTAAAATTATTTAAATCATACCAAAATTACATTTCCCTCTCTTACAAATGAAGAATGAAGCGAAAATCAGCAAAATCCGTGCTGCTTATTAAAACTGTCGAAATTAGCGTTATTTCGCTAAATCGGCCAAAATTCGCGTTATTTGTTGGTTTTATCCCTTATTGCAAAAACACATCTAATTATTATATTGTTATTATCATTTACCCTGTAAATCTGATTATATATCCATTTGTAATTTACTATACTGTTATTTTAGAATCTGTGTTTCCGTGGGCTTTTTTCACCCCCTTCTTTGTGTTTGCCCGCAAAGTGGGTTTTTACTTTGTCAACCTTCAGTTTTAATGATTTTTAACCACACCGTACTCTTTATTTTGGTTTTTATATCTAAGTATACACATTATCCCGAAATATGAGGTTAGGCGATAGATAGTCCCATACGAGCCTAACATCGCCAATCGATATTCAGAAAATCAGTCAATGTTGCAACAACCCATTCTCTACAAATATAATTAATTTACTTAGTTTCATATAAACACAATAATCCCTTCCTATTTTTTTCACTGCCTCTATTTACTTTTAGTTAGTAATTTATCATTAGAATGGCATTTTAGTTGCCCATTTTAGTCATATTTTTTCTCCAACCCAATTTTTGTCTTCGTTCATTTAAATAGATCAGATATTTAAAGTTCATTTTTAATTACTTTTGTATCTTAAATGATCTGTTATACAACAGAATTTCAGTTGTGATTGAATTTTGCTCTTGTACTAACAGCAAATTCAATCCATCGACTATTATTTTAACTAATACATGAGATGCATGATTTTTATCATCGGTGCTGTGTCCATTGCAGACCCTGCTATCCAATTGCTTCTGGATGTATTTTACTACATCCAGAATTAGATGTAAGCGATAAAACCTCCTTGAGAAAATCTTGAATCATAGTAAAACTAATAAGCACTACTTTCAATATTAAAAACTTTCTTTTTGAAATGCTTATTTTCAGAGATCTCCTATCATTTGGCTCTCTTCACTGGAATATTTCAATTATTTTACCATTTAATGACAGTATCAGTTGTATACTTAAGACACTAATTGACGAGCTGCAGAGATTTGATGCACTCAATGATAATTTTGTGCTTAAATTTTAAATTTCTTCGTATGTTTTTCAGAAGATCTGGAAGAAAATTGCTAGGATTTTCCCTAATGAAGGACCAAAATGTCATTAAATGTAACTCTAAAAGTAAAATATTATTTTATGCTTTGTTATTCATACATAAAAAGAGCATCATCTGAAATGAAGAGAATTTAATTTCACGTAATGTCGTTTCAATTGCTAATTTGATCATTCTTAATTGGGTAAAATAATGAAATAAAAGGCGAATGAAACTTATTAAATTTTTGCCCTCATATTATATTCTTAGATTTACGAATTCCTTTTGGATTAAGCAAACTGATCATCCAGTGAATTCATAACCACGATTTTTAATATCAAGTTATTTTCAAAATTGTACCCCAATTTAGCCTAAATCTCCCACCCTTAGTCCACTAAACTATGTTTGTAAGTTCTCAATACCGGCCTTTTTTTAGTAGATAAGCGAAATAGCTCTCTTAAGAATTTCCTGAACATTAGTTGACCTTCAATCCCTGGAGTTTTGACAATAGGAAAATGCAGAAGTAATTGCATTTGCTTGTCAAAAATGTCCCTCCTCGGATTGTGCCCGGTTTGATCGGACCGATGCTTCATCGGCGACTCCGTCGATGACTCCACTGCTTGTTTCTCGTCAGTTCTTAGTCAGTGTTCAAATTGCAGTGAAGTAAGTTGTAAAATGAGAGATAGTCAAGGAAATCAGCTTAGGAATTGGACGTCGAGAGTTAAAAGTGAGTTTGTTGAAAATACTAAGCATTTATTTGTTTCTCAAGCAGTTCTAATACAGTGGTACCTTGGTTAACGACGGCCTTAGTTAACGACGGACTTGGTTAACGACGAGTTGCTGTAACCAAAAAATATCTTGGGTAACGACGTAGGATTTGGCTTACGACGCCTCGTCGATTGGTCTTTCCGGAGTTTCACGTATTTCAGCACGTCTTTTTATAATCACTATATTATAAACTAATATTTGGTGTACGTTACGATGTTATATCATAAAAACATACTGAAAAGCAGTTAGCGGAGAGTATTAAAAATAGTTCAATGCTAAATTGTAGCTAATTCACATAGGCACATGTTGTCTCACCAGAGTTAAATCGGTAAATATTGTAAGTTTTGCCTTCAATAAATGGGGTGCGTCCTCGACGCCGGGAAATACGGTAATACATTACTATTACCTGTGGAAAATCGCGCCTTGGATAACGACGGTTTTGGCTAACGATGATTATCCTGGAACGGATTAGCGTCGTTAACCAAGGTACCACTGTATATTCGAAATCAATTGTGTGGATTTTGCCTGGAATAATTTCCAAGTATATCTTTCTTTTTTAACTTTAGGTCACAACAAGACTACTATGTATCTATGTATATAGTCTAACTTCTGATTCCAAATATCTCTTTTATTTCAATAGGAATACTGCTGACTTCTTCACTTGAACGTCTTCTGGGAATGCCTCCTATACTGGTGAGTGTACTGAAGTATTTTGTCTTATCTTTTTTATATTAGCAATGAAAATTTCAGTGTTTCATCTATGATGATATAACCATGTCTTTATGAAGCACATTTTTTGTTATATAATACTCTTTCACTGCAAAAGAAGTGCCACATCCTTATTACTTTGTATGATGTGCTACTCTGACAAATCTAAATCCACAGACATGTGCTTCCATCCATTTGATGTTCTTTTTTACTTATTAGATTGGATTTCAAATCTCACATTATATAATCAAATGGTTATTCGTTATGTAGAGTCAGAAAAAACTTAGGAGTGTACGATTAACTCTCGGTAGATGAATGTTTCTCTTAATTTCTCGCTTTATGCTATTATCTCTATTTCTTGTGGTCTTATACCTCTCTATATAACTCTCATCAACCATTACCTGAAAGCCTTTTTTTGTATCCTTGTCATAAAAACCTAATTTCTCCCCTACAAACATTTGACAACCCTTTCCACTTATTTACTACGCTCCACAGCGATATGAGTCAGCTTTATTTCAGTTTAAAACTATCTTTGAAGCTGTAAACGCTTGTTTTTAGGCGACCTTTTAGTACCTTTCAATATCGGTTGAATTCTTCTAGTTTTAGAAGGCTTACTACATGTCCCAATTTGACTGGGACTGTTATGGTTAATACGCATGTCATCGGTAAATTTTCCTAGTGTCCTAGTGAAGTATATAAATTTTAAGAAAGGCTATATTATAACACGCGGAGATTTCAATGATAGAAGTCATTTCGATGCAAATTTTCAAAAAGATTAAATAGCACTTGAATTTGGTAAGTCCCGGTTTATTAACACTAGAATGTAAAGTATCTTGCTGTACGTCGACTCATAGGATATGGATTTAGTCTTCTCATATACTCAATACACTTCGGATAGACGACGGTGTGTTAAGTGGGACCCTGGTTTTGTCGCACGGGTCCCCGTCTGGTGCCATGTCATCATAGTGCATGGTTTCGAGGTAAAGAGCGGCCAATTCCAGGAACGCCGTGGAGTCCATTACAGGGCTTCCCCTTCCTCTTCATTATTCCCAGACACCCCGCGGTGAGTCGTAACTGTAGGTCAAGGTGGTCCATCCCTTCAGACGGACGGTGGCGGGGGTGGACGCAGCGGGAGGGACCTGGAGCCCTCAAGGTAAGCCACGCGTGATCAATAGGTAAGGATGGAAGGGCTTCGGACGGCGCCTTCTAAACGCTTTGTTTTTCTTTGGGTCGACGGCCAGCGCCCTCATTTGTTTGTGCGGCAGTCGGAAATAATCAGCCGCAAATTTCGAGGCTTTGGTTCCCAAGGAAATGCTTATGGGGAGTCTCGGAGGGGTGGCGACATTCGGGTCCCTGAGGAGGCAAAGTTGCTGGGTTTTAATTTTGAAGGGACGGTCAGTAAAACACGACTCCGCTCTCTAGCTCCTTTACAGCCTTAGGATTCTTATTTAAAAGCGAAACACCCAAACACTTTCCATCTTAAGTGGAAAGTTACTATGACAAAGAATAGAACACAATATGGGGAGCATGAAATAGGATAAAATCAATGGTAGTAGACTTTACTATGTGGAATTTCATAGAAATAAATTGGAGGAATAAAATTTTAATTTTATTGTTTCATTCAACTGAAGATTTAAGTTATCTTACGAAACCGGTTGTGTGTAAAATATATGGTAGAAAATGGTACGAGTGAACATTTTATTTCTTCAATTTATACAATTGAATGTTCTCGCATTGAAATCTCATTGAAACTTAAAATGATTAGAATGAAGTTTACATTTAATGCAAGATAGTAACATCGCAGGGATCGAAAATTAAGCAAATAAAAGGATCTTTTTTTAGCAGCATTTGGCTGAGGCCGTCCGGAGTCTAAAAAGCCATCTTTAGTCTCATTTACCTAGAGATTGACGTTTCTCTGATGTGCCAAACAATATTATTTGAAAGTTTCGATAATTCCATGGCCGTTTGTAATTACCCTTGACCTCTTATTAGTCATTGCTTATAGTGTATGTCTCACTTTCTTACCTTCAAAAGCCGGTTATAGCTACAGGGGGTCCAAACGAAAGGTTTTTAACTACTGAACATCATAGAGTTGTATGAAGGCTCAGCACTATAATTATCGAAAGTGCATAGCTGTCATATATGTGAAAATAATAATATCATAAACTAAGTCTTACATGAAATAGTACATGTTTAGTCAATCGAAAATTTTCCATTTGCAAAGGAAAATAGACTGCATACGAGTATAAGCACTACATGTAAATTCTCGTTTGTCGGGCCAAACTTATCTCAGGAACATAAAATATAAAAAATACTTCACTGCATATTCCCATAGAAATCCTTATGAAAACCATGTTTGACAGAGCCTATTCCACAGGCATTAGCATTACAATTTTCTCAATTCTAGCCAACTGCTATTTGGATCATTAATTTTCTAGTCTAAAGTCTTATACATTGATTTCTTCATTTCTCTGTTTACATGCTTTCTCTCACGCTTCGTGTTGTTGTATCTTCCCTATTCTCTTTCAATGATCTTTATTTTCTGATTCTCATTTCCATATTTCACACATGTTCATAGCTTTTTTATTGATAATTTTAAAGTAGTATTCTCTTGTAGAAGAAGCAGGCGAGGGCTTTCCCCACATTGCCCATCCTCCGGTTGATCCCTTCCTCGACCATCCACAACAGCTATCAATAGATAAGTTATTCGATACGATTTTTTCACGTCTTGGCGATAGTTTTAGGGCTACAAGGATCTGTTACGGGCAAAGCGACCCTAAACACAAGGGGTCTCTTGGCCGTCTTTTGAGAGCGATCTTCGTGTAGAGTGAGGGTCACCCGCCTCAGATGACCGCATTGAAATCTTTTCTCGAAGAGGTGGAGAGATTGATGGCCTTGCAACCTGAGGGTCAGGATTCGAATCCCGTTCGGGCTACGGATATTTTGGATTCGTATGATTATCATTTGCTCTATTGTACACTGGGAAGGATTGTCATTAGTCGGAACATTGTGAATTTAAAATAGAGTTTTTCGTTTTTTATCGTAGATAAGCACTATTCTTGAAAGTCATTTGACGGCTGATGTCCTTTCTCGCCAATATGCTTCAACCGGAAATCGAACCCTTGACAATTTTCACCGAAGGCGAATCTGCTACCCTTTTGGTTACACGGGAGCCAATGTAGTTCTCCATGTATGTGCAGGAATATTGTTGTAATCGCTTGAATCATATATATCACCATGAAATGAAAGGCAATATAGTTGAGGATGCAATTAATTGCCTAATGTTCCTTATATCTTGGACGGTTTAAGACTGCGGGTGAGGCAATCCTAGGACGCAAGAATCAATAAGGTTGCATGGTTGTATCGTAATTTTCGAATTATTCGATTAACCTGAGTTCAGCCAGGAAGTCCATCTCAAATAATGAAAATTACAACCTTATCTATATCATCATCATCACAAGTATTCTGTCTGTGGGAAGGTTCTTTAATTATACTCTCTTCCACCCTTTCCTGTCTTGAGCCAATCTCTTCATTCTCCCATGTCCATCTCTTCCTTTCTGGTCATTTGTCTTCTTCGTTCTTCTCTTCCCTTTCGTCTTCCCTCAAGCCACAAACCCTTCTATCACCGATGTTATTATTTCACTCCTTCTTAACCCATATCCTAGCAAATTCCCTTTTCTCTTCTTTATTACTTCCATGATTGAACTTTTATCATTTATCCTTTTTTAAACTTCTTTTCACATAATTCTAAATACCTTTCTTCTACTTTTCTCACTGTCCAAATTTCACAACTACGAGTATAAAGTAAAACACTCCTAACAATGCGCTTGACTTGTCTCTTTCTTAGTTCTAAATGCATCTTCCCTTATAAAATCATTTTTTTCCTCACTAATGCTTCCTCTACCATTGCAATTTTCGATCTAATTTCTGTCTCACTTTTCCATTTTTCTGTTATCTTACTATCAAGATATGTGAGTTCATTAAGTTGTTCATTTCTATATAAATATTATTGGCTTTAATATCTATGTTTTGCATAGTAAATAATTTCTAACCAGGAAGTATTTACTTCATTGCCCGAGAGACTTTATTTTTTTAAACATGCGTGGGGAACCTTTTTTCATTGAAAGCCTCCACGTACTGTTACATCAGCATATTTGCCCTTCCAACCTGCCCTTGGGATAGGGAGTGCATGACTCAGTTTCTCTAATCAATAAATTTCGCGTATCCTTCTAGAAGTCCTTCTCGTAAAAAATGATTTCTTGCAGTTACTTGTCCTATCATATTTTCTTATCTTCTCCGCCGTTTCTGAAAGGTCTTTGTAACAGTGAGGATGCATAATTTCGGCAAATTTTTTTGAAAACTTAACTTTGTCTATTTCTAGTAAATTAAGCCAGTGTTTGAATACTGTCTTCTAAAGATTCCTATCCTGCTTTCTGAAGTATCTCTCACCGATTGGCCGTTGCACTTATTTTAGAAAAATATTGCTTGTAATGCATGATTTGTATTGCTTTTGTTTATTGTAATACATGATACCTATTGCTCCGTTGTACTTTTTTTCTAATTCACGAATGCAATTCTTATCGGTCCCATGCACTGCATGCACACTCAGCATGAGGACTAAATAAGAAAAAGTAGCATTTTTTCGTACCTTCTGACAATTCTCTTGACAAAGACTTATTCTCTTAACAGACGTTTACATATGGATGTTTTTATCATATATAAAGTTCTTTTCATGACGTCGATTGTTGATTTAATCACTCCTGTAAAGAGTGTTCGTGATCTTCGAGAGAGAACTAGGGGGCGTTGCATAGAAATACTCGCGAGAAGGAATCGTTACTTCTGGTATCTCTGAGCATTATCGAGTTGGTTGGGGATATTTGGTTGACACACCCTGCCATACACCACTGGCGGAAAAGTAAAAATGTAAATGTAGTTGTGAGGATTGCTCCATGAGTTCTCCTCTAGTTTTATTATCCTTGTGTTTATCCCCTGGAAGTTTTACGAGTAATAAATAGTAATATATCCGAAGAATTTAACTATTACTTATCATATATGAAGAATTATTGATAAAACCCAATACAATGATAATAAAACTAGCACAATTCCTGGCGTTAGCTCGCCGAAATCGGTCGTGTTTCATTCTTGTCTTTGTGGAATTGTACATGGTTTCTCATTTTATTGTGTTTTATCAATTAATCTCCGTATATTATGGTATTCCACCCGATATCGTGTTGTTTGATTTTAATGACTTATCAATTGTCAGTATACTTTCTCAGTCACCAATCGTCGCTTGTAAATTCTATGCAAATTACTCGACCGGCTCAATCTATCCACGTGAGAAGATACTTAAACACATTGGTCCGTACTTTACAGTCGAATTACTTACATTAAAATAGCACAACAAAATGTTCGAAGGAAAATAAATTTAAGCAACCATATGTAAACATTTTTTCACCCTATTTTCCCAAGATGAATATAGTGAGTTTGGAAAACACCAACATTGACGATTTAACGTAAGAACGTAAGCATTAGTTTTAACTGAATGGAAGACCTCTGGACCCCCATCTCTTTCCTAGAAGGAAGTTCTCTCGAGTCCCTTTCGGTCTGATCGTAATCCACATCTCGGTTAGGAGAGTCGACGGTCCAACGGAGCTAACAAAAGCTTTCCGGAGCATTTTACCTTTCGATATTTTATCCCTTTCCACCAATCGGAAAAGGGGGAGAAACGATGAGTCAGGTTGCATCTCTACTTTAGCGCCCCTCACTGCACCGCTCTTTGATCTCCCCTCTTCGCCAAACACTCCGCTCGATAGACTCGATCCCTCTGCGCATGCGCCATTCACGGCGCGAAATTCGAATCCTATTCAGGCCTCGCAGACGAAGAGGTTAGCTTGCAACTTCGATAACTTGTTGTTCTTAAATAATTTCAAAATTCCTATATCATGATCTTTACGACATAGTACGAATATTATCATTCACATCCATTCGCATTCACATTCTAGTTAGTATTTGAATGAGTATTTTGTACAAGATTTGTATTATCTTCATCCCAGTTCTCGGCTTAAATGAGTTGGGAAGCACAATTTGAGTAAGAGGTATCTTCTGCTCAAAAATAGAGAGTTTGTGATCATTTGGAAATATCTCTAAGTCCAGTTTTCTTTCCGTAAAGCCACCATGTTATTCGAGTTCGTCTTGATATCACTATAAATATATCACTAAATCACGGTGTGGAAACCCTCCAGCACTTTATATTGCTTTGGAAGACATTTTTGCATTAGAAAATAGAAGAATTATGCAATCGAAGTACGAGTACATGCCTGCCAAGATAATCTCTTTTTGAAAGAAGCAATTCATTTGCATCCTTTGCGATACATTCTTGGTGTGTCAGGTCAATAGCTCAGCCCAAAGACAGGTAGGAAACTCAACCCTTCTATCATTAGCTTTCAAAAGCTTTTCAGAAGGAATTAGGTATACTAGGCGTGGTGAGGAAGAGTAGTAGGGTAGTTTGCCCTTGCTTTTCTTCGTGGAGTCAGAGTTCTTTCGGCGGGTTAAATGCATTTAAATACCTCACAAAAGCTCTGTGAATGTCACTATTCATGGCATCCGATAACAATAATATAGCTCACCATTACCAATACCTCTGTACTATTCATATTATCACTACCATTATAAAGACAGAAAATTGAATTAAGAACACAATTTTCTCTATCATGCTAAGGAACATATAAGAAGTTGTCCATTCGCTAGGATGTGATACGCTGAAAACCTCACTTCCTCACACCACGAACTCAGTGAAGTATGCATAATACACTTCATATGCCAGTGATAGACGAGGGGGTCTTGAGGTGTAAAGCGCAATGCATAATGATCGCAGTGATTCGAGCATGTGTTTTAAGTAATGAGTGGAACGTCGAGTTCTTTAATTGAGCTGCCACCTGACAAACCCGCACACAGTAATAATAACATTCAGTGGAGAATGGGGTGGATTCACTCACATCCGCTCTTTCAGACCCACAAAGAGAATGCAGTCTGGGCTCCATTGAAGAGGCGGGCATCGAACGGCGGCCTTTGGCCTTCCGACAGCCCAAAGAGAGCCGCCTGCAGCTGGTCCACACTCACAAAGGAATTCGGTAGGCGTAATGCGATACCAATGAGATGAGGATGTGGGCTAAAGCAGCGCCGCTGGGCGGGATCCTCACGAATCAAGATCTCCACCACTTCATCTCACCTTCGTATTGCGTGGAGTTATTTAGAATCGAAGGAAAGGGAATTCGTCTTCATTAACATCATAGGAAATGGTTTACAAGACCATTCTATGAATATACGTTAGTATTTCCCCTACCCCTCAGTCTTTTGATATCAGTTGAATAGAGATGTTGAGTTTTGTAGTTTTTCTATTTCTTTTTTTTAATTAAAGAGCTTGATCACCAAACTGGAAAATGATATAACGAATATTTACGTAGATAAAACGAAAGTTGGATCGTTTAAAGGCAACTAAAATCCAGGGTCGTCTTAAAAGACAGAATACAAAAATAATCAGTCCTAATGATTGAAACAATCGCAAGGCAGTGCTTCAAGATGCAAGAAAACAAATTTGTTCATAAAAAATATTACAAATAGTATATTATTCCGTATGTGTTATACATAATTAATATCCAGATGATGATTGCTGATCTAAATTCATAGTAAAAAATTAAAATACTGAGTGAAATTTGGTGGAATTTCATTAAAAAAAACAAGAAGAAATTTAAATGTTTACTTTCCACAGAAATTTATGAAGAAAGTAAACATTTTACTTCTCGATTTTTTCATTCATAGGCCGTTGATGGTTTGGGGGTCGTCTTATAGGGACAGATATATGCAAAAACGAATTAACTTTGACTAACATTCATACCTCGTCTTATCTGACGGTCTACTTATCTGTGGAAATATACGTTAACTAACTAACTCAAGAGTAAGAATGACTGGGGGTATATCAGAATGCAAAGCTTACTGAGAAATAGCAAAAGTAGCAGACGTGGAAGTCTGTAAGACTCATTTTCGATGCTGTATTTTTTTTATCCCAATTAAAGTTTTTCGATATTTATAATTCGGCTCCCATGCGATCTACATCTACCGTCGTACCTCACTGGCCGCTTTTCGGCGTTTGGCAGGGGGTGTATGATTCTACTTCCCTAGTCGATCACTTACGCGTTTCGTTCACGGAAAAGTCTTTGGAATTCTTCGTGAAGTGTATTTATAGGGCCGGCGATACAAGATTGGTTATACTCATTCTCTTAGGTTTTTTAACGTTATGTCACAATTATATCAGATTTGTTTTATCCTTTGCTGTTTAAATCTCCAACGGTTACTCTCCATCAAAATGGTCACTATATTACAACTCCTAAACGTTTATGAAGGCGTTATAGTGAAATAGGTAAATGTAAAGTAGGACATGCTAATAAGCTAAGGGATTCGATACGAAGAATTCAACCCTTAAAAACACAAGCCATTTGTGTTTCCATGAGTGTAAAGCCTATCCATCTTTGGCCTTCATTTTCCGGACCAACTTTTGCTATCATAAACATCTATTTTTCCTCGAGGAATGGCTATCAGAGTGCAGCTTATCCCCGGAATCAACTAGAGAATGTAATGTTTGAGCCAAATATTGCATGAACCCAATCCATATTGTCATACTGAAATCTTGCGACTAATAGGAGCATCGTGATTGTTATAAAATCCGCAAACATTTGTACCTTTCCTAAGCAAGTTCGATTCTCCCCCTATCCCTTTACCCCTCAATTTACGTTGCGATCCGATTCGTCTCGGGCGAAAACTCGCGCTCGTCTCCACAAATCTTCCGAGGGCAGCAGCAGCATCCCCAGTGAGATAAACACGTAGCTTCGGACCCTTTGGTAGCGAAGACAGAGAACCAATGGTCAGCCAAATTAAAGAACGGCATCGTCCAACAGGCAATTTATTTCCGAAAACAATAAACGATTTAATGGGAGGGAAAATAAGTCCCCGAGAGCCCTTCCGTTTCCTCCCGCATTCTTCGCTCGCATTCCGCCTTTAGCCGTCGCCGCCCTCTGAAGCTCGCCGGCCGCAGCTGCGAATATTTCGCCTCCATTCATTCGCTCTCCCTTTCTTCTTCCATTCACTCTCTTCCCTTATTCTTATTCGTCAGCTGCGCTCGCTTGTCTCAGTGTCTATCGCGAATAACGCCCTTTGATCCGCCGCGTATAATTCACCGCGTCGAAAAGTATGCACGCATATCATTTCTTACGACAAAGAATCCCTCCGGTCCTTATTTGTCCCCGATGTGAATGACGGCAAAAGTAACGCGTTAATGTCGCTATTCTCTTACCGCTTCTTACTAAGCCGCAATAACTCCGCGTGACGGAATGGGAATTGGTGGTCCGTTGATTTCCGCAGTCTTCATTGCGGTCGGTCTTCGGCGGAAACCAAAAGGGGGCCACCATACCCACTCTTATTTTCGTAGCCCCCCTTTCCCTCCGTCTACCTGCCTCTGATGAATTCGCAGACACACGTCTTTATCCTTTCAATCATGTAGTTGTCTAATTAGATCGTTTACCTTTATCAATATTCCCATTCCTTTTCCTCCATTTACCGTATATATTCGAGTATAAGCCGAGGCAACTAATTTTATCACATAAACTGGAAAAACTAAATGACTCGAGAATACACCTAGGGTGGGAAACCCGAGACACCCGACCAATGAAGATGGAAAGAGACGAAACCAAACGGGAGCCGCCATAATCACCGCCGCCTTCCGAGCGGTGCATTCTGGGAGTATTTCATTCTGGGAATAAAAATACTAGAAGATTATTTATTAAGGACCACACGAATCCAAGAATCTTTCAGTGAAAAAAATATATTAGGAGCGTATATTATTATAGTTTATAGTATATCGTAGATAGTACGAATTTATATTATTACATTTGTTATTATTAAGCTAATGATTTGTAATCCTTCTGGATTTTTATGGTGAACTGCATCAGTCTACACTTTTATTGAATGAAAGCGATTAAGTCAGAGCATGGATTTATATAAACGGGGGTACTGGACACCTAAAGTAATTTTAGCATGGAATACTTTTCGTGTATTGGGGTCACACGTATCGCGCTGGCCAAATTATAATAAAATTCAGATGTAAAGCCGCTGATCAGTTGCTTCATAAATTTTCCTCGCCGGGAGCCGGGATATACCAATCTGCCAAAATCCGGGAGACTCCCGGAATTCCGTGAGGCAGCCCCAATACACACTCATGTTTTCATAGCCCCTCGGTCTACCTGCCTCCGATGAATCCGCACATGTTTGCTGTCTTTATTCCTTCAATTGGCTAGTTGTCTGATAAGATTGTTTATCTTTATTAATATTCACTTTCCTTCCATATATCCAACTTTATTGATTTAAAATTGGTACAACGTTATTGTGTTAATTCACCCCCTATAACATGCTACTAAAAGCTTGTTGAGTATAAAAATATAAATGTAAACATGTATATGTAAAAAAGTGCTTGGTTTTTCCCCAATAGCCAACTGACCCAATCCCTCCCACTCCATTTTCACAGCCTCTAAATCCCACATAAGGTAAATAGTTCCTTTATCGAGGGTGGCTTCCCTTCGCGCCAGAGCTAAGGATCTATTTCACAATTAATCGAGGAAATCTGGTCATAATTCCGGAGTAATATCTCTGGGCAGAGGTTTCCATCATGTCATTAGATTCATTAATATTCTTTTACCAACGTATACGAGAATCTGAAATGAAATTTTTTCCCAAATTTGGGAATGTTGGAGACCCAATTCTAAACCTTTTGCGGACCGCATTCTGGCCTTCGAAGCCAGAAATCCCTGGCCTAGATATCACTGCTTTTGATTTATTCAAATGGTCAGAAGAATGAGCCCAATACTGCAGGCGACAAATTTCGGTCATGCTCATCTGATTGAAACTTTAAGGCGATCAACTTTTCTTTCATTTTTCCGATAGCTGACATCCATTATTTCTCTTATTTCTCTTAGAAACATCGTCAGTCCAATTCAAACAGCTTTTTCTTGGGCACCCTTTCTCTCTTTCAGAACACTCACACTATTATCTTTGTAAAACTTGCTTTTATATAAACGAAGGCGTTTAGATTTTTCTAAATCATTAGATCACGTGATCAGCACAAGATGTTGTTTCCCCACCGGGACAACTTTATCAATATTTAATCGAATCATTCAAATTATAAGATACTGTTCCAACATTTATGTTTGATAACATTGCAGACCAATTAACGGGTTTTCCACGAGTTTTCTGTCAGAATTTCATTTTGGTCGGTCTATTTCAGATTCCAAGGTATTTTGAACTCTAAATGCTCCTAGCACAATCTTCAAAAATTCTTTATGGTTTGATCCTATGCTCCTTTCAATGCACTCAATTTTCTCTGTTACACAGCAGTCCAGTTGCAATATCCCTTTTAAATACAATCATTTTCTCTTTCAACAGCTCCCACTTATCACTACTCCCCGCAAAATGCTTCTTCCTCTATTGTTAGCTTTCAAATAAGTTTCAGAGCACTTTCTCTCCTTCAATATCTCTAATTTAAATGTCTAATTAAATGGTTTTGAATTAGTTATGACAACGGGAGTCAAAAGAATTTATCCATAGAGACGTAAGCGGTTGTTAATTCGCGGTTTCCTGTTCAGCCTAAGATTAGCATCCTCTTGTTTACTTCGATATTTATCGTTCACAATTTTATCCTAGTCTGGCTGTCAATACAAATGGTTCATTACCATTATTACACAATTTTGAATAAGATTTCGGGGAAAACCTCAGACCGCCTTCAGTTCTACAGTTGTTCTCTTAATCTTCAAGTTTCCCTTTGAATAGTCCCGTATCTTTCGGTAAGTTAATATGCTCTATAACGCATCATTGATCCTGTTCTTGATAATAAATACTATCCTCCATATTACTCTATATTTATTCACCTTTTCTATCATGTCTTCTATTTCCCTTGTACCTCTCCCTCTAACCATTTCTTTATTCTTTCTTCTGACCGTCTGCGGTGGCGGAGTGGTTAGAGTCTCTCCAACGGCAAGATCCCGGGTTCAAATCCCGACTAGTCGGATTGTTCTGGCTAGGGAATGGTTGTGCGTCTTTGTAAACAGTAATAATTATTTGAATGGATGTAATTGGGATCTCCCTATTTCTATTAGAGAAGTATTTATTATTATTAATTATTGATATTCTTTATTGATTAAATCGAAACATTTCCTTTTCGGTCCTCATCATTCCTCTTACCATTCCTTCGAACTAGAACTTCCTTGTCGATTTGTTACCTTGTTTTAAACACTTGCATTTCAACACCACCCAGTGCATCAAATTTTTCTCGGAATCCACGTTTCACACCATTAGAAGGAAACGATTCCCACGCTTCAGAGAAATCCATACGAATTAATTCATTTTATTTCCATTTTTAATTATGCGCACATCCATTGCATTACTACCTTATTTGCCAAATTAGGAAAATACAATTAAATACTTTTTGCATACTTCTTGTTTATTCAAACTCTCAGTTCTTTAGCAATCCAAGGTTTAGGAGATATACGTTTAAACATTAATAGGTATCACAAGAAAAATCAATACAAGTTTTGATCTTATCAATGAAGATGTCATAGGCCAAAGATGTGTTAATCTGAGTAAAAACATCAGACCAGTCCATGCAAGAAAGAATATTGTTTAGTCGTATGCAGTGGCGGCGCGCGGCGGGTCCATTGGGTTCACTGGTTCACTGAACCCCCTAAGAAAACTACTGCACTATTTTTCTATATACCACTATTCTTGCAATAAGCCAAGTATCCTTCACACCAACCACTGGGGCTAAATTTTCTTTTGTAATTTAAATTTTTATCTATATCCAAGTAGTTAAATAATCCATACTCGTCCATTGGCATCCATGCATAATTTACGGTGAAATTTTAATGTTAGAGGAAATATTTAGAATTTGTCGTCATTTTATTCTATTTAATTAAAATATTTAACGTAGCCAATCCAGTGCATGACTTTGACATGCTACTGCTCAAGGATTAGGTGGAGACATGCGGGAGAGAATTTTATTTATTTTTCCGTTTGAGATACAAATGCAGCTGTTTCAAAGGCAAAAGGCTCCGTTTGCATGGTGGAAGTGACGTCATGAAGAAGTCATCGATGCCTTCAAAGAGGAAAGTGAATTGTGGAGATGTTAAAAGGTCGGCTACATTGCAGAAAGGGAGGCGAAGAGGCGGGGTAGGACGAAAGTGGGGACTCCAGTCTATCGGCGTCGCTTAGTGACGCCTAAAAAACAGAATTGTCGGTGAAATTTCTCTGCTCGTAGAATATGGAAATTATTTTAATTCTTACAGAGCTCACTAATCACTTTGACAAGGGAATATCACTGAAATTATAATCGTTTCACATTGCACAGTAGTCTTTGACGAAGAATAGGTATCTCATTTCAACCCTGAGGTCAAGTACGCAGTAAAGAGTTGAAACATATAATCAAACCAGAACGACAGTCCCCAACATACCTTTTCTCTTCCTCTGGTAAATATTTATGTTGACTTAAACTCCAAAGCGAAACCAACACCTGCGTGCAAATTTTAAAGGGAGAATTAAATTCGATAAAGAAATAACCAGGTGTGAACTGAATTGTTTTCTAAATATATTGAAAAATATAATCGAATGACAAAATTAATCATTAATATAAAGGGAAAATTGATAGAGAATTATAAGGATACACTACTCTCAAAATCGGCACACAAATAGCTAATTTGCGGCATACTGACTGGGAATCAGTGCTCTGTATCACGTTCCTTTTTTTTGTAACAGTTTGATTGCCTCTGTCGTTGAAATTTTACAGCGTAAGCAATAAATCGTAATTTAATCAATGGAAGTAATTGAGGAACACCGTATGAATAGAGTGAGGCTACAGAGCTTGCAGACTACAGAGATGTGCATAAGATTTCATCCCCGAATAATTCATCATTACTAACTAGTAAAACTGGAACGCATTATATCTTATTTAGAAAATCAATGATGATGACACTGCTCGTGATGATGACTATGAGTAGTCGAAACCGGTCGTGTGTGTTTGGGAGTTAAAAATTTGTGGAATTGAATACATTGTGTTTATTTTTTCCAGTTAATTCCTTAAATTTAATTTTTAGCTTCCGTTCTGCCTTTACTTCTGTCCATCAAACTTCTTACATGGACTTTACCCTCTAAGCACCTCCATAGACTTCAAAGATATTTCGCCGACTTGTACTTTGAAACATACATATTGATGTGCATCTCTGATTTACGTACCATAGAGCCGGGTTCAACAACGAAATTTCAAAATACATGTAACATTCCTTAGAAACTTTCAGAAAATTAATTTTTAATCTGTACTGGTTTCATTTCTTTTACAAAATTATATAGAAACAGATGTCTTATTGGTTTCACAACGAGTAACAGAAAAAGGAAACGTCAATTCAAATTTCGATCGCGGAATGTTGTTTCAGATTTTAAATCGAGAGAATTAAAAAAGACAATTTTCTTAAACATTATGGTTTTAAGCGGCCAGTCTTTCTGACAACCAAGGCAATATTTAAATCTGAGCTTCAAAATTTTCCAATTTGAAAAACAATAAGAATTTCTGGTTCATTTGAAAGTAGTTCTAATATATGCTAATGAGACTTCTTTTGGGTGGAAATTCATCGTGATTCCAGGATTTGCTGCATGAAAATCGCACGAAAAAACTTCCATGTATTAGTGCTTCTGATTCAGAATGTACTATTTTTGTTTTCGTAAGGACCAGTTGTACAGAAAAATAGATATGAATTTTAGAAGAAATTGTACCCATCATAATTTACGGGGTAGTTGGCTAGTATACCATGATATGAAATGATGGAACTGGAAGAAGTATACTAATCAAACCACACTCCTACATCTCCATTAATACACTGCAAGCCACTTTTCAACCCGAGTAAAGACCATTTGTCAGAACTAATGTTTTACTCTAATATTACCTCGTATCGTTCACGGAAAGAATGAATTTTTAAAACAATATTCTCTATCCTCAATTTCTCTTAATTTACGCTCATTATCGGACCGGACGAAATAGCAGGGGGTTGAATGATACCACTTGTATCTTCTGCAAATATATTTCCTCTGATTTGTCATCCATACGCAGCCTAGATTCTAATCTCTTTTATTTCAAGGATTCCCAACCCAACCTTTGATTATGCTCAATGCTATTCCTGTTTGATTTACCCTCGTTATTTGCCTCGATTCCTCACTATACATATTTCATATTTTTCTTCCCTTAAAAATCGGTTGCATTTTAAACCTTCTTTAAATCTTTTATTACGTTCTCTTCCATTCTTAAAGCTGCGAAAACTTTACGATTATTAGTTGATAATAACACAATAAAAATTGTAAAAGTTGTATAAATTCCACAGAAACTAAAATAAAAAACACGACCGTTTTTTTTCAATTTCTATGTAATTTGTACAAATTTCATAACTTTATGTTTTTATCGATAAATCATCGTATATTATGGAATTTAACTAGATTTCATTTTCTAAGTTTGATTTTATAAGAAAAATTCTTCGTCGTCTCACTCTTCACATTTGGCTAGCTTTTTCTGTCTTACGGGACATTTATAAACATTCAAATTTTTTCACGTGTATTATATTTGAATCAGAAGAAAAAAGAAGAGTCGAGTATTGGTTTAGGAAGAGTTTCTTCCTTTAGAATTAAAGCTGAAGATTTTGTCATCGAGCGGTATTAATATTAAAAATGATTTTTTTTAATGAGCAGGACGTAGTTCATATCAATGAGAACGAGCTAAAAATCTCGCGGAGTATTGAGCGCTACACCGGTTGCAGAAGCACCAGGAGTTTCTGCGGTGGAATGCGATGAGAGAAGGAAGAGATGAATAAAGAAGAATGAAAGGGGAAGCAGGCGAGAGGGAACCGTGTTTTACACCTTCTGCTCTTTCTCTTGTTTAGTTACAAGTGCCGGATGGGAGCGAAGAAAAGGGAGGGACGTTAAAAATTCAGAATAGCGAAGAGGAGCTATCGGGGATGCCTTTGCGGGGGGTCGTGTGGGTGGGCTGCGAGGGGGCGGATGAGTGAGCCATGAGGGGGTCTGAGGGGGGATGAGGGAGGAGAGGGGGGATGAGGGAAATGGATGTTTGATTTCTGCTGGGAGAAGATGTCATCCAGATTACCTTTCCAAAGGACACCCCGGGTCGACGTCTTTCTCTCCCGCAGTGTAAATGAGATGTCTTTAAAAACGCCTCAAAATGTCCTCTTCCGTTCCTTCACCCCGAGTGACGTCCCGAAATTTCCTTTTGCTCGGCGATTTTTGTGGTTTTTGAGAAAGCTTCGAATCTCTTGAATACATTGTAAAATTATCAATAAATAAGTAAATGTATTTTCCGTGTACAAAAAATCACGATTCATTTTCGGGATTTAGCGATCGTCTTCTTTTCCTATTCATCTAACTTTACTGATAGTATTGTATAATTGTATGCCACGAATGTCTACAGTTGAGACTTTAACAAGTTGAAATCGCCTCTGCATTTTTTATTATTTTGGGCAACTACGGAGGTACATATATTATGTTAACGATTTGCTCTTTTTTGATATCTCTAATAAGAAAATTATGAATTGATCGAGGAGGTGGTCATTTGAAGAAACTCCATTATTGCAATAGCGGTAGAAAAAGCTAAGTTAAAATTTCATGAAATTTCTTTAGTAGTTGAAAACGGTCGCAATAAAGACATTTTGTATAATTTTAACTTATTTATGTATAACGTTATTATATGAAATAATGAATGCTTTGTAACACTACCTTTCGAGGTTTATTTAATAACACGTATAAATATCACTCACACTATTCTGTCTTGGGCTTATCCAAGACATCCAATTGGATTCAGGAGAAAACGGTGTGTCCAAATCAGCGTAAACGTTTATTTCATACTGATCGCGTTGCCTTAGTTTATCATTGCCAACTTTGACTTTTCAGTTTTTTCAGAACGTGATTCTCATACATTCCAAGTGCGTACTATACGTATAATCATATGTTTCTCTTACCAACTTTCTGCCTGACCCTTCCTTCGCTACCTTACATCAATATGTTAGCTATAAGACTTATGTAGAGCTGTAGTATACTTCCAAAAATAAAAAAGGAAAAAAAATCCAGCAATGAAGGAAGAGTGAATTAGCAAGTGGTGTTATATACGAAGATGGGGAAAGTGAGGATGAGGAGGCGGAATCTTGGGCGAGTTTATCGCGTGAATAGATTCTGACGAAGGCGATGATTACACGGGTCATTTGATACTCTTCCATCGCAAGTTCACATATATCACAGAGGGGAAGTCCCTTCTATTGGTCCATCCCCTACAAATGCTAATCTTCTCTCCTTGGAGCATCATTCTAATAACATCCGGACCCCTCAGGGCTTGACTCTCTCTCTTTTTTATGGCGAACCTGATTGTTGACTTTTCTGCGGCATGAACAACAATCATTAGGTTTCAAGAGACAACAATGTCAACTAATCTATCTATAACAATTATTCTCTTCCTAATTCCAACAATTTAAACCTCCCTTTTTGTTATGCAACACTATAGTAACAATAATTTGTTCTCCAGTATAATTCGATATAATAAATCAATTAAAATCATAATACATTTAGGGTTTCAATTTCTGTTACTATAAAATGTTTTTGTAGCTATATTTGTCACCAATATGAGTCTTAATATTATATGAAGTGATATAAGACTGAAAAAAAGCTCAAGACAAGGATTTTTTACGTCCACCTGGTTTTGAAATGTGTTTTAGTATGGATAAGCGAGGAAAGTTTGCAAAACTCAGAGACATACTGAATTCGGGATGCGTTTTTAGTATTAATTTTCTGGTTTCCAGCGGTATCTTTCGATGGCGACATCGTTGAAGTAGTACAATAGTCACTCCAATTAACGATTCATTGGTCTGCTTTGATAACTGAAATGTCCCATTCTTTGTTGCAGTTGACATTCTTTTCATTCCGGCATTCGCGATTCAATTCTTCATTGATTGGCTCGTCTTATTTCTGCTTGGATCCGATCGGAAGGTCTTGGACATGAAATGAATGAAGCAAGAAAGTGGTTGAACGTAAGAGCGAATTCAATGGATAGAATAATTAACTTGAGTCAGCTGACGAGACATCCTTCAATAGTTGTACACGTGTAAGTATTATGTGCAAATCAGCTTCGTCGCCTCTGCCATCTATTTTTCTGAGTAAACTACTTCATTCTCCGTACGGACATCACGATCTTTAATCACTAATCACGCAACATTATTATCAGTCTTTAATGTTCGATTTGGCATTCGGAAATATCTGTTGCAATAAATGAATCCTCATAAATCTTTTCAGCAAAACAAGGAAGGAAAAGAACATAAAATAGCTATTAGGTGATTTTACGGGAATTCTTTGATAAATTAGAAACAGTCATTTTCTGCTAAATTATTACAAGTTATGTATTAATCCAGCATCGCTCCGTGGTTGCCAAAGTTGCGACTCCAGCTCCAACTACCAGCGTGTGACAGGGTACAGATAACCTCCCTAATCTCTGCCAGTTGCATCTGAACTAAATTTTCTTGTGTGCCACGCATCCTTAGTTTCCTCATTTCGATCTGGTTATCTCATTGAATTTATTCTCATCTACGAATCAATTATATTTATTTCCATTAAATATCTAACAATACAAACATGTATAAATAACGACGTAGTACAATAATCGTATCTATAAGCAATGTAACAATACACCTAGCGTATATATGAGCTTCACAACAATTCAATCGGCATATCAATAAACGGTGAAATACAACTATTGTTATTATGAACGAAACAACAATAGGGACTCTTATTCCTAGAAACAGCGCAGCAATGCAGAGACGTATCCAAAACAACGCATCAACATAATCGCTCATTTCTGTCGACGCTGGTAAAGAGCATTTAAGAGAGAGGACATGTTGGTCTGAGATTTACGCGGCATCTCTAAATAAACTGGTGGAAATCGAATGCGTGCGGAAGGGAGCGGCGTCGATATATCGCAGGAATGGCTTCAATGGAGCATTGTCATTGGGCAGCGGTGCGTGCAGAGGCGATGATGGCTGCACCCGCGGTGGTGCATTGTGGCGACCGCGGCACGCGTCTCTCCGGAAGAGGGGAGTAAAAAAAGCGACTGTCGGCCGGCGCATGATCCGCATGGAATTAGTCCCCTTTGCGATTTGTCGGTCATCCGGGGAGAGCGGAAACGATATGCACCCGCGCATATTCCTCACACACTCGGCGTCATTTGCTCCTTCCGCTCCCACTCTTTATTGCAACATTGCATTGTGCACATACAACGGAAAGTTGCAGAGTAAGACTCCGCAGTGTATGCGTGATTTTGAAAATATCGAACCTATCGGAGGCTGTAAGTTTATCACAGTATGCACGGAGGGACGATGAAGGAACCAAACATTTACTTTGCGTTTTTCCTATACATGATCCTCTATTTGTAGAACTTTCTTGTAGCAAATTCAGTTTGCCGGAGACCTATGCGTTATTTTTTCAACATTTCACCCCTTTTTTCCATAATATTTAGAATGAATTTCGGTGGAGGATTAAATAAAGTACATTAAAGTCGATAGATTACATTATCATTTGTTAGATAGAAATTGTACCGACAGCAATAATTAACTGAAAAGGAGAGAAAGGTTCTTGCTTGAAGTAAACTCCAAAAAAGCATATAAAAGACTCATCAGAGATTAACGAAGCGGTATTTTTTATATACATGTGATAAAGTGATTTTAAAATCAGCATGTAGACATTTTTCTTGAAAATCTGAACTTTTGAGTACTAAAGTACTCAAAAGTACTTTGAGTATTAAAACTAATAGTAATAATAATAACAATAATATAATATTATGAACTAAAACTAAAAACTTGATATTGAGAATATATATATAGATAATCTCTTTATTAGGAATACAAGTAGTATTATCTTGACTTGATTGAGCAAACAAATTTACGTTGATGTTTAAACCCTGCAATCCGATAGGGGTGCGTGGCAGGGGATGTAAAACACCGACATCCCTATCTAACCTAGAGAGCCATCCATAATACTGAAAATAATACTCTAATACGGGAAAATTACCAAAAGTAACAATCTATCTTGGCAACTACTTACCTCTATCTTTTTTTTGTTTTCTCTCGAAGATCGCCAAAGTTTATAACTGGGATAACAATATCTTTATCTAACTATCTCTATCTAACTATCTCCTCCTTGAAGTCGGTAGTGATAAATTTGTCAAAAAGCTTCCGACGATATTCGAGTCTACTGTCTCTAAGAGAGTTCCATCCGAGGGATTCTATCATAGCCACTGCTGTCAAATGTGAAATCTCCCTTGACGAACGTTGCTGCTCTACGTTGAACCATCTCAAGATTGGAAATTATCCTACTTCGTGAGGATCCCAAATCGAACAACAAATCAATCTAATTACTTTTTACAGTCAATAATCATATAATTCATATAATAATAATTAATACAAGTCAATAATGTAATGTAGTTTGGTCTACTCCTAATCCACCCCTTGAGAAGGCAATCATCCCGTTTTAAGTACCCATTCAATTATTCTAAAGAAATATGAAAAGTACAGAGTGTAATTGATGGTTGATAAATAAATTTATCATATTATCGTTGAGGTAGAAGAGGATAAATTGAAGTTCTAAATGGAAAGTGAATACGAGAAAAAAGTGGCGTGCGTATAAAAACGTAACTTATAGTATAATGTGGAACTTATGTATGTAAATGTATGTATCGAAGTGCCTCAAGCAAAACATATATTTTCAAGGATGGGAAAACGGAGTAAACGAGACAGAAAATAAGGTTACCGCGAAAGTAGCCCTTCTGATGACCTCGGCGGTGGTATGGTTAAGTACTCAACCACCGCCAAGGTCCCGGGTTCGAGTCCTGACTAACCGGATATCTCGTGGTTATAGAATCGATGTGTGTCCGTCTTTGTTAGGCCCCTTTGCTTTGAAGGGTTCCCTTACTTATGAATGGATGATGTGATGAGTGATACAACTATTCAAGCCAATTTTTATCTTTAGATTTATAATCACATAACATTTTCGTACAGTAGCTTCCATCTAAACGTTTTGCACGCACGTAAAAACTAAAGGAAATTTCCATTCAACCTTTCTTTTTGCCATTTTTAACATGTATTCAAAATTGATTTTGTAGATATTACCTTTGAAAGCTGCCCTAATGTAATAAGACTATCCATGGGAGATTTACTGACATGATTATGACATTGCTCTCGGACGTAGGTTGGGAATCCTTGAAAGAAAGGAAGCTAGGCTGCGATTGCTTAATAAATTCAGGGAAACTACATTTCCAGAAGATACAATGGGTATCATGCAACCCCCCTGCTACCACGGTCGATCCGATAATGAACGTAAGTTAAGAGAAATAGATGCTAGGACGAATCGTTTTAAAAATTCATTCTTTCCGCGAACGATACGCGACAATAACCGAATAAGGAAGTAGTTTAGATTCCACTGGTGTTTACACCCCCTGCCACATGCTGAAAGGCGGCTTGTAGGGTATTAATGTAGATGTAGATGATCACCAAGAGCGTCGATTTGAATAGTGCATAAGAAGAAGCTGCGCCCAAGATTGCTATTCTGAGAAGATATTTGGAACAAAGTCTATAATTTCTCGCGAATAGAGAAACATTCAGGAATTGAACTTATGAAACAAACTCACATACATTTCAAATTTATAAATATTAATTCTCTTGGAATTTCGTTCACTAAGACGAAATAGAAATTAGAAATTAGGCCTGTATATATTTCTGTAGTATAGTATGGTTAGATAAACCAAGTTAAACAAAATGAATTCCTATGCACGATTTATTTGCTTTAAGTATGATGCTTACATAGGTCAGCAATACTTTTACCTAAGGTAGCCATTTCACTTGTATTGTTCTCCTAATCTACGTATGTGGTCAACCTTGTTTAAACACTATTGTTAACCAACATGAGCGTAACACTTAAGTTGCTTATTTCACACCTTAAGAAAATGATCTATTCCTATAATATTGTGCCTAATACACTTGACTGCTTTGAAAATATTTATTATGGCGTTATCGATGTGGAATATTACTCCCGTCTATTCTTAGGTAGGTATCGTACATTTTTTGGAAGTTAAAAAATTTGTAGTTCTATGAAAACTTTTATTAAACATAATCTTTAACTCATAGAATACTGGAATTCTGTATCATATTTCTAAAAGATTAACGAAATAATTCCAGAAATAACAGTGTTGAGTTTGAGTTTTCTTCGAAAAAACTTTTACGCAGTCTGGAATGCAAGAAATGTTAAATCATTCTTATCCTACCGATCTTTTCTTTAAATTTATGCGTAGCGAAAGATTATCAATTGCAATATTTTGAGAGTACGCCACAGAGTAATAATGTATGCTATAAATTTTCATGGAGACGAGCATTTCGATTATTAAGATTTATCGCAATGAAATTAAAATTCACTAGTGGGGTTTATGATTTTATCTCTCGCATACGCCATGCGAAAAAGTTTTTTTTCAAGTTTTCACAGCAAAATCTCCAAATTTCCCATTAAAATATTTCAGCTCTAAGATAAAGATGCGTTGGATTAAATCATTAGATGCTACAGCAAAAAAACAGATCTAATTCCATTGCTGGCGAGCAGAACTGTTATTCAATATAATTTGGTTGTTTTCCGGATGAAGGATCTGAAATACTCATTTTAGTGATACCGGCAATGAATGCATGAAGTAGCATGGAGATATGTTTCTATGTTATAACTCCCTGTTAATGACTTTGTCTTTATGTTCAAACAAAGTGTGCTGATGCAAATATAAGAAAAAATGTCCTAGATTCGATTCCTGGTGCGTGTCATAACTGGGTGACGTTTAGAACATAATAATACTAGCACGATATACATTTTGATGCAGTATCGTGAAAAGATATTGGGGAAATATTGATTTTGTTCCATTAAGTTTCATATATTTCCGGAGCCATGAGGGGGCGTGGTGGTTAATGACAAAGTATAATCCACCGAAGACACCGCATTGGTCTTGGAATTGCGGTTTAAAAGTATAAATAGCCTAATTATTTGATATTATATCTCCATGTCATTCATAAAATCTAGTGGGAAAAACGAACCTCGATGATGTCGTCCCTTTGTAATCTCAATGTCGAATTATTTGAACACGGGCTCCACCGAAACGGGCAGATGGTGTTAGTTTGGCAAACAATAATGATACCTTTCTCCCCCGCCTCTGATCCAACCCAAACTTTTCTCAAATTATCTTTCCTAATTTGGCAGCCCTCATTGAATTTCCACGGCTTTGCGTCATTACTGCCCAACCAGCAGAACTGCCCGCCCAAGAGGGAAATTGGAGGTCAAGTCTACTCCTATCATCTTAGCAGCTATTTTCATCTTATTATAGCCCAAATGCTGTTATAAATGTCCCTATCATTTAGGAAAAGAGGAGTCGTAATGGTATGAGAAAGTATGCAGGTACGTTTATCTGATGGGAATTAGTAAAATCGTATAGAGATTCGGATCCGAAAACTCACTCGACCATCTTTGCGTATTCCAGAATGGGATGTTGATAATCCAATGAGAACGGTGCAAAAGAAGCTCTACTTCCAGGTTGAAATTAGTTGCTAAAATGTCGCGCTCGTAAGTGATGAATTTAGGTTATTTACATATCAATATACTTTATCGACATTTGCATTATTTACGTAATAAATAACTACGATATACGCTCGTAAGTGATGAATTGATACAATGCATGTACCAATATATTTATCGGCATTATTCACATGAGAAAAAACTACGATAGATGACGCTTTTAATTTAATTTCACCAAATAATCTAATCCCACAAGCAATAAACGCGTGTCTAATTTGTTTTTTCTCCATCTAATATTAATTTCCTTTATTTCCTTCCATTACCACCGTATTTGTTATAGTAATCCGCACGAAATAAAATTTATTTATTTGTTTGGAAGCTATGTATTCCTCTATTTAGGTTAAATAGAACTTATTGTTGCTAATCTCGCCTTATAAATAAATAAAGATATTTGTAGTTTATCGCATGAGAACGCTTTGGGTCATCGGGAATTGAGCCATATATAATTAAGTATTGTAAATTATCTACGCTTGTAAGACAATTAAAAGCTAGGCGACATTTTAATCTCCTGTTTTAGGCGAATATTTGTAAATGCACTTTATACTCCATCGTGTAAAGGAAGAGGAAAAATAATCGACTCTTTTATTTCCATCTCAAATGTAATCGCAGAATGTATTCCCGATGATCGAGAGATATTAAAAGCCTATCGCGAAATTGCTTTTTTGGATAGCCGCCAGAGAGCAGCACAGGTATCTCTCCCCATTTGGGAAGCGTTGGCATTAACACCGCGCGGATTAAAGCATCGCAGCCCATTGAAATGGAATCGCAGATATGCTCCAACGCCAATGGACCACCATGCGAATCCCCATTAGCCACGCTCCCGATGAGCACACACTGTGTCAATTGGGAAAAGGGGAAGCGATGATTCCAAACGAGGCTTTCCATTCTTCCGGAGATATTGCGCAAAAAATGAAAGACGGGCTTTTCGCTTTTACAGCGAAGTCTATTTGATAGTGCGAATAATAGCACGTGGCTTTAGATGCAATAAAACATTTAGGATAAGAATGAACGTGATTGATATTTAAAATATGCGAAACCTAAAGGAATGAATTGATCAGTGATGTAATGTTTTAATTACTGAATATTCTTTCTCTTTTACTGCTCATTTGATTGTCTATTCCGACCCTATGTCTGCAATTAACAATTACGAGTTTAGTCGGCCCTCGTTTATGGTGGTTAATCACTTCCAGGCTCTACCGTAATCAGTGTATTTCCACGAAGTAGAATTCTTTGTTAATAAATCGAATGTTTTCGTAGTTAGAGCATGGGAAACCTGTATAAATGTTTAATGATATAATTATAATTGTAGAGTGAAGTGATGAAGTGACGAGGCGAAAATCGTAGAATCAAGTGTCGAGGGATGATTGTGCTAATTTTAAAATTTATTACCGTATTTGACGGCATATAAGACGCAACTTTTTTCCTAAATTATGTCTCGAAAAATTTACCTGCGTCTTATACGTGAAGGTTCAACCTCCACGGGTTAACTTTCAATACTGAATGCTATTTTTAGCCCAGATGGTCTACACTACCTATTTCATAATTGCATTCAATGATTGTGTTAATATTTGGCTTTTACGAAACGCGACAACTAAAAGAAACTACATTTTAAGTTATTGTGGTACCGCGCTTTCGCACGGACCATAAAAACATTTTTCCTTGTGAGTGGCCAACTTAATGAGGGTGCGTCTTATACGCCGGTGCGTCTTATATGCCGTCAAATATGGTAATTATTAAAATATGTCTAAATTTAATAATATGTATAATTACCGTTCTGGCCAGGTAGCCTAGATAGTTGAGGCAGCCTTCCGGATAGAGGAATATCCCGGGTTCGATTCCCAGCTTCGTCAGACATTTTTTAAGTCTGTTTTTCTTTGGGGCTGTACTATTAATGAGAACGAACATTTCAAGAAGAAAATCAGCAAAAAATTATCAAATGTGGTGAGTGAATATTTTGACAGATTTTTTTTTTATAAATACATGTTTGTTGGATTGTTCATTTGTGTGAAGGAGACGATTCACAAAGAACTGTGATTGACACTTGACGATAGAGGGGAGGATTTTAATCGGATGATCATGGAACAGATGGTTTTGAATCTAGTTGGCGCACGGAAAGAGAAATATGACACAAGGTAATTGGGTATGTGTGATTAACGTAGTGATATCAAAATAACTAAGCTTCATAGTGGTATGCTATGATTCATGACAGTTGATGCCGATTATTCCCGTAGAATGATTTGCCAATTGATTTCGTTCTGGATAGATTTCCACATTGCCTCCTTTTCTGCTTACAATAAATTCAAATATATATTTTTTCGGTCTTAGTCTTTAACGAATAAACAAATTTTAAACTGAAAATTTATTCAGCAAATGGTAAAACTGATTTTATTTTTATTTTAAACATAGTATTTTATTTCGTAATATGGACTACATAATTGCAACATTACTGATGTTATTACACCAAAATTACATGGTATTTACAATTACATAGCGAAGCAGCAAAGAAATAAGGTCCTCCTGAGCTTGGAAGCTCATTAAGGAGGATGACAGGCAATTATGAGTTATTAAAGCCTTACGAGTACAATACATACATTAAGATCAAAATTTGTTGAATACAAGACATATAATAGTAAAACTCAAAAAAGTGATGAACTTAATTGAAATAAACATATATCTAGAAATACGAAAGGTTTAAAATCACACTAAAATAATACATTAGGGAGATATACTTTTAGGGAGAACGGACATTGAAAATTTAAAAACGGAAGAGCTTGGAATGTTTGATTTTTAAATATCTTAACTATACAATAAAATATAAATGAAAGTATGTCAAACTGGAATATAATTGAACATGATTTTTGTAAGGAATAGAGAAAATGTATCAATAGTGCCCACCACGGACATTTAAATTTTGATCTGAAAGCTACTGAGATATTAGAGATTACAATACTTCATAATGGCAAACAATTCCGGTCTCCCCGAGTGAATTTTAAGTGAATATTCATAGGATTGTACTGCAGTAACTTGAGCCTTTTTCCACATTTATCATTCTGACCTGCGGATTTAACTGCAAACTGATGCGTTCATCAACTTGCCAACTGAGCCATATTTCGCCGCCAAAGCTTTCGGTAGTTGGAGGTTAAGGAAATGAAGATTTCAGATACGCGTCGGATACAATTTGCAGAAAGTTCATTTTATTAATGTTTGATACAATTCATTTTAACATATATTGCTGAATATTATGGCATACAAATTTGTATCAAATGATAAACAGCTTCACTGGCAAGTAAAATGAACTGGATCTTCTTTAGAAAGAGATCGTAGCTCGTTTCCCAGTATTATTATTGGGCATTTATTTATTTTTTTATTTTCACAACTCATCATTGTCTTTTGCTCTTAAACCTTTGCTTCCTTTGTAACTAATGTCTACATTTTCTCAATCCTTAGTTTGCATTTTCTTCAGAAATCCGTTTTTGTGTCATTGGTTTCGGTCAATTACTCAGAATAGTTCTAAATTAACAAAATGCAGATCGGTTCCTACAGAGTAAAGTAATTCTTTGGGTCTCAAAAGTTTCTACTCAAGATTACGTTCATCATTCTAGACTGTGCGTATTCCATTCTGCGGAAATGAAAATTTATAGACCAAGATAATTTAACAGTATAAATTTAATAAACGCAATTACAGTCTGAATATATGCAGGAAAAATTTTTTCTGCGGAATTTTCCAAGACACGCTGATTATTTACGCTAGTTCTTAGCTGTAGAAAATATTTTTGAAAACTAATACCATTCCTGGACTAGAAATATGGTGTCGTCGAACAAAATTACGCGGAAATCATAATACTTATAGTAATTAATCGAGTTAATTAGCTAGTTTCAACAAAGTGAAGGCAGAAGCAGTGGATTGCATGAGAGGCTTTCTGAAAATACTCGGAATACCCAGTTCTACTGTATCTCGGATGGTTTCAAACAGAAAGAAATTGGAGATGTATTGTATGCCAACATTGTTATAAGGTATTTAAAAATGAATGTCTCAAAAAATCTTGCAAGCAACAATAAATCGTAACTGTATTTTCTGTCAACATTGTTGAAGGAATCTAACAATCAATGTTTCAACCAACCTCTTGCGGGCAACAATCGATTGGTGCTGTATTTTCTATCAACATTGTTGAAGGACTGTAACAATCAATGCTTCATACAACCTCTTGCGGGCAAAAATCGAATGGAGCTGTATTTTCTATCAACATTGTCAAAGGTATCCAACACTTTAACTTTACAACAAACGAATAAGGATCAGATGTAAATGTACCTTCTCGTGGACGACAACGTGCCATCCGAGAGATTTCTGAATGCACTACGCTTATGAAAGTTTAAATTTCATTCGAAAATAGAGTATGGAAGAGGACGCAGGTAAATAAGTGAGGAAAGGGGAATGGACACGAAGAGGGAGAGGTCTCTGTTGAATAATTCACACGGGGATCGCAATATGCTCTCTCCCCCACTGAATTAATTCCCGTGTCAAACCGCGTTTAATCTTCGCCAATGGAATTGCAAAGCTTTTTCTCCGTGCATTCGGCCGAGTTCATTCCGTCGCTATTTAAATCATTTAACTCGTTAAATCGGCGCTAAATATTGCGCCGGAGCGATCCCTCAACTGATTTCCATTTGCGAATTTCCATTGAGAGCCGATCTCGCATTTTGCGAGAATCATTATGGTGATGGTGATTTGTTGGTCGGGGAAGGAAATAACTTCAAAAGGCGATGCCAATGGGACCGATGGAGGTGAGAAAGAATGACGGGACCGGGCTTCGAACCCGGATCTTCCACTGAGGGTGTATCATCCGTCCGGAAACGTAGGTGAAACTGGTGATACCGGGGCTCGAATTCGGCTCTTGATGGATGAGGACTCGTGACAGTGTGGTAAGGGCTGTTCCACAACGGTTTGGACACTTGGAATGGTTTTATGGAAGCAAGGATGACTAAAATTGAATTTACGGAAGAGATGAACGTATTTTTATGGTTAGAAGGAAATATGTGGAAAGATGTATGGTTGTAAAGTATGTTTAACTCCAAGGTATTGAAGGATATGGCCATGCGGCATTTACAGTGGATGGCACGTGGTCAGCGGTTCGACCCACCGGGTATCGAACTCGGGACACTTCCACCGAAAGCTAACGCGTTAACCTTAGCTGTCATTGTGCCCGATGTATGGAGGTAGGGAAATACACGAACTGGAATAGGAAAGTGTGAAGGCGTGTTGGAGGATAAACATTCGGGTGTAGAAATTTTGCGTCTTGTCTGTTGATTAATTGAAAATGTAGATAATTCTCAAGATATCGTTTAGCATACAATAGTCGATTAAAAACATCGAGATTCGACTCACGTATACCACTGATTAACGGTTACATGTACTTCTGGATGACAAAATTCGTTTATAACTAAATTTTCTCCTTTTAAAAACACACTTTAACAGCTTCAGACTTTTTAGTTGCCAGTTCTCAACGTTGAGAAGAGATGTCCGATGAATGACTTGGGCCTGAAAATGTTCCAAATCCATTCTGGCGATTCCTTGAAAGGAATGCACTCCTATTGGGGGGCATCGATTTGCTATTGAAGAGCACGGATGAATGGCGGGATGGTGAGACGACATCCAACGCTCTTATTTATACACGCACACGCATAAGTTTGTATACACGCGTACTCGAGGGAAGTCACTATTCATTATTCCCCCTGAAAGACCCGTCACCCTTTCCAGAAACGACATTTATTACTCCAATCCGTGAGAGTATCTCTTCTAGTATAATAACAGCCCAAAGTAGTTCCCCCCTCTCTCTCGGATGAGCCATTACGCGACAATAGCGGAACGTATAAATTACGTCATTGGAGCGTAGGGCCCATTGTTGGACGGATTTATTCCGAAATATCAATTTGTCCGTGCGTAGAGGGCGCGCGAGCAAAAGCGCGGGAGAAATGCTGCCATCTATGGCGGGAACTTCCGAATCCCATTTGGCGATACGACGCGGGGCTTATGATCGTGGGTTACGCTGTGGGAAACAGCAGTTTAAGCAAAAAAGGAAGGCAGGGAAGAAGCGTCATCTGCGCTATATGCCGTTGTGATGTATAAATGAGTATAGCAAATACGTATATGCTGGTGTAAGCTGGTAGGAAAGTAAGGTAGTATTGTGATTGAACAAGAAAAATAGCGTACTTACTCAATTCGAAAAGAAATAATGTGAGCAATAATTAAGTGAGTGAACAGGGTTGCCCAACCTTGAGGCTGGAAGGCCGAATAAGAAATTTAATCAAACAGCTGGACAAGTGAGGACTGCTTCAATGAGTAGACTACCTTTATCTCGTATAAGTGTCGCGTGTTTTGCGGAACGATTTCTGTAGCGTTAGTTTGCGCTTAAATGTCCATTAATACCAACAAAGATATAATTGCAGAATTGTGAAACCACAACCGCAATCACATCAACAGATAATGCGAATCTGTGTTAAAAGAAATTTTAAGTCAAAATAAGACAACTGTAGCGGATTTGCATTACATGTATTGTATTGTAATTTCCGTCTGTTTCTACGAGTGTAACACTAATCTTTGCATCATCCACCTTCTTCTAACGCTCTTCAATTCGTCTTTCTGACTAATTGCATTGCAAGGTTTGGTTATTGTAAGGGATGAAGTTGACATTAATAATAATAATGATTATAACAGGAATTTATTATATTAGTCATTATATTTTTTATTATATATATATATATATATATATATATATATATATATATTATAAAAGGAAATTCGGTGAGCGTGTTAATGTGCCACGTCACTATCGTTTTCTCATCGATAAATTCTTGAATTGTGTGCAGTATTGGATAATTGAATATTCAGATCATAAATAGTGGACCCTAATTTTTTTTAAATTTTGCTGGGTATCCGTGAAAGAATTACGAAAACGGAAAGTAGATCCCAAGATATTTCTGTGTTTATGTACATATGGATGCCATTTATTTTTAAATATCGTTCAACAGTTGCTCTTAGGAAAATGAGCAAAATATAAAAATTTACGATTGAGGAATAATACGTACTTATATTGATGCATCCTCTCTCATATGGAAGGCATATTCGAGAATTGTCCTGATTTTAGTTTCAACGTCCTCTCTTATTGAAATATCTAGCGATGGAAAATGTAATATGCATGTTCCTTTAATTTAGGTAATTGTATTTATTGTAATGAATACCGAAGAAACTATAAAAAATAAAATAGTTGTGTCAGATTTTTTCTTTTATGAATTTAATTAGATAACCCCCTTCTTACCTCGTCAAGACAATTTTACTTTATTCCACGTCCATTATAGTATAGTTTGTAAATAGTTTCTTAAATTATTTATAGTAAAAGAATTTAATGCAAGAAAAATACCTACTATATATTTAGTTTATCAGATTTTGTTAGTAATGAGTAACGCTACAGAACTTGAAAATAGCATGAACTCGGTTTAGAGATTCCGTTAAGTATTACTGCGAACAGGTTTTGTATATTTACACAATACATATTTATTATAATTTGTATAGTCTCTCCCAAAAAACTGTGTAAAGATTATTCTACAACAAAACATTTTTAAATTTTCGATATTGTCTCACTTACCTTGATTTCATAGAGCCATTACTGTTTTAATTTAATTCGAAAGAAATCGGGAGAAAATTAAAACCGAGATGACAGTATATGTACTTCCAAATGACATGCCACCGAACCGCAGGGCATTGAGTTTGCGCAGGGATTTCTATCCAAATTGCGAAGGTCAGTTTGACATTTGGTCGAAATTAATTTGAGGAGATGCTGCAGAAGCTGTGTTAAAAGTTAAGACATTTTTATATTATCTCCTTCAGAATTTTTTATTTTGATACCAGCAGCGTAATCTAAGGAAGGACCTTTTTTGTCTGTATCTACTGCGAAATTCAATCTTTAACGATATAAATTAGAGATATCCTTTTCTTATAATTTTCGGTTATTGCATCGGAAGATCGAGATTGCAAGTTTGAGTTGTTATCTGATTGAGAACTTTTGTTATATTATCACCCGTAAAAATTAGCAAATATAAAGAAACATACGCCAATTTCCCAAAATTGGATTTATCCTTATTATATTAAAAATTTATTGGAAGGGATTTGCAGCTAACCCATTAATATCCCTCAAATTAAGTAAGTGTCAAAAAAATAATTACTTTCTAAAAAGATTTCCTGTCATTATAATCATTAATTTTAATGCTGTACCTACTTTTTCTACCACATACGGTAGTAATAGTTTTAAAGTTTTGGTCCCAAAAAATTTTATTTCGTTACCCAAGGATCTCAATGCACTAAACACAATTAGTGAGGTTAAGAAAAAGGGTTAAAGAATGGTTGCTTCAAGAGTCTTTGTAAATTTTACGATAGTGTTAAAATAATACCGCTGAGCTGTAAATGAGGAACCTGCTGACAAGCATTTGATGCTTAGCAGGACCGAGTTGGTTGTATCTTTATTTCTCGCTCTTAACAAGTATGAATGATGTGATTATTTTTGGTTGTTTTTCTTAGGAAGATTGTTTGTAAGTCTATCAAAGGCAGGATTTAAAAGTTTTTTTATTTACTTTTCAAATTACAATTTTGTAAGAATGTTTTTACCAGCATATAACGAAAATAAAGTATTATTATATTATTATTAAAAATTGTGTTCAAACCTCCAGTATTATGTGTGGTGAAAGAAATTTGTTTCTCAGGCTTTTCTTAATATTTCCTATATATAATTTGACATCGTTTGGTGGTGCTGCCTCCATCCTTGCCCGTCCTCCTAGGGAGCTCCTTCGGGCTGGTGGGCTCCTTCGTTGGTGGACCTTCAAGGATATTTTACCTCCACTTTTTCCTCCCTTTTGGGGGGATTGCCAAAGTTCCTCCTTGCGAGGAGATGGGCCTCCGGAAGAAGTCGCGCCGCTGAGGGGTGTCCAAAGCCAGTCGCTGGAGATGTGCATATTTTTTGGTAGGAAGGCGGGCAAAGAAGGCCTTCGCTCGTATGGTTGCCAATTCCTGAATTGGGGTGGCTCCAGTCAATATGTAGTTGGTGGGATTAGCAAAGCGCCAGCCAAGCTGCAGGATGGTGCGAAGGACGGCTCTCTCCGCCTTAGATGGAATTTCCCACGTGGTGCGGGTCAGGAACCCGCTCCAGGCGGGGGAGGCGTACAAAAGAGCACTCAAGATGGTTGCCTGGTATAGGTGCAGCCTAACATGGAGCGGCAAGTCCGGGGACATTAGGAGCGGCAGGAGGACCCTCCGGCGAACCCTCGCTTTTATGGCAACCTGTTGTGCATGATTACGGAGAGTGAGTCGCCTGTCGAGGGTGACTCCAAGGTAGACTGCTGTGCTTCGCCAATGGACTTCCTCAGCGCCGACGATGATTGGGTCCGGGTCGTCCGCCGGTCGGAGCATTGAGAAGATAATGGTCTGTGTCTTCTTGGAGTTCACCCCTAACCTCCAGGTGTCGTACCATTCAAGAAGCTGGTAGGTGGCCCGCTGCAAGTATTTTACAGCAAGTTTCCTGGAGTAGGACTTCGCTAGTAGCGCAGCATCGTCAGCATAAAATGCTGTCATGCAGCCGTAAAACTTTGTGGGAATGTCCGCACAGAAGATATTGAACAAGATTGGCCCCCAGATGCTACCCTGGGGAACTCCCGCCCTGATGGTTCTGGTGGTAGAGGTGATCCCGCCGAAGAAAACGTGGAAGGTCCTGTCCGAGAGGTATGAGGCGATGGTGTTTATCTGCCATGTTGGAAAGTCCAGTCGACGGAGCTTATGGAGAAGGCCAGCATGCCACATTCGGTCGAAGGCCTTGGTGATGTCGAAGAAGGCCGCTGCAACGTGCCTTTTGTTGTTGAAAGCAGCACTGACGAATTGCAGGACGCGCAGAAGTTGGTGGGTTGTGGCGTGCTCCTCTCTAAAGCCGTATTGCTCCGCCGGGAGGATATTCCTTTCTGATAGTGTTCTCTGGAAAAAGGGTAGTATGGTCCTTTCTACAATCTTCCCCAGTCCGTCCAGAAGCGATATGGGGCGGAAGCTATCTGGGGAGGAGCGAGACTTTCCAGTTTTTAAGATCGGGATGATCTTTGCTCTTTTCCATAAAGCTGGGAAGTGGCCCAGTCTGATGATGGCGTTTGTGATGCATACCAGCCAGAGAACCGCCGCGGACGGAAGTCTTCGGAGTATTTCGTTTTCAATTCCGTCCGGACCGGGAGCTTTTCGAGTCTTAAGGCGACGGAGAGACGCTTTCACGTCCATGGCGGTGATTGTTGGCGGGTCTGTGTTAATGGGAAGCTGATGTGGAGGCATCTGAGGAAGTTCAGGACCTGGATTCGGAGAAAATGCGTCCTCTAAGTGGTCAGCGAAGGCCTCCGCCGTGATGGTGCTCGGCTCTACGGTGGGTATGGTAGCATGACTCCGGAGGGTCAGGCCTTTGGTGAACTTCCACAGAGAACCGTCCTGGGTTTTAGTGGAGGCGATCTTCTTCTCCCACATCTGGGTTTTCCAGGTAGAGATGCTGGTCTGAATATCCCTCTGCAGTCGCCGGAATTCCCGGCGTAAATGCGGTTCTCCAGTGCGCGTCCATCGGCGGCGGATCCTATTTTTCTCCCTAATGGAGGCGATGATGGTTTGAGGAAGTTCCAGTCTCCCTCCGAATCCCCTAGGTTTTCGTGGGATGGTGGCGTCAGCAGCAGCAGTGATGCTAGAAGCGAGGTTGAGTGTTGCAGCATCGACATCATCAGGAGTTTCCAGCTTCCCTGGTGATGACAGACGGGCTGTTAAGTCCTCAGCAAAGGCCTCCCAGTTGGCCTTCCTGAGGTTCCTTTTGGTAGCGATGGGTCGAAAGAGTGGTGATGTTCCGAAGAAAGCTGCGACTGGGAGGTGGTCGCTAGTCAATGCCGGGATGGTGTACATTGTCCTTGGAGGTGGGGACGCGCTGACGAGATAGATGTCGAGTACATCTCCTTTCCCAGTGTGGGAGAACCGGGTGGGTTCTCTTGGGCCGAGAACCTGGACCCGGTTCGTGGTGGCCCAGCGGCGAAGCTCTCTGCCAGATGTATTGTCTCTAAGGGAGCCCCAGTCGCCGTGCTTTGCATTAAGGTCCCCCGCAAAAATGGTAGGAATACCTGGCAGGAAGACATCCCCGAAGGAGGATTGCCGGAAGCGGTGCTGTGGTGGAAGGTAGCACGAGGTGAACTGCATTTCCCCCAGGTATGTGCTAGCGACGATGGTGATGGTCTCTAGCGAATGGAGTGAAGTTGGCTGCGGGTCAAGAAGCCGCGCTGCAATTTTGTTGGAGACCATTATTGCGACGCCCCCTCCGCTGGATCTGCTGCCATCCGGGTTGTCAGGGCGGTCCTTTCGGTATATTGTGAAGCCAGGGGTAGACCATCGGGTGTGTGGAGACAAATGTGTCTCCTGCAGAAGAATGATGTCAAAATTTTGTTGCCCAAGGAAGTGTAGGAGCTCCGGTGTCTTCCGGACAATAGCTCCGCCCACATTCCATGTGAGGATGGAGAGCGCCCTTCTTGTGGTGGTTTTAGGGTCCATTGCGCGGTGCTAAGAGATCGCGGAGGCTTAAGGCGAATTGTTGGAATTGGGAGATGATGGTTGCTTGAAGGCGGACCATCATCTGCTCCATTGCTGTGATGATGGCGTCAGGTGGGTGAGGAGTTTTGGCGCTGGTGCTGGAAACAGGCGATATTCTCTGCTTTTGCCGCAGTGGAATGCTGAGTTCGGCTGCTGTTTCTTCATTGCTTCGGCATGGCTGGGGAAGGGACGGGAACTCCATATTTAGCGTTTTCCTACGCGGAGGTTGGACCTGCGAAGGCACGAAGAGTGGTGTTGAGTTCGACCAGGCGTTGGTGGTAGGTGGAGAAGCAGGCTGGAAGGTGGGTGCATTTGGTGTCGGACGCTGCGAGGGGCTGCTGGCGGATGTAGATTGCATCTTCCTCTCTTTTGCGGCAATCCAGACTGGGCATTTGCGAGACATCGCAGGGTGCGCGCCGCCGCAGCTGCAGCAAAGGGCTTCCTCGGTTCGTGGTTTCGTGCAGACGTGGCCTTGATGAGGACCTGCGCACTTCCAGCAGCGCGGGGCGGCGTGACAATGGGCTGAGGAATGCCCAAACCTATTGCACCGGAAGCACATCTGCGGCTGCTGGTGTTTGTAGGGGCGGATAGTCACCCTACAATATGACAACGCTGTAATTCTGCAAATATCAGCGGGTTTCCATTGAGCGGTCGATGGTGCCGAGAAAACGAAAAGCGGGAGCGCTCTTTGTTCCTTATCTCTGAGCTGGAAGGCCTTCCGCACCGGAATGCCGAGCGCCAAAAGATCCTCTGTCAGTTCCTCCTTCGCGGTTCCGGTGGACAAGCCGCGCACAAGGAAGGAGTGGAGCTGGTCCTGCCGCTCAGCCCATGTTGAGTAGGCGATGCCTTGCCCGTCGAGGAATTCCCTCGCCTTGCGGTAGTCGCACGTGGAGTTCACCGACACTCGGCAAACCTCCCCGCGCGAGTCGACGTTCGACGGAGTCGGGAGTCCAACGCGTGTCGCCACGAAATCGGCGCCATTAAGCGCTTCTCGGAGATCCCTCGCTAAAGCCCTAATGTTAAGAATCCCATACAATTGAAGGGCAGGCGGGCGAGACCTTGCCCCGCTGGTCGGTTCCGGCCGCTGTGTTTCCCCGTCTGCCTCAGGGGTGGATGGCATAGAAGGGGAGGGTACCTCCATTTGACATCCTCCCGAAGTATCAAGGGCGTTGCGTTTTGTTTTCTTCGCCTCAGACGGCGCGAGTGGTTCGAAGCGATTTTTAAGAGCCAGCGGAGCAACTGTTTGCTCGTCTAAGTTGAGGAAATATCTCCTGGGCTTCACAGTAGTAAATGATTCCTCCTCCTCGGTGGTGCTGGCGATCTCCATTGTATCCTCAGCGAGTCGTTTAAGTCGCGGGTCGCGGGAGGAGAGACCAGGCGTGGGGGATGGATTTGCCGTTGACATTCCCGCGGAGACGGTAAATCTAGGAGGGAGAATAACGTTCTTGATGCCGGGTGCCGGAAATGATGCAGGTGATGATGACAAAGGTGTGGGAGTAATCCCTGGAGCAGTCGATGTCTCCATCGGGCTCGAGGTATTGCTCGAGTTGACGGGGCCGCTGGGCGAAAACTCGCCGGCTGCCGACAGCTCGCTTGCCGATAGTTCCTCACAAAATTATCCGTAAACAGCTCACTCAAAACACGTCCTACCTCTTAATATTTCCTACTTAATGCTATTTTTCGAATTCGATCCCTTTCCAAATATACGGAATATAAGCTGTACTCGGTATTTTTGGGGAAAAACTTCACTTTCCTTGTCCGAATCTCACTTCAACGTGCATTAGTAAACGAATATTCCAAGCATTCTCTGATTCAACCAACACGACCTTTCCTATTTGCACATCTGTCTCTTAATAAAAAACATATCCAATTGCACGGATATATTTTTTCCTATGATGTGTCTCTAAACCCCATTTAAATAAGGCTCTCTGCGCTCACTGACTTTCGATACAATTATTTTCTTTTCACTTTATCTTCACTCGAGTCTCTTACACTCAATGCTGTCATTAATGTGGAATCATAAAAAGTCCAATTCGAAAGGATAAAAAGTACAAATCTAATTTACTCTGAGTCACTTGCTCAGAAACTGAAAAAGTGAAAATTCACTCTCTATGGTGAAATATTAATTTTTTAACATCATTCATCCTTACTTCTATATTTATAGATATATATTCCGGCTGTAATATAGTTAGGCCTTATTCGTAACTTATGAGTTTTTCATAGCATCTTATGTATAACTTTTTGATTCATATTATGCCAAGTATAATAACGCTAAACGTTTAGTGATGGTATATTTCTTTTGGTTTCACAATTTATAAATTACATTCAACAAGGTGAAAATGCGATTAGAAATCTTTGCCTTACTTGCCCAGTTGATATCTCTCTTCGCTGGGTACTATTTGCCCAGTTAAGCTTCTTTCCGAGACCGGGCGTTTTAGAGGGTGAGTTCGCAGTTCGTGTACCCCGTGGATGACGGCTCGGTCGCCGGGAAACCGGATCTGGAACAACCCCTCTCTGGCGCTTGATCTCGCATCCCTCGAGATTAATAAGGTTAACGCGAATCTTGTCCTCGAAACACAGTCGTTCATCGCTGACAAGGCCCGATTTTTTGCGTTTTCCCAAACAAGCACTGGGGCGGAATTTATGGGCTTACACGTTAGAAATTAGAATATAATACACGATTCAAATGCCAAGTATGCACGTGGGAATTATAGCTAGCTATAATGAATCCAAATATGTGAACGCAACGAAGTAATACAGGTGATTCGGTAGGCAAATCGAATTAAATCGACGTTAATTTCACCTCAAGAAAAAGCAGAAAAGCAGATTCCTATCTGAACCCATTTGGCACAATTAAGACCTCTGCCTTTTCTTTTTATACACTTTGACGGTTATTATTCGATGGAATTGTGATAGATACGCAAAATAATATACTATACGACACATTATACAGCGAACGAGATAATTACATAGTAATTTCTGAGATAATTACACAATAATAAACGATGTAATTACATAATAATATGAGAGAACATTAAATCGTAAATCTTTTAATGCTTGACGTTTTGAAATAACCTTAAGGAATTTATGGGGTCACCTTCTTCTGATGGAGTTTACCTGATATGCCTTTTTAATAGGATTTATATAACAATTTAGATGTTTTTGCTAAACCTTTCATCAGCCGCGCCTATGAACACGAACAGTCGCGCGTTGTATTCCATACAACAGATCGTTTTTCGGCCAAAATTGTGAAATAAATTGAAATAATTGTTATTTCTGAGTATTAAACTTTAGGCAATAATATCATTTAAGAGGAATAGTTAAAAAATTAAACAACATTTTGTAAAAATTATTATTATTATTCACCTTTATTATTTGCATACGTTCAGAGAGTACCTAAAAAGCTAGATAGATGTCTATTAGTTCCGAAATTGAAATGCGTTTAATAAAATTCTAGACAAAATAAGCGAAAAACTCCATGTAAACGTCATAATAAGCAAAAATTGAGTTCATCAACGAAAAACTTACCCTAACGGTCGCGCGTTGTGTGTGTTACGAGAGTCGTCACTTCACAGATTTTCTCGCTTTCGCAGTCGGTTTAAGACTAAAAAGAAGCATTTGACGTATTCATAAGTTATATAAGTAAGTGCAATTAAGGAATAGACCCTGGCATGAGGTTCAAGGGACCACCCAGGTGGAAACGGGACCCGAAAAACAGTCTGTGTTGTACAGAATACAACAGCGCGGAGGGATAAATAGTTATCATAAACCACTCAAGAATACAAACAAGTAAAAACAATGAAAATAAGTAACAAGCTATGTACAACAAAACAATTGGTTCTGTATACTTCACACTGTCATAATTCTTGATTGATATTTGCTTTAACAAATCTTCTTTAAAATTATAAATTATAGTTTTTTTAATGTTATCTAAATACGAATATTAATACATCAAAATTATGTTACGCGCTAGATCAAATTTTCGTAGCTCCATTAACATGCATTTAAATGCATCATTAAACTCCCCGCATGCCGATAGGTCGTTAATTGGATATCAACGTAGAAGAATATCTTTATATTTTCACTGTTTAGCGATCCATGTTTGTATCAACTTTTGCCTATCCAGGATTCCAGATCCTCTCTAATTCTTTAGTACTCAACGCCATTAGTCAGGCGTAGATCCGCAGTAAATTGTGAATATATTTCCTTAACTTCCTAAAATCGATATGAACTTCCGATGGACGGATATTAAAATTTCGGCCCGCCCCTTGATGAATATGTATGTCACCGTCCCTTTAAAAAATTCAAATGTTCATTGAGGAGCGAGGTGCATTCGCTCCCTTAATAAGACGGGCGGGTCCACGATCTCATTGGTCTTTCAGAAGCAAGGAGATCAGGAAGATATTCGTCCAAATATTTATATGCATCCGAGCGTAGCATACAACACGTCTTTATAGCTAAAATGGTGCAAATGCGCTTCGGATATACAAAATATATTCCTCAAATTACGGATTCGGAAAGACCAAACCCAGCCCACGAATGAGTCAAACTTTTAGAACTAAATTCTACCTCACAGCAATTTTTTCGAAATATTTCCAAATTTTAATCCTGATGGATGCCCAACCTTGTTTTCTATTTCAATATTTTCCCAAGACTTCAGATACATAACAGCTCAAACATATGAATCAAACACTACAATAAAAAACATAAAACAATGGCAACAACTATAATAATAATAAAATTGAAAACCACAATTTAATTATAATCCAAAGAAGATAACAAACTGGTCCTTTGTGCATATCCTTCATTAAGTTGGTGAAGGTATTAGTAAAAAATAGGAAAGTGTATTTGGGGAAGGTAGGATGTCCACCCTGCTCTATGCTGGAGTAATTATGCTCTTTTCGACTGCGTCTCATCTTAAGTATTTTTATATATACATCAGTCCTATAAAGTGGGTTTCCATAGTATTCTTTGTTTATCTACCGTTGCTGTGACAGCTTAATTCTAATATTGTTCTAGGTTAATCAATGAGTAGATTAAAGATGTATTTCAGAACAAATTCTGAAGAGGATTTCCGCTACTATATTCAATCCCAAAAATCTTGAGGCTGTTTTACTAAGGATAAGACTTTCATTAAAGGCTCTCACATAGGTAAATGTCGTACCTGTTTGAGTAATATCGTTGCTCATGTGGGGTTATACAGCGCTATACTTACTATTCTTAATTCTTGAGCCCACTGGGATTGATAAAGATTCATTTCACCATCGAAGGATCTGATTTCTAATTGATACGTATTTAATTATCTTGTATGGTCTTTAAATATGAAAGGTGTGATCATTGTGTTTTTGGTACCGTAATTTTAATTCTTCCTAGAAATTACACATTTGAAAAACATGCTATGCTTTTCTTTTTATTGCGGTTAGATATTTATCAGACATTCATAAAATATGCAAGCAAGGAATGCAATTAAACTAATTCTGTAACTCCATTTTTATACAGTTCATTGGAAATGTCGCTCATCGGTTACTTCACAAACACGACCTACGTTCTGTTATTTGTTCAGAAAGTTTTTTGCCGGAAAATAGCTAAATGCGGTCTTTGAGTTGATTTATCTTCGAAGAAAAAACTGAATCCATTTACGCAGTAAAATACCAATGCGTGATTTTATTTAAATTGATTCGTACTTGATTAGAAGAAATCAAAGTTAAAGCAAGTCTGCATCATTGGCTCTCAAGGAAAATATTGGTGAAATATTAATCTGAAAGTGATAAATGAAAAAGATCCATAAATGTTTCTTCAGCCCTCTTTCATGTTGAATCATCACAGTGAAAAGTTCATAGTGCTTTTTTAAGCGTGAAGTTTTTCCCGCAACATAAGCAATACGTCCGAATAATGAGCTAGAAATGTATTTTGAATAGCATTCGTTTCAGGATGAGAAGTGATCATACTCTTTCAAACAAAAAAATAATGATATATACTTTTTACGAAATTGTTTTTAGTTTATATTTTTTCTGGTACTGAAGGAATATACGCTGGATTAATGGTATTTATGCTTTAAAATATGTATACCCTTATCATTTTATGTTATTATGTTCTTATGTAAATGGTTGGCATTTATTTAAATGTCAACATAACTATATTTATTGATGTACCTATTGATAGTGTATTTATAAAATGTAATCATGTTTCTTGCTATCTTTTTAGTTATGACTATCGGTAGGTTTGCGCAGGTTTTTTACACCCCCCTTCTTAGTGGGTGTTTTCCTGCAGTGGATAAAATTCTTTTTCCCAAGAATTTCTTAGGTTTTTTACATCCACAATTCTTCTCTAATCTTTTTCATACTATCTCTTAAAATTAATTATTTATGTATTGTATGACGATGGTTTAGATGGAAGAGGAGACTTTTAGTCTTAATCTCGCCCGAATAGCCGTTATATTATTATTATTATTCTTGCCTATAGGTTGAACATTAATACAAAATTTACAATTAAGAATACATTGTCGAACTTTTCATGATAATGATCACACTTTATTATTATTATTATTATTATTATTATTATTATTATTATTTTTGAGTTTTTGCACTTTCTCAGCGTTTCCGCTGGAAAATATTCACCTGTCCATAGATGGTTAGGACTAGGCTCAGTCGACACGGAGAGAGAATTCACTCTAACCCATGTGATCTTATTATTAATTGCTGAGGAACTTGCGCATAATGTGACATGTTTGCAGTAATACTGCTTTCTGTGCTGCACCGATGGTATATTCCTCTAAACCAATTTTCTCCATATTTTTACCAAAATTGTAGGTCATCAATCCTTCAACAGATATCACAAATGGGACAACCTGGACCTCTACCAACTTCCAGATATCCTTTAATTGCCACGCAAGCTCTTCGTATTTGTCTCTCTTTTCCATCTCTGTTCTTCGTATGTTCTGAGACAGTGGCACAGCTATATCAATGATTATTGCGGTTTTGTTCGCATTATTAATTAGCAAAATATCTGGTCTGTTGTAATTAATCGTTTTATCTGTTAAAATTGGTCTATCCCAATAAAGGATGATCTTGTTCCTCTCTAAAACAGGAGCAGGCTGATATTTATAATAGGGAACAATATCCTCATCAAGGAGTTCATATTTCATACCAAGTTGTTGGTGTATGAGCTTCGCGACCTGGTTGTGCCTTCCTAGGTATGCTGTGTTTGCTAAATTTGGACAACCAGCCATTATGTGTTCGATGGACTCCCCTGTTTTTCCACATTTTCGGCATCTATCTTCCACATTTAGCTTCAGGATATGTTTTTGGTAATTTAACGTTTTCATTACTCTGTCTTGGATTGCAAAAAGGAATCCCTCGGTTTCAGGATACAAGTATCCTTTGTGTATCCATTGTAATGAGGCCTTTTTGTCGATGTAAGGTTCGTCTAGTAATCTTGGGAACTTTCCATGTATATCCATACTTTCCCATACTTTTTTATCCTCTTGAGTATTTAGTTCTTTGCTGGTTCCTTCCTGTTGGAGATTGAGGGGAGTGTATCCCTCATCAGCTTCTACCGCCATCTTCATAAGATTATTATTAATTATATTTATATATTTACAAGTGGACCGTTGTTCGGTGGCAACGTCGCAGTATATATCAACTAATTCAAAACACAACATGCGATTTACTATCCAAGAAATCGTCAGAAGAAATATATTATCCAATGAATCCCGATACTGACTATGAACAACTTTGATGTAGGTTTACAATATCATATTTGCAATCTTTACGTTGGAAATATTGCAGTGACGTTTCAACTAAAAGAAAAGCGTTTTCAACTTGTGAAGTGATATTCCAAAACTTGTTGAGTTCCATAGTTCCTTTATATATAAAAATTTGTATTTCAATGTTTCAAAAATTGAAATCCATCGCCTGAAGGCAGCTTAACAGTGCAGCAATGATCATTGGGAAACTGGATGGACGAGGTAGTTGAAAATGTTCGTAAAAACTCAGGGAGTAGACCAGATACGGGACACCATACACGAAAGAAACACAGCTGTTAGGTTGGAAGCATTTGCACAATTATTAGACCAGATGCACATCTTACTTCCTCGCATTAACAGCCACGGGATTTGACGATTGCAATGCAAGCACGGGGCCCTCCATTCACCCAAAGCTCAGGATCTTACTCGCGGCCAACACTCCAAATCTCTCGTCAACTTTTCGCCGTCAATCCTCACAAATGGACATGATGCCCATACAATGGACTAAACAAAGGCCTCGTCTCATTCATTTGTTTATCATTCGAAATAAAGTCAACGGCGTCGCCGGAAATAATGTCCATGTTTGAGTGAATGAGTCACCCCTCGTTTCCATGGCAGCTCTCATCCGAGGAGGCGCGACTCTAAAATTTGTCCATAAAATAGTGCGAGGATTAGCTCTTCGTTCGAGATTTGCAAAGCAGAGAAATGTAGCCCCGACATCTAAATTAACCTCCTTCCAAGGGTTATTAAACATCTGCGGAATTAATTTTCTATTTGGTAGCAGGTTTACTAATTTGGGCACATTATTAATGATATTTCTCTGTTTTAACGTAATTACTCGAGGAAAGAATGCGGAATTATTAACCCTTCCTTGACGGTGCGGGGTACTGGAGGACCCCAAAATAGCTAAATTCAATAGAAAAGTTTTATTTTTAACCACATAGGTTTCTTATTCCATGCATTTGTGCATCAATGTTTCTTTTATATTATGAAATTGAAAGAAATTTGTTTGATAGACTCATTTCCAAAATATCTTTAGTTTTTGAATGGGGTACCAAAGTACCCCGCTCAGCCACTTTTGCTTGGATTGCTATACACAATGTCATGTCGTGTGATTGTGGCAATTCAGTCACCCTTTCCTACAGATTTTTCAATTTATTCATTATTTATTGCATTAACAGTAATTATATCACATTATCATCCCAAATCTCATGTACAGGGATGTTTTTGGGTATGCCTGGGTTGGTAGTCAAAATTCTAATGCTACCTCCAAAAAATAAAAGATCATCCCAACAAAACAATCAGTAATGTATTTCTAAACATATTTATAGGTTAAGTAAAAAAAACAAAAAAACAACGTAATATTTGCGAAACAAGCGTTGGGGTAGCCGAGTATCCCGCACAGCTGTTTTTGGAAGTTTTCATGGCACAGTCAAGGAAGGGTTAACAAAGTTTGTCACTAACTTTGTTTGTAACAACTATTGGTCAAAATTAATGTGAAGGAAATATAAGTCAGCTAGAAATACACTTTGATCAGCTGTGAAGAGCCATCGTGAAGAAATTACCACTTAAAATGTATCCGAGTTCTGAAATTTAAAGTAAGTGACTCCTTGGATTAGTGTTTTACAGTCCCTTCGTGAAAGATATGAATACCTCCAAAAGTTTGGCAATGTTATTGTTAACTTCAAAAACGAGAAATTTTTAATGTGAAATTTATTTTAATTTAATTTCAAAATTGGACGATACATTTGTTCTCGACTATAAGTGGCGCCCAAAAATATACATCACAACGGACGTTATTTGTAAATTTAATTTTAATTGATACTTGTTGGTTATGTATCTAATTTGTGATTTTTCATTGAAAGATTGCAAATATATATAAAGGAGAAGCATAGAGTGTAATAAGGAAGGAATAGAAGAATGTTGAGAAGCAAGTACGTTTAGCCTCCAAAGGGGAAAATACTACAACTACGAAATGCTCATACAGTTTTAAGAAGTGAAGCATCGCGAAAAACTTCTTGCCTATTTAATCTGTCCACTAAGCAGTCTTAAAACTGTGAATCCTCCTTCCAATGCCACCATATTCAGATCTCTCAGATCCATTGAGATCGTTTTCTGCCCCACCAATACTCACGATCCCACCCTCACTGGTTTTTCCGTGTTAGGCATTGCAAAGGTTCCCGAGGGACTCTCATTGTCACTAGCAGAAAGTTTTATTTTTTCTTAATTGTTGCGTACCTGAAGTTTCATTGTAAGATAATTAAATAATGAAATTTATTGATCATTAAGATAATTCCAACAATGCTTTGAAAATTGTTGTTCACTTTTGAATCGAAATAATGACCAGTACGATTGTTGGAATCCAGGGACTCTTATTCTTCGCACGTAATGATTGTTTAATATGCCAAACAATGCGCTTTCCGACTTATATTAATTCAATTTATGACCTGTTTATACCGAATTAATATGCGCGGCCGTTTTATCCTATCTTACTCTCCGTGTAAACTGTATCACAAATTTGTACCAAATACGGCCGATAGTGAGAAGAGGAAGGAGTTGCTATAATTGACAGAGTTCATTCCAACTGCCCGCTCCCGTAATAAAACAGACCCAAAATAAAGTTCTCCCCTTGTGCCAGCTGCCTCTCTCCAGTGCCAATCATACGGAGCGCCCGTCAAACGCAAAACGAAGGAAATTTTAAAAAAGAAGCTTCTGTTGAATCCTGATGTGTGGGAGAACAAATGCCCATCGAAAGATTTGGAGAGGCCGTACGTGTGTCGAACCAGGGCCGGCTCGAAGCAACCGCGTCAAGGCGCTCCGATGAAAATAATACTTGAATACACTGATGCTAAAATATGCCTCTCGAACTAGGAACGTGGAAAAGTTAAGACTCTTCATAGTGCGTAATAAGGCCCTCAAAAATGCTTCTCTTGCGTTTTGTTATGTTTGTTACATTTATCATCAGAAATATTTTACAGTTAGGCTCTTTATTCAGGTTAAAAACAATTAAATGGTATGATAATTCAACAATCGAATTTCCAATAATTGTAAGATTACTAAGAAAACAAATACATGGATTGATATATCACTCACAATGCGTAATCTGATCCCTCATTGTTTATATTATTATCATTGTTGAAATGTGAGGTGCAAAAGCCAACAATTAAGGCAAGTAAAATATTATCTTTTAAGTACTTGTTACTTTGAAAAAGAATCACATCTCGACCCGTTATAAGTGCTATACAGAGTAAAGACTGGTTGGAACCTCGTGTTCTATATTATTAAATTCTCACTTAATTCATACGATTTATGATATCAAAGAAATACCGGTAAAGGATAAGAGTCGGAAAATTGCTACTATTTGATACATCAAATTTAAAAAACCACTATTTAACTCGAGATCAAAATGACGCAGCGTTTAATTTTGTTATGTGAAGGAATTTCATTCAGTAACTTCCAGTATCGTGCCCTCTGATGGAACACACCTACTACGGGGGAATAAAACCGAAGAATTGTATTTCAAACAGCAGATCAATATGCATGGGGTTGGAAGAAATAAATGAGGAATGTTGTAAGCGAAATTAACGAAAACCCATCATATTTCAAGTACAGTTTTTGAGCAAAGATACTTGCCTCTAAATCTGAGATTTCAAATATATTGTTACATAAACTTCACTGAATCAGGCGAGGTGTTGTGGCAATCCACAATGGAAAGAATATAAGAAAGATTTGTACTCTTACCACAAATTTATTTTACAAATAACCAGAAGATGACGATTAATCGTCGAAACCGGTCGTGTTTCTGTTATTTATAAAAATAAAATTGTGGTAAGAGTACAAATCTTTCTTATATTATTTCCATATTATTACATATTTTATTTGTTATCAGATAGCCATATTACAATTTTACGTAACATCGACGCCAGGGAGAGCCTGCCACAAGCATCCACTACTGTTATGGGCATTTTGGAAGGACGACATTCTTAATGCTTCCGCAGAATTGCCCATGAAAATGGTATCCTCAGATATGGAAGAATCAATTGGCAATCATGCAAATCAAGCAGTTGCGAAGAACTGAAAGTGATCCCATTACTACCAAAACAAATGACTAGCTGCTGCAGCTGTTGTACCATCAAAGTCACCATTGGGAATCACCATCTGGGTCGTTTTATAACGCTTTCTAACCCAGATAAATTTTGAATCGTTATAGTTTTACGACTTTCCTTTAATTTAATCAATGTAACTCCCTTGCTGAGGAATTTGCTTACTATAAATATATTAAAGAATAATGGTAGTTGAATTTTTATACCACCATCAATGAGTGCGTACAGCGTTAGAATGAGATCCAGATAAATGGTGCAGATGGCTTATCTCGAGGCGCTCACTTTAAATTCTTTTACGATGCTTTAGTAAAATGAAGAACGTACCAACATTATTACAGGAAGAGAGGTTAATTCGAAAATGCTCGTACACTAATTATAACGACCCAGGCCACTTCACACCCGTCATGTCTTCACTAAAAGTCTCAGTTTATCATCTTAATGAATAAATTTGACCCACTTACACCTGATGGCTTCATTCTAGTCTTCTATCAATCATGTGTTGAATATTTTAATTCCGTGACCTTCTCTCATTGGACATCTACGTCTACCTAATTATTACCCTCCGCATACGTTGTTATTATTCTACGTACAAGATATTATTATTCTATGTCTACCATGTTATTATCCAAAACCTCAACACTACCAAATCTTTTAAATTTGAATTCTTTTAATAAAAATGCTATAGAGAGAATGATATCCATTCGTGTTAGAATGGTATTAGATACCCCATCTCCGGCCCTGAGGATACGCATGCGATGTAAATTAGAATTAACGTTTTGGGATAATGGAGTTATCTACACTTTTGAAACCACTATCAAGACAGGGCGCAGGGAAATATTACTTCTATTCTCTTCATAAGAAAAAATGAAAAATGTTATGAGACTACCTTATCCGCTAACGATGTAAGATGATGCCGAGTTCATTATAATTTTTTGTTCATGTATTGAAGGAAAAAGTCATTTATTGATGAAAGTATTTACAATTGGTTTTACTTTTCTTTGCTGCCTGAAATAAAAAATAGGCATACTATATTCTGGAAGTAATATCATTAATATTTATTTTGATCGCTATTGACAAATGATGGGATGAAAATTCAAAATCCTACCCACGAAGGGTAAATGCTCAATCCAGGTAATGCATTTCAGGACTCAATTGATAGCCCTACAAATTGAATATTATAAAATGAATTACATGAGAGATACTAATAAAGCAATCTATAACACCCTATCTAATCATAGTTATTTTTAGTAAACCTCGTTAAACATTTTTCGTGTTTGATGGCTTTTACGCTGCCCTTGCTCTGCGAATACTAGTAGCTCTGGGCAATGACAAATGACAATGGGGTATTTGCTCACCCCAAAATTGATTAATAAATAATTTACTATGTTATAGGCTTAAACTATTTTTATTAGATTCTGGAAGTACTATAAGAATTTCTTTGCAAGCAACTCCTACATGAATTTTCGCAATTTGTTAGCACATATGATTACATTAATATTGCGTCAGGTACTGAAAGTAAGGACACCATCTGCGGTACTGGCCGAGACCCGTGGAATTACTTACATTATAATTAATGATAGCCTTAAAAGAGAACTAAGATGCTTAGCAATACCCCGCTGAGAGAAGAAGGGTTGAAAACGTGAACCAATGCTGCCGTCACTTCTCCGTGAGGTGGCGGTGAGTGAAGCCGGCCCTGGAATTGAGTAAAATGGTAGAAGGAAGTGGAAGGAGTGAATTGGGCAGGGCATCCGCCATTGGTCGTCACAGATGGCAGTTGGAATGGGCGTACCCAGGTGCTGCTCGGATGAGCCGACGACCGCCTCAAATATCGCACAGCGCTTTCTTTGCGCGCGCACCGCGTTTCTTTTATTCGCTTCTTTTTTTGGTGAGGAACCACCGAAGATGGTGACCTAATCCAGGGGCCCTCCGGTGCCCCAACCATGTGCTCGAGGTCACAAATGCAGCAGCCGGAGCGACCGCGGAGAATCGGAAATCGCCCCAATTCGGCCGCAACAATTGTGAGGCAGAGGTCTCGATTGTTGTCTCTAAAGCCGTGTGTAATCGAGATACGACAATCGTGTCACTTAAGTCACAACAATCAAGCGTTGTTCAACAATTGTGACAACACAGACACAACAATCGAAGTCCGCCTAGAATTAATTGACTCGATTCTAAGTGAGTGAGATTTAACTGTCATTTCTACAGATTGAATATGACGATGGTGAAATAGGCCAGATATTCCTTAAGTTGGAGCGAAACTCCTGTGAAAGATTTCATCTTAGTCATTTGATGATTAGAAAGTTATCGAAAGTTGTTCGTATCTCTTATAACTTATTCTAAGGATGATTAGCATTCCCATGTGTTTCCGCATTGTCGAGGAAAAAGATTTGTAAAATGTAGTAATTATAACTGGAGATGAGGATAATCCTTGCTTTCGTAATGTAGCCCTGTTGTTATGTAGTTTTTATCACTTTTATTAGATCTTATTTGTTAGCGCGTCTCAGTTGGATCTACGTCGGCAACAGCGGGGACAGGGAAGCACGGCGGGTCTAAGGCACTTCAGTAGTTACCGGTGACCAGTTTATAACCGGTTTACCTCATTTGATATTTTAGTTACTTCTTTGTGTGAATTCGGTTACCACATTTCGCTCTTTGGATATTCTAGTAAATCTCAGTAAATTTCGTCTTTTATAAAATTGTATATTACCACCATATATTATGGTGGTGTAAAACCACCATTATAACCAGGGAAACGATATAATGCTTTAGTGTATTATTTCTTGCACAATTCTGCATTCGTTATTAGATTATCCTAGTAAAAATCACTCAGCGAATGGTGTCAACGAAGGACCAGTTACAAATCTCGCGAGCTTCATTAATAGTTGTCGTACCGGATTATTATGTGCCGAGCACTATGTCTAAAGGATTATATTCCGGAAAATAGCCCACGAAGTTGTTGAAAACAGATTTTCCGATGGAGTTCATTATTATGTATGAATACATTTGAGCTGGTTATTTACTGAAAACGAATTACCTGGCACAATTATGATACGGAATACTAGAATTTTTCCTAATCTAAGCTGCTTACCGTATCCATAGTATCTCTTGAGTCAGCCTTATAGTTTCTTTTCTCCCCTATATTTCAGATTTAGATATATATCCTGCAAGCCGCCAGTGGCGTATGGCAGGGGGTAATACAGATACTGTCTATTGTATTTCTAGACAGTGACCCAGGAAACTATTTTCAATGTTAAAATTACCCGAGTTCTAACGTTGGGGTCTGGATAATCCCAGAAGATTTCATACGATTTTGCATTTTCTACAGCCACTGTGTGATTTCTCCATTAATGAAAGAGATAAATGTTAAAACTACCACGACTCTTGATTCAGTTGAAGGATAAATATTCAATCCATCTGATTCTATTAATTTTTTTTTGGTTCATTATAGCGATTAAAGTACTGAAATCGATGGTTGAAGGCGTCACTTGGTGGAAAGACATTATTAAAATGAAATACTTAGTACTATCCACAGAATTTGTTTTTCATTTTCATTTTCTGTGGATAGTACCAAGTATTTCATTTTAATAAATTTTAATGAAAGTACTGTTAATTAAAAATTTTTCAGGACATATTGTATTATTTTTTATGGTCATTAGGGCGACCTTCACCGTCACCTCAAGCGAATAAAATTCACAGCATGTGAGCTTCCGAGCCGTTGTTATAGCAACCGAGATTTAATTTTTTGCCGAAAATTCGCGTATGATATAGGATGGTTTGGGTCATTTTCAATAGGGGAAGATGAGATCAATTGGAGAGGAGGAGCACTATGTATCAGCGAAATGTGTTTGGATCAGAAGCGCAGATGCTGGAGAGAGTGCCTCTGACAGGTGTCAATCTTCCCTCGGACCATTGTCCACATTCTATTGCCTCTTATTTTATTCCTCACAAATTCTTTATTTTTCTCTCTTTGTTTCCCCAAACCCGGGCAGATTGTCCGCCATCACGTTTGTTTTCACTTCCGTTTCCATAGGGACTCTCTTTGCGATGCGCTTTTGTCGTATTATTTAAGCGGCGTCTGTCCGTTGATGCCCACGTCAACTGCGCGAGTAATTTAATTACAGCGTCAACATGTGTAATATCCGACGTCATCGTGGCTTGGAAAACGTCAAGGACGCCGAGATGACCGCGCTTTCGCCCTCTGGAAGGCGCGTTTCCGGACCGCCGAATCCGAGGGGGGCATTCGGGAGTGTATCGGTGAATGAGCCATTGGATATCCGAGGCTGAATTTACGGGACTTGGAGTAGGGCCAACCTCAGGAGGTGAGACAGCTGCCTCGGGACAACTTGCATTCGAGGTGACGTCAAAGATTGAAGATATGACGACAAACTTTAAAGACGTAAAATTTCTCAATGAAATAATGATAACAATAATTTATCACCAAATCTCCCTCGAAGTAGTATTTAATGGAGCTATTGAAGTACGTGGCAAGGGATTCTTGTGGATTTATGAAGAACAGTTTTCAATGAAATCACTGTGGAAGACTATTACTGAATATTTATGGAAACTTTTCAACCCCTCAACGAAACTGAGATATTGTGGGCTATCATTTTTTATACAGTTTATTCGATTGACGTAATTTACAAATAATTCTTCAACTTAAATTTTGGATTCTATTCCAATGCCATCTAAAAATCATTCAAACCGATTACTTTCAGTAATTTGAGTGAATTATTGTACAGACATGACCAACTGTCTGTTTCACAGCCCTACAAGATTATTTCTAATATTCTTTCTCGTGTCATAACTAAAAGTTAGGATTGAAAATTAAAAAACGGAGTGCTGGAGAAGATTAGGATGTATTCAATATTTTATTCGAATAAATTCGGACATAAAACGGGTGGTTACCTTGAAATTTTATCTTGAGCCGATTTCTTTTTAGTCAACCACTGAAAGAGCATGCAACGATTAGGTTTTAAAAATCATTCTTTTATTTATTATCCTTGTATGCCTCAAAACATTACGCTTTCTTCTTCATAGAAGTTAAAAATTTAGCACTGAACGTAATGAAGAAATTTCTATAACCTCCTAATCAATATGGGACTTCGAATTCCAAAAATAAATAACATGATATTTTGCAGGTGTTTATCGGTTGTAAAATGAACTATCTTAGTAAAAGTTTAATTCCTGATATAATTCGGTAACATTGACTATGAAACAAATATTCCATAATATTGCCTTTAGAAATTGATTCTCACTGTTTCGGAGAGACTGTATATTCTGTATTCCTCAATGAGGGGATGCATGTCTTATTGCCTAAATTCTGCAAAAATAAAAAAAGCAGCTGTTAACATGCAATGGCTTAATTAAGAGTGGTTGTGCACTAAACAAACGTCAACTTAGACCTCCAAATTTAATATTTAAAAAGATACATAAAGTAAGAGAGTCATCATCAAACGTTTGTTCGATATCATTGCTCTCATAAAAAGTAGCTCAGTATAAATATAGACTTTTAGCATCGACTAAAGGTTTATTGGCGTCCCTATTCTAAAGGAAATGACATTCAGAATACTTTTCATGACTTTTATTTCTTTAGTGGTATGATAGTCCAATAATATATTTTACGTGTTTCCTGAAGTCTCCAGAACAATTTTAATGGATTTCAGGTCATACTTTGAATAATTTCTGATGGAGAAATAGAAAATAAGATTTATAATAATAATAATAATAATAATAAATGGCCTTTATTCGGGTCAGATTGAGACTAAAAAGTCTCTTCTTACACCTAACCCATCGTCATATGCGAAACAGAAAGAAAGACATAGTTAGCAAAAGTACACGAAGAAAACTAGTATGTGGATTTTAAAAAACCTAAGCTGAGAGCTCAGGAAAAAATTCCACTATGCATATAAGTTTAAATGGGAGCTATGAAGAAAAAGGAAAAATGGTCTATTTTTTAAGAGGATAGTGAAAAATATATTTAATTACATTGTGCACGATAAATTAATACTGGTAATAAAATTAGTTTGTTGTGTAGTTATCAACTTCTCCTAGAAGAAAACTTTTTCCTTCCTACCAGTTTCATGGCTGAATAATATGAGCAAGCAAATATCCACGTAGGCAAACAATGTGTTGTCCATAGTTTAGAAAGGAAGACTTGGAGTCACTTCCGACATTGACATTTAGAAAACTTGTGAACTAACTTATGTTTTCAGAAATGGATGATGCAATAATTTAACAACTCTCATACCGCAGCATGGTAGTATTGTTAAAAGTGCAACTGCAGCTTAGTTAATTTCACAAATGGGCTCCAACCGGTAATCGAACCCGGGACCGCTTTCATCCAACCTGCCCGCTCTGTCTACGTGGCTGTCCGGGAGCACTACCCTCAGTATGCATTAGGAACGGAAGGCGGTTTCTACATTTAAATAGAGCGGTTCATAGTCGCCCCCTTGGCGGTCAGACAACTAAGGCCGGCCCTGGGGCAGTTCCCTTTACTGAGTCACAAGTCGATTCGACGCCTTAGAAAGGGGAATAGATATGTTTAGTTTAAATCAAACCGGTGTGTTAGGAGAAGTGTGGAAGGATCTCATCTGTTGCCAATCCGATCACCTTCTCCCCTCACATATGTCAACTGCGTGCAATCGCATTATTTCCCCGAGGAGGGAGGGGGAGAAGGGGGTGGAAGGGGGGAGGGTAGAGGGAGGGGGATTTTAAAAACAAAAGGAGGCGAAGCACGTTTCGTGACTCCTTTCCCCGATTGGAGGAAAGTGGAAGCCGTGACGACCAATGGGGTGACACCGGGGGACACGTTAATGGAGGAGGTGGAAGGGGCCTCAAACGCTTTTTCCATTTGCGCTATGGTGTTTACTTGTTGCTTCCGCAGGAATCCCTCGGGGATTTCGCGAGCCGCAGGCGTCGCTGCCGAATTCCCCATCACAAATTTCGAGTTAAACGCTTCGGTGGGAGATTCATCTGCAAATGCCCATTGCGCACTACGCGAATTGATTTTGGCGAAACCTTGGGCCAATAACGCCTAATGAACTTTACAACCAAGACCACAGGATGTCTTCAAGGGGTTATCCTAAGTTCACAGTACTGTGTTCCTCACACATTTTACATTAGGAGTCGATAAAATCATTCATCTATTATAATAAAAACCTTCTTATGTATATCCGTGTATGTATCCGGTAACAGTAGCTTCCATAAGAAATATACGTATTCTGTGATATTTTGCATTTTAATGACTACTCCACATAGTGGTTAATACCGATCGATAGGGTCATGAGTCAGCAATATTCCGTGTACTCTACGAATCTATTTATGATACAGGTGAAAATCTATTGCTACAGCACCATCTAATTATTAAATATCATGATCTAAACTACTGGATCTTAATCAATGCTCCTCGGTCTTCGTTCTTCGGCTAGAGGTGGAAGCTGCATAGACCCATATTCCTAGCGTACGTCTTGCTTCAATAACGAGAAATAGAATATTGATAAACTAATCTAAGACTTTTTCCCCCTGTTTTTTTCTCGCGATGTATGATATTCTCATGCAGGAGAACGTGGTTTTCCTCTACTATTTCTTAGCAGTTTTTCCACCACAGGTAATTTTGCAGGTTTCATTTTAAATTATCATACGTAATGTATACCTGACATGGAGGCGGTGAGACCATTTTATGTTTTGAATTCAAAACCTATTCTATAGGGTCAAGATTAAACTCAGTAGGTTTTACCCCATTATCATCCCGAAGTATGGCTGGATGCTAAATGCCCCGACAGTTAGGGGCAAAGGAGAGGGGAGGAGGCAAGCAAGCGGGATTGCCATTGCATTCTCACTGATGCAGAATGCTGTTTGTGGAACTAGTTCACACAGGTGCAGCAAAATGAGCATACGAATAACATTTTTCATAGCATTCGATAAAGAATGAAAAAGTCATTCGGAGCAACTCGTACCTCAATAGATATCTGCAAATGTTGCATTTGTAATGCTCATGTCAGAGATAACATACATCCAACCATCTATACAAAAATACAAGTGAAACATATTCAGTCCGTTAAGAGATAAAAGCATATGCAGATTAATCGGCTCTATCTTCATAGGCTACTTATTTATTATGTGTAAAATATTCGTTAATTTCATATGCCATAAAATGCCACTTTTCTAGGCCTTTCCTTAATAACGCGTTAGTTTATCCCACTCATTTTCATCTTACACCTTTTTCAGCATTCTTGTGTTCCCCCTACCTCTGATTACCTCATTTAGCAGTTAATCCCTCCTTAGCATTTAACCATTCCTGCAATCTAGACCTTTCCTTAGAGCAGCATTTCTCGTACCATCTTCTTTGTATTCCTCATAATCCCAAGTTAATTTTTTCATTCTTTGCCACACCCAGATCTCAAAGGTCTCAATTCTTTTGATGTTCTCAATCTCCACGTTTTACATCCACAAAGCCAACTTAAGGGTTGTATATCTTTTCTTGCATCTCAGATCAAGAGCCTTTATCGTCAGTTTCCTACGCTTCACGAAAGCTTCTATGGCCTCAAGTTCTTATGAGTTACAAAACAAGGTTATCTGTATGGAATTCCGTTAGTAAAAAGAAAAATGTGCACACTGCTGGTGAATTATTGTTTCGGATTTTAATATCGGATGCTATTATAACATTCACATTCTTTATGGTTGTGTAAATTGCAACAATTTAAGATATAAATATATTTTTTTCAATTGCCAGTTGCTGTATCCAATAAGTATACACATATTTTGTAGTGATTCAATTGCGATTCTGCTATTCTTCTAACAGTGTCTATTTTAAAATAACTGAATTAAATATAAAAATCGGTCTTAATGCAAAAATACATACAGCTTAGGAATTAACAGATGTTTCTCTTGGTATTGATGGCTATGGAGGTCTTTACTGCTCCGACGTAATCTAACTTTGTAATTGGTATCAACTAAATACATCTATTAATCTTGAGAAATCTTGCATATAATGCTTAATAATCACTCTGTTTTGCGATTTTCAAAACTGATAGGGTCTGTGTCAATAAGACATAGAACAGTTTATTCATATGAATTATGATTTCTGGTAACATTAAGTATGGATTTTGGATCTTATGTAATTCTTGCAAATTTCTTAAAAATAAATGAATAGGTCCTTCCAATATTAAGGGAATTCGAAATAAATTTAACTAATCCTCAGTAAGACAAATCTAAACTAATAAGCCATTTCTTTTCTCCTTGATAATATTATTTATTCATAATTTCTAGATTTCTAGGCTCACTTACCATCATTTTATTCTCATTGCTCAAGCAAAGTTGTCTTCCATGGCTCGACCCTTTTAACTCCAATTCTGCCTTCCCTTAGCTTGAACTCATTTTTTTCTTCGGCATTTTATCAAATTTTCATAGATTTTTCTCTTCACTTTCTCATCTTCACGAGTGACTCGGTCTGCAAGTAATGTTGTCATGGCTCGTCTCCTGGACCACGTCTTCATATAAAATCGTCTTCTCAGATGCTTCCATATTTCAACCTTCAAAGATAAACAAAAAATAATGTTCAGATTTTATAAATTCTAATTATAACAAAAGATAAATTACAATTGTATTTCTTAAGCTTATGTCATAGTTTTTGAGCATATTTTGATAGAAATATTGCGAATGACTTAATTCCTTGAGTTAATTTCGTAAAGGAAACATTTAAAATATTCTAAACTTAAGTCTTGTCTTGGTAAAATACAGTTCCATTTTATATATAAAAATGTAAATTAACACAACAGCAAAATCTTAGGTATATACCCCCATATCCGCATGTGCATTTATTGAACAATCCATCCAGGCTAGGGGTCCAAAATTCCTTGCTTCCTTTAGAGGTATCGGATTTTTCCATAGCATCTCACAAACGGTTTTTTCATTATGATTTATTGATGATGCGGTCAAAGTTAAATTCATAAACTTAGAGTCTGAGTCGTTTAAGGAAGAACTTGTTTGAATATTGTAACAATAAATGCATTTCAACATCACGAGGTTAACAGAAGTCACCAATGTATAGTCTCTGTAGTTATAGAGGAAGGGAAATTGAAATGCTTGTTTTGCAATCTCAATGATACTTTGACCATTGGTACTCAGACAGTAGTACGTCATGCTGTTACGGGTCGGGAAGGTTACGGCTACGAAATTGAGCACCTCTTTTAATTGTGGAGGCCTAAGATAACTTCTATTAATCTCGTATTTTAATGAATCAATGTCTTAATAAGTTTAATATTGTAATATTTGTACCTGTCATTCCCTAGAGTGTGTATAGATGTCTTTAACCAACTCATGCTATTTCGTCCTAGAAAGCGGATGAGATGGCCAAACGGGCCGGATACGGCTTGCGGGCCGCATTAAGTACTGTTCTAGTCTGTGTGATCTATCGTGACAGCGAAAAATGGAGGTTGTGGAAGTACCGCTGGAATTGGCCCAAGACAGAGTTTCCAAGTAAAGTGTAACGGTGCGGTGGAGCGGATATTGAAAACGGAGGGCGCGAACACTTCAAAGGGGATGCACTCTCGACGCGATTGCTTACGGTTTTCGAGCGGACCGCAACAACTGTTCGCTCTTTTACACGCTTTCTGATGCCCTTTCCTTTGACCGTAGCGGGGTTCGATCCTGGTCGAACGCGGGAGCGAGAAAATATTTCAGCGGTGCTTCGATCAAGTCACGGCCGACGTGAGGAACCCGTTGTCACGGATGTCAGCGCTTTGTGACGCTTCCCTCTCTCCCTCGCGAAGCCGTTGCCAATGTCACATCGTTCGGTTTCCTAGCTACGGGACGATTCGAAGACACCGTTTCCTGGCAACGATTTTTTTTGGAATTAAAAAAATACACATCCTAGTCAAATTGATTTTTCATTCAGTTACATGTATGGTTTTGTTTAAATCTCAGGAAAATAATCTAGTTAAATATTAATACCGTGGTTACAGCGTTTCTTTATGAACAGAAGGCCCTATGTGCAAATACCAGTCTAAGGCAAAATCAAAAGTATTGTTCATCTCAGAAAATGACAAAACGTTCTCTTTAGGACTCCATGACGACGAGATCCTCAGCTTAGGCATAGCAACCTCAATGGCCAATCCGTCCCTGATTGAAGTACAGCAGTTATTTAATTATCTCGTCAGACTATTGGAGAAATACTAATGGAAGACTGAATCACCTATACATATTTTGAATGATTTTTATATCAACTAAATTCGTAGCTCATATTGTATCTCATTGGAATTAATTATAATTAATGATTCGTCTTTATTTGGGAGAAACCGAGACTGATTGTCTCGTTTTACATGCCATCACGCCTGAAAAATAATTTCTTTGATGCATAAATGAATTTCTGATGGTAAATAGGTTTAGGATTCCCCATGAATTTTAGGTGCTTTATGAACGGTAAAATGATAACTCGGCACCACAAGCTGTCTTACAATGTTCAGCCTCTCAAAATTAGGGAAGTGTTAATCAACACCTAAGCGAAATGAAAAATACTGCATTTGTCGCACCAATAATTCTTCGTAGCCTTGTTTATCCATTTATTCTTACGGAAAAATACATCAGCAAGATCTCACGAGCCGTGTAGATTTGCAAAGGAATAATTACTCAAACACAACATTTTTTATAACTATCTCACATATTTTTTATTTAAAAGAGTTTTGTTCTGTTTGCTTCTTCAATGAATGTTGAAGGAGAAACGTAAAATAATTGGACCCGTTTTTTCAAATTAATTCGATTAATCTGCAATTAGATATTCCCACTATTTGATTAATAAATGATGGTATCTATTGATAATCGATGTCCGAAACCATTATCTCATCATTTTATTTCTAAATGGAATGGGATAACAATTATTCATGTAACCAACTGAACAATCTGGGACTACCCATAAAGAGAATCAAGTTTTTTGTTAAAATTTTACTGTCACTGAAATACACACACTAGAAGTCTAAATTTCCGCCATTTCAAAAACCATCCCCACGTAATGTTCGTATGTCATCCCGATATGATCGTAATTGGACTAACTTCTTGTATGTATTCTTTCCGGGAATGTCATAAGTCAATACGATAGCAGTTAAATAACGTACGAATGTTACATTATGTAAACATTTTTGTATTCGGATACGGTATATTTATTTCCTAATCAATCAATCACTTCCATTGTGTTTGCCTATGAACGGTTTCTTCAAATATGACAGTGGTTGTCTAGAAAAAGAAAATACAATGCTGCTTATTTCATCAGTTTTCACAGGATTTATCTTGATTTATTGAAATGATATATGAGATGAGTGTTAGGGTTATTTATAGAATCATTCCTCTTACTTTTCACACCTTGATATTGCGGGTTTATGTGCAATAATTTTCTAAGTGTGAATAACTCTGAACGCTGGAATTTCAATGTCGAATCCTATTTTGCCTCAAATACAAGACTATGTGAAATCTAACCTGATATTAATGGACGAATAAGGAGTTGCACATATTCTGCGATGTGAATGCATAATTACTTGCGAAGATTGAAAATTGTAGTTATCCAGATGTAGGCCAACATTTCAGTTTAGTTTTAACTGAGAATTTAGTAAAGGATAACCTGGAGTAACTGAGAATATTTTATAAGTCATACCTTAAAATATACCTCAGATATCGAAGCGCTTTCAAATTTATAACTACTACGTAAATGAATCAAATCTAGAGTAAAATATTTCTTACACAGTTTACGCAACAAAACACTTTTTCCTAAGATCTCTGAAAAATCTTAGTAATATTGGATGTTTATTTCATCTACAATTCAACAACTCTTATTTTGTACCTTATGAAATAATTTCACTATTTCAATAACATGTTCAACCGAAAGTAAGTAGGCTTACCCTTTTTCATGTTTTTAATTAGAATTACTGCTTCATCATGTTCTTAACCCCTTCTCATTTTTCCATTTAGAATAATTGCACATCCCTACTATACAGGATTCTTAACCTACATAACTCCTTGCTTTCCTAGATAGAAACATTCTGTTGGATGAATAAGTCTTTAAAACATTTCCATAAATATACGGGTAAATGATTTCTCATGTAAATTATTTTGTACTTGAAACCGATTTAGTAAATGTCATTGTTTCGATTCAATACTGAAAGGGTATGCGAATCTATTAATTAAATTGATAAACATTCATTAAAACAAAGATTAGAACTTTCTATTTTGTATGTCGGATAAGATTTGAGCTCTTCGAATTGTACGTATGTATATACTTAAGACTCCATCAAAATACATCCATAACCAACTAATTAAGCTTCAATATGCAAAGCAAAACATTCTAAACGCCTCCTTCGTTATCTGTATCCATAATATAAAATCGATACAACTTAGTGAATCCTTCGTTTTAACCGTTCCGAATTATATTCCTGCGGATGTGCTTCCGAGGGTTCAGAAGATCCCTTTCGTAGAAAGAGGACAAACTGCTAAAAGGAATTCTCGGAGAGGGAATTCATTTGGTGGAGAATAAGCGTAGATAGATGAGTGAGGAGGGGTTGTCTTTATGAGTGTGAAAAGGAGACTCAAACGAGAGGAAGACGCAGTTGAGATAAAAGGGAGGCGTATCCAGGCGACGGGGGAGCGATCCATGGATATTTCCATGCGAAGCTCTACTCTTTGAGCTATCGACACAGGCAGGGAATATATCTAAGACATATAACATAAACGATAAAAAGACACAGTAATAGATTATAAGGTTAAAAACCAAATGCTATCGGAGAATATAGTTCAAAACAGCAATATTCCACAATCATTTACTATAATGTAACTGATTTTTAGAAAAAAAGCCTGTTTGATACCCTCGTATCTTCAACATAAAATATGAAAAATGCACAGTAAGAGGTTAGAAGGTTAAAACTGAATGGAATAGGAAATTTAAGTACAAAACAGCAATACTCCATAATCACCTAATATTAAAATGTTGTAGTAACTTTCTTTTTGCTAGAAAAAAGTCACGAACGACAATTTCCGTCATTTCATATTATTCTGTCCCACAGTTGGATGATTCATCATTTTGTGAAGGTTATTTCGTTATTCTTCTGAGGGCAAACAACATAACTGCCAGTAATTTCGGTATAACAAATATCTTCATTATTTATTAATTGTTAGTTATCAGTTGAGTTGGAATTACAGAGACAGAGAGGAAGAAGAGATATATTCAAATATGGACCTGGTTTCCCCTTTGATTGTTTGCCGGTCCTGGTTAGAACAAAAACAAAGAAAGTGAATTGGTGGCACTAATTTAAGTTGAAATCCGACAGATTTCTACATCCACTGTTATTGGAGGAACTTTTAGTTGTTATAGGAATTGACGTAGTGGTTGTAAATTCAATAGCGCTCCGATATCTGAGGTAATTTTGAGGTATTGGGAACTTCCTTATAAGAAAACTCAGGCCATTCATCAGCAAATTTTTTTAAATAAAATGATTACCAAATGAGTCTAATCAATACTTGTCTTCAATAAAACATTTTAATGTGTTTCTAAGAAATTTCTAATCAGCGCTTAAACATGTGCAACTTCCAAAAGATGGAAAAATCGCTCAATACAGAAGTTTAATTATGTCATCTTGCTTTAGGGTTAAGACATTTCTTTAAGGTAGGGAAACACTATTAATAAACTCAGTGCGATTGGTAATGATTATATGAAAATCAAAAAGAGTAAGTTTGCGACACGTGGAGTGAAGGAGATGGAGAAAAAGGCTTTGCGGTCATAATTAATTAAAGAAATACCTGAGGCTTGAGAAGGCAGCGTCTTTGAGTCGTCAGCCACAATGCGCTCTTCCTCCGCCCACCTCTGGTTGTCATCCAATTATAACACGTGCGGAGCAAGGATAATGCAGTCCGAGTCCCTTGTGTAACATCTTCAAAGCGACATTTCCTGATTTAATCCTCCCCTAATCATCGACCGCCTTTTCCTCCAATGGGGAGGCACTCTCTTTCGCAATCCGTGAGCTAAACATCGATTCCTTGAGGTGTTTTCATCCCCACAATTCTAAACAGACGATTTTGTTGGTGCCGCAGGAATTCCCAGACTCTATCCAAATTTATTTCTCTTTCGATTTGATTTAACTTCGACTCATGGCTGGGAAAAATTAGAATGTAGATCTAAAGTAAAAAGGTTAGGGAATATATACAAAACTGTTACTCGAAAGCCTTTGTTGAAAGAATTAAGCAATAGACTCAGGAAACCGGATTGCCTCGGGAGAAGCGACCGCAATCATAAAGTCGCTACCCTTAAACAGAGAACAGATGTATATAAATATTCATTTCTAAATCGGGGAATAGTAGAATGGACCAATTTACCTGGAGAAGTTTTAGAACCTCTTTCTCCTCCTTATAATATATTTTTCAATAAAATTAAAAGGGTTCAATGATTTTGTTGTAAAGTTATGATTTTTATAATATTGTAATATTTTAAATATTGTATGATTGCTGTCAATTTTGAAGAAATTTGTATATTTAATAAATTAAATGTGTTACATACTGCCTTCGGAAGGTTTTGGGTGGTTTTCTCCCGACTAGAATGAATACCAGGCAGATTATGTAATCCCCCCAACGATATGACTACCACCTGGCCTTGTGCCAATTTGTAGTTTTGATTAATAAATAAATAAATTGATATTTTGTATTTTTAGACATTTAATTCGTTAACTGTACGAAGATCGTACTCTTTCAATGATTTGTGTTCATGGGTTTGAGTATATTTTATGTTTCCCTTGGAATTTTAGATTTCAATTTACTCTCTGAATTATACGTTATATTTGATACTCCTCCACCGCGTGAAGGCAACGTCAAGATCAAAGCTTCGTCGTAAGAGAGGGAAGACTGATTTTAGAGTTAGGGAAAAAGCTCCCAGAACTAAGTCTTTAACTACCTTTTAAATATATAATTTAAAAGAATAACCACAAAAATTTAAATAGAAATTGATGTTGGAAGGCGTGACTTTGTGGAAAGACATATCCTAAGTAAAAAGAAACTTAACGAAACTTTTGTTATTTCGGACTTTAAATAGAACTCTGGTAATCGCTAAAATTAATTACTATAAAATTTGTTAGAAGAAATTTATTCAATATTGTAAAGTTAAACAAAATAATGTCCGTAGCTTTATTCATTACAATTTCGCATGGAATAGTTTGTAACATAAAAAAAATGCAAGACAGATTTATCGTTTCGTAGCAAACAACACATCTGAAGCCGCTCGTAATTCAATTTTCGCAGATAAAGTACCTAAAGAAAATAATGTTTATTCGAATTTTTTATTCATGCAGGTAAATGCATCCTCTTTTTTTTCACTAAAGGTGTCCATGTGCCTAGATAAACCTGGTTTATGCTTCCGATTGCATTTTTAATACTTAAACGTTAAATTATGCGCCGTGAAGCCGTTACTTGTCAGCGTATTTCAGTTTATCTATAAAATAGAAATGTATTGAGTCACGGGATGTGATTTGTAAGAGTCAATACTTCTCGATCGTCATTTATAGCACACACATATATAGTACAATTATTTGTAAAGTGCATAAATAGACACAATGTTAAGATAACGAAAATTCCATAATATATTTATGTTCAAAAGGTCGTCTTCATCTCTAGTAGCCCTTCCATTATTTAGAATATGTTAACAACTTACTGTTTAGGTACCAAAATGATGGCATTGAAAAAAATATTTACTTAGATCGCCATAAAGGAGTTTTAGATTATGTATGTAATCGATTTGGAATCGATAGAGTTTTTCCGGCGTTCTTGAAATATTTGTAAAATAATGTTTTCTCAGAACCGTCGCCTTGACAACCATGTCGTTTTTAAGCTGAGAAATCTTCCAAATGGGAAATTCCTGAAACATATTGAATTAACGGCAATAAATTAATCTTTTGTCGTGGATTTTTCTTTTTAAGGATTTCTGGAACTGAAAATTGTAATTTATAGCATTATTACATTTATTTACAATTGTAGATTCATTTTGTTTTGTTTTATCGAGTTCACTGGTGTAAGAGCATCATTGACAACCCCTTACCTCAACTGCCTTGATTCTTACGTTGTATTCCTAACATTTCCATTATTTTTTCAAATGCTACCAGTTTGGTTGCATAGTTTATTAACCGATATTAGCCGCCGAGGCGCCTTACTTTTAGCTCTTCCGTTTGGATGCCATAATCGCCTCCGGCAAAAGACCGGCCTCCTTCAAGAAGACACTCCCGACCCCTCTCTCGAAATATATGTATTCAACCCGCTGACTCTGCTCCCTCCAATCCGCCAATTGATGTTTCTTTTTGTGGAGACACTTTGCGGAGGCGAAGGAGCGGAATCGAGAGGGGATTCGCATCCTCAGCACTTCTCCTACGTCGTTTGAGAAGTAGAAAGATACAATCCCAAATTGCTTCAATTTGAATCTCTCCCTTGGCAATGCCCCCTGCGTTGGCCTTTGCGGACGGATTTTGATTTTCATCGAATTCTAGCGATTTGTCGATACTATCTCCAGTCCTCTAATTTTAATTTATTGCTTGAGATCCCTCCGTAGAGCATGACGAACTCGCAAGTGATTTTCAGTTGCACGCAAAGTCAGGAAAAAGACTATTATCTCATCGCCCTCTATTCGATATTTGTCTGAAATACCGTTTTTTTTATATGGGAAAATACATATAGCTCGACTTCATATGACTGTGGATTGCTTTGTTTTTTTTTTGTAAAAGGTAGATCGAGTTTTACCTCTTGAAGATATGAGGTGACAAGCATGAAGAAATTAAAAATTATGAATGAGTCTTGCATGTCGTATTACTTTGTTTTCTTTGTTTTTCTTAGGTAATGCCCTTGTATTTTTCTCTCCTCCATTATTCATTTTCCAATTTTTTCATTCTTCCATTCAAATCTCACGATTTTTTTCCTTTCGCTTGGTCTCACGATGATTCACTTTTTGCATTTCCGTTTCCTAACATCACTTTCCTTCTCTCTTTTTCATTCCTTTTCGTCTCCACCACGATCTTCCGTTTCCACTACATTTCCTTTCATGGTTTTCCTTGGCGTAGCTCTTTTCTCTGCTAACATTTTCATAGAACAAAATTTGCTACACAGCTATTGAATTAAGAACACGGTGTAGCAAAGATGTAAAAATTAAGTTTCCATCTTTATGTAACATTCGAAACGTCTCTAGAAAGAGCTCATTGTAGTTCAAAAATGGTAAATGTTACTTTTCATTGTCGTTGTCTTTGGCTTGTTGGAACTCTCTATTAATTAACACTTGCAATAATACTGCCCGACAATGCTGATCTGTTTGATTTTGGTTTGGTATTATCACAAAAGTAATACAATTTCAATTATGGGATCCTTTCAGATGACTCGATGAAGAAGCATTTCCTATCTCTGGAATAGGTGAAGGAAGGAGCAGATCGATGAGAGGAGGGGAATAAGGCATTATTAAGGAGGAAGTGTTTGTTAGAAGGAGGGGGGGGGAGAAGGGGAGGCTGAATTGGTTGAAGAATGTGAAAGGATATTTATGAAAGGAAGAATAAAGAATAGGAAAATTGTGAAAGAAGACACCTAAACCTGGGGAACCAATTTAAAACTTATGTCCCTTATGACATGGTAGACAACTCATGTAAAACTATTGTCATCTTCTCGGAGAATTGAGTTCAAATCCTGGAATTATTGGTTTATTTTCATAGTTTGTGTTTTTACACATGATTTTTTTACTTTATTTCATTTTGAAGCGTGAATGAGACGAATTTAAGTCGCGCTTATTTATATATTGTATGCCTGCAATGTCAATATGATTAGCGGCCGACCATATCTTCCATTTTCCATTAATTTTTGAGAATATTTTTAGCCTTTTATGTAATTACGTAGAGGATCGTAACACTCTGATGGTCATATAAATAAATTGTTGGCCCTATGTTATCAAAATTTGCGTTTGCTTTTAAATGACAAAAGAACTTTTATCATGAAAGTTTGAGCTGTAAGTTAATAATCGTACTCAAAATGAAGCGTGCGGTTTATAAAATTAATTTTCCAATTTTTATACATCAATAATGAAGTATTGTGAGGCAATTAGAAATAAAAAGTCATATTCCTTATAATTTATCGCAAAGGTGATTCTTTTAGCCCGATTGCGCGAACTAAAGAGCTAATTTAAGAATTTTTCTGCTAATCCTCATGCAAATATGCACTTTTGAGTGCTATTAGAATTCGATGCTCGAAAATTGTTTTTATCTTTTCGCCCAGCCTATCGTCACAGATAATACAAGAAATTAGTGACTTCGGGTATACAAAAATTGCAATAGCGTCACTAATAATAAAAAACAATGCAGTATGATATGACATGATATTATTGTAATAAATTATATTACAAATTATTAAATTATATATTAATATATTATGGAAATATATAGTTATTAAATTATGGAAAAGTTCCACCAAGTATCGCTGGATATGTTTCATTATAAAATTAACGCTTAAATTAGAAAGCTCTTGGAATTGACGTGAAGAAGATGGGAGAGAAAGACACCGAAGACGTGCGGAAGCAGTTGAGAACGTTTACATTTGAGATAATTCCAAACAATGAACTCTCCCGAAGGAGAGGATCCGAGTGAAACTGAAATGAAAGAATCCCTATTTTGGTGGTTCCCCTTCTCGTGGGATCGATGGGTTGCCAATATCTCTTCACAATTGGTTAACACGAGAGATTTCTCCAATTGCTTTTCGAAATGCAGAGAGGACACTCAAAAGAGGAGAATGAATCCCTTCGAATAATTCAGAATTTCCTCATCTGTTTGTTTCCTGTCAAGGGGCGAGAGAGGCGATCTGATACACTTGACAGTCCTGAGTGGATCCTTAATCCTGAACGCTGATTCCGGAATCCTTAACATCATGCTACACTTTGTATGTGTATGTAAGAGCCCTGCAAGCCACCTTTCGGCGTGTGGCAGGGGGTGCAAGCACCTTGACTCTATTTTCCTAAACGGTTGCTTTCGCGTATACTTCGCGGAAAATATGAATTTTTGAAGCGATTCGTTCTAGCATCTATTTCGCTAATCTTCCTGGAAGTATCAGAACGGCCTATATAACAGGGGGGTCGTATTATATCGGTTACATCATCTGAGAACGTAATATCTCTGAACTTATTTAATAAATTTATCCTTTAATTAGTATTCTATCTTCTAATGATTCCCATCCCGCGTCCTGTATCATCTGAGTGACACTCACTGTTTTATCGTAGCAATTCTTTACAAATCGTATCGCCTTTCGTTGTACTTTTTCTAAATCCCGAATATGACATTTCTCGGCGATGTTCCATACACTACATGCATACTCAAGGTGAGGCCTAACTAACGCTAAGTAACATCGCTCGCGAACTTTTTCTTCGCCCCTACCGACTACTCTTTTAACGAAGCCGAGTTTCTTAAGTGCTTTTCCACATATATTTCGGATGTGGGCACTCCATGATAGATTATTCGTGAGAGTTACTCCAAGATACTTCACCGATTCTAGTGTCATTAGGTTTACCCCTCGGAGGCTGTATGAATAACCATTTATTATAGATTTTCTTTCGAAGAAGTTAACTACCGAACATTTTTCTATATTAAGAACTAAGTACCTAACTAACTACACTGAGAACATTGCAGAATCTTTTTATATTATTAATCGTGAAAAAATTCACTAATTATTTCAATTTTCACAAATATCACTCCTATGACAACCAATTTCCATACATACAGGTCGGTTGCTACGGAAGATTTGCGAGATTTTTATTCTTACGGTAACTTTTATATTTTGACCTTTTTGCATTTCCTAATCACTCACACTTTGACAGAGAGCACGAAATTTACGACATAGTTTATCATTTTCGGACGCCTGTCGTCTTGACGACAAATGTTAGTTGACAAGTCGAATTTATCTACTTCCTCCCGGTTTGCTTACGTTTGAAAGTAACAATGGAGAACATTTGTCTTTCTTTCGACTGTAAGCAATATTGCTATCGCAAAAGCTAAAATTACCACTTCCAAATTAATCAAATTATCGAAGGTTTTCAATTCAAAATAATCACAATTCTCAGTCTTAAAATATTTCATTGGATAGTTAACTACATTCGAAAATTTCGAATGTCGTAAATTGCTATTTTTATAATTAGTGTTCTTATGAATTAAGAGTATTAGTAAAATGAATACTAGGTGAATCAATACGTATAGCTCGACTATGAGAAAAGAATCTAACAAAAGTAAGACGTGAGATATTAGACAAAATCCTCTATAAAAAAGGCCACGGTATTGTTTATTTGCTTCTATGTTTCCAGTTGGAAATCAGCAGTCGTTTCTGCTGGTGGGAGATAAATTTCGTTTTCAACCGCGAATTCGCAAATATCTTTCGCGAACGGAAATACGCAACACTGCCTTAATCATCGGCGCCGTTCTTTTTGCTCACGCTTTTTTCATTTCCTCGCCTTTTTTAATCAACGAGCGCCTTTTTTATCTCTCTTGTTCACCTGATTGCAACACGACCGAGGACAAAGAAAACAGCAATGGCCGCTTTCATATCTTACGAATTCTGCACTTTTTTGTGTTCATTCATTTTAAAAAACTTACATATGGCGTTAGAAAACGCTCATTGTAGTTCAAAAAAGGTGTTGTAAAGTTACATTGTCGGATTATCAGTCTATTTATTGTTTGATTATTGCAACAATACACATGGCGTTAGGAATATTAAAAGAAAACGCTCATTGTTGCTCAAAAAAGGTGTTGTAACGTAAAATTATCGCATTGTCAGTCTATTCATTGTTTGATTATATCAACAATACATGGCATTAGGAATGTTGAAAGAAAACTCTCATTTTTGTTGAAAATAGATGTTGTGACGTTAAATTATCGCATTGTCAGTCTATTAATTGTTTGATTCTCGCAACAATGCAATCATCCATACCACTAGCTTTTATTGTTATGTGAATCAATCCTGCTAGAGTTGCAACATTGTCTCGTGACTTTTCAATATGGTATTGCATTCGCTTTAATTAATTATAATTGTATTGAAACTGCTGGGTATAATTTTAGCTAAAGACTTTCACATATAGAGGCGTATTTAGGGGGGATAGGGGCATACGCCCTCATTTTCAAATATATCAGAAAATGAGGCTTCACAAAAGTCTTTGTTTAAGGATTAGACATAAGCTACTTTATGTTAATTCAGCTACAATAAACACATACGAATTCTAATTTTGACTATCCTAAATATGCCAAGCAGAGGTGTCTACAGTAGGCCCTCATGTCCCCCTAGTATAGATTTCAGACGTAGGGCAGCTTTATTCCAATGTCTGAAGACTTATTCCCTCTTCAAAGCTTTTGGTATCCAATGGGTGAGGGATAGAGGAGTCAAACAACCTCAGGGCAGAGGACTTTGATGACAGGCGTTCATGCTACTCAAACATCTTGAATATTCCTCCGACATTAGCCATTAGTTCATTTTCTTCCCCTTAGGAAGGTTCTAGAAGTTTCACACTTCATCAGATATCCGTATGAAAAAGCACACACCCACGTTCATCAAGGTGCGAGCCTTTGGAACGCGCATCATCAACCGCTTTCGCGAGGTGCATAAGCTTCTCTTAAAAGCGCCTTCCACGTCTGCGGCGGTCTGAGATCTGCTTTCAATGGCGAAGCGATCGCGCACAATGGCGGCACGGGGATTAATTAAAGCGCCTCGAGGACACCATTTGTTGCTGTTATTGGCGCTCCTTTGAAGCAGCAGCGACCGCGGGCGATCTGCAGGACACTTTCATCCTCTTAAAAAGGCCTCTATTGCGCCTTTTATTCTCGCTTTTTCATTACTTTTCGGATATTCATTATTTCGATGAGTTTTTCCCTCTTTGCCGAGCTGCAATTCTTACGCCCTTGGCTCGTGTTTTTGTTTCGGCGAGGTTTTTTATCTCGCCGCGAAATTATGTATTGCGAGAAATTATTGCGATTTTCCCTCCGAAGTAAGCGTCTCTTTTTCACCATTTTGTTTTGCGGAAGATGAAAGCACCGGCGAAATGGGATCCTTACTTAATACTCATTACACAAATGGTTTTTAACGTTTAATCGCGAAATCCAATGCGGTAGTTAATCCTAATTTATTTCCAGTCGTTGATATGATTCGTAAAGTAATGTTATTTAAGCCTTAGGCGTTCAGATAGAGTTGTTCACAAACAGCTCCTTTTATATTTCATTGTTTCAAATATAATCTAGTTGAGACAACTGATTGTTAAATCATTTCAAGAATACTGCAAAACAATGTTGCTCTGCATTATCGTTGATTGGAATCCTCCCAGATAGGTCATTGTTGTTCAGATATAGCTATTTTTATTCTCATTGTTGCCACTATGATCTCGTTGAGACTACTGATTGCTGGATAATTGCGACAATGCTGCAAAACAATGTTTCTCTACATTATCGTTGTTTGTAATCATCCCGAATGTTGCAGAGCTTGATTTCAGGAACTTTTGAACGCCTCTCGTGTATCAATATACGAGTAAAAGTTGCTTGCATACTGTAAGCATATTGATGAACGATATATCTTTGCCTGTCGCTACAAACTGTTTAAAAAAAAGGACTTTGCAAAGGTTTCTGACGGTTTCTAAAATTTCAGGTCTATGTATCGAGAAAGTTCTCATAGGAAACTCTGTTTTCCCTTCTAAATGCATTTACGTTTTAATTGGTGCTTCGAACCAAGGATTCTTAGGGGATCTTTGCATTGCGTTTGTGAAGCATGTTCATGCCTGCTCTACACATGCCGAGTTATGGATTTCTATATTTTTGGGAAATACTGCAAAGAAATATTTCCAGCATTCGTTTCATGAGGAGAATTAAGATCACTTGGTGTCCAAACCAGAACGTTTTAGCAAGATATGATAACGCATAACGACCTGGTAGAGATAGAACTAATTTAATCCTAAGTTTGAAGTCGATATCATACCGGATAGGTCAGAATATAAGATTCCCGTTTACCCACTTTGAAATGCAAGAATTAATATAAATGGAGATAGAGCATCAAAACCAGTATAGAAAGGGAAAAAGTAAACTACGTATATTAATATTTGGATATGATAATTGGATAAATATATATTAAATTTATATTTGACCTTTATTCACACACATTACGGAGTTTTATGTTTCTATGCTACAGAGAAATCATTTAAAAAATCTTAAAAATCGCCGTAATGTATATCAAACGGGAGGTTTGCACTCACCTGGCGTCGAACTCACGGACATTTGATGACGGTTTTATAGACAAAAATAAAGTTAAGCGCGTTTTCTGTGACCTCCCCTGTTTTGAATTCTCTATCCCACCGCGATGTAGATTAAAATATTTTCGAAACAGAATCGTAAATAATTTGAAATTCCCGCCATACGTTTAAAATAATGGAGCTGCTTGGTGTCGAACCCAGGACCTTTTGGAAGATGTGAATCGATATAAAGCCTTTGCGTAAATAAAATTTATCCTACTAAAATTTTGAAGTCGATATTTTACCGTGAAGGTCCTAAAATAAGACTCCGTTATCCCCATTTGAAATGCATAGGGTAATGTAAATGGCTCTCTGGGATCGAACCAAGGACCATCATATAAACGTTAAAATGCGTATATAAAATGTATTTATGATTTATATTTACATGCCGAGTTCCAAATTTACATCTTATCGGGAAGGGATTTAAAAAATATCTCAAGAATCGCCGCAAAGAATTTTAAATAGGACAACAATTGCCCTGATCTAGCGTCAAACCAAGGATAATCCTCGAAGATATCTTTGTGATTTTTGTCGCACATGCACGATTTACAGCCATCCCTTGAGTTTCATCTCTCTAATTTGCCGGGAAGTGCCTCAAAAAACTTTTCGAAAATCCCCTCAATGCATCCTTATGGAAACAATCGGGACTTAGGGGCCTTCTGGCATCGAACCCATGACACTGAGGTTCAATGTCTTGTTTCTGGCGGTTACACGCTATGGCCAATATGTCGTAAAAATTTCAAATCAGTGACGCTTGTGGAATATGGTTTGAAATTTGATCGCTTACAAATATTCCTGCTACCATACTCTGATGAATGGACTGTTTTCATTCGTCACGTGGTGCAGGATGGAGAAAAATGTATCTTCCATTTTCTTTTGTCCCAGTCTTGATCATGACTGTGATTAAATGAAAGCTACCGAAGTATGAGTGAATAATTGTACTGTTCAAGGTCTCTCCTTACGGAATGCCAAGAAAAGTGTTACTCATAGAATCATTGTGCTCCAATTGCGTGGACATGTTCCGCTTTTAGCATTCTGGCTCAGTGAGGAAAGCAATGGCAAACTACTTCACTCCTCATCCTGCCTAGTGAACCTCATTCCCCTCTCCAAGCTCTGAGTAACTTATGCCAGAGGGGATGAGGTACCAACCGGCCTTTGGGCTGAATACCTTACAGACATATAGGTATATCGGGAGAAACGTATATACATAATATATTAATCCACGCGCAAGTTGTACAACCAATTTATTCACACAAATATCACGTTATAAAAGTAATACTAGATTTTTAAAGCAGAAAAATATCCGTGGCTTAGAAAACTAAGGAGAATTCCTGTGAATATGAGTTCACTATAGAAGAAGTTATAAAAATATATCTCAGGCATAAAGAGAGAACATTTGAATTACAGCCAGATTCATGCTATCTATACTTAGTAGAACTTTAATGTATAAACATAAATAATGCATAAATTTAATAAATAATGTATTATTGTGAGACATAAGATAGAAAGGGATCATTGGAATCTTCCAAAACGCCATGCAAAGACAAAAAGAGTTGATAGGTGTGTTTTGAAAAATCTGATTTAAGAACACGAATATTTCGCTTCGAAATTTAACAAAACGTATTCATCCGTTCCTCTTGGCTACTGTTATCGGTTTAAATATATAAAAATATTCCATGTTTCTCAATAACGGAAATAGAGCAATCGTGAATCAATAAATAGATGTGGAAATATTTTCGATACAATTTCTTTAATTTTTTAGAAAAGAAACAGAACATCCCATTAGAGAAGGTTGACACGGAGACTTCGGCCGAGGCAATATTTCTCCGGTCTCAGTGTTTCTACTTTTGTATTCCAGATCAGGAGTGAAACAAGAAATAAACATTTCAGTCTCTTTTAGAAGAATTCTCGAATATATAAAAATTTCGAAAAAATCAACTTTTACGAGTGTTTAACAGAACTAAAATATGAAATTACAGTAGTGTTGTTTTTAGCATTGCAATACCTCTTGGGTTTTGTTTTAAACATCCATAAAATCATACTGTAGTTTTAAGTGCGTATTTCAAAACATGTAGACTTACAAAGCATCGTAATCAAACACTTAGTAACTTCCACAATTTTATTTCAAACGACCGGTTTCGTCAACGAGTTGATATCTTCAGGTACGAGTTAGTGTACTAAGTAGTTACTAAGTGTTTGATTACGATCGTTTATACTGAATTCCTCAAAGTAAGGATATAATATATTAATTATATGTAGCCTTACCCTTATGTTCGAATACATGATCAATGTAATGCATTTGAAGGCCTTCAAATGGCCCCTAGATTCATGCCTTTTGTCTTCTGAATTGTTACGATTCGAAATGAATCCGAGAGATATTGTTGGGCAGGACTGTTGCGCTTATCCAATAAAAATTAGGCTCGGCAACGCTTGTTTGCACAATGTACATTATATACATGAAAATGTATGTGCAATTGGAAAATGGCCTTTTAGGATCGACAACGAGCATTTTATAAAACGATTCGAGAACTATGTACAACACTTACTAAATGCTCACGTAAATGCCTTTTAAATATTTAATCATCGCTTATCGAATTTCCCATAGCAGGTGAAAACGTTGTAAGGGAAAGAAAATTCAAATCCATTCTCCTGCAGACCGCAATGATAGGGTTATTAAGGTCCTTGAGTCGGCGACCCTAATGTAACCGGAGTAAAAGGTAAGGTCCGTTTGATTGTCTAGGTTAAGTTTAAGCAGAGCGGGGAAATCGAAAGTAGGAATGAGATGTGGGCGGAGTGGATCGGACGGGTGTGTGAGGTGGCGGCCTCCAAATGGGAATGTCAGCTGCAGAGACAGGCCGAATTGACGGCTCGCTTAAAATGTATTATTATCCCCTATCTTGCGCATTTCAGCAGCGACGAGAAGTCGTTCAAACAACCCTTCCTTACGTTAACTTTTATTTTGTTTATAAAAAGGTCCATCCCCGCCATCAAATTTTAAAAGACATACTCTAAAACTGCCTTAAATTATTTTCAATTCAACATCGAAAAAGATCTCAGATGCAAACAATCCCTTAAGTAGGAAGGTTTCAAACAACAATGATACCAAGTTATATTGTCGTTCAGTATTGTTGAAATAAACGATGATGAAAACTCTCCGTAATCATATAACGTGTAACAATAGGATCAGAAATTAGCGCCATTGGAGGGATTTGGAACCACTTACACCTAACAATTACTCCACCACATTTCAAAGCTTTTGCAAGACTTATATTACATAAAGTGTTACATTGTCATAAAGTAAACCGTTTACGAAAAAGTATTCTCAAATGCAACTGAAATGTACGCGACCTCTAAAATCAAGTAAAAAATAGTTAATGTATGCGTTATCATAGAAATAGATGAAAAATCGATACTTCAGAACCTCAGAAGTTAGAAAAGGATAATTTCTGAACTATTTGACGAGCCCAAACTTGGGATTACTTCATGCGATGAACAGGGTACCATAAATTCACTTTTAAAAAAATTTGATTGACATTCTGTTTGGGCATTCTGGAGTTTTTCCACTTATTACGTACGATTATTTCTTTTGCATAAATCTGAATTTTCGAGAGTCGAGTTCACGATCATTGAGGGAAGGAGAACACAAGAGATTACATAGGGTATCAGATAACATAGGATCTTACAAAAAATAGATTCGGCTCAAGTGATTAGGAAAAATACATGGAACAATATAGCCGATACTTTCGTGGAGTAACTTCAGAGTATTTTTCTGTTTAATCTAGAACCAAAATTAAAGCTCTAATTCTTCGGATATGTGTAAACTGATATGAAAAGGAATGTCGATATCCAGGATTTGAGCGTAATTTGATTCAATTGATTCTGGATCTCTGTATAAATTAATCAACCGGCAACTTGGCTCGTCACATATCCTCAAAAATTGACCCCTGTTGCTATGGGAATGTGACAAAGGTCATTCGTGATGTATTGGTGACCCACAGTAATTGGGAATAATATTCGCTAAAACGTTTGCCCTTTTTACGGAATTACCATTTTTCCAGTTCTAATCAGGAACTCAATTGTCTAAATTGCGCCGAATTATTTAAATTGCACCTAATTATCTAAATTACCGTATCACTTTTGCTTTTAATCCACCACCCTATCGTATTTCTTAGAAGGAATTGGTAAAGGGACACGTGATAAGATGATTGTTCCGCATTTACCCAAGAGGTCTGGAATTTCAACGCCTCTTTTGCGGACCAGTAACTTCTATTTGACATTAATGACATCATGCTGCAATGGAGAAACAGTTCACATTAATTAGTAATTGGCATGGAGTGTTACTGACCTATTTACAATCATTTAAACTGATCATTGATGAAAGGGGTGGGGGGAAACAATCAGAATTGTATTCTACCTGCTTGAAAAATCATTTTCTGCTTTAATGTTTTGAGTTCAAATTATTATTCCATTTATCACTAATCATGTATGGAAACATCGACAGGATACCTATGGAATTATTCAATTTCACGCTAAGACATATATATTAGACTAATTTCACTGGATTCTAGAAACTACAGCTAAAAGTCTGGAATTTTTGTCTTTGTGTTTTCGTTTATTGTTCGTATACATATTTAGTGGACGATATTGTGCCTGAAAAATCCACTCTTCCATAATACCCATCGTTCAAGTAATTTAAAATATTTAAAAATTAGTTAAAGAAAGTTTATACAGTGGAACCTCAGTTCACGACCATCTCGGTTCACGACCATCTCGGTTTACGACCAGCTTTGGTAACCAAATTTTGACTCGGATGGCGTACAACAACTCGGTTCACGGAACAGTTGCAGACAGGTTGATCAGTGACACAGTTCGTGAGCAATTTGCGGATTACTTTATCAGTGAAACAGGACAAATTCCATAGCAATATAATAACATTTAGCTATCTTAAATTCAAATTACTGTATTTTATATTTTTTCGTAAAAAATATTAATTGACATAGCAATATAACAAAATAGCAACCATCTGGGTTGAAAATAACACAAATGATTTGTTTTATTGCGCCCTATATACACTTATATAATTATTTAATTATTACGCATTAAATATAGCAGTTTATAATAAGGTTGTTTAATATTGATATTATTAATATTGGAAAATATTCTGATAATAAATGAATAAAAGTGATGAAATTAATCCTACACTTACCTTCAATTTTCATTTCAAGGCTGATACCCTTCCAACATTCTTCTATGCAATTCCTATTCGAATTTTCCTTTATTCCATATGGGTCTTCTTCCGTATACGCAAGCTATTAACAGATCGCATTATGTGCATTCTTAACAAACATACACTTAAAAAATACAAATTTTCAGAGTCTGGAACGGATTAATTGCATTTACATTAATTTCAACGGGAGAAATTGTCTCGGTTCACGACCAATTCGTCCAGGAACAGATTAAGTTCGTGAACCGAGGTTCCACTGTATATAGTATTCCAACAATAATTCAATGAAAGACATTCTTCCCATGATTGTATCGTTGCGATGGGACAATGTATTGTTATTCGATGATATTCCTAAAATAGCATATCGTTAATGTATTTATTTGCTACTATCATTTCGTAGTCAACATTTAAAATTAGCTGACTTTAGGATGCCTTCATTCAAATAAAGGGACGACGAAGTGAATCGGGGCGTCACGATTTCGAAATTTAATTCTACCAACTTTGACAAACAAAGCGGTCCTTCAGCTCCCCTTCGTTTAAGGCACATGCGATTAATCAGTTTAGCAAATTTGTTTACAAGGACAAAGTACTCCGCGGAGACACCTCCGAAGTCCTCATCGGAATCAACTCAAACCCCGAATTATTAGCTCGAAATCGGCGGTGAGGGATTCGGAAAGAACAGTGGCATCATCCGCGAGAATTCTCCCCCCTCTGGTCCCCCCAAAAAAAGCTGAAATGAAAGAATAAGCCGGGAAAACTGTTGATGCGCGGGTTTTTCTCAGGATTAATATTTATCCCCTCTTTTGGGGAAAAGCACGGATAATTGTGAGCCGGTGCTTTCGAAGGCCCTCCCCCGATCGTGGTCTCATCATCCTTCACTAGGAGCTCATTACTGCAGACGAGGGGGGTGTTTGCTTGGGGCATAACCCCCGAGGGCACCGGGTGACCCTCTCGAGGATTAATATCCCCCGAAGCGGCGCTGCGGGGCAAACAGACGAGCAAAATGGTAGCGAGGGAATAAGCGGGGTTATCTTGTCAGGGTTTGGCGGAATGGATTAAAAAAGGGAATGATTTATTAAGACCGCTATCGAATGAAACGGATTTTGAGGAAAGGAGAGCGATTTAGCAGATGAGTCCCGTGGGGGTCGAATTAAGATCATCAAGCGACGGTTTGGGAATTGCCACTGCTCGCTAATGATTGGACTGTTATCAGGGCTCGGGTCACGTGAGAAGGCTAATGTGAAAACACGAAAAAAAACACTTGTAAGAATCTAGCACTTATTTCTATAACTTGGGCTACTATATTCTAATGTGTTTGGGACCATACCACTTTTTAAACTGTTTCAAACGGGAGAATAGGTATATTTAACTAATTTTTAGCAAATTTTATGAGTTTTTCCGCTATAAATGTGTATGAATTGTCAGAATGTTCCAGTCAGTCAGTCATTTTCTGTATATTGGGAAAAATAAACACAAAGTATTCAATGTATCAGGTCTGATGATGACTATGACTAGTCGAAACCGGTTGTGTGTGTGGTGGAGTTAAAAAGTTGCGGAATTGAATACATTGTGTTTATTTTTCCAGTAATGGGATTCCATATAGTTACGGCTGCTACTATTTATTTCATTTTCTGTATAATTATCAAATCTAAAGTAAATTACTTCATCTGAGCTATTTGTTGGACAATGGTGTTTACTGAATATTTTGTGGAGGAAGATGGCAATGTTATGCACACTCCAAATAGCCAAACATCATTACTCGGCATAGTAATAATTAAACTCTATTGAGCATGTTTACCATCTTCTTGATTCTCATTTGAATAAACCGATACTTATATGTGAGTAATTATAAGTACAAAAGAAGGACTCGTATAAAAGTTTTAATGGCTAAGTTCCTAGGATTTACTAACCCTTGTAAATGTAGACACTGGGCCAAGATGTTAACGATGCTGCTTGAAATCGGTTATTGGTGGCCTCAATTCAAAGATACATTGCATAAATAGGAATTAAGTTACTCCAATCTAAAAGTAATTTATTTGTTAATCAAGAAAAAACGGGTTTTATCTAAAATGTCTCCAGATATCGGCTTAGATAATATTCACACTCAACATTCCTATGAATTGATTCCTAGAAATAATGTATATACTTCATCAAAGTTTATTATACCAATAAGATTTTAATTTAAGACCAAGTAACGAAGATATCTGCGTACTATTAAACTATTATCTAATAGTCAGAGTCAGTTTGTGAAGTCGTAAGTCCAAAGGCTAGTTGAATCCTTAACTTCTCCATCATTATCTTTCAAATGTTTTCCTCTAATAAACCTTGGATTCTGTGTTTGGAAAAAGTCTATGCAACAAATAATAATGGCCTTTGAAATAGCAAATTTCGCGTCATTAAATCAGAAGTCACTCGTCTCATTTGGAATAGTCATCCATATGGATGTAGTAAACGAAAGATGCACTTTAGTAAATTTTGTTCTAAAATACAACGAAAATACCAATACGAAAATAATAAATAAAATAATAAAATTGCTTGAAGGTCTTGTTTGTAGGAACATATTGGCCATTATGGTATATACCATTATGGTACAACTGAAAATATTAATAATCAAAGTATTTCCCATTATATGAATTTAAACAATTGCCAATTAGCAACTAAAACAATATCTTCATCATCTAGCACGATCAATAAAGGGAGAGAATTTCAGAAAACATCCCTTGATAAAGGAAGAAATAAGTCAATAACCAACACCACGTACTTCATACTTTACTATACTCTAATAGTTTAAAATTAATCTTTAATATATACTCCTAATTTTGAAGCCTTGTTTGATCGTGCGGGTAAATGGAGCCATCCTCCGCCCACTTGAGAGAGAGATGATTGGAAAAATCGCCAGAAGAAGGATGATCTTTCTCATCCCCTGCGGGGAATTACGCCGGGCTTTTCGCCAGATTGAGGGAAGAAATGTTTTTGAGTTAACGGTGCGTGCGGAGAATTCTGGGCCGAATTGGGCGGGTGACGTGAACTGGAATCCGAGCGGCCAAAGGGCAGTGGCAGGGGGTGATTGTGGCAGTGGCGCCTGCAAATGGCATCGCACCTTCTACTGACACACCCACTATTGATTTACTACGTCTTTAACGCCAACATATAATCCCAGCACGTGCGGTAATTTATAAAGTGTTTTCTATTTCTCCTAGCAAATCTTACTGAATGCGATATTTTATATTTTGGTACAGGATATAGAAAAATGTAACTTTCATATACTTCACGGACAGAATAATGTTCTGTTTATACACCTTTATTAGTAGATCTCGTATACAGATTGACTCCCTATATTTACTTCATATTTTTGAACATTCCTTTTCTATTCACTTGAACATTAGACGAAAAAATATCTAAAATTCTTCCACCAATAGTTGACGCAATGTTGCGTCAAAGAAAATCCATTGAAAATTGAATAATTTTCGATAGAATCATTTCTCCCATTTTTATGCCCAACATCATAGAGCTGCAAAACTACCCTACAATTTCTCTTTCAACCAAATCTGCTTTTATAATCCCTTAAACCCTTTCTTAAATTAAAACATCACTGGATCCGTTTCTCTCTTTAAACAGTTGTTCCGAGAAAAATTCTTACCCACAGATACGAACAGAGTTGAAATTGATTGGTGTTAAATTGGTGAGGTATAAAGAGAAGTATTACTGGGCAGTTTATAAGGGGTCTCAGGCATTTGTGTGGATACATGGAAAGAACGGACGGAAATAGAATGGCGTCGATAGTTTTGACGACAGATAAATGCTCATAAAGGGAGAGGAAGGGCAAAGAAAGCTCGTAAATTGCGACATGTGAAAGAATGGGATAGCAAGTTGTCTAGGTGAGAAAATGGATTACCTGAAAAAAATTCTCTGAAGTCTGAAACCTAAGATATTTTTAATTACGAGTGTAATGTTTGCTTAAGATAATACCAATTTCCTTATTCTGTAAAGGAAGGTGCATATTCGATCATTTGGCGCGCTATTTGTGATGGAAAGGTGCGTTTAGCAACAACCTCTAATACGCTAGTACTTCATTTTCTGGATCTTCCACTTTTCAATATGTCCATAAATTCCCTTCCTTCACCTCTTCATAACTGAACCTTCTATTTGTATCTCCCTAAAACCTTCCTTCCCCTAGCATCCTACCTCCAACTACTGCCATCCGTCCCCTCTCAATACTGAACTCTTCCCTTTCTCCCTTTGATCGAAGCCTTTTCACCGACCGTCATCTCTACCGCTTCCTCCTTTCTTCTCTTTCCAAATTCCATTTCCATTCTGCGTCACATCTGCACCTTGAATGCCATTTTCATCGCTTCCCTTCTCGCGGTCTACGTTTCACATCTATATCGCAAATACGGTCCTTGTTTCATACCTTAATATATGAAATATCGTTCAAGAGTGTCTTGTTGCAATATAGAATAAAGATGTCGCTCATTTACTTCGGTCTAATATTTTTATCCTTACATACTACGGAAGCTTCTGAAGTATGAGCGATGCTTTTTATAGCAATCGTCCATTCTGTATCTAGTGTAAGGAAAAACATTTTTATGGGGTTCTCAAGCTCGCTTATATGAATTTGCAGTATTGATATAATTTAGCCTCTTTGAGGAAGTTGCATGATTGTCTCCATAACTTTCGGTAGAGAAGAGCCTTACCAAAGATCGCACTGATAACTTCACAGCTCACGTCTATGTTACTTTTTTATCTTGATTGCACCTTTCTTTAACCAAGCGTCTTTATGCGGCTAAAACGAAAGATACATTCGCTTATTATCTAGTTGCTTGATGGTCTCCATAGCTTTCTGTAGCTAGTGGTTCAGTGGATGGCAACTTAAACCAGCCTTCGCACTAAATACTTCACAACTCACAACTATATAATTCTTTATCTTGATTGTATCTTTTTATAATCAAGCATCTTTGCGCGGCTAAAATGCAAGACATTTTGGGTTCTGGCTCTTCGAGGCAAAATACCACACTCCTCATCTTCCTCAGTAAGCCTCATTCTCTTCTCAAGGCGCACGATAGTTAATCGAGGAGATGCTGAGAATCACACTTAGCTTTTAGGCTGAGTACATACCACAGGAGTACTTTGCGGAGGCGAAGTATCCCACCGCGAATCTAGATCATTCGCCTCCGCTCATTCACACCTCCTTCGCCGCATAGAAAATAAACATGGCGCTGCTAAGGGCTCTCCTCACACCCGATTGGTGGGCATTGGCGCGAGGAGGTGACGAATAATCTATCAAATCGTCGGAATCTTCAAGAGGGTTGGTTGGCTGAGGAGGAGGAAAGAACGGCAGAAATTGGGAAAAGGGAAAGATTTTGTCTGCACAAAAAGGCTTTTCTTATTCCAGGTTGCGCATGAGCCTTGGGGGGGAGTACAATGGGGCGACCCCTGACAAGCCCGCAACAGTCAACAACAGAGCCAAACCTCCCCCTCGGAACATCCTATTCTCTGCCCCCTCTCTCTGACACCCCAGACAGACCACGGCGTCGCGCCACCGACGCCTCGCTGCGACGCCAGCCTCAGATCGATAAGGGGCCGAGTTTTCTTCGCCCCCACTCCTCCTTTGATTCCTTCCAACACCCCCGCACCTTTTATCCCTCTTTCTTACTTCGCCTTCTTCCGCCATCTGTTCATCCGAGTACTATGATCCGGGACATTTTCAAGAGGAAATCTCTCATAGCATTTTATGTAAGAAATATATTTTGAGGCCGTATCTGCGTTCTTCTTAGTTGAATCTCTCCTTGAGATGGACTCTTTTGAACTGCTCCGTCCGTGCCCCCCGGTACTGTCCTGCCTCTTCCAGCGCAGTTCGGAACCACAGCCTCCAGGGGTGGGCGGATCTTGAAACTCTCCAAGGGGGCGATTGTAGATGGTTCTCCTACTCATCTTGAAGTTAAATCATCTTAGTACCTACATTCTCTCCGGATAAATGTTAAAATGTCATATTTCGCGGAAAATCCAATCGGCATAAAGTGATCATAAACACCTATTACGTGATCTGCAATTTTAGTTCGTCACTACATTTCACGCATAAGCCATGCATAGTTACTAAAAGAGAAAGTTTTTTCCCTGCTTTATTAATCACATCTTAGTTTTTTCATACAATTTCAATCCAAATCTGACCTTAATACACCCTACTATTAATTTATTTTAAACAGTTTGTTTATCTTTGTTTCCCCAGTTTCTTCTCTCTCCTGTTTGGGGGGCGTTGCTTAGCACCGTGGATTTCTATTGGTAATCCCTTAATTTTGGAGTTCTCCCAACTTTTGTGTGTTTGTATTTTATAGTATTCAGCTGGTGTTAGAAAAATTCAGGTTATATTTAGTATTTATCGTTAAGGTTGTGTGTGTAAGAATCAACCTCACTGAATGAGTACAATAAGAATAATAAAAAAATACATAACGAATTAGCGCTTGCTCTGTATCAAGAATAAAGTCATTTTCTATTTCGATTATCGATCTCTATCGCACAATTTTTGCCATTAAAGACGCCTTTCGTCTCTCCCAGAAAAGGTAATTTTTTCCTTCCATTCCTGCCCGCGTGACTTTTCACTTTCGTATCCTCGCAGCAATGGTCTACAAAAATATCGTGCGGTCTCAGTTTACTTCGAACTATTACTACAGGCTCTAATATTCGATTCTGGAAACTTTTTGGAATTCTCTCATGCGTTATAAGACGCAAATTTTAGCAGGAAATGTAGTCAAGGTAATCTGATATTAAAAAAAGCTACCGTGTGTTCGTTCGTTATCTTATATGGATATATATATCTATCTATATCTATCTATCTATGTAACCATGGATAAAACGTTATAAATAAACAATTAAAATAAAAAGGATTGCTCAATGTGTGTGCTGGTTATTTGACTTTTTCCACCTCCACAGTTTTGAGTTTCTGTGTTGTAAGAAATTTAAATATAAGTCATTATAATGTGTTTTTTATATTAATTCTAATTTAAGCTATCTATCATATAATATACAAACGAATTTATTAAAAATATTTTACTGTTGCAAATTTATTTACACTAGTAATATATGAATATTAGAGAGCTTGATAATAACGATGTGGCATGCACGAACACTATTCTACATTTGGTAAAATTACAATCTACACTAATCTACATACCTAAATCTATACTTATTGGATCTCTAAATATTCTGCTACATACACCGAAGCTCTCCATGTAAAACTTTTACTTAATCTCGCCAAATTTGATGGTCTATTTTGATCATTTCGCGATACCTTTAGGCACACGAATTACAGCAACCCGCACCATTTAACAGTCCCCTTGGTTTCGAAGCTCGTTCAATACATTCTCGGTGTGGTTCTCATTAAGAATTCCATGGTTCACCCACCGCGTACCAAAACCATTCTGAAAATGCCGATATCGCCGCTGTAAGGGGAATGACGAAATCGTCGGTTGAAATATTTGGATCGAATTAAGAGTTCTTGTGGTTGGGGCGAAATCAGGGGAAAATAGTTCGTCTCTTCTCTCAGTCTATGCCTCATTAACGTCTGTTTCGATGAAGCAGTAAAACGCCCTTGACGAAATCTCTTTGCAGCACGCATCAGGAACGAACTTGTTTCTAGGCGACTCTGGAGTAGTTTTATAACTCCACATCGGGAGTTCAAGATGTTCCCAGAAAACACTCACTGATGTCCACAAAATGTATTAATTAAATGCTTGTGATCGCCCAGTGTTCGAAATTCCACCATAATTCAATGAATTTTTAAGTCTGAACGTTATTGAGGTTCTTTTGTCAAAGATGATACCTATATAATAATTACTTATAATTTATTTCATTATTTTTCTATTACGTCAGCGGTGAGCGTGTACAAATACGTCATTAGGGTGTATTGTTTGCCCTAATTCCCTTCGATAAATGTAAAATTTTAACGTTAGAAAAATAAATAAAGAACAATTACAGCTTGTAGCTTTATTTAGTTTTTGATTCAATTCATTGACATTTTTAATTTTAAAGATTGATTTCCAAAAACAAATTCCGTAAAATCGCCGTAATTATATTCCTGTTATTTATTAATCAGTTAGCGACTGTTGGCATCTCGGTTAATTGCCCTCTTTTCATAATTTCTGACATGAGTCCCTACCCTTAATTTGGTTTGGAGATAAAATCCCCTTCTAATGTGAAAACGCATAAGCTTGGATTCAACAATCGCCTTGGTCGTCAGGGGGACTGGTTTGTTTACTACGAAGAAATTTCACAACATTTTCGTACTTTTTGACAAATTTCTCGTAATTTCGACACGAATACTATGTTCTACGACCAAAATAAGAGTCTTTATTCAATTTCATTTCTTTTGGTACTTATCTTGATTCCCTACGACCATTATTTCTGATTTAATTCTGCAAAAGAAAAAATGTCTTCAATCGATCAAAAGTAAATTTACGTGCATTTCTTATGAGATACGATTATACAGGTCCAGAGTCGAACCAATGATATTTGGACAAAGATTTGAGCTTTCTGCACTCCGTCTCCATATAAACTTTGACTATGCCAAATCTCAAACTCCTCCGTTCGCGCAATATCCTTAAAAAGGGATCTAAAGTTTTCTCTTCACGTATTAATATGTAGATTATTGTTACGTGAGTAAGGTAGTAATTGATAGTTGGATATCTGCAACAATACTGCACAACAATGCCGCTCACCCATTATTTAATTCGAACTATTCCTGAAGCAGTAAATTTTGACTATAGGAGCTTTTTATACTATAAAATTGAGTAATTTAAGAATTGTATTTAAGTGCATAAATTCGACCATATCCTTTAGGCTCCTTATGGAACAAATCTATCAAGAGAAGGAAATAACTCATTTATTTATATTTGATTTTTTGAGAGACGCATGAGTCTGTTATCATCTTGTATAGAGATTATGCATGAAATTGCGGAACAATTGAAGAGATAATTCATATAAGCGCAATGAGTTCTCTTACGGTAAATACACGCGTATTAACGAATACTTGTGTAGTCCTCCACCTTTCGACATTCTGATTAAAGTGGTTTATTTTGAAAGCCCTTCTGCGAAATGGTTCGCTTCGGATATTTATCGCTGCTTAAAAGATTAACGATTTTCGCTTTCTTCCGTTGAATGTATCGCTTTCTGGATTATCGCAACTTAACTTTTCTGTGAGTGCAAAAGGAAACCATAGCGGTGGAGAAAGTTTCCCTTGAAATTCCGGGATCTTCCGCCGCCCCCTCTGCTACTCCCCTTTTATTGCCCAAGACGTGGCTTCCTCCCCTCAGCAACATCCCCCCTTTACACCTCCTGAGTGACACCACTGACTTCTGCAGCGGCCTTCCCAATCTTCTTCGCTCCAACGTTTTCATTTTCGTTTCGGAATCCAATGCGTTTCCATTAGTTGTAGGGTTCCATTATTCCAGTACTGTCGGAGTAACATCGTGGGTTATTTCACTGACTCATCACTGATCAATATAAATTTAATAATGTTCACTCGCAATTTGGATTATGGATGTATTATTTGTCAAATTCAATCACTCGGTCAAACTTCCTCTATAAATAAACTATTATTTTATTCTATTTACATTGAATAAAACAATAATTTACTTTGTTATATGTTTTATGATTATCATTTACCGATTAGTGAAGTATATAGAAATTAATTACCTTCTAAATGATCTATCTCATGCCTATGATTATATATTTATTTACCACAACCGTGTTATGACTACAACTGAACATTAATGCTAGTTACTACTTATGGAATGCCATTAAATAGTTGAAGAAAACAGAAAAATACGAGCGAGAGTATTTTAATGCCTCCCTAGCTAGAAGAAAGAAATATAAGATCATGATTCTGAAGGACCATTTGGATCCTCATGATCAGCTGCAAAATTGTCACTTCCTACCTTCTATCGCTTCTACCTTTACTGGAATCTACCACTACCTTCCTCGCGAATTGTATTAGTTGAAGAATTCCATTTGCGTGCCCCCTATCACGCAATGAATAGCATCCACCCTAAAATTTAATAAGAAGTGACGAAGACGAATGCCATCATTTTTCATGCACCAGTGGCTCTCATACTGTCGTCACCATTAATGGGAGCTAGACATCAGTAAGTGGAAAATATATTTTTAATATCTTGTTCTTCAGTACAAATATTTCATTCATCAACACATGGTACCAGGACAATATGCAATCTTTGACATAGTAAAAAAGCAACTCCATACACTTATTGTCCCCTCATCGCTTAATTCTTTTAATTTCCCTCATCCGTTTACATTTTACGGATAACGAATTCGCGGAGTGAATCTCTCTTCGGCGAACCGAAGGCCCCTGATTTTATCCGAGCCGAGAATACGAAAACACAGCGATATTCAATCCTCTTTACTTCCCAATGAAAAGCGTTGTTTGCCCTTAAAATGCTTCTCTTGATTACCCACAATCCTTTAACCGAATTTCACTATCTCCTTCGATTTGACGAGCCAATCCACTCTCAAATTGTAGGGCTCTCTCCTCCCGTCGATACAAACCCAATTTGCTTCTCTCTTTATTCTACCTTCCTCTTTGTGTCTGCCTTCCTCGAATTTATTGCTTCCTCGCCAATCGAACGTTTCTCTCTATTTAACGATTGCTCTTTTTCGACGGGCGACCCTTTCTGTTTCCTCTGCTCCTTAAAACTGACATTTGAAACGGAGTAAATGTGCCGAAAGTTAAAGAGATGCCGGCGGTACGGCTGTCATATGTTAAACGTATCCCGTGTTCTAACTTGCGATTTTATGTTTTGAGAATTTTGGTTAAATTACTACTTTTCTTCCGCTTGCCTTATTTGCACAGAGTGACTCAAACGTAATTTCCCAATTTATGAAATGGAACAGTTTTTTTGAGAGTTAAACTCGATATTTATCATGTTTGAAATGGACTAAATTGTATTTACTTACTTACGAAGAGTTCAACATTTTTCTCAGCCAAATCTTACTTTCCATCATTTTTCATTTTGTTTCCCAGAATTAACTACGTGCTTGGTAGGATTAAAAATTGTGAACATTTGAACAGGAAATGCTCTCTGAAATTGTACCTCCTGGCAAAAATGGCTGCTTCAATTTAAACAACTGTCGAAATTCATCGGTTTGGAGAATAAATTTAACAGATCCATAAATGACGAGGTGAGAAGAGAGCAGTAATCCAAAAACAAGCGTTTCAAAAAGACATAATTACTGGCATTAAACATTAATTAAATATATTTTCCCATCTTCAGGCTCTCTCTGCTTGGTTTATGATTGCTATTCCATTCGTTTCTCCATCCACTCATTCCTTGTTGCTTGATGTACGGTTTTATTATTTAATTATCCATTGCTTTTCGTAATCATTCGTGCCCATGAAAAACACAATATTCCCGGTCGATGATTTATACAATGTCACAATCTAATTTTCAGTTATGGCATGTTTATCATATCAAATTGTTACAAGAAAAACTATTTCATAATATATACCTCATCATCACTTTTCGGAAATCCTCTACACTCTGCAATGTTCGATCTCATTATGAAATATCACATTGCATAACGTCAGTGTCATGGTAAAATACGGATCTTAATAGAACTTTCGTCACAGTAAACTAAATTTATAATAAAGTGTGTATTTAGAAGAAAATGTAATTAAATTAATTAAATAAGTAGGTTGATCGTTGTACCAATGGGCTAGCAATTTTTTCTGTACATTTTGGAAACTAATTTTGTCTTGGATACTCATAACTCTGTACGTAAAATCCCTTAATAGTGATAACAGTCCCTTAGTAATAATGATAATAATAAACTCTCTCGGATCCCTCTCTTTGTGAAAATGGGATAAGACATTTGCGATTTCCGGCGATGAAAGCTGCGAATCGCAGTTCCGAATATGAGAATCGGACGAACCCCTTCGCATCTGTATTCAGAAGGCGACTTCATTTGCACTAACGAGGGATTTCTGCCATTTGTCCCTCTACACCACATATTCTAGTCTTCCCTTTTCAGATCCCTAAAGTGGACGAATTCCGACTCTCGATCTCTGCGTTATCGCTTCTTCGCAGAATAATGAAACTTGGTTTAAAAGTTTAACTATGCTAGTCAGTGATTTGTATTGGACGTCTCTCTTTTATTCCTCCTCAAACACGTTAGGAGAAAGACTTTTGCGTTTTTGCACTTATGTTTTCTTTTAACTGAACTATTCTGTGGAGGACTCTTATGTAGTTACCAATTCACTAATAAAATAAAAGCTTGTTACACCGATGGTCATATTAAAGGCGACATTTTTAGAGGCTATTTATTTGGTTAAAATGTTTGCTTTTGTTCATGTGTTGAACGGTTAACCTTCATAAAAACACAACTTTGAAATTATTTACAGAATAACTTTTTCAACAAATAAGGAAAGGGTTGAGGTGACTTTGCACATAAGGGCGTGCACCCAGGAAAATTCCCAAGGAAAAACGGACTTGAATAAAGTGTTACAGGGCCGGAAATCGAACCCGGGATCTTCCTCTATCCGGGAGGACCTTGCCCTTGCGCACAAAATTCCCAAAACGGCTTGTTAAAATGTCGTTGCCGGATAGCCTAGATGGTTAAGGCAGCCTCCCGGATAGAGGAAGATCTCGGGTTTGATTCACGGCCCTGTAACACTTTTTTCAAGTCCGTTTTTCTTGGGTATTCAACAAAATTATTATTTACTGTGTATATATTTTAGTATAAGCCGACCCGAATATGAGTCGAGGCTCCTAATATTATCACAGAAAATAGGGAAAACTAATTGACTCGAGTATAAGCTTATGGTGGGAAATGTAGCAGTTACGGTCAATTTAAAAAATATATATATACCATGAAAAATACAGCAATTTTAACATCGGTAGTTTTTATTTTTTAATTAATTATTTCAAAGAAATATAGTAACTAATTGGCAAGGAATTATGAATTGAGCAAGTGAGGAATTTGCAAACCGATTTCCGGCTACGGCAGACTTTTTCGATCGAAAAACAGGAAAGTGGGACCCTGACACGAGTATAAGCCAAGGGGGGCATACAAATTTGCTGAAGAACTCGGCATATATACGACTATATACGGTACTAAATTAGCCCAATAAATTCAGATATACTACGCTCTTGGTAGTCGTTGCAGGCATTATGCATCTCCTGCGCAAAATCAGCCGATCTAATTCCGCATGGATAAATCGGGGAAACAGATGCAAGGATTAGAGATAAGTGGGTACGTATGTGTGCTTAATTTAGATCAGTGGAGAAAAAGGGCGTAAACTGCGTGACAAATGTGTTGCTGATAACACAGTTCCAGCAATAATTTAAGATTTTAAATATACTGCTAAAATTGATGATCAGACGAATGAAATTTTCACTAACGAAGAGAATTTGCAAAATTTATCTCGTCATCGGTCAATGGCTCAGTAGAGTCAGTCAATTTAGAGTAACTATGAAAGACAAAACAGCGCAGCACTATTTCTATCAAAAGGTTTTTAATGAAAATTTCGGAAAATTATGTTCAAATTCCAGTAATCAAGCGCTTCATCAAACCTTTCACATTCATGTTATATTTTCGGTAAGTGGTGGAAAGTCTGGATTTTATTGCTATTTTTCTCTTGCAGTCATCGGATTTATAAAATAATTATTAGCAATTTTTGCGAAATTGAAAAGAATTCTCGCTCCACGGATTTTCGGAAAATTATGGGTACTTGATAATTGACCAACCTAACACAAACAGCTTTTACGTAACGCTTCATCTTTCCCATACAGTTATTTGCTTCTTCCGTGCATATATATGTATTTCTGTGGCTTATTTAGTCTCTTAACCTCAAGTCGATTCCATAGCAACCTTCTCCATGTTTACTTTGAAATCCTTCCTATTGATATCAGTCATATAAGTACTGAGACGTAACTTTACAGAAAAAGGCACGCTCACGAAAACACAATGCAAACTCGAATGAGAAAAGTGTACGTTTTCATTACTGTCACTCGTGTGACATCATCTTTAAGAAGAATGTGATAAGTACGTCTGGATAATGCACGAGATGCTCAGGGGAGAGGCAATCGGTGTTCTTGAAAGTCCCTCGGGCCACTGCACGACATCCCTCCCCTCAATTCGCCTTTTGAAAGATCACACGCCCCTTTTCTCATTTCGACGTTTTATTTTCAGCAGCTGTTAAATTACATATTCGCCAGAATAAACCCTAGAGCCGAACTCGGAGAGGATAACTAATTGAAAATATATATTTATTTCGCTTACCCTTTTCCATCGAATCAAAAAATCTGGTAACTCTTCTTTCGGTTGCGTCATCGAAGAAGGGTTGAAAGAAAAACTTCGTAATTTCCACAATAAGTTTTAATTTATTCGACCGGTTTCGGCATCGACTGGCATCCTCAGGTGATGTTACATCTGAAATGACAGTATTTACGATCCACAGTCGGGACATATCGATTATAATCGAAGAAGAGTTAGAGTATATCGTTGGAGCGACAAAAGTAGTTACTTATGGTTTATTGTTTCAATAGGGTAATATGATATGAATGTATTTATAAAATAGTAAGTTCCTGACGGCGACTATAGCAGGAGCTTTCAGAATCTTCCTCATCGACTTTTACGCATGCAATTCCACATCTCTGCACTGTTAATGATAATTAACTCAACTATAAGTTTCTATCGTATATACGAGATATATTTTTATAAATGCCATTTTTAATTTCTAATAGACTACACAATATCCTATTAGATACTTTATAACCTATTTGAAGAGACTTAGAGGATTTCGAAGCATGGGCAGAAAGGAAGAATAAATAAATGTGAGTAAAGTAATGAATAATGTGTAATGACAGACAAGGTGAAAACTGAGGAATTTCTGAGGATTGGAATTTATTGGTAAAATGTTATTAAAACGAAGCACAACTTGGCTGGGACGAATACTGAGTGGGCAATGTTTAATAAGGGCAATTATGGAGAGTTAGATAAAAAAGAGGAAGGATATATTAACAAGTGTCAAGAAGGAAAAAGGTTACCAATAATTGAAGAAAGACTTCTTTAGAAAAACATCAGCCAAACAGTATTCTAAGTTTTCCTCTATCCTGTCTTAGGATATACACAAAAGAGAGAAGATAAAATGTCATTGATTCCATTCATTTCTCTTGAATTGCACTCATTTCTAGCGATCAGAGAGCACAATTTCACTGTTTTTATAAAATATGAATCGCTTAAAATGTTGTACAAAAAGTTTCTATATATGATATAATTTTTTTGACGAGGACTTGCAAAGAACGAGGTATATGCTATAATTGTGATGAAGAAAGAATCTGTGATAAATGGGTGAACTTGTATCGAATATTTCTCAACAAAATTTTAATTATTCTTAAAGTTGTATGGATATCCACGGATACTGAAAGCGAGGATAGGAGTCATTCCCCTTCAAGCGAAATTTCGAAGGCAAAAGAGTGGGAGCAGATGCCGGATCGTGTTATTAGAGTGGGAGGAACGAATTTCTTCTGCTTCTTCGTCGATCATATATGCATTCTAATCTATGAATCGATAGGAGTGGATCCTCACCTGCTCCCCATTCCTAGAGAGAAAGCAACATTATAGCTACTTGGGTGGTTTGGAAATAGACAATTTACAATCCACATAAACAGATTTGCCTGTATTGTGCCAATTGTTTTAGTGAGATAGTGGTGGTGAGCAGTCTACGCGGACACAACCTGAGAATGCACTTTCTAAGATAAATTTTGAAAAACACTTTTCTTTAAGATGAGGAACTGCATTTTTCCTCAAAATGGAGAAAAGTTCTTATCGCGTTATAGCAGAATGCATATATATTCTGTTATATGCATTTAACATGTCTTGTTTTCATTTCATCGCATTAGGAAACATTTTAACTATTGACAATACAATAAATGGTAGGCTTTTAGAAGGTAAAAATATACATTACCACTACAAAAACAGAAAGATTGACTTAGGTTATACATAAATGCAACTGCGTTGCTGAAAATAGTGTTGCTTGGGTAGAATTTCTAAGAATACTATTAAGATATGATTATTATATATAAATATATAAGATAATCTGTGATTATTATGGCTTTACTGAAAAAGTCAAATCCGAAAATTCAAATTGTATTATAACAGCTGACCGTTGGAATTCACTCTCGGATATTGCAACATATGTAATAATTAAAAGGTCAACAAGAGTAATATTGTTTTTCTTCATATTAAAAAAATACAACTGACTTGGATAGTTTTCGAGCTCACAGTTTATTCAGAGCAGTTAATACAAAGATATAAAAGTATGATAAAATTTAATATAGCTATTGAAGATAATAATTTTTCAATGTTAACGATGCAAAAATTGAAGGGTATATATTTAGCGGATTTTTTAAAGACTGGAAAAATTGCGTATTGCGGATGTTGCACAAATATTGTAAAGACAGCAATAAAACACAGCACAAATATAGTTGAAAACAACAGATGATTGTGAGAAATTTTCCCATTAGAGTATCACCATGTGATTTCCAAAACTAGAGGAGGTTTGAATCGGGGGAGGTGGATCCCTTTTCATCAAAAGACACCAATACTATTAGTCTGCAAATGAAATCAGTAAATACGTAAAATCATAGCCTCAATTGAGTAGTGCATTGCAAATATTCAGATAGTTATTTTTATAATTCACATACAGTTATAGGCAATGGTGTGTGGCAGGGGGGCAAAAACATGGATACCCCGAACTAACTCTAATTGCTATTGAATTTTCTAATGCTCCGCGGAAAATTCGATAAGAAGTGGCTATTACTTCTTAGAATTTCTTCGTAACGCTTAAGATAAAGAAATGTTTTATTGTTCTTGGACTTCTTTGTCCACTTAAGAACATACAGAAAGAAATATACGATAGCTCATAACATAATGAATTAAATTGAAAAGCGGATACATTTTTATTATAAAAAAATTAGATAATTTTTTTGTAAAATCATTGCGTGAATGTTATATTATTCCCTTTCTAATACAATAAGATCAAAAATGGTTTAAATATAAGAAAATAATTTTAATGATCAGTTATTGATGGAAGATCTCGGATTTTGTTTTTCCTGGACAACATTAGCGGAACTAGGGGTCAAACTAATATAAATTACAAACTAAAAGTAAGAAAGTAAAGGACCGCGATGAACAACGGACATGCGCACTAAAAGAGCAGCGAATCCCCGCCTCTGGTTTAAATATTCAACCAGCAAACAACTCTCAAATGTAATAAGCACTTTTCAAGTGAATATTATTGAATAAGCACTTATTCTAATGCTATCACACAACAAATTGCGTTAAGTGTGCAACACGGAAATCCACAAGGTAAATTTATATCAATAAAAAAAGAGTGGTCGGAGACGAAAGACACGTGACCGGGACATAAAAAAATACAGGATATAACCGGGACAAAATGACGTCAGTCATTTTCTAAGTTAGATGTGTGAGACTTGTTATGGCAACAAACTAATACTTAAAGACACAAATGTAATATATGGGCGAAATTACCTAATTTGTGGAAACACTTTTATGAAACAACAGCAACATAATATATGACATATATGTCGCACCTGGAATAATATATGCGGCACGAATACACTTAGGCTTACGCTATTTTTCTATTAGACAAAGCTTCTCCCATCTAGGATCATAACACGTTTGAAAAAATTTAACAACAGTTAAGTGACAGAAGAAGTTCCTCGATCGAAATTGTAAATAATTCAAGAACAATCGACAATCACCCGAAATACTTTCCATGACGACGGCGGAGATGATTAAAACCGGAACGAATCCCGGAAAACCGGTACGTGGACACAACAAGCGCAGTTAAGCTCCTGTAAGAGCAATACCATGTCACTTTCCTCGTGGAGTTCACACTAATATTAAAAAAATACTCGTAGCCTTTAAATTCCGCACATTACGTCGACAATAGAGTTAATTCGAAACCGCCACATTGTTGAGCGAAAGATCCGGGTAATTGTCGAAAGCCGGCAAGCGCGAATCGAGCGATAGAGAAATGTCATACTCACAGTCTTTTGTTTCTTGGTCCGCTCCATGTCCCGCACACCCGTCCGTCAATCGTCAGATGGGCTTCGAAGTGGGCGTCTTCGGAGGGCCAACTAAAGCAGGAGGGGGCAATAGAGGAACCGCGCTCGGAAGGGTGGGGCCAAGGGCGGTTTGCGAGGAATATAATGGGAGGTAAGGAAAAAGGTATTTTTCGAATGTATGGGGTGGAAGAAGGGTCTTCCTCTGCCATTGTTTGCAGTGATGAGGGAGGGGTCCTCGCTCCTGTTTGGAGGGCACCGCTCGGCGCTTCTTTTTTGTTGATATGGCCCCGGGGCGAAATGCGATGCGCGCGCACTGGGATTAGTGTTCGCTTCAAATCTCGGTTAATCGGAATCGATTGCGGTCGGATTATCTGCGGCGAAAATATCGGAGCGATTTGCTGAGGTGATGCGAGATAGGATGTGATAATCTCATTCATGAGCGTTTGCGTGAATGTATATGGGCGAGTACGAAATCTCTCGCAAAAAGGGAAATAATTCGCACCATTTTCACTACCCGGTGAAGCGTATTCAGATCAAAGTATAAAAACCTACAAACGTTTTTCAAAATTTAAGAATATTGTTCGATAAATTGAAAAACAATATTGGCAACTTTGGCTAGAAGAAGCTGCTATCAAATGTTGTCTCCTTAGCAACCACAGGCTTTTTGGATTCGCCTTCCATAGGAGCAAATCCAGAAGGAGGAATCAAATCATCGAGTATTATATATCAAAACATTCTATTGTATAAATATATATTTCTCGTAAAATTTATATGTTGATAACATTGATAAACGTGGAGCAACATCAGATACGATGTTGCCAGACTGTCCAATTTCTGAGAAAACTAGAGACCTACCGCTGCTTTGGAATATGGCGGGTAGAGCATTTGGAGAAACTTTGAATTATAGGACGCATGTTTTAGTATCAAGGGAAATATTTACTGAAAGATATCTTTATTTCCTTCCCACTTATATTGTGTGATTGTGCTCTCAACGATCTATTCATACTGAGTTACGTAGTTTAACTTTATTAATTTATATAGTTCTCCAATATGTTCTGATACGTAAACCCTGTTAAGTAATTTCCTACACAATACCTGATGAACGTCAGCCAGCTTAGCTTACGAAATTATATAAGTGCAAATGATAAAGAGCTTGTTAAATTCGTGAAGATAACTCGGCTCCCCTTTGAAAATTCATCAGACTTTCAAAATACCTCCGATTTCTTTCCTGCGAGTTTAAAAATGCGTCTACAAAGAGATGAGCTACTAACGGTCGTCTTAGCACTCGAGGAGGGGGAAGAATGGCCGAGGTAAAAAATTGAAGAATGGCAAAGGGCAAAGAATGCAGAAGAAGGGAGATTCCAACGGGTTTTTTCGAGCCAAATGGTTTGAGAGGTACGAGAGATGTTTGCAAAAATTCTTTTTATTTCCTTCTTTCGAAATAAAAATCCCGCGCTTCGCACGAACAAAAGGGAAAGTGACGAGGGATGGGAATTTGCAGGGAGCAGAGGGGATCGAAGTGTGGGGGATAGTGTTTGCAATGAATACTGAGAGATGTCCAAGCTAATACCTCCATTAGCTCCACTAAAAGACTTCGCGGGCCCCTGATGGTCCTCTTTGTTTTTAAATAATATAAATTCATTGAAAAGCGGGGCCGATTCCAGAGGGCGTGAAAGTATTATCTTCACGAATTTAACCCCCTCAGGGTGCAATAATAAATGGGGTGGATCTGAAAGGGTAGTGAAATCCAAATAGTGGAAATATTGTTTGTTGCACATAATAATGTGTGATCACTGAAGCATTTAAGATCTCCGCCAATAATGTTGCATCTGACAATGACAATGAGCTCGATACAGTGATATCTAACTAGCGAAACACCGAAACAAAAACAAAAAGTCCTTGTATTTGTACCCAACATTTAGGTAAAGATAGCATTGGCTTCGGCGTACGTAACAGTATTTGTGGTTGCTGTAATGTTGGTTGTTAAGGTAAGGATAAGGGCAGTGGGTGAATAATACAATAATATCTTAGGATGATCACATACCTGGGGCATTGTAAATTAGCACAATTGCTTCATTACAATTATATTTCCTGGATGAATTTTTCTTGATTGTATATGAATATTTTTTTTCTAATTCCAACTTTTTCGAATCAGTTTTCAAGCTTAACCTCAGTTATAGATGTGATTCTTTCCGTAATAATCAGCTATGGTATTGGGCGTGGGGTGGAATTCTCTAGCTCAGCGCATGTCATAGCTTCTATAGAAAAATGTTGCTAAACCTAGACTATTTTTGAAAGTCAAAGATCTGTCAATATCTTATAATCACATATCTTAATAAATAAATATCTTTAATTGAAATCAGGAATTATGCCAAAAAGTATAAAATGTTATAGAATAAATATTTAATTGAATCCTTACGTTTTTAATGATAATGATAGTAGTTGTAGTTTTCCATGCCTTCCTCAATACCTACCAGAGGATTAAATTCAGTATCTACCTTCGTTACGATTGTCTTCGCTTTTGCGGCATATGGCCCTCCATTCTCCGTGTGTATTCCCACGTCGTGCGGGATTGAATTTTCACGGGCAATCCTCCAGTTGCTCTTCAATTGCTTCCTCCCGCAGACAATTTTCCTTTTGGTCTCCGCCGTCTTCCATTGGTGCCCTCGCCAACAATGGGCACGACAATGCGCCCCTCCGAACGGCGCACCTTGCCCCCACCCCCTGCCCCCTTCCTCGAATTTTCTACAATTTATACGTCATCGAATCCGGGCCAATTAGCCGGATCCGCTTTGAGAATGGGCCGTTCTGTCAGCCGCCGCAGAGGGAGGAGAGTGGACAAAGGGCCGGCGGTGCGTGGGAGGTTAGAGATAAGCTGGTGAATGAAGGATCCATGTATTTCGTTTGTGATGGATTTCGGAGAACCCACTTCTGAGGACGCCCGCTCAAGTGCTCAGGAGTTTCTTAATTAATTTAAGAATAAAATTCCTTGTTTTCCGTTTGGAATTGGACGCATTATTTCATATTCATCCTTCGCCGGAATCCACGGGAAGATTTCGGGCTTTAGGGGAAGGTTTTTGGGAAACGCGCGCTCTGACAAAGAAAGGGACTTGATCGGAGTACATTAAGAATTTGAGGTGATTATATTCAACCTTTGGTCGACTTATGCGGTCGGGAAAGTAGAAATTACTGGAAACATGAACGAAAGATGATCTCTCAGCAGGATAATTCCATACAAATTGGATTAGAAAAGATTGGTTTTTGAGGATGAAATTCTCTTCTTTTGGTGACAAAGAACGATTTTTCCTGCAGCGAAACAGCAATATAAAGCAATGGGAAGTGGAATTGGCTCTGATAAATCACAATTTAGAAAATGAATGCATGTTATAAATCGCCTAGTAATACCAATCCCCTCCTTAATTCACGTAATGCCACGGAGGAAAAATGCCATCCGCCCAACTTACATCCAACAAATAAATTTCAACAATTTATAGAAAATATAACTAACTCGGTTAAAGAATAAATTGCCTTGTAAGCATTTCATTAAATAATTTCATATTATAATATAATATTTCCAAATATTCTATTTCTTAACAATTATATACATTGGCATCAATAAAATTTTAACTCTAAATATCTTGGAAATGAATGTCGCCAGACTCTCTTTTATTCTATTTTAAACTTAAGTGGGTTTTTGTTTATTGGATCCAAATGCTGAAAGACCGCAATTGGGCCGGATTCGCTTTGTTAAATCTTATTTAGTTAAAATATTTTTATTTCAAACAACTCATCTAACTTCGTCTAGGCTCGGGGCTATATGCTAAAAATATAAACAATTCAATGGTATAACAATTTGTTAATTCAAAGAAAGCAGCATTATACATTACATTATTATTCAAACATATTTAAACGAAGCTTAAATGATAAGAGCAATGCAAGAATATAGAACAACCCCCAAACCAAACCATACTGTGCCAAAATAATGCCATTAACAATGGAAACAGATTAATAACGCAAATCCTAATCTAATCATTCCGAATATCCGATTAACGTATATTTTTGTTTATAAGCAGAGTTTTTAGCACATTCTGAGTGCTGAAAATCCCCCCTCGGCTTATACTCGAGTGAGGGTCTCACTTATCTATTCTCCGTTGGAAAAAGTCCCCTGTAGTCGGAAATCGGCTTGTCAATTCCTAAGTTAACAATTGTTTGTTGAATGTTTTTGCGATCACTTGCTGTCCTTCGGGAGTTGTCGGATTGAAAATAATCATGTTTGATCCTGACCGGGCGACGTCAGGTGTCGTCAGATCTCAAACCCTAGGCTTATACTCGAGTCAATCAGTTTTCTAACCGAATATATACGAAATATATATAATATATATAATATATTGGACATTAAGAATTGAAAACAATAAAAATTATAAGAATGATGTTGACTAAAGTTTGAAGAAATAACAAATTAAAGAAAGATAGAACATGTATGTTTTACGGTATATGGAAGGAAGTTATAACTAGATAAACTCAAGATGTACAGGTCTAATATTGTGGGTCGCCTTCTCAAATAACTCAAAAACATACTTCGTGTTTTCCACAACATTTATTAATCAACGACATGACGGTCATCCTCAGCTCTGAGGATGTCACCTGAGGATGTCCGCCATGGTCGGAACCGGTCGTTGACTAATAAATATTGTGGAAAATAAGAAGTACGTTTTTGAGTTATTTATGACTAGACGTAGAGAAAAGTTGATGTACATCGAACGAGAGTTAGATGAGGCGCTCATTATGATGGGGCAATCGCATTCCTATCCGAGAGTAGTTGCGCACCTGAAGAGGGGTGAGGCGGGTCTTTGGATGTCGGATCGTATGTCCCTGGGACCCACATTGCTCCCTTAAATGGCATGCTTAAGAGATCTCCGTTGGGTTGAAAGGGCGGTGGCATTTGAAGCAGCCACTCTCCGCTGTCAACGATCCATCACTCCCTTTTTATTTTGCAACCAAAGGAATTATCAACCAGAGGGCTTATCATGCGCAGAGTATCATTACACTTCCTTTATTGCCGACTGAATTGGCGTCTTTTTAGGCTGTGGGGACGGCAAAACCACGGTTCACTCCCGATTCGGCTTTAAACGCGATATTTCTTCACGTATTCACTCGGATTCACTCACTACAAGGTCCAACCCGACATCACTCGCTACCAAAGCCTTTTGAGAAAGAGTGTGACATACAAAGCAAGATGAGGAATGAGGTACTTTGCTTTTTCACTGACCAAGAAAGAAATCAGCGAATTTAATATGAGGAAAGTCCTGCGCAATGACCCAAGGGTTAACAATTAATCATTTCAGCATCATATATTGAATCACGAGGATGGGTGCATCATTTTTCATCATTATTAATATATATCGGTATCTTAAATATTCTCATAACCATGAACAAGATTGATACAAAAGTTAATAGAATGCACATTTTTCTCTATCCGGCACCAGAATGAAATAAAAATTATTCCATTCATTGTTCTGAAACTCCAAAATACGTATTTTATGGATAGGTGAACAAACGCAAGCGCAATTTGTTCACTGGGATGGGGAGTGGAAAAGCAGGGAGAAAACTTTTAAGTTCAAAGCGCATTAGAATCTACAAATTATTTTCTAAAGATTCGAAAATTTTCTAAATGTATATACCATGTTATTCCACTTAGAAACGATAGATTTTACTCGAAGTAACTCAAACTAGAGCCAACTGATTCCAGAGGATTGATATTATTATCCTAGACTGTTAGGTAAAAGTATAAATGGGTCATTCCATGCCAATTCGACAAGGTAATGACCCTTGAGGTAACCGATTTTGACCAAATTTGGCAAATCGCTTTGATATGATAACACAATGAAAAACCCCTAAGCCGTTTTGTAATCAACGCAATTTTTTATGAAATATTGCAATGTTAAAAAATTGAAATTTTTCAAAAGTGCCTTCGCATTCGAGGCCAATTATCCGGTAATATAGAAGCTAAAAATACACAACATGGCTTAATTCAAAGGCCTTGTGTTAGGAAAGATAAAAATAGGAAAGTTTTACAAAAATTAAACAATTTAATAAAGTTTATAACAATGTTAAATTTTCAAATCGATTTTTGACGGTGTACCTTCGATTTTTCTCATTTTTTTATATGTTGTTCATACAACCCTCTTCTACTATTAAAAAAAAATTGGCGAGGGTAATATTTCATTTAATTTTCATCATTGCAAATATATTTATATCTTTGCATACAGTATATGATAGAAGATTTCATATGCAATCTAACTGGTACGAATCGTGATCATACGAAAAATATTTTTGAGGAGACTCCAGCAAAAGAGGAGCTCTTCTAAAAGGTTTCCCAGTGATAAAATTCTAGCTCAGTAGATCAATGGCAAATTACCTCAATAATCATATTCTATTTCCCTTTTCAAAGCTTTTGTTAACTAATGAACGGTCTTGCCAATCTTTCGGTTCCTGACATATTAACCTGGAGTTTAAACAAGGAGGTCATCCTCCCGCATGGTTCATGTTATTGTTAGTTTAGTCCTCGAAGCAGAACCCTATAACCCCTCTATCTGTTTTCGGCTCCTCGAGTAACATGTTTACATAATGCTGCGATGTTTTGATTCTGACAGCTTTTAGTTACATAACTGTCAGTTGGCTTGAGTAGGTTTTCGAACTTTAAAATTATTCGGTTGAGGGAAGTTCTTCCCGATTTTCAATTACACAGACGAACTCATCTAAAAGTTCCGACTTTGTTTCTGTTTTAAACTGATTTCTCGTGAAACGATCTAGTAGTGGAGATTTATCGGAAGATGGCGTTTTATAGTTTCAATCTCGCCCTTAATCGCGTTCGCACGGTATCGCTTCAACCCCACAGTCCCAGGTTCGAAACCCGGCTAGTCGGATTTTTCCGTTTAGGGAATGGTCTTGTGTGACTGTTGCTTTTTAACACCTTATTGTAAAAGTCCAGAAAATGGATTTTTGTGGGGTATATGAAAAATAAATAAATAAATAAAAAGAATAGGAAAGAAATTAATTGTTTTACTCATGAACACGATATTTCAGCTTGTACTACTACAGTATCTGTATACCCATAGATTTTACTAGCAGATTGGTGGTAGCAGGAAGTTCATACGTTCACACCAATTATAAATATAATCATTTTTTTAAATATCGCGTCCCTCCTACAAATTTTCCAAATTTAAACAATTCACCAGATAATTTTACTTTTTAGGCATAGAGAATGCCCTACAGTTAAGTAATATTATAGGTTATGCTCCCGATGATCGGCTTCCAAATGTTCTAATTGGTTTTCACCCGCTACTCATGAAATTAGATCTTATCTCAAGGCATAAACTTTATTTGCTGATATATTAACGCTCGGTTATCTTTTGTTTAATTTAAGTATCCAAGAGGACATCAAAAGCGATGAGGGATGGAAAGAGGGGAAAATTTCCTCCTGCGCTCCTGACTCTCAAGATGTCGGGAGGTGGACAGTAGCGGAATTCATACGTCGATGCGGATTCTTGCAAAAAGAACTCTCTGCGGCGCTTGGAAACTAGCGAAGCTGCGGAATGTCACGCTTTTTCTCTCAACTTCGCTTTTCCTTTGAAACCCTCCTTAGCCCAACCCCCTCAACAGCCATTCTTCTCCTCACATCCGATTCCACCCCTTCCCCTTTCAATCCCTCACCACAATTCCACTCCCCGTTCCGCCCCCTCACTACCCACACCAGTACCTCATCCCCTCCTCCCATTCATCCCCTCCCCCTTCCCAACCCCTTTACCCCCCATACCAGTACCTCATCCCCCCTCCCATTCATCCCCTACCCCACACACCCAACCCCTTTACCCCGCCCCCTCACTCCCCCGCGGTCGAGGAACGGAAGCCGAGGACACCAAACTACGACACTTGCGGTTTTGCGCCAATTACCCTCAACGGCTCCGAAGTGAACTAAAAACAGGAAACGCACTCGACAAGGGATGCAGCAAGCGCCGTGCTCGGGCCATCGGACAGATATCAGATAACAGTCTTTGTGGCCTCGAGAGGGGGCAAATGAAAGGATGAAATGAAGAGAAAGTAGGAGTGGTCGCCGCTTTGATCTTGTTCTTTTTCCTTGCGTAAGGCGGGTGTCGACGCCATTGTCTGAGGCCATCCGTCCCTTATCTCTTGTCTCTTTGCCGAGGAACGATCGCCTTCCGCCCTCTAATACCTCTAATACTTGAAAAAAATGCGCCCATTGTCTTTGCTGGAAGGAATAATTCGGGTTTGTCATCGCCGTGGATGTTAGTTGGGCGGATGGTATTTTTCCTCCGTGGCATTACGTGAATTAAGGAGGGGATTGGTATTATTAGGGTTAGGAAAGGAAGTCGGTATAAATATTGTGGGTTTTTATTCGTTCTTTTTATTGTCTTGCCAATTGCTGTTTCCGGTTCTCCTTTGAAAGCGCTGTCTTTGTCTTCCTTCGATGTACTTCCAGAAAATCGCGTCCGCCGGCGCGTTTCCGTGACCAGCGGACTGTTAGTGCATGACGTGCTGCGTGTTCGAGACTTCGATAATCCTAATGGACTATCGCTGACGCTGCAACGAAGCTTCCAGAGAAAACGAGAACATTTTTGTACTTCTTATACCATTTCAATACTCCTTATTCAAATTGCTAAAACAGGAGAATTGAATGAAATATCAATTAGAATGAAATATTAGGCTTACCTATAATTTATCCTATTTCAACTTCTGTTAAAATCTCCAATGAAGCCACCATACGAAATTCAAATATATGACATTAAAATTGTTAAGGAATAACCTGAATTTCTGACGCTGATACTTTATATATGGGTGGCTGACAGGTTCTTAACTTTGGCTAAAGCAAGGTTTTAAAGAAATATCTCGACATTGTCCCGAGTTATGACCACTCAAATATTCATATGTCCCGGTTTCTTGTATTAAGGATATGGCAGCAAGATGGATCACTTTCCACTGGCAGAAATAAGAGGTAAATGTTTGTATGGTAATTCTTTCGTAATTTTTGACAATTCGACAAATTTGAATTGAACAAATGAAATTTATTTACACTATGATTGGATATCTTTGAAAAGGCTTCAGGAATTCAAAATTTATCGTAACAATATCAGCAATACTTTCTTATACAACGACTTCAAAACAGTGCAGTACAACGAACCTGACGTATATTATTTATGAATTTCATGAACTTTATAAAATGCCCTTCTTCCCTTAAAGATATTGCGACAAATACCTATTTTGATGTTTTAGAACGTTTAGTTTTATGCACTGAGTAATAAAATTGAATGTTTTAACAAATTCCAAATTTCACTATCACATCCGGCAATTTAATAACTGACCCTCCCATTTCCTCACTCTTCCGTTTCTAATCGTAAATCATAATTCTTCTCCTTCTTTAACTTAAATCAAAGCTTTCTTCTCCCTCCACTCAGATCATATTTTTCTTTCGAATCTAATTATATTTATTTTCTTTAGTCAACGCCTAACGAATATCTGAAAGGGCTTCAATCTTTTGAATTCCTCCCTGACTAAAGTGTACATTTCGAGCCAATACTGTAAATCACTCAGAAACATGGAAAACAGAACGGGGTAGTGAATCTGTGCCTTCCGAGCCAAAAACAGTTTTCTGTTCTGTAATTGGTTACTCTCAACCCTCCATGAAACAAAAGCAGGCTTTGAAGCAATTTTGGATACCGAATAGTCAGTTGCGTCTACGCCCTTGGTGAAAGCAGTCCCGGCTTCGATTTCCGGTAAGGACCCTTATGAGCGAAATACCTCAGCTGTAGATGCACTTTCAAAGATATCTCTACTATAATCCAATAACTCGGCCTTGTCGTAGTAGACTTCCATCATGAAGGAAAAAATCATTTTGTTTCTCATTTCCAAGATGTTCTTTATTCCCTCTGTCCACCTGTCTCTCTTCCATAATAATCTTCAGAAATAATTCAGATATTTATTACAACATTCTATATCATATCATTGGTAATGAATGCTAACGTTATTGTACTTTCAATCACCATTGATAATTATTTCTCATTTCATGAGTGTAATAGATTATTTTACAATAAGGCACAATCACGGTCTTACTAGGAAACAATTTATTTGGTGCCCTTTAATGTTAATATTACCATCATCGAGATATTGCAGTTTTGTTTCTTGCCCAGGCAGAAATAATTACATATAGTATTATTATAGAATAAAATCTCCAGAAAATCACAAATCACTATCACATAATCAATATAGACGATCATAACGAAGAAATAGCTGAGGAGATAAGTTTCCTGTCAATAAAATCACGAAGTATATTCCTAGTGTCAAATGCATGTTATGTTTATCACGTAAATTACATGTAAAAGGGAAATATTCTGCCAAAATTTTGCACAAAATTCGTTTTACCTTAACATCTAAAGTTGGCGTTTTACATTTATGGTTTAAAATACGCACTAGTGGCTTCTTATTGCGAGTGTTGCTAACAACGTGTCTAGATTTATGTTAGACGTAATTCGGTGCTTCTTGGAAATTATTTATAATATAGGATATTATCTTGTGGGTAGTCATTTGGATTCGGATTTAATTTAGAATGTAATTGATTGTTGGTTATTATTTTAGACGAAATATAAAGATTTATGTAAGAATGTAGAGTTACGTATGGAGATGTATTTGCATTTTATTGAGTCCATTTGTGACGTATGTAATAATGAAAAAATAAGGACGAATGGAAGGTGCAGCCGTCGGATACAAAGACCCCTCTCTAGACTATGAATTTTCTTGTCCCCTTGAGTGTCTCTCTCCAGTGTGTACGATTTCTCCACGCATACCCTCTTAAAAAAGCCCTTTTCTCCGTTCGAATCCCTTTTCTTCATTTTCTCCCAACACATCCGCAATTATCTGCTGAAAAACAGCTCCGGACTTCCGCGGCTGAGCAAACGGAAAGCGCTTCGCTTTTGTTTCGCTCCGGCGAGCGCACGCAATTAATCGAGACATTTTTACATTTCGATTCGTTTTCATCGATTTTTCAATCTCGGTTGGCAGAATTGATTGATTAGGTCTTCATTTGTGGCGGAATCGAGTCTAGTGCAGTACACCCATTTTAATGTTGATATTTTATGAATTGAGATCGAAGAAGGCGTTTAAAATAGATAATTGAACTGAAGGTTGTCTTCTTACCTCAATAGTCTTAGCATATATTCGCTATGTTGCTTGACTGTGTTGGTGACGATTTTGTAAAATCTGAATTTGGTATTTCATTGCTGTTATCGCAATTGCTAAACACGCTTATAGCTTATGCTACTTTACCACAATTACTAATTGTTGTTTACATTAGATATCGTTGGTTCAAAATTATCTTGTAGCGATTCTGTTGTTTTTCTTTACTTTAAATACTCCTATGTCCACAATCTGACAAGCGCTCCTTTCACACGACATCAATGATGCTGTCCATTCAAGGCTTATTGCTATCTTCGTCATCCAAATTCCATTCTCTCTTTTACAGTGTAGGACCACAAATTTTTTCAGAGAACTGTCTGTAATTTTTTTCAATTTAAGCATTTTGGAATGTTAAAGGAATTATACATAATGATAAAGAGTAGAATTGTTTTACTTTACCCTCAGTATAGTGTTTATTAAAAACAAATCATAATTTAAAAAAATATTTTTACTATGTCGCTTGATTTTTTTCTATCGTTTCACGGAGGCGTATCTAGCAACATTCAATGTCACCCAAAATTTTTCAATCATATCATTTGCATTTGATTTTCAATTTGAAATAGTTTTATAAATTATTAATTTCTTTTTATTACGAATTGAAGTAATGGCTTGCCATCAGGTTCCGTTGCTGAATTCGTCATTGATCAAAGTTAGCATTTCCTCGAGCAATGGGTTAAGGTGACCATCGCGAATGACCGGAAGTTGCTTTTATAAACGGCGAAGGACGTGTTATTGATTTGATCGCATCTAATGAATGGGGAAGACATCGTCGGAAAATCATGCAAGACTGATGGACCATTTTCACATGGAACTGCCATAGTGGGATATTTCCTCCCACCTTTGGGCGAATGCCAGGCTTAAGATCATGTTTATGTTCCCATTAAACGCTGCCACCTGGCCAGAAGGCCAACTTGCAACGTAGATTTAAATAAATAAATATATGCAGTATGCTGTTCTATGCTCATCAGTACACCTGTAATATGTGATATTCAGATTAATGATTATATCCGTCGGATAAGAAGCGACAGAACAGCGAATCTCGCGGTGTAATCTGTATTATTGAATATTTACATTTAAACAATACTAAACAATAAGTCTTTAAACTGGGACTAGGAAGTCCCATCTTCCTTTCAACTCATGTCTAATACACATGAAATCAAAAGGTAACAGTAGTATATACAGATGTTTGTCAATTAATGTGGAAATATAGAGGAATTATGTAATATAAAAATAGTTTTGAGGAGCAAATAAAAAACTTCGTTTGCTGCTCAAGGAAAACTCCTACAAAAAGAATGAGTTATGAAAAACTTGCAAAATGTGTAGGAATGGTTGAAAAGAGAGAGAGAGATGGAGTACAACATAAAAGATAATCCAAATTTCAAAGAGCATTCACATACAAATTAAATAGTAGAGCAAAAGTTCTTTGCCATAGCAAATTCAATATAAATTTCTTCAGTCGTATGATTCACAACGATAGATATTATACGCTACAATATAACAAATAACCAAGATCACAAAGTTAATCAACACGCTGTCATTCATTTGATTTTTATTACGAAATAGAACGACTTCCATCATTATATTCTGTTTAAAATAATTATTTTGGCGTTTTAACATTTGGCGTTTTACGTATGCGGAATCATTTAATTTGTAAACGACTTTAAACTAGGTGCAAAATTATACCTACAGGAAATGTATTTAGGCCTTCAATATCAATTTATTCTTGTTTTATATAAACGATTTACTTTCGGTTTAGATTTTATTTTTGATATTTCTGCATAATTTTGTATTTTTATATTGCTGAAATATTTTCTATGATTTGTTATTTGTAGTTTTGCTTCTATACTGTTATATTATTCTGATCTTTATTTAGTTGTATTTTTATGTGATCTCACATTGTTATGTTTCTTGAAAGATTCGTTGGGATGAATATAAATTCTATACACACGTGTTGATACACTTTTTATTTTGGTAATTTTATACATAAATTTATTTTTTAACATTGTCGAGTCTTATATCGCTTTACTGAGCATATTTTTGTACTGTTCTTGTATATGATGGTTTATATAGTTGCGTGGTTACTATTTATTAAACTTATTAATTTCAAGAAGAAAGTGAGGGAGTGAATTAATCACAAAACTATTTATTTGTAATGCATAACGGTTTACAAATCCGTTTCCGTTGAAATAAAATCAAAGTGAACTGAATGAGAGCGGCAGTTTAAATATATCATTCATGAAATGAATTTCGGTGAATGGAATATGGTAACAAGATGAAATTGTCTGTTTAATATAGATAGAGTTAAAAAGGGTACTCTTATATTCTGAAGTACTGAGTCTTACGTATGCACTAAGAAAAATAAGAGTAATAACGTGTACGCAAGAGACAAAATCCGAAACCAAGGAGAGGAAATTATGGACGGGAGTGGCTAAAGGGGTTAGTAATTTATGGATAGATATCTGAGGGAAATGACCCTTGGGTCTGTATAGTGGGTGGCCTACCGCTCGGATGACATCCTCGTTGTCCGGATTGTCACAGGAGGAGGGGAAGGTCAGCGGGGGTCAAGGGAGGGCTGCCATTAATAAACGATGTGTAATGACTGTGAGCCTGGAGTCAAAATATTCATGTGGAAGGCATGATTACAAAAGATGGAAGCTTTTCCTCGATCAAAGTTTCCGTTTAAAGCCAGAACTTCCTCTTAATGAAAGTACGGTGCAATTTTTTCTCAGATTTCCCTTTTTTTCTAGGATCAAAAAATTCCCCCGCACTCGTTCATAAACGTAAAAGCGAATTTATTTCCTTTGATTACTTTTTATTAAGAGTCCAGTCTGAATTATTCTTCGATAGTTCAATTTTGATCTTCAAAATTAAATCTCGTATCTCTGTAAATATTGACTTTACTGTAGTAGCGTATTTTTTTCATAAGAGCCGATTTCACCTCTCATAACAGCCATGTAGTTTCCCTTCTTGTGCCTTCTTGTCGCTATTTCTTTTGGATTTTTTAGCTAAAATGGGCTTGATGAAAGAAGGGAAAACGATTGCAAAAATAAACTGCCACATCGTGCTTAAAAACCAATCGGTTACTTCTCGGTTCTTCAAATAATAACATACAATAATAATTGAGATTTAATTGAAAGACTTCGTAACACCTGAATTTTTTCTCTGAAACCCAAGGAAATTCGTGTTGCTCCTCCTAAAGAATTCATTTTTGGAGATAATTTAGAGAATTATGTGTCAATCCTTCTGTGGCTATTAAAATCGCACCTTGAAATATAAAAGGCATTTTGTCAATTCCTATTCTCAGTCTTAAGGTGTTACGAATTGATCATTACAGTCGGCCCCCGATTAGTGTGGATAATCAGTTCAAGACTCTGCCGCGATAGGCGAGTTTCCGCGAAATGGGATTCTATATTTATAAATCAAAAATTTCTGTAGTTAGATCGACCCTTTATTGGCGAGGCCCGTGTGGGCAACTCTTCCACCTAACCTCGTTAGAGCATAGAAAACCTGTTTACGACCTAAATATTTTTTTTGCAAACGATTCAGAGTTAGGCGTATGTTTTTGGTCGTTATTAACGTACAAAAATCCGCGAGGGATAAACTTTTACTTAACCGCAGGAACAACAGAGAATATATATACGTATATGTTTCTCTCTGGTATATGTGATTTAGAAAAAGTTAATACCAGATGAATTATTATTACATATTAACATTATTAGAGCCTGAAGACATGAAATAACACCATCAAGTCACCATTACATTAGTATTACACAATATATATATATATGACTAAATAGAAAAAAATGAGACATATTAGGCATTAAAAATATCATAAATTTTGAATGGATATACGTATTTGAAAAAAACGCATTAGAGTGAGGCCACTAAATTCGAAGAGCGAAGTTACAAGGAAGGACTTCACGCTTAGCTTGAAAGTTGTTTATTCGATTATAAGAGTACACTCGTAGGTGCACTTGCAATCTTTTCCTAATGAATGCGCTTATCAAGATGATGAAAAAGTTCTATTGTAAATTTGTAGGGGTACTCGCAATAGCAAACACCACTGGTGTTCTGCAAGCGATTGAAGGGCATCTTCGGACTGTGGCAACACTTCTTCGCGGCGCCATCGACTTTCTTTCCGAAGAGAAAACAATGGCGTCCGACGTCTGGCAGACAGGATGTGTGTCCTAGCGGATTCACCTACGAGGCAGCCTTTTGACCCCTCCCACTTAACTCACGTCAATTAGCCATTTGAGTGACGTCCTCAATTGGCGAAATGACCTCAATCTTCCTTTTCAATTCCACTCCCAGAATGACACCTGTCAATTGACTGCCCACTTGCCTTCCCATTATGACGATGCCCATTTCTCATTCATAAAGACTCCGTTTCGGGCCTTTTTCGCTCATTTTGTTTAATTATTTTACGTCGCGCGGATGGGAGTCGTCAATACAAAGATGGGCGCCGCTCGTTTTGCGAAAACACGTTTCCAAACTCACGACGTAATAAGATGGATGCGCGAATCTCTACTGACAAAATGTCAAAGCCAAAAGAACCCCATGCTCCAACAATTTCAAATTTACTCATGCGCTCTGCATACCTCCAATGGGAATGTGGTCGAGGAGTATGTATGTGTTTTAATACACACACGCTTATGGTTCGTAACCATAACTGCACTATATTTTTCAATACTGTACAGCATAGAACGCAGAGAAAATTAAAAATTTATAAGGAGCGAGTCTATTATTATTTTTACTATTATTTATTAGCATTTATTACTGTTTTCTTGCAGTGATGTCAACTAAAATCGCCCACTTTTGAAAATTATTTTATTTACGAATATAATCGGCTACTGTGAAAGAATGGAAGTAAAATACATACTGCGTTTACATCTCCCACTGATTTATTCTCTGATATGTTCAGACTAAAATGCAGTCTTATTTCTTCCAAAGATGGCAATATCATGTAAGAGAAGCTTAATTTTTGTTTTTATTGTAATTCTTAGATAATTTCATTAGCAATTTAAGTTATTTTTCCCTAAATCTGGCGGATTCATCTTCCAAACACTTCTCTCTAGTACATTCATCTTACTGCGACATCGTGCTTCATCCTGCATTTTATGTTAATTCAGAGGATAAATTCACATAATTTATTTTTATATACTTAATATCTGAATTTATATGACGCTCATATTGGTTGATTTATGTTGTAATATGTACTTTATGAGACACTTAACTGACTGAAATGATTATTTAGCTATCTTTCGCATTACATCTGGTACCATTTAAAAAAAAACAAACTGGCATATATGATAAAAATAGTCACGATCTTCCATTTACATCGTACCATAACATCTTAGACCCGATCAGAGTTATTTGCAGGAAGGACACCACAGCGACAGAATTAGCATAGAAACCAAAGTCATTTCTAATGAATAATTATCATCCAAATCAACAGCTGAGTCAATGCAGTAGGAGTAATAAGGAAAAAAAAAGATTATTTCTATTATTTGTTCTTCAATACCCTCAACATTTACATTTCCTATAAATTTTTCTTTTCATCCTTCTTCCCTTGCTCCACATTTAATGTGGATTTGCTGTTTACGTATATCTTTAACACCATCGACAATATTGTTCTATTGTTTGTATGATTAATATCACCCCTTGATTTTTAAATCTAATTATTCTCTTTATCATCAAAGCTTCAGATTACAGATTTGCTATCGCTCATTTTGCACGCGATATCGTCTGCCCAAAATCTTCATATTTTCGGATCGATCTTCGTTACTATTTTTTCAGTGTTTCTCAACAGGTGGTACAACTGGTAGTACTTACAAATCTGAACGGTGGGCTCGTAATGTCAATGCATTTCATTCCCTCAGCTATTTATTACTTTCTCCCTATACGTAGTATAGAGAAAGTATCGTATTCGCAAAAATATTCGACCTCCAGATTTCAACGGAAATAGATGTTTTGGGGACCATAGAGCTCGTTTTCGCTATTTTCCCGAATATGTGTGTGTGTGTGTGTTTGTCTGTAGTAAAAAAGTAAGTTTGTTGGCGCTCAATCTTAAAAAGTAATTATCCAATCATTTCCAAAAGCCATATTTAGTATTTTCCTAATAATGGCAAGAGTTGATTAGTTTTTGATGAATACCGCTTAACCGGAAGTTGCAGTTCGACCGGAACAAACTTTTGTTTCTTAAATATCTCTGTCAGAATGCAATTTACGTATATACAATTACATACAAAAGTTATAGATAATATACATTACTATCACTTTTGTATGAAACATGTTTTCGTAACACTGATTCTTTAGGAGTTATTCTTGAATATTGGTTAACCGGAAGTTGTTGTTTATCCAGAAATTGGAAGTTTTTCATACATATCTCTGTCAAAATGCAATTTAGGTATATAAAGTTATGCAATAAAGTTATAGATAATGTATTTTACTACAACCTTTGATCGAAACATTTTCCTGTAACTCTCATTGTTTTGGAGTTATTTATATATTACCGGCATAGGCTTCTGTTTTCAATAAATATGGAGAAAGTTGTATGTTGGCCACATCAGATTTTTTCTTATATTTTGCTTCTTCTTCAGCTAAAGGCCTTGTCGCTGCAACCAAGTGGTCCTATTTTCTGCAGTTATTTTGAGTTCTCTTATATCTATTGGCCCTCATCAGTTCCTATGTCCGGTTTAGATAGTGTAAGCTTGGCCATCCTTTCTTTGCGACAACTTTCCCCTAAATAATATTGTTAATAAATTTATGATCCCTAAAAAGATGACCCAACAATTTTATTTTACTGATTTCAATTATTTTTAACAGGTTTATCTTCTCATTTACTTCATTTAGAACTTCCTCACTCGTTTTTCTTTGAACCCAACTTCAGCATCCTTCTCCAGATCCACATATCCATTGCTTCTAATCGATCCCTCTTCCCCGGGGTCCAACTCTCACTTCCATAAAGCAACACTATCCAGATGATGGACCTTGCAAATGATTTCCGAATTTCTAGATGCATGTGTTTGTCTGTCAGTTTGATTATCAGCCAGATTTTGCTTCATAGAAAATAAATTCTACAATAACTTCAGTCCAATCGTCAGCAAACGAAGTATCCATAATGTATTATTCACGTAATTTAGAAAACTCATTTATACAGCAGTTCTATCTTTTTCGCACCATTTCAGCGATTCCTACGCTTTCCTCTACTGAGCATTCACCATCATTTATGAATGTGACTATATGGATATTCTACAATGCACTGTATTATTTTAGTTAACTAACAGATCTCATATAACTATATTTATGCATGAGAGTTCTTATTAATGATTAATGATTTTATTTTTTTGTGCTTGTAATATATGTATTGTAGTTTAATTGTACAGCCTACGGGAGGTTTTTGGAGGCGTTTCCATCCCGTCTTTGGGCGAATGCGAGGCTTAAAATAATTTTTATGTTCCGCTCTAACATTGCCACCTGGCCTGAAGGCCAACATGCAACGTGAACTTACGTAAGTAAATAAATAAATATAAACTGGCCTTGGTGGTGGAGTGGATAGCATCATATCTACGCTATCACTACAAACCCCAAGGTCCCCGGTTCGAATCCCGGCTGATCGGATTTTTCCGGGAGTGGTGTTATGCGTTCGTTGTTGCTATTGCCTCGGTGCCCCGACAAGTTCATGAGAGCTTAGGGGGACTTCACCAATAAAGGGCAACAGTGGCTAAGCATGGAAAAAATATACACTCATCGTAGGTTTCAATGATGCCACCTATCAAGGATATATTTCTAGATTGTGTGTAAATTCCCTTCATAGATCTTTATATTGAGGAATTAAGTTCACAGTCTAACAGCTAAGAATCCATCTCGTTCCCCTGCATACATAAGCTATTTATTATCTTAGATTTACAATTTACATCTACTCCTTAGTTCAGCTCTCCCCAATCAGTGTGCCGCATCTTCGTATTACATTCTCGCTGGGTTTTGATGCAATTTTTCGATTCACAGGGGATTTTAGGATATTTATGATATTTCTCATTCTACAGTCAGTGTTTTCCTAGGTTTGAATTAGGATTTACTCTGGTACTTATAAGGAACTTACTTAATAGCTTGGTTTCACGTGATGTGTGTGACGTAGGAGAACAAATATTGGAAAGCGTATATAACTTTGTACTTAAAATGGAAAGACTTAACAAATGAGCCACTGCTTTGAATTAAATTTAGTTGTAGAATTCGAAATAGTTTTTAGCAATCCATTGTTGAGCGTATGTGTTAACAGTTTATGTTGGTTTGAAGATTTCCGTGGTGATCGGTTGATCTCAGCGTTGTGTTCTCGGGTTCGACGTCACCATCATGATGGACCGCAGCCGAAACTTCGTCAGAGAACACCATGTTGAGATAATTTATAGCTTACGCTTGTGGATACTTTTATAAAGAGTATTTGGGACATGTAAGGGAAATCGTTGAAGTTATTCTTCTACGCTCTGTGTATTAAGTATATACATGTTAGAATTTCTATCTTCTCTTCGATCTTCCTATGTTTTTTCCTGTACTTTTAATACTTATGGACCTGTAATGGTCTTTCTCTCTACCCTTTTTATTAACGTATCCTATCCAGTCCTTTTCACATTTATTTTGTCCTTAATTTAGAATGAATATTATCAGTTTATTTACTACAAATTTGCTACTTAATTATTATACTACACATCCTTTATTTTCCTCCTTAATTTATTGATATATATTTTGTAATGTTTAAAAGATCGTGCGAAAGGGTTAAGACTAACATCTTACATAGGTTGTACTAGGTACTGTAGGATTTACAGGAAAAACATAATTTTGTTTCGTGAGCTTATATTTTATTTTCATCTTTCCTTTATGTTATCTACGACTACCTATCATGTTTTGTAAGTATGTTTCGGCGTATCTATGATCCTGACAAATTTCAGCTGAGTTTGTTTTCTTTTATTTTAAAACGTTTTGCGCACCTTAAAATCGCGTCAATAAAAACAAAGGTTGTTTGGTGTTATGAATGGATGGGTAAGTTATGAGCGAGCCAAGGAAACGCATGTGACGACGCATTATAATCAAGAAGGGCATTGTGAGGTATTTGAACCTACTGTTGAGGTAAATGACTCACGTTTGCATGCACTGCATTCCAATTTCTCGGAAGTTCCTCTCTCCTTTTTACACTTTATGCAAATTCTTTCCTCTTCTTAATTGCAGCAAATGCTGAAAGCGCCATTTAAGTCCGCTTCCCACGATCAACCGCTATAAAATCGATTACATAAGAGATAAGAGAGAGTGTGATGGGAGAAAGATGACACGGGAGTTCCGAGAAACAATTCCGCCGAGGCGTGACTGCCCCGGGATCACGCCATCACGCGCGTACAGGTGGGGAAAAATATGAGCAGAGGGCTTCCCACGCCCGGGGCCCGCCCCCGCGAGCTTTCCCAAGGAATACCAAATGATTATATCAAAGGGTGCCGAAAAAAATGTGCGCGCAGCGCCATCTTTCTCTGCCCTCTACGTCCGTCTCCGCTGTCATGACAACGTTTCCAGAAAAGAAAACAACGAAGCGTCGCCTGCCTCCATAAGGAAGCGAGAGCTAGCAGTAGCGTAACATCTGTGAAGGGGATTTTGGCTTCGAGGATCGTGGAAATAAGACTATGAAAGTTTATGCGGACATTAAATATGTTTGATCGATTTCTATTCATTTAAATTAAGAAATCGTGCACAAAAATTTCTAACGCATTTTTCCGACCAGATGTAAAATATAAACTCATTCAATTGTCCAATATATAAATTTGTAATATATTAAAATTTATAATAGAGAGTAAAAACTGTAATACAGCACGGTCTCGCAATTTGAAAAAGAAAAATATATCGAACATAGATGATTTTAAAACAAATAAAAGCGTTTGATATATAGACCACGTAAATGAATCGGGAAACTCACATTGACAATGCATTTTGTATATGTTTGGATAGAAAGCTGTGATATGGGAGTGAGCCTTGAGTTTTCTTTCAGATGAGAAACGAATCCTACAGACTAAAATACATTCATTTTTTGGGTGCAAAATGCTTATCATTTGAATTAAGGATATTCGAATGAACTACTTCTCTACTGACACCAGCTACTCCCACCAACATTTATCTATGAATTGAAATTTTTAATTCGTTTTTTGGTACAGGAAATAGGAAAAAGTTAGGTATATTTACTATGGCTTATTTAAGGCAGTGATTAAACAATTGATTCTGAAGTATAAGTTGTAACGGAGACAGGTTGGCCCTCTTTGGTTATTATTGGAAATATTTTGGGCATTTATTATTGAATATTGTGAATATTATTATTCAAGGGGCATTAATTTGTACTTAATATGACTTTTCTTCATCTTATAATTTAGTAAGGAAAATAATGACAAACTACCCCACTCCTCATTTGGACTAGCAAGCCACTTAGCGGTTGATCGAGGATCCAACGGGCCTTTGGAGTAATGACTTTTACAATGAACGTCAATCGATTCAACTATGCAAACTTAATGAGCAAGAAACGCACACTTCTCCAAATGTTATTAGATTTATGTATTTCTTGTGAAATGATTACTGGAGAAGAATGGATTCTATGAAAAACATATCCGGACTCCTAAAAATTTAAGATTCACATCAAATGACCTTTTGGAAAATTGGTAACCTCCTCCTAAAACCAAATTTGTTTACTTTCAATGTTCAATGAAGATCTTTTTATGCAACCTTTGTTGTCAGTTCCGCTTGAATGGTGGGGAATTCGAAACCTTGGCAACTGTATGTGTGTGCTCCTGATTCCTTCTGTATCCATGTATGGACCTAATTTTATATTCATACATGGAAATTCGTCGTGCAAAGTCGACTCACTGATAATAAATGTAATTTTATTCTCATAAATGAAATATGGTCCTTGGGTGTGAATGAAAATTCTTCAAAATCTCTGTTACAGAATACATGAAATTCAATATTACAATTTTCATTCTCGAATACTTGCTTGTTGTGGATAACTATCACAATTTCAAGTAAAAATCACAGAAAATTAAATCACACAATGTGGTCACAAGGAAAAAGTTTAATCTTGAAGTGGCAAGATTTTATAATCATTATGGTACAAATAGATTAAATTTTGTAGTTCCAAACATTTTCTATAATCTGCTTGACTATAACATCCGCTTCGTCAGTACGAATACTTGCTGTAATTAGCAACGTAGTGATTATTATTATTAGTATTAGACCCTTTATTGCGGCGAGGTTATGCCCAGTTGGCCTCTCTTACACCTAACCTCTGTAGTCATACATATGAAATTATAATACAAAATCCGATACAAGAAAAATAATAAAAAAAGAAAAAATTGTAAAATATAAATTCCATGGAAGAATGCGGTGTGGGAAAAGGCTGAAGGGTTTCAGAGAAAAACCCGCGGTGCGGGAAAACGCTCACACAAGAAGGGAAGCGAAAAAAACCCGCGAAGACACTGATGATAATAAATTAATTTACAATATCATGTCATGTGCTCTTGATGGACGGCATTTAGTCCCGTCCACAGGCGATCTTCTACTGTGGGAGGCGTCATATTTCTGAAAAGATTAGTGTGATTTATTATATTGAAGTGATTAGCGCATATTATTATATTAAAGTGATTAGCTGAAGAGATTTATTCCAGCATCTGATTCCCTGATATTCTTCGAAGTATCAGAATGGCGTATGACAAAGAGGACGCATAACATCGGTAAAATAATCTGATAAAATACTTTCTCAGAATATTATGAAGTGTTGAATCTTTTTCTTTCTTCTAAAGATCCCCTTCCTGCGTCTTAAGGTATACGAGTCATTCTCACTAATTTGTCAGGCAATACTTCTCTCTGCATGTTATTAAAATCACCGCAGATGATCTGTCTGTTGGATTACCTCTTGCACATATACACCTGTATATCGTCTAATGCTGGAGGTAATTCAAGTATTTCGGAAATTGGGAAGGTGCTAAAAATCTAGCGATCGTTTCTCTTAAGGTCAATAGGATGAGAGTGGTAAAGCAGGTAAAGGGATTCTGTGGTTGAAGTCTCCATTCAAATAATGATAAAAGAAAGAGTTGTTCTCAAAGCATTGCTCGGTATTAGAAAGCTCATGGGACGAAAGAAAATTTATTTTTATACCGAAAATTCGTTATAATGAACGCGAGATTTTTATTTTGTTTTATTAGATACCATAATGTACTTACCTACTGCATCAAAATAACTTAAACAGGATGGATGATCTTCCGGTGATTGATCTATGTACACTCCTGGCCAAAATTAACGCAGCACCTCCCTAGCGATCCTTACATCCGGTGCTGCGTTAATTTTGGCCAGGACTGTACCTAGCACAAGGCACTGAAGAAACGAGACATTGATTTTTAAACTGTTTTCTACAGGGAAGAAGAAAAAGAAGTTGGAAGATAGATTCAAATATTTTAAGAAGTTGAAATTCAAACTAAATAAAAACGAGAAAAGGATAGAAAGGGAAATACTCGCAACTAATAAGTGCAGCTTGAAAAATGGAACTTTCCGAGTTGGTAATGTTTTTAAAAACATTTTCGGGAACATTCGTAGAGCTGTGAAGATAACTGCAAATATACTTCAATCCATTGATAGCGTCCGACAAGAAAACCGTAGCTTCTTGAGGAACAACTTCTTCTTCATTCTCATTTATATTGCTCAAACCAACTTTCGCCCGAAATATTATGAAAACAAAGTAAACTGTGGACTCCAGCCATTGTCTCTCTCCATACTTCGCAATGCACCCCTTAGTCTACAGCACATAACGTTACTTTCCCCGTCAACCAAAATTCGTATTCCCACTTTTAATTTGGGCAAAACGTCTCCGGAATAGCTGATAATGCTCTCAGGTTCATTTCCACGCTCTCCCTCGGCCGTCTTATCTGCCCAGGGAGGGGTCTTCACGTCTCTGCAGACCCTTTCTCGAGCGACTACGTGCTTCAGATTGGACCCCGATGACTCCATATCTCCCACGGCCTAATCCCACCTCCGTCCGCCCTGGGCCGTCTCCTCCCGCCACACCTTGGGCCATCTTTAACCTTTGACTCGGCCGTGCCAACACGTCCCCTCTCTGCTCGTGTCACGTGGTGAGAGGTGAAGGAACTGGGAGGGCGCTATCATTTGCATTTCTACGTGCGAAAAATGCTTAACCACTTTGAGGGAAATCATCTTTCGGAACAATGGAATCTCGGGAGGAACTGGGAGAGAACAATTTTGAAACGAGGGCTAATTCTGAACGAGCACCCAGATGCGTGGACTCCCCGGGGCGATTGCCCTTACTTGAATTGTCGACTGGTGTTCTCTGTTGAGTCACAATGTCGCCTTTATGGAGTGACTGATTGTTCGGCATGGCAACAATGTATCTAAATCGCTTATTAAATTATACTGTTTTCTATTTATCGACTCACTTGTATCTAATGAATATTGTTGCAGACAATTGTTCATTGACGTTACCATGTCTTCTGCAACCATTTGTTGCTCACCGCGATATTCATATCAGTTGGAGCATTTTTATACTCCTCAATTGATGCAAGAAGAGACTTTTTAGTCTCAATCTTGCCCCAAATAAAGTCCTTAACTATTAATGGAATACTATTTAACCCATCGTTATTTATATTCAAAATAGTAAGAGTGAGCTTTTAGCAGTTTAGTTTTGAATTCTTTATGCCACATTTCTATTTTGAAGAATTGTCACCTCTTGGATTTGTGAGCACTAATACGGCATTCTAACATTCTTCCGTCTTAAGCCTCTTCTGATTCTCATATCTTTTTCTCTGCATTATTTACTTATAAAAATAATTTTTTTAATTAAACCTGATTTTTAAGGAATATATCAGCTATTGACAAGTTATTACCAAATGAGGTGGAGGTGGAAAACTCTTGGATTTGAGCCTAAATGCGGCTCTTCCTTAATGTCTGTTAACTGTCTTTGATGCTTATTTTGTATTTTACTCTCGTTTTTACAATGAACAAAAATAAAAATAGGAAATGTTCTACTTAGATATATTTAACAATGAAATTTGTATATCTTTGGAGTACTAAATACCTTACCGATTTGAACAATTTGAAAGTTGATAGGTATGATTCAACTTAAGAGCATGAATGATTTCATATGTGCTCTAATGGTATATTACGCGGCCAAACGGTGTTATATGCGATCTTCCAATGATTTAGAGTAATAATAATAATTGACATAATCAGGGCAATTTTTTTCAGACATGACGGCTCTTACATCCTTTACATGCAAACACATCCATGACCTAGCCGGAAAAAAATCCGGCTATCCTGGACTTGAACCCGAGACCTCAGTGTTAGAAAGCAAGTGCACTAACTGTAATAATAATAATAATAATAATAAAGGACTTTATTCAGGGCGAGATTGAGACTATCAAGTCTATTCTTACACCTAACCCTAACTGTACCACGTCCGAGTCGGAAAAGTACCCCCACCCATAGAACAAGGTGACGTAAAAACTTTTTTTCGCTGCTGAGCTCTGGCTGCAGAAAGACTCTCGAAAATTCGGTGGAATCTGCGACGCATGAGTTAGCTTTTCCTCCACACTTCCTTCAATTTCTGCGACGTATCCGCGTTTCGCCATCTGCACAAACGTGGCCATTTGGGATGTCGAAATCGGTTGGCGAAACCGCAAAGAGAGTCTTTTTCGGTCTCTCCGTGCACGCTCTTCATAAGCCGTGATCGTCCAATTAAAAGATGTTTTGGCAAAAGCACTTCCGAGAGGGCATACTCCTGCTGTCGCACGGCGCGTGTCGCTCCCAGCGCCCCTAATTGCCGCCGCGTTTCGCCCTTTTCACTCCCAAAAGAAAATCACTCGACGCGGATCCTCATTGGACCTCCGATCCCACGGGCGTTTTGGCACGTCGAGGTTTAATAAGGATTTACATTCAGGGTATGTGGTAATGCGGTGGAACTTGGAGCGTCGAAACATTCTAACTTGGAAGGTTCTGGATTTTGAACGTTTTAACTCGAGATTAATTTGGTTCGTGTTTAGAACGGCGCTTCAAACAGCGTAGAAAGAGAAAAAAGGAACGTAGTGCCATTCGTCATGCACCCAAGTCGTCCCCATCTCTTCTGCACAGCTCATTTGCGATAGCGTGCACTCATTATTCACTGGGGAAGGTAGGACCAGTCTATTCTATCAACTAGGGGTGACAACGTTTGCTCTAAGACCTGCCTCTTTCTTCCCAGGACATGAATCAAAAGTGTTTCCATGAATATCCAAGTAAGAATTCATGATATCTAAACTGACATTACTTTGTCCTTTGTCAGCATCTTGCTCTTCCTGTTCGAAAGAGGTATATGAGCCTACGAAAACTATCTTGAGAATGATGTCTTTGAGAAATAAACAAAGAAACCACCAAGAAATTCTTCAAAAATAGAAAAACTTAAAAAAGACATCAATGTAGTCTCCAGGCTTTCTTAACTGTAGACCTTCATTTTCAAGACCAAGGCTCTTTTTAGTAGGGCTTTCAGTATTATTAATGATTCTCAAATTTTCCAGTTCATTACTAAAATAAAAATCCGCATTTGGTGCTTAAGTTCATAGAAATCGATATCATTTTGGGTCTTGAAAAGAAATTAACTATCAATTATTTTTTTTGAGAAAATTTTTTCGAATACACCTAGATTTAGATATCCTTCATGAAACGGGTTACGCGTGACTTAATGGTAGCAATTCTTTCCTTCAATTTAGTAAGTACGCAAGTTTATGTTTTTTTTATCACGGTCTATTGATGGCCCAGCGCAGTACGCTTAATATCTTTTCCGTATTCATATTACCATTTTCTCTGAATTTTTGGGCTAAATGAAAAAGTTTCAATCTTTCCTTCCGACGATTCCATTCCATTGATTACACCGCTGTATATCAACGGGTAAATGAAAATATTAATTCATAAATATTAAGTAATTGAATGGTAATTCAATAATAATAAAGTATTAACGATATCCTTAATTGAATATTATGGATGAGGTAAAAGTCATGCAATATTCTTTCATATCCTCCTTTCAATTAGTTTTAGCCCCAACATAGCAAATTATAATACATGTTGAATTTTTTTTGCAGGCTCAATGATGGTGATGCTGCGATCCTGAGGTCCTCACCAACTGACAGGGATTTTTGGGTTGGTCGTTTCTTGCAAGGCCATCGATATCAGTAGCTATTACGAAGTGGCGTAAGACCAACAGAGGAGACTTCTGCTCCAAATGGGACGCTAAAGGAGGAATTAAGGACTACGGAAGGGCTCTGCAGTAAGCGGATATCGGTGAGTGTGAAACCTACATTTTAAACCATTTTAACGTTGTCGTTGCTCTGGTATTTATCAGTTTTCGTGTAAATTCAACGGTTATTTCAGCTAGTGTAATAAAAACTTCCTCCAAAGAAAGCAAAATTGCATTTCTCTATGTTGAGGAAGCAATTTCCCCATCTTATATTTTCTTGTTGCATTTTTACGCTTCGCTTTTCCTTGCAGGAGCTCTTCCCGCCCTGCAGTTGGCGTTATTTCCTTTTTTGTAACGGTTCAGTACGGTTATGTGGTTTGAACAATAAACGAAATTCTCCCCAGTCAAAAGTTGTCGTATGAAGTGCCTCTTTAGTGATGTTCACTCGAAAAGCATGAAATTCCTCTGAATTCAAAATTTTATTTGTCCAGTTGAGATAGAACCTCGATTAATATCTCTTCATTTATGATACGCTTTTTCAATGGAAAAACTTCTGTCAGCACTTTCTAGCATCCCATAGGCTTCTTGGAAAAGAAATATTTTTCTATCCTTAAATTGATTTAGCCTCATAGCGCCTTTCCAAATTCATATATCGTGTCCAATTCATCTCCCCAAATCAACAATTTTGAGGGAATTGCATGACTTGATTATTATTTAGTGTATTAAAACTAGCCCCTTTGGACATCTCCGTGTTCAATTTCAATTTATTCAATATCTCATCCTTCATGCTCTATCTTGGTTTTTGTTAACTTTGCAATTCTTAATAGCTGGTTTGTTGATAGGTTTCGTTGTAAACCCTCTGGATAAACACTAATCGTGACTCAACAGCTCTCTGACGCAAGTTTTGAGTTTTCTTGCGGTACTCGTTGTGATTGCCATAAGATATCTTAGTCGATCATAATAAAAGATTGGTTGACTACTTCGGCCTTGATCCCATTTGAATTCTTAAGAGCCTATGCCAACTGTTAACACTACGTTAATTTTATTTGGAAATATTTGCTTTTATTGTAACCTATTTCCCTTGATCGCTGTTTTTTTGACTTGATACTGCTTCAGGGTACGCATAGTTAACTCATATTTTGATTGTCTCTGAATTAATCATTGTTCTTTAACGACTCGTCAGTTGCAGCAATAGTTTCCTTTTCATTATCTAATAAATGTCAAAACATAATAATCAATGGTTAACTAATTTCAGCGATAAAACTACAATTTATCATCGTCGATTTTCGAATTTCATTTCATCGTAATATTGATTACTCTCGAAGCCCTATTGAAAGTTAGTGAGAGAAATTCACCACTGCTTACATATTCATAAATAAATCAATTTGCTAATATTTAGAAAAATATAAAACCATTATTACCATAAAAAATCTTACCGACTGTCTGAACTAATCTCTAATTTTTCGTCATAACGGAGATCTCAGTTAATTAAATAAATTTAGAGAAAGTGTGTTCCTGAAGACGTATAGGTATGACTTTTCTGCCACTTCGATAATGAGCATAAAATAAGATAACTTGAAACGAAAAAATAAATCTACAGAAATTACATTACATACTCTTCTATAAGCGGAGTTTATCAGCGCATTTTTATTCTGAGAAAGACCACCTCGACTTATACTCGAGTGAGGGTCCCCCTTACCTGTTTTGCGTTGGAAAAATCTGCCGTAGCCAGAAATCGGCTTGTTAATTCCTTACTTAATTAATCGAAAATTCTTTGTGAATTTTCTCCTACTAACCCACTGATTCCTCAATAACCGTGATTTTATTGATATCTATTGGTATTTTGAAAAGTACCAGAAGCTGCTGCATTTCCCACCCTAGGTGTATACTCTACAGTCAATCAGTTTTCCCAATTTTTTACCAGAATTTGGAGCTTCGGCTTATATTCGGGTGAGCTCATACTCGAGTAAACACACTATATTTCCCCCTAACCTCATGGTAAAACCCGAAGTAAACAGGCCGATATCTTCACATTAGACCCCACACGTCGCAAGTTGGCTCGCACAGAATGTCTGTATTCCCCTTTGACGTTCTGCCATTTTCCATATTTCCGTCTGCATTTCGCAGCCGCAGCGACCGCTAATCGCGACCTCGCTCGCTTCCTCTCGGGTAAAAAAAGAAAGACGCCATTTGCGACGTGTCTCCCGATGCGTGTCCGCCATCACGCGTGTCTCTTTGAAGCATCCCTTTCGCGCTGAAAAAACCGCCTCTTCCAATGGACGTCAAAGGGCCACTCCAGAAAGGGGGGCGTGGGTGCCTTTCCAACATTTTCGCATCTCAAGTGTGACGTCACCCCGCCATTCCTCCAATGGGAGGAGAGATCTCCCAAGTTGACAACTTTATTTTTTAATGGCCGCTCTTTAACGGTCTTTCTCTGCACCTTTAATTGGATGCGGGCGTCGCTTGTGCCACATATCGGTCGCCCGCTTGCGTTTGTGCTGCACCCGGTGAATGCAGCTCGAGTGCTTTTTGGCTTAGCGTTTCCTCTCATCGGATGCATTGCCAGGCTTGAATTTGAGGTCAAAATGATGGAATCCTGCATTTCCCCTCATTTCATTCGATGTTAGGAAAGGGAGAAACATGTTCCTAAGTGGAGAGATTTAGTAATCGCGCGATCACAAGTCGCAAATACACAAGTTATAAGATTGATATATATATATATATTACGAATTATCCAAGTCCTTATGCCAGTTCGTGTATTTACACACGAGTAGCATTCAAGATGTTTCAAGCTTTACTGGTCATGGATTGGTCTGAAACTGAAAAATGCCGAGTACTATCGTTTTGCAATGACTTTGCGGGTATCTAAGAATGTAAGGAAGCGATGTGACATGCCTAACAACAATTGCAAATAAAAATTGAAAATGACAATTTCTTTTTCGTGGAAGTTTTTGAACGTTCAAAGCCTTCGTAGGTTATTATACTTAGATCATCTTCACTGAGTTTTCGCGTTTTTTACATCACACAAAAGACGACATCGATGACTCCTTTCATTAAACTGTAATCAATAGTCTCAGTTAACATAGAAAAGTGCAAATTTAGTCACTTCGGCCTTCACTTGCTGGTACTTCACCACGTGATGCAATTTGTATCAATGGTATAGTTATGAATGTCACACATTAGCGTATAGTTTGATCTAGGTCTTCCCTTAAAAATTGCATGCGTAAATCTTATAGGATACATGAGTATATTCGGAAATATATACTTTATTAGGGACATAAAATAATATAAGTGATATGACCATTATTTCGAGAAGAAGAGAAATATTATCTTTCTACAGTACCACAATATTAAAGTGTTTGTTAAAAGTTTTCTTAACTTGTCCTCATCGAGTAATGCAGAGGGCCTAATTCGTTTTTTCTTTGCTTTTTTCTGGTGGAATTGAATGCTACCTAGCGAAGAAAATTGCCATTTTGCAAGGCAAAGTTCGTTAATTAGAAATGCGGAAAATGATTAGCAAATACAAATTTACTCTCTATCCAGTGTTAATTATGCGATGGCATACTCCAGTCCCACAAAACACAGGGCAATCTTAGATTCTCCCTGAGGTTATTTATGGAATATACAAGGAGTTAGATTGATTAGCAGGAATTCGTAATTATTTGAACGTTCGTAAATGGGTGTGAAATAACTTAACAAAATTCCACAGCACAAATTTATGAATAAAAACACTTGTACAATTCCACAATACAATGTCTTGTGGAATTGCACAAGTGTTCTTATTCATAAATTTGTGCACCATGAAGTTCCACCGTATTCTGAAAATTCCACTGTTTAAAAATGTTTTTTTTTTAATATCTGCGACCGGTTTCGGACGTTAGTCCATAATATTAAAAAAAATTAAACAGTAGAATTTTTTAAAGTTATTTCCCACCCATTTACTAGGATGGAGTTCCACACAGTTTAAGCATCCCAAATTGATTTTATTTGTCATAGGAACATAAAGAAGCTTTTGGAATACATTTTACAAATATATAAATTTCGTTTAGTTCCAAATTACTAAAATAAATAGAACCAGTACTTATTGGCGCTTTCATCTCTACAGATGCATTGTTTCACAATACAAAAATAGCCTTAATATCACCAAAAGTCTTCATTTTCTGTTCGCGATCATAGTTTGTTTTATTCATGCAATTCTTCCTTTCTTTAGAGTATATAGTATAGTATAGTGTTGTATAGTATGTAGATATAGTATAATATAGCCCTTAAAAAAGGAGAAGAGGAAATATTGGATGATCTGATGCGGGCATGAGTTTTGTAAATCCAATTTTCAGTGTCTTTGGGAATACCTTTTTACCCTCGAATGTTTTGATAAAATAGAAGCTATGCAAATTAAATAAAGCTCTTTATATCTTTGATGAAAACTCATCGGAAACCAAAACATATATTCTAGCATGAATATCACCGAATTTCTCATTTTGTGGAATATTTTCGACAGAATTTAATTATTACGTCACCGGATCAAAAAAATATTGTAGCGTAAATATTACTAAATTTCTTATTTTGAGGAATATTTTCGATAGAATTTAATTATTACGTCACCAGATCGACCTCAAGGATGTTCGCCTTACTTTTGATCGATTCCAGCGGAATGTTGGGAAGTCCACACTCGCGCAATTCGAGACGTGCAAGATGCGTCTCTGTCGGTGTTCTATTGGCATCGAAAATATCCTGTTTTCGCGGCGAAGTTCAAAGAAAGAAGAGCCGCCTGAATGATAATGTGCATCTGAACTTAGGGTCATCCGAAGACGTCCCACTGATACCGTTCGAGAAAAAAGATGCTCCCGGAAAATTGCGGTTTATCCATAGGATTGTGTAAAAAGCAGTTGTCTGGAGAGCTGCTCGAAGAATGCGATGTTTTAGCCAAAATGCACTTTTTCTGGTGCAGGATAAGCTTCCGGGGTCATCCCCAAGGGCTCCTTCCGCGTTATCTTCTTTTCTTTGGTCCAACGCGACCTCCTTGGTGATCTTGTTGCCCAAGTGTTTCAAGCTTCTGTTCCGAGACGTTTCTCTGCCCTGTGAGGAATTTCGTTTGCCATGAGTTCTATGCTTTCTTAAGAATAGCAAGTTTAAGGCTTAGTAAGTACAAAATATGTGCACTTTTACTGCAGTTTCAGGTACTAAGCATGAGTTATAATTTATAGATAATGTGCAATATATTAACCAAACACGAAATGAATAGCAAAGAGTGATTTCCGTTCATTTCCGTGTCTCTCTGTATAAATTTATATAGTAATATGTAAAATATGTACCTCAGGATAGATGCCAAGGCCTTTTTACAATTAGCATACCCTGTCAAATAGCTTTCACAGTTCCATCGGAATTAAATGTGCAGAATATTCTTGGGAGCTAAATCGGTAAATTGAATCCCCTGACTTTCCCAATACCTGAAGGATCAAATAACGTTGTCGCATAGTCGTATGTATAAATCATGCGAAGCTTTTTTTTACTTAATGACGATCAATCAACTATTTGACAACTCATACCATTCAATTGTTTAAAATTGTATGTATATATTACATGAAAATGCTCGCACTTTGAGGAGGATGATTATCGTGCAACAAAACAACAACACAGTAATTCAATGGATCAATACCTACAATAGGCTGAAATCGTTTATAAAAATATTACTGTAAACCTCACAGATATTTCGATGAAAATCGATCGGTATCATCATCTTTGTAATCAGTAAAATGAGTTACAAATCTAGTCTCGAAATTTTCAGATATCCGTGTGATTCTAAGCTAGCAAAGTCAGGTTTACATAAAACTACAACAAAAGGGCGTCGCCTACTTCTAAAAGGGGACACTGCACATGCATTGAATCGAGATTGTAGAATTCCTATGGTGAGTATTGGAAATTTAACGTAACTTTCTGGAAATGATAATTTGGAAATCCTTACTTCGTTTATTGAGGTTGTTGTTCACAAAATGGTTCTAATTTTACCTCATTGTTGCGTTCATATTGTTCTGGAATGCTCATTGCTAGAGACTCGCAACAATGCTGCTCAACAATATCGCTCGGAATTACATATAAGTAGTAAATAATTGTTAGTTAAAGTAATTGTTGAAATAAAGTAAAGTGAAAATTGAAGCAAAGGTTGATATTCATGAAATTCTGGAACGTCTCTCGTACTGCAGTCAAATGTTAATTCACTTTCTAAATGAAAATATCAGAGGAAAATTCTCGTATCCTACGTAAAAGCCGAGAGAATCTTCAAAACTCAGCATCCTAAAGGACCAAACTGTGTGAACTATGAAATTAATTAATTCGGGCTAAAAAGAATGAGCGGAGCGAGAAACGTTCCAAATTTCCTGGGTGGTTAAAAGGATTAAAAACGGCGGAAATTCAGCGCGAAAAACGGACTGAAAAGTTTCTCGAAATAAAAGCGATTGTTTAAGCCGAAAGTTGAGGCAAAAAAGAGCTAGAAGAGGAAGAAGAATGTCCTTCTAATGCAGGAGGCCAAAATGGAGGTCAATCTTCCCCGGATTTCATTCTCGGAATCCCCAAACAAAGGCGAAACGTTATTCAAAACCAAGAATTTGGAGAAAAAATGTCGGCGAGTTTTCCTTCGGAATTTCGCGGACTCGAAATGTTTGAATAACGCTCTTCGGGCACGAGGTGGTTGACATGTCATAGGGCCTTTTTAAAATTCCTTTTCATAATTGTTTTTATATCTTCCTTTTTAGCCGACGGACGGTGGCAAAGGCGTATCAAACGAGAGCAAATAAATTTCGGCCGAGCTTTTCGAGAGGGCCGCTCGGCGGCGCCTCATGCGCTTTCTCTTTTTCGCTCCCATTTTTTCCACTCGTGAAACTTTTTCCCCGAAGCACCTCTTGTTCGCTCCTTCAATTAGTGGCGTCGTTAGTTTACGCGGAGCGGCGCTGCTTTGCATTCAAATGGACTGCGATAATGGCGCCGTCAACAATGAACATCTTCTGCGGCGGATTATGAAAATTCCCGGTAATGAGTCGTATTGCGCTTTGGTGTGCATCCTCCGGTTGAGGAACTCTTTCGGCCATTTCATCTTCTCTGACATTTTGTGCGGACGAAGCCGCTGCTAATCTTCGGCCACTCGCGCCACTTTCGACGGATTCAGGAAATTACACATTTTAGCCGTGGTTTTCTACGGCATTTGGCTATTCATTGCAATTTATGAACGGGTAAATATGTGAATAGTATTAGCAACTAATTGCGCGATAACTACTCAAGTAGAATTTCATCGTTAACTTTTTTATTATGACAACTCTTTTTCAACGTCCATTTTTTCCTTTAACGGCATTTCCAAATATTATTAATTATCAATTCTATTTATGATTAATTATTCTATTAATCATTAATTAACCTACATCACAACAGTAACGTTGGATCAATGAAATAAATCATTTTTCATACTTTATAACAACAGCTAAGAGCCAATTATGCTTCTTTTAACACCAAATGTTCTGAAATTAATCAACTTTTCAGTGATATAATTAATGTGAAATTATAGAAAATAATAATACTGTAAATTTCTCTATCATTTAAAGTACTTCTACTAAATTGCAAAGTAAAGTACTAAACCCTTCTGTAACTTAAAGGAAGTTTACAGTGTTATTATTTTATAAACTTCAGAATGTCCTTCCACGAAGTTCGGCCGAATATGATAGAATTTATAATTAATGTAATTAAGACGATTAGTTCAACATTTGAATTGAAATTATTAGGTAAGTAAGCATAATAGATGTTGTTCAATATTTTTAATAAATACACCCACTAAGGTGAGGGCCTTAAGCCATAAAATATCTTAAGTCTACAAACCATATAAAAGAATAATTTTAACTTTAGGGCACAACTTAGAATATATAATAAGTCATTGTTGATGGGAAATTACGCTCTGGTATATTTACCATTACCTGATTATTAATTTAAAGATATAAAGTTGTAGAGAGGCAGAATCATCCCTGGAAGTCTGGACAAAACATGGAGTAGGCTGCCTTTCATATGTGTGTCTAATAAGATGAGCATATTATCCCCGAATAGCAATTACTTCATCTAAACCTATCGCTAACGAAATTACTTGCTGTATTATTTACAACATACGCAAAAGTTCATTTATATTACTAGCTGACGGGTAATATTTGAATTGTTATGCGAGATTCTTCTTAAGGTGGCTAATGATAACATATCTATTCTAATTCAAGAGCCTGGATCACCAGCGCTGAGAGGAAATAGTTTAAGTAGTAGAATGTTGTATATATATGCACTAGTTTTGGCAAAAAATAATGTTCAATCTTTTAATGGAGTATAGTTTTCGGAAATTCAATTCCCAGATAGAGCTAATAAATGAAAATTGCGATTTTAATCATTGCAATTGGTGTGATTCAGGCATCTTGTATCCTATATTGCATCCCTTTCGTGAATATTTATTAAAAAGTAATTTATAGCAAAAGGGAAATTGGCGCATCTTTATTAATTCATATTTCATATTACATTAAAATCATGCTTAAGCAATACATGAAATTTTTTCGATTTTAGTAAAATCGACACCAAAAAGGAAAACAGTAACTTCGTAACTTTCATATAAGGAATTTCACAAAGATCTCACCAAGGTTCCAATCTATATTAATCCCTTTTATATTTTCTTCAATATTCTCTTAAACCCATTCATTTGACAATGGACTGAAGAACATAAATTAAACACATTCGCATAATTACATATCCAGTCCACAACGAATCTGGACGATCAGGGATGACCATTTTCAAAAAAATAATTCCTATGATATACACTCCTGAGCATATTGGAGAGAGGTTAGTAATATATAATAGAGAAAATAATGGTATTAATTAAATCTTAGATTAATCGTATATATGATAGATAACCAGATTTGATGAAATGGAAGTCAAATATCTTCTAATTCCTCTTGAAAAATTGTATTTGGATAGTAATTTTCTCATAACTCAGGTTTAATAGTTGTTACTGCCATAATTTAATCCTCCAAGGCCAGAATGATTTTTTTGTAATTATTTTAAATTTCTTACGTATTTCGCTTTGTGATTGTCTGAAAACAATACCCATAAAATATTATGCCAAACATATTTATAAAACCAGCCAAACAAATACAAAATTGCAACATTGTCATCGAACTCTCCTATTCTGTGATACAAAATGAAATAATAGAAGGTGTCGGATGATGCCACATGGCATCCGTAGTCGTCGAGGGTTAACGGATGAATGCTAAGAGCTGTATCATGTTTTAAATCTATCCGTTGGATTATTCGTAAGTCTGTTTTATTCTCATTTGGGATAGCGGTGCGATTTGGAAAGTTGTGCCAGGCCTTTATTCCTTATTTATGCGTAACTTATGACTTTGTATCTCTGCAACTTTGTATTTGGAGTAAAGATGGGGTAAAACCGTCCCAAAGAATGATACTCCCCAAACGCAGTTTATTTCCCTCACGCCCCGTTATTTCCTATTTAGTCATCTTTCCCCGAGCAGTCGCTCCCTTTTTATAATTAGCCTCCGCGGCCAAAACCGTCTCATCTTTTTTCTACCTATCTCTCGCTAAATGGACCAAATCATTCCCCAGCTTTATGGAAGATTTAAGCCGCTCCCCCCTTGATGTCGGCCGTTTTCACGCGCAGAGGAGCGGAAGCAGCACTAGACCTCATAAATCAGGGGCGCCTTGTTTTTTGTTGTTTCCGAGGCGCCGGAGGATGGATGTGCCGATGGCTATCTGCGCAGTGCGGTTCGCTAATCACTGCTGACCTTGGGACATCTTCCACCCACTCTTTTTGGACTCCACTACTTTGTGCCGCACTATCTGGACCAGGGGATCTCGGTAATGGGTGATGAATGAATACGCCCCGGGCTGCGGATGCTGTGCCCCCTTTATTTATTTTAGAGACGCTTTCTTGAGTTCGGTACAACCGAAACGCGCTCACAGTAATGCCCTCTGGAGTTACGCGGTGTGCGTAGCCGAAGGAAATCTCGTATACGTTTAGATTAAGTTGAGGTTTAACCCTCGACGGACTACGGATGCCATGTGACATCATCCGACTCCTACTACTATTTCATTTTGTATATCAGAATAGGAGAGCTCGATGACAATGTTGCAATATTTTATGTTTGGCTGGTTTTATGGGTATTGTTTTCAGACAATCACAAAGCAAAATACGTAAGAAATTTAAAATAATTACGAAAAAAATAATTCCGGCCTTGGAGGGTTAACTTAGCAAATGATTACGTTAAGCTTTGTTTAATTGGGAACTAAAGCTACTTTATAATAGTTATATTTTATAAATGTTGTACTTACTCACATGGAATCAACTGAGAAATACTAATCTCCAAACAAACTTTATTAACTATCTATTTATTAACTTGCGAGAGTCGAAACCGGTCGTTAATGAAGTTAATTTGGAAATTAGCAAGTATATTTTATTTATTTCTCTTAAGCGCTCACCCAAGTTAATGAAATTTGTACCTCATACCAATTTTAATTCACATTTGAGCATCTCTGAAATACTATCTTAATTATTTTTCAAAACCAATGTAAGGGCAGTGATAATCAATTCTTCTTTAAGTGAATGCACTTTTAAAGTCTATGGCATGGCTGCATTGACAGAGTACGGCCGTCAACATTCAGAAATTTCTTAACAGCCAACGACAAGTATAGGATTTTTTTGTTTTTAATGTGTGACTCAATAACTTCCTGTTGAAAGTGATTTTGAACTGCTTTCCTTCGTTCTAGTTACTTTGCGAAACCTTCAGATTTTTTCAATTTCTGGTTAGAACCTAAACCTCAGCTGAATCGCATTTACTTTATTTTTTTCCTGTCCAAAAGTTTTCTTATTGCCTTCTTCAAGCGAATCGGTTAGTCATCTCATCTCCATCGATTCTAAAGCAGTGTTTTCATGTTACGACAGAAAATTAATGTATCCGTTTAGTTGATTCCTGGAAGTACTACCTCATACAACAAAGTAGCAGAGCGAATCGTATTGTTTTACAGTAATTAATGAAACTAATACTAACTATCAGTGATTAAAGAATCTGAACACTTCGGAGATGTTAAAAAACAACCCTCGTTAATAGAAAATCAAACTGTTATGTAATGCTCGCCTATACTTTGCACAATTTCGAATAGCAAATTACTAAATGCCGTCACGCTGTAAAGTATAGATAAATTTTTACTTATCAGTACCTGCTATGACTGGGAAATTTTATTTCGATTGAATTAATTATTGGCCAATTGCCTATTGAAAATAAATGGAGAAATATATAGTTATGATGGATGTATGGGGAACTAAGTATTTTTGAATTCGATTACTGAATAATAGGTTCATAATTTAAAGTTCATTGACTTTTTAATTATAAACGATAAACGTCATTCACGATATCTACTTCAATTCACTTTGTAAAGAAAAAATATGAAGTTGCTACTGACTCTATAAAGTGCTACTTTTTATTAAGAAGAACCTATAATTGTGATAAAATGTGAAAGAGTAAGGATGGAAATGATTTGGCAGAAATTTTGACTTCTGGAACGTACTACATTTTAGAGTTGGAGTCAAAATATTCTTAAAATAAAGGTTTATATCCCTCCACAGAAACGCCGGGTGCTTGAGCTCCTTCAAGAACGAACTTGAGCTGGAAAAAAAGAGCAAATGTCTGCATTTATGGAGCGATCAGTCTCAATTGCTGTATGTCAGTGTAGCCTACATCCGACTTTGACCCGCTTCATATCGACATTCTGCGCTTTTATGTCGCACACGAATCGCATTCTCCTTCGCGCAAGGACATACACTTGTGACATTCACCGTGATCGTTGATCACTCTCCCTCTCATCACGTGAACGCCATTCACGCTCCGTTTTTGCTATTTTCCGCACGTCTAAAATCATACATTCCGAAGCCGATCGCCTGCCTTTTGCCCGTCCTCCGCCGACAAACAAATCTCCATGGAAACGGGAGGTCAGCTCTGCTCTGCACACACTCGTTGAGGAATTCTGCCACGTCTCGCGCCGTTATATATAGGTATATCTTGACCATGGGCAATTCGACGCTGGAACTGTTCTGGGCGAAAGGAACGCTTCTGAAGACGGTCCTTACCTATCCAGTCGTAGATAGAGTATTTAGATGCTTGTTGAATCACTGTGTTTTCTTATAAATGTTCCCAAATACAATCTCCCTGCCCCACAGGGTTCAAAACTCCACATCAATACAATCTTTCAAAAATCTGATGTGGCCAGCACATGACTTTCTCCATATATATAAGATGTAAATATTTTTCTACGGCAGTAATTTCGAACTCTATATTCCATCTAAACTTGGAAGATGAGTGATTAATATATTAATATATATGTGTATATATATATATATATATATATATATATATATATATATATATATATATTATCTTTGACGCCAAAATTATTATAAATAATGATTTTCGGGACATGATCGATGAAAAACGATGAAATTGGCCTTTCGCCCATAGAGCCCAGAGCGCCCACAAAGTACATAATCAGCAACTTCCGGTTTATCAGTATTTCTTGAATAACACCTACACAATCAGTGATACAAAAATATGTTTCAAACAAAAGTTATAGTAAATTATATTTTCTTAAACTTTTATAAAAAATAGTATATACCTAAACATCATATTTATGGAGATATTTTGAAAACCGGAAATGAGCTTTGAAGAATGAAGCTCAACTTCCGGTTGACCGATTTACTCCAAAAACTAACCAAAAGTCTATGTATGAAATTTGGTGTTGATATAATGAATGGTTTTCATGTTAGAGCGCCCACAAAGTACATAACAGCTACTTCCGGTTTCTCGGTATTTCACGAATAACTCCTAATCAACCGGTGATACAAAAATATGTTAAATGCAAAAGTTATAGTAAATAACATTATCTAAAACTTTTATAAGTAATACAATACACGTATATATCATATTTACGGAGATATTTTGAAAACCGGAAATGAGCTTTAATGAATGAAGCTCGACTTCCGGTCAACCGATTTACTCCAAACACTAATCAACTCTGACAGCACACACCACAGTACTATATATGAAGTTTGGTATTGATACAACCAATAGTTTTCACGTTAGAGCGCCCACAAGCACAGACACACACACACATACACACAGACATCATTCCTAAAATGGTCAAAACGTGTTCTAGGGACCCCAAAACATGTATTTCTGTTGAAATCTCGAAGTCGAATTTTTTCATGAAAACATTACTTTCTCTATACTTCGTATATGGAGAAAGTAACAATATATTCAACCATCTTCTTTTACTTTATGATTAATTACTTTCTCCCTATACGTAGTATAGAGAAAGTATGGTATTCGCAAAAAAATTCGACCTCCAGATTTCGACGGAAATAGATGTTTTGGGGCCCATAGAGCATGTTTTAGCTATTTTCCCGAACATGTCTGTCTGTGTGTCTGTCTGTGGTTAAAAAGTTTGTGGGCTCTCTATCTCAAAAAGTAATTATCCGATCATTTTCAAATTCATATTTAGTATTTCCCTAACAATGCCAAGAGTTGATTAGTTTTTGGTGAATATCGCTTATCCGGAAGTTGCGGTTTATCCGGAACAAAATTTCGTTTCTTAAATATCTCTGTAAGAATGCAATGTAGGTATATACAATTACAATCAAAAGTTGTAGATAATGTTCTTTAATACAACTTTTATATGAAACATTTTTTCGTAACACTGAATTTTTAGGAGTTATTCTTTAATAATGGTTAACCGTAAGCTGTTGTTTATCCAGAAATTGAAGTTTTTCATACATATCTCTGTCAAAATGCAATGTAGGTATATATAATTATGTACCAAAGTTATAGATAATGTATTTTACTAAAAATGTTGTATGAAAAATTTTCCTGTAACACTCATTGTTTTGGAGTTATTTATATGTTACCGGGATAGGCTTCTGTTATCAATAAATACGGAGAAAGTCATGTGTTGGCCACATCAGATTTTTTTTATTATGTTTTCTATGTTATGTTTTTATTACAAATTTATTACAAATTTTGTACATATTATGTAATCTTCCTTTTACTATGTATCGTTTATATTCTGACTTTGTATTGTTGCGTAATGTTGGGAGCAAATATGTATTCTTTTTAGCTCTTATGGGAATCCCCCCAGAGCTACAAATATCTATCTATCTATCTAAAAATATGTTTCCGAGTGACAGCAAAGTCAGTTTCTTCCTTAGAGTTATTAATAATGGGATTTCCCAGAAATAATTGAATTAAATTAAACTATTTAAAAATTATATTACAGTTGACCGTCTATCCAGAATTGCATATCTACGCATCCACGCTGTTCTATCTTGTATTATTTTCCTCATCTAATAAAACTACTTCTCAATACATTCCTACCATTGCTCAAATTTTAATTTCAGACAGCTTTCCTATATAATAAAAAGGGTTAGGATATATTTGCACGTAAGGGCGTGCACCCAGAATAAATCACGAGGAAAAAGAACGTGAAAAACATCTGACGGGACCGTAAAGACCCGGGATCTTCCTTTGTCCGTAAAAACATTTCCCAAAACAGCTTGAGAAAATGTACATCGCTTAGTTGGTCCAATATAGCAGCATAGCTTATACGGTTAAATCAGCCACCGGGATAGAGGAAGATCCCGAGTTCGATTCCCGGTACGGTCAGATGCTTTTCACGTCCGTTTCTGCTTGGGATTTTTATAAATTCACTTTCACTAGAATTTTTTATGCTGTATTTAGTCTGGTTTTTAACGACTCAAATTCGCTTCTAGAAAGATTTCAAATTTATCTCCTAGATTACGAAAAAAATGATCTACATGTAAATAAGCGTGTTTTTATATAATATTCTCTTTACATGAAAAATGTTCAATTTGCGCTTGAAAGTTAAATCATAAAATACCTTTCTATACTTACAAATGTTCAGTCACCACCTAACTCTTTCGATATCACCAATTTAATCCAGAGGTTATGTTTATGTGAATTTGCTGGCGACAAAATAAGTTATTGATATTATTATCAAACTACAAGGCTTTTATGTCGCCGTAGTCCCCGGTATGAAGCGTACCTCTCTCCTTGGCTTTCGAGGGGCTCCCACAGTTGGATGTATGTTCAATGTACATTCACAATACACATACAATCACACATTTGAAGTATGTACATTGTACATACTTCAATTGTGTGATCATCTCGAAGCAAGAACAGTCAATCTTGCTTATGGGCCTACTTTGAACTAATTATCATTCTGTAGGCAGTTAATCTTTCATAATGCTACAACTGTTTCAATCTCACAGTTTGTATTGTTTTAAAGTTCCATCTCGACTCTTGAGTAAAAATTAAATTAAAAAATTAAAGAAAGAGCCGATTGTAGCCACACAACATCATATCATTGATAGAAAAATCATATCTCATATAATTATATTTTTCGTCAATTTTCTCTGCAATCGCGTGCCGTCCGTAATCACTGTAATGTAATTTTATCTTTTTATTTTGAAATTTACCAGTAGATGCTGCATGTAGGCTTATACCCGAGTCAAATAGTTTTCCCAGTATTTTGTGATGCATTAAGGATCTCGGCTTGAATACTGTTTGGCTTATACTCAAGTAACAATTCATTGTTAATTTTCTCCTACTAACCTACTGATGCCTGTATTTTTTGGTATCTACTTTTTTAATTTACCATTAGCTGCTTAATTTATTAACCTAGGCTTATACTCGAGTCAATTATTTTTTAATAGTTTTTGTTATACATTAAGGTGCCTCGGCTTATATTCGGGTCAGGTTATACTCGAGTATAAAAGGTAGATACCAAAATTCATATCCATATCATTTAATAATTGTTAAATAGAGATAGTCGTTTAAAATATTTCTAGTTTGGGCTGTTCGAGTACTTGCTTCCCGTCTGGGAATAAAACATAAAGCATCCGAGATTACCGGACGAACCACTTCTGGAGAGGCGGCGCCCGTCGTGACTTGTTGGGCCACCTCACTGCCATTCTTTAGGCGCCTCCTTGACCTTCACCTCCCCTCGTGACGGCCACCCACGCTATGTCGCCTTTCGACACTCCGCCGTTCACTCCATTGTTTAAGAAAGACGCCGACGCCACGAGAAGGGCAATCCCTCTTCCATTGCGGAGTCTATGGGAATACACAGAGGCTATTCCGATGCTATTTGAAATCATCGTCTTCATGGAGAAAAGGTTTTTGCTATGTTACATAATATGGCGAATCTTACCTGACCCTCTCCCCTGGCGTCTTCGCTGGGCCCAACCACATTTGAGGATCCTCTGGTTTGACCAACGCTCATGTTACCGACAACTTATTTGGGCGACATTTATTTTGACCGACACATTTTTAGATGGAAAAGTCTTTAGTGACATTAATTTTTGTTGCTCTAATATTAGTTATTAATTGCTAAGTATATTAACTCTTACTGCAGTTTAATAATGTCTTCAAGAAATGAAAGAGAGAGCAAGGCGTAGACTAGTGCTTCACGTCGACAAACTGAAAATCTGCGAAAAACTTTGAATATCTCCGGATCAACATTACTAATAATTTAAATTGGAGCACGCATATTCGAAAAATCTGCGGAAAAGCAAGTAAAAGGCTTGGCTGTGTAAAGCGCATTGTCGGTAAATGCGATGAAGAGGTGAGAGAGAGATGTTATTTTACCTCGGTCAGACCCCTTCTGGAATATGCGGCAAGTATATGGGATCCGGCGGATGAAACGTGTACTCGCGAAGAAAGTGCAACGTAAAGCGGTTCGTTTTGTTAAGAAATGCTACGATAAAAAATCAAGCGTTACAAAAATGCTCTCGGACGTAGGTTGGGAATCCTTGAAAGAAAGGAGATTGGAAGCTAGGCTGCGATTGCTCAATAAATTCATGGAAACTGCATTTTCGGAAGATACAATCGGTATCATGCAACCCCCCTGCTACCTCGGTCGTTCCGATAATGACCGTAAGTCAAGAGAAATTTATGCTAGGACGAATCGTTTTAAAAATGCATTCTTTCCGCGAACGATACGCGACAATAACCGAATAAGGAAGTGGTTTCGATTCAACTGGTGTTTACACCCCCTGCCACACGCCGAAAGGCGGCTTGTAGGGTATTAATGTAGATGCAGATGTAGATGTAGATGAACTGGGATTTCTACGAAGCGGAATCGCCTTTCAAAATCTCAAGTCGAATCCAAAAAAATCTAAATTTACTCTCTTCTCTTCATTAAGAGCGTAAACATTTGATTTTTTAATTTTATTGCTCGTAAGAAATGAGTCTTGGCACCATTTGGATGCATTACCTATTTTTCTATCAGATTCTACAGTCAAATGAAGGATTAACTTTTGGAATTAGAGGCAATCATCGATTAGCCTCGCTCTATATATAAAGAGATCTTAGATCGCAGGTAAAACTATCAAAGATTTTTTTATCAAAGTGTTTTTAAAACTATCAATTTCTGTAACCGCTAAGCTCTTTTTCATTACCATTTATCCTCTTAAAACAGAGAAGCTTATGCTTTAACAGACATTACAAATAATGCGACTTAGCAAAATTGATTTTACGCACCCCATATCGTGTTATAAGCTCCTACTTAAAGAATACAAGCTGCAAAAAACCTTCTTTATTGCATTTTCATAGAGTAGCAGGCGCAGTATTATTGGGGTTTTAAAATCATATCATATCATTAGTTTTCTGTTTCGTATGAAAAATTAGAATATAGTCATCACTGTGAGTATTGGTATCGAGCAAAATTTAAACGCTGGAAAGCAAGCGGTGCCCCTAAGAACCTAACCCTCAGTTCTCCCCTTGTCAGGTTTACTCCAAAATTTTCTTTTGAAACTTAATTTTTAACCTGGGCTCTCGCCCGAGACAACTTCTAACGCTTTCACTTTGAATGTGCACAGTGGGCTGCATAAGATCGAGGGGCTTGAAGTGACTTAATTCGCCTAAATGACAAGATAGAGAGAAATTTCGGTTTAATGAATATAAACATTTGAGAAAAGTACATCAATTAATTTATAATGCATCAATTTATGTTTCTAATCCCCGGATTTAACTTTGCCTCGGGACATTGGAAATTTTGTAGTTTAACCAATCTTTTCCCTTAACTCATTTTTGTCCAACTAATTCGATGAACCAAAGCAAACTCTTTCCAATCGCATCACTCTGGCTCACCAATGAATTATGGGAATACTACCTCACTCCTCATCTTGCTTAATAAACCTCACTTTTCAGGGATTTTGATAACTGAAGAGTAGAGGTGAGGAAAATCCAGCCAATCTTCAGGCTTATCAGTTTACATCTATTCCTTCTCAGGATTTGGCCACCATCATCTTCTCTGTGGATATATTTAGATGAAAATATCAGCAAAGATCATCGTATAAAATGCCATAAAATGAAGCGAACACATCTTCTCCTCGTTTTGGCCTTATACATGTTGGCAAATGGTTTATTTTGACATAAAGTCTCCCCTGCGAGTGATTGAAAGACGAAGCCCATTGAGTCGCCCACGAGTGCAAGGCTAGGAATCCCGCTGCGCTTTGGCGCGTCTCCGTGAGGTGTGCTGGTCTCACGTGTTCTACTCTGCGTGCAGCCAACTGTCGATTGAGTGAAAAGGAATAGAAGAATTGATGGCGGGACTAGTGCATAACGCGAATGGAGGAACGAACAAGTGTAATAGTGCTTTTCCTAGATCCTGTTATTCATAAACGCATGGCTAAACGTAAGTGCTAAGGTACGAAATACTGCTGTATTTATAGCACGTGGCAGAATAAAGAAGTCGGATTCATTGTAACCTCTAGTTCATCTTTTGTGGTTAAAAATCTCGTCAACAGTGCTTTAACAAAGGAACGGTGATATTTTAACTGGGGTGAATTGAAAGTGAATGATTTCGTTCGTTTTAATGAACTTCTCCTCGAATTATGTTAAATCTCAAAGGCTGGTTGCAACCTCATTCCCTCCACTGTTAGCTAGAAGAAGCTTTTGAGAGGGTATTACACGTAATACGCAGAATGGGGATTGATGTAGTTTGCCCTTCCTCTTAAAGCAAAATTTCTTTAGGTGAAGCAAGTCCGCATCTATAAAGCACCATAACCTAATGAGTTATGCTAATTATGGTTTACAGTTGAGGTTTACCAGGGTTATTATAGCCATGCGACATACGTCATCAATTTTTATAGTCATGAACAGAACTGAGTTAAAATATAACTTTTCTTCCGGAAATGAAACACAAATGTAAGATATTCTATTAAATCCTCTATTACTCGTTTATTACGTAACACCACCGTAGTTTGTCGCAATAACAGGTGGCGACGATAACTTACACCAAATTCAATTCACCTTCAATTCAAACTATATTTCAAAGTTCTATGTGCACAAATACACAACGCAATATAAAAACTACAATAAATTCCAATTCAGTCTAAGTTTCCATAAGAATCTACGGGCACTACATACAGATTCTATGTTTAACAATCTATATTTAAGTATTCTTCAAGATATGGTAGTAGTATTTTTAAGGAAACATCTACTTGCCAACGTATTTTACATTATAGTTATGTTTCAGGAATTGATGTATAAATAGGACTTTTAAAATTTTATGGGTACATTGTAATTTGTAAAAAGCTGTAGTTACGTGTATATCTTTATGATTTCACTGTCAAGATTTTCCACTATAAGATACAAGCAAAAATGCTGAACGATAACAAATATCGGCTTCGCGTACTTCAAAATTATTCCGCACAAGTTAGAGATATGAGTCTAATTAAAGTCTCGAGCGTCACTTATGAAACATGTCTGAAAAATAGCATTTGATGATTTCAAGTACTGTATAAGAAGGATGCCCTCCCAACGAGTACAACCGATAAAGTAAAATATATTTAAATAACAGATTAATGGAACATGTTAACCCCTTGTACATTTTCTGAAACTGGTGACATAACGCAGCTATTGATAGCAAAGTGCATAAATAACAGACAGTATTTTGGGTGGTTTCAGTCTTATTATAATTTCGAGATATGGTGGAGCGTTAGTAAAATAATTTACCTTTCCTCCGAGTTCACTAATCTAACCCAATTCACTGTTAGGTTGCAACCCTCAAGCTTCTAATGCGACGAAACATAATAGCAATAGTACTTTCTACATATGATGCTCGTATTAGTCTGCTCTTACCGACACATCTGTTTAAACACTTTCACAGATTTTTGTACCAACCAGTGAAGGATAATGAATAATCATACGGTTGTAATTTCTCTGAATGTCATTATGAAAATATTACGTAGAAATTATTTCTAAACTGTACCACATCTTCCCTCCAATTTTTGCACACTTTAATTCTTGCAACTCAAAAAGACACTAAGCCAGATTTATACACCTAATAGTGGTGGGTTCGATACCGGATTTTTCGGAATGGGGGTGATTTGAAATTTCTCTTGTAAAGGCTTGATTAATTTTTTTAGTTAATGAAATAGAAGTCATAAAACACAGACAAGTAGTATGAGAAGGGAAATAGAAAAACAATCTTTTTGTAATATTTAAAATGTTATTCTCAGCATTCACTTCAGCTTTTTCAATACAAATACCATTAGAAGTTAAATAAATATTTATGTAGATTTCTACATAAATTATGTGGCATGGAGAAAGTTTCTCCTTGACGGCCAGCACAGCTTTTGGAGCATAAATCATAAATATTCCCATAAGAATGCAAGGCGAATATAGACCCATATGGAATCTACAGCAATAGATGTTTTTGCGAAGACTTGCATGGCGTTCGGTTGACTCTGCATATTTTTCGGGATGTCCGCCACTTTGATTGTTGTTTGACGACGTTTCGTTTGTCTTCTTTCGACCTGAAGAATTCCACTGGAATGCGGACAAAACGTTGACGTCAAACAACGATCAACGTGGCGGACATCCCGAAAAATATGAAGAGTTAAGCAATAGATTCTTGTTTTTTTTCACTTGATACATAAAAAAATCACTTTAAATGATAAATCAAACACACAGTTACTTCCACAGATATATTTTACGAATAGGCGACTAGTTTTGTCGAAAATATAGACGTCATCAGGCCTGATGTTTCAAAAATGATGTCTAAATTCATGAAAAACTAGTCGCTTTTTGGGAAAATATATCTGTGGAAGTACCTGTTTGAATTTTTATTTACTATGTCTCCCTACCACAAATTTGAGTTTGAGCACATTAGAAATAAATGGTTTCAAGATCTGTTATGATTCACGAGGGGTTTACTTGTCATAACAATTAAGGAAGTATCTCTATCTATATTACTTTATAGGCACATACCAGGTGGTAGAGTCAGAAATAAATAAAATACATCATTGAAAATGAAATACCTCATCAAAAACTAAAACATCACCAATAGTAAAATATAAAAAAATCACCAAAAACTCGTCATTTATTCAATTCTTACATCTTCAATACAAACCAATTCTAACACTACAATTAAGTCGAGGTCAATCCAGGTAAAATGCATTTATAGGAAACAAAGCGTACTTGACACATACATAGGAAATACAGCATCACACATAAGAAAAAATAAATAAATACTTTAATGTAGTATTATTTGTGTCCGAGACGTCCCTCCATTCTTTAAACGTTACAGTGCTTGGGGAGGGGTTAATAAAATCTTCAGATAATTCATTCCTATCCTTTACAGTTCTGTTTACGCATGAAAATTTACCAACACTTGTCTTTTTTGTATCTTGCCTTTTATCAAACTTATTCAGTAGAAATGAAATTGTTGTGAGAAATAGAAGGGTGATATTTAAAGTTGAGTGAGGGTGAAGCAGGAGAGAGAGAGACAAAAGGAAAAGTGAGACGAGGGAAGATGGCGTGACTGTCGGAGGAGCACGACGCCCATCGATCAACCGAGGCGCGTTTATTAAGCTGTAATGAACGGAGGCATTGTCTTTTTTACTTATATTCTACGTTCATTAATCGGTCGTCGAACTGCACAGCTGAATTATTTCAGACAGCCCAAGTCACGCTTTTTCCCATGATTTTCCTAAGGCACACGGGAAGCAAAGAAGTTCCAGGAATAGAACGCTGCTTGCATACTTTTATTCCAGGATCAAACCGTGGGATACTGCCCTGGAGAATTGCATATAATAACATAATGCTAATAAAGGTATCTAGTGATCCCTTAACCCCGCATAAACTAACCCGATTATTGCGTATCCCAGAGTTTCAACTTCATCCAAATTCACGACGCTGCTGATCTTATTATGAGTTCTCAGTATATATTTTCCACTACTTCCTTCTTCTGCTTATTACATGCGTGATTTTCAAGACACTCAATCATTCCATATATTCACAAGGAGGATTAAACAGTAGTGCATTCCTTTCTATTCCACGCACTTCCCACACATATAATCCTCATTTTCTCAATATATATTCTCTCTTTCTCTTTACATGTATCGGAAATTTTAATTTAGAATAAAGGTGTCCACTTCCTCATTATCATTGCTGAAAAATTGAAAGAGATTGATTTCTAGTCTAGCTCCATTAACTCCATGATGAAGTGATTTTTTATGAGTGAATGATCTTATTCGATAATTATTAACAGTACCATTACTATTTTATAATTCGATCGTTAGAATTTTATCGAAGTCAAAATTTTAAATCTTTTAATTCCTGCAGAATGTTAGTTAGTTAAAGGTTAGTATTTCATTCTCATTTACCTACTTCTTAAACACTAATATTATGAAGATCAAATGCATTACAACTTTCATCAGGAAGAATTTATTGCTTGTTTCATTGACATTTTTAGGTATATATTTATCTTAAAATGTGAATTGAATGGTGTTTTACAGTTATAAGTTTCCGTAGATAGATAATGCATTCTGGTTTAAACGCTTTAGAATTGACTTCCATCCCGTCTGGTTTTAATGCACCCCGTTTATTATGTACTCGTTTATAGTCATTCCCTGAAAATTTACTAAAAATGTGCTTTTTCCATTAATTTTCTATTTGTTTTAACACTACTTATCGTTCTAATTGATCAACGCTATGGAAGTATTTCCGTTGGTATAATTTTATTCATAAATTTTGGGGTTTCCAAATGTTTTGACTAATCCATTCAGGGATAAGAGAGAGAGAGAGGTAATTTATGGTTTAGAGCTTACAGCCTTAACTTTATGGTCACTGAAGTAAATTAATGAAAAATACCTGTCACATTATAAATGGACCCATTACGGTGTCTCAGAAATTAAATATTTTTTAATTCTGCGCTGGATAAATAAATATTGAATATAATTCAATCTAAACAAGTCATAAATCAAGCGAAACGCAAACGCTGAAAACCATACGTAAATCATAATTACATAGGAGAGTTTTTGTCCCAGAAACTATTCTGTCTATACGACAAAGTTTTTCTTGAGGACTCAAATAACATAGTACTATGCATAATGATCGCGATTTGATGGTAAAACTATTGTTATATATTATACTAAAGAGCTATTCTTATCTAATGTATACAAATTGTTGCAATTTTCACCTCAAATCACAAAAATGATACTCAAATCCATTTTATAATATGGACTCTCGTGGGAGGTCGGTTGATGTTGCCAATGCCAAGTGTGTGTAAGGCCGATTCGAAAGAACATTTTGGAAGATTAGACAATAATGTAGATCTGCGGACTAGCCGACGTATAGAAAGTTAATATTCACAGTCTCTGGCGATGTCTTGTGGAAATACGTCATGATGAAAAATAACAATTTGTACTTTTTCCACAGTATTTATTAAAAACAATAAATGGAAACAAAAAAGTTTTTGCTTGGTCACTTGATAATGGAGATCAATCTCTGAAACTAGTCGTGTTTTGTTTCCATTTATTGTTTTTAATAAATACTGTGGAAAAGGTGCAAATTGCTATTTTTAATCGTATAGAAAGTTACTGAATTTTCATACATTCAAGAAAATATTGGTCCTCAGATACTGATTTTATTTACCACGAAAACGACGTGTTATGTTTATAGCAGAGAGCGAATTTAAAATTCTTAGAAAGACTCTGAGAAATGGTACTTTTTAAACAAGCCCCAGAATCTAGTGGAAAAAGCATAATTTTCTCAGTATTTTCATTTTATTTTTCCACAAGATTTCGCCTGATTATATAAATTTATGTAATGTAATTTATCATACCCAGAAACGGAAAACTGAGATGAAAAATTGTGGTTGGAATTGTGATAATGATAGCATAAGAATATATATTTCTTATTGAAACATTTTCATTTATAAATCGTTTTACGTAAAGATAGAAAACATTGATTCGTTCCCCTAGTTCGGCACAAATAGAACAGCAGTGCATAGAACGGGGCATATTGTGGTGGGAAACGTCATAACCGTGCCCTTTCGGTGAATCCGTAGTTAAGCTGGGAATAGCAGCGGAAATGCAATGAACAAGTAATGTCGGCCATCTGGTTAATAGGCAATAGTGCCTTCCGTGACTGTAATCGGCTCCTGCGGCGATTCACCTGACGCCGCGTTCACGCCATCATCTTCCCGAATTCTAAGGCGCAACTTCCGTTAAGTGGACTTCCTCTCGTGTGATTTTTTGCTCTTTCCAAGGAAATCGATGGGACATACGGAGAATTCCGTGGGAAGGAGGATTCCCACTTCAAAACTATTTTCATTATACTCTCACAAACACTCCACACTGTTCAAATACAACATTTGGAGTGACGGATGTTTTTCTCTTATTGAGATTGAAGATTCACTCCATAGCTATGAATCAGCATTACTCTGATGTTGATTATTAAGTTTTTTGATTTTCAAACGGAGAAAAATCTGTCAGATATTGTAATACATGAATCTATTGATTTGGATCATGGTGCTATCTTGTATGGAATATTTTACATTTGCCATTAATTTTGCCACAATTTTTTATGGCTGTAAGCTATAGAAATTGTTATTAATATTGTTATTTTGCTGTTTTAACATGAATTTTTTTCAGGGCATAGATTAGTAATTAGGTGAAAACAAGGATACCTATTATATAGGATCACTACTATTTTTACTCATCTTTTGTATTATAATAGTCATCTTTCCTTCTCCAGAATTATGATAGCTAACGGTATAGTGTTTACTTATGATAGTTAATGGTGTGGTGTTGTTCAAACATTTTTATGAGATGGATATATTTCAGAAATATCTACATTTACCCCCTAGAAGAAAATCTAGCCCGTGTGCATTCATATTGACATCCTACAAACCTACTGTCGACCTATGGAAGGTGGTTGAGCATCAACAAATTAATTTAGTAATTATATATATATTACGAATGAGGATGGTTTTAGGAAAGATTGAGTTTATGATAACGACTTATATTCGCGGTGTCTAAATTTGCGGGAAGGTAAAAAAAATACCGCTTGACATCCGTGAGCGTACTTTGTCTGAATTTATTTAACAGTCGCTGCCTAATTTTTAATCTCATTTACTTCGAGTATTCCCAACCTACTTTATCAAGTATTTTCATAGCGCATGCAGTTTTATCATGGAACTATATATGCTTCTTCGTAGGATTTTGTGTGCTTACAGCATTTAATTAAAAAATTAATTTAAAAAGAAAAAACTCCTATTGCCGTAATTCAACCAAGTAAGAAAACACTGTGACTTACCTTGGGGTGGTTCCACTGCTTCATCTGGAGAGTCCAACGTTGCAGGGGAACACCGGTTTTGGACACTATATACGTATTTCGGAAACTAAGTTTCCATCCTCAGTAGCTATGTCGGACTCGCTTACAGCATGTTATTAGATGAGGCCTAAATGAAAGCGTGATGTTCTCGATTCGTGAGATAAATATTCTCTTTGAAAAATATTATAATCTTAATATGTTATTAATTCAATGAACGTAATTTCTAAAAGCTGATTGCCTATGAAATAAGTATATTATAGTTTTTATACAAAAGCAATTTCGTAAATTATTTTTATCTTATTCTCTGAAATTTTGAGTAGGTATATTAATATTATCAAATTCTTGCATTCACTTTTCAGATGGAAATCAACGGCCGGAATAATTTAATTTGACAAATAAATTCCCAATCAGAGATTGATTTAAGCTAATCTTGTCGAGTTTTCTTGATTTATACAAATTTTTATATCACTGAAATGAATTCACCTCAAAGTTGTCTTTCATAGATGGATCAAAAGATTGCGAATTGCCGCCTAGCTTATTTAAATCAGGAACAAATATTTCGAAAACAGTTAAAAATTGTTATTTAGTTTTGTTGACAAATGTTTAAAATATTAATTTTTTCGACGTAGCATCATTGCGTAAATAACAGTAATTTTAAAGGAAAGGATAGTGAAAACTTTTGCAAAAGTCTTGAGCGCCGTAAAAGGTCTTAAAACCTCAAGAATGCGTACCAAGTTTATCGAACTAGGCCTCCAACCATGTACATAACTACCCCTCCATTCCAACAATCGTTACACCATTAACATTACTTTTGTGTGTGTGTACATCATCTTCGCTGAGTGACATGGCCGCTCTAATTTACCGTGCGCCGATGGCATCTCTGCTTTGTCCGCTCGTAATTCTAAAGGCGACCCAATATTTATGCGAATGAGATGGGCCGGATGAGACCACCCATCCTCGACATGCGTGGCGGCCTTAAATAAATGACGATCGGGCCCCGGCGACTGGAACCAAATGTCACATTAGCGTCACGTTTCGCGGCACGACACGCCGATTCGCGGCGCCACTATCGCGTGCTCCTCCTCCATGCACGACTATCCGTGCATTGCTTCCTTCCTCTGAAGCGACCGTCTGCCGCTTCAAACAGACTTCTATGCAACTAACTGGAAATAGGAATGGCGATGATCGACCATATCTTCTATTGATCTGGTAATCAAGCGTTGATCTGATTGGGCTTGAAAGTACCGTATGTACTTGAGTATAAGCCGAAGCAGTTAAATTTACCACAGAAACTGCGAAAAGAAATTTCAACCTCGATTACAAGCCTAGCGTAGATTATGCAGCATCTACTGGTGAATTTTAAAATAAATGGAAAGAATCTAAAATGAAATTGTACACAAATTTTATTTCTAACAAAAACAGTTACACGACCGGTTTCGAATGATTAATCGTCATCTTCTGGTTAATAAGTTAATTTAGAAGATTGATCTTTCCAAACCGGTCGTGTAACTGTTTTTGTGAAAAATAATTGCGTTAAAAGTACAATTCCATCTTAAATCATTAACGTTATGGATTACTACAACACCTCGCCTGATTATGTGAAGTTTATTTATAATAAATATTGGTATCAATAAAAATTACAGTAATTGGGGCATCACTAGGTTAAATTTTCTTGAATAATTAATCCAAAGAAAATAATAAACTAGCTCCGTAAGTTGAAAAAGAGTCAACAATTCTCAAGCCTGGTAGACCCTCCAACCAAGTAGAACCCATGGGGTGTTTATTCCACATAAAGAATGTGCACAATGATTCGGCATACGGTGTCCCATATGATACCTATGATGCAAAAACCTTAAAACCAATTCAGGAGTAGTTTCAGCAATTTTCTAAAAGGAATGAATATTTCCCTATGTACTTATCCTAAAGAAACAAAATTTTCAGCATTTCCTATTTCTAATAAATGGTTTTAAGATTTTTTACCTTGAAAGATGGAATAGATGTGAGGTAACAGCAGAAAATCGCAATTGTATTTGTTAAACTGTTCCACTGCAAAGTCCAGTCTTGCTGTTACTCGTTTTTGTTGGTATGATTTTTTCAATTTCAAACAGACAGGCGAACTGGATAAAGGATGGCAAGAAATAGGGAAACCAGTAACTCTATTTATTTCAATGATAATGGTATTTTCTGTAATTTTCAAGCGATTGCAAAGCAGAGCTTTTATTTTGATTCATTTTAATTTGGATTCTATTAAAGTATCCCTCTGCAATATTTTTAGTAGAGATGAACGGATTGGGTTTGTATCTAAAATCCGTATTTAAGGAAATTTTATTATTCCCATTCTTAGCTGTTATAATACATATGCTTTTGAAGTATGACATATGCTGAATTGATATAGACCACTAATTTTAAAATTAGTGTTCTTAATAGAGATATTGCTTTGCTCTTTCGTGGACACATTTTGTTAGCATATTATTATGGCAAGGAAATTTATAAAATACCTCATTCCTCATTTTCTACGTAAGCCTCCATCTTGAAATCTATTTGCAGATGGTAGAGTGGTTGAGGTTCCAACCAACATATTTTGGCTCTTTACAGAACGACAGTATTTAAGTGGTAGGTGACTTATACATATAGTTACATAGAAAATAAAATGAAATCGTATTGTTTATGGTTTTTCACGAATTTCGTGGTTCTTTCACATTCTCCATTCTGTCAGATTTCATTCTACCCTGAAATAAGGCGTGTATTTTGGTCGGGCAAAAGCACGTATTTTTGAAGATGTGAGAGGCTTGATCTTCATGGCTTGCATAGGTTACCCCCCAATTATTCGTTGTGCTTCCTCTCCGTGTTTTATGTCCGCCTGCTTTAGCCAGCGCGCACTTATCAATGGCCTTAACTGCTCCTTAGCACGCTTAACCCCTTCTGTACACCTTCAATGGAATCTTGCTGCCCAACCCGTCCCCACGTATTTCCGAAAATAAAACACGAGGAAACCAAGGATATTTCAATATTGAGTGAAGGATTAATTTTGCTCAAACAACGGCAATAGACGAGAAAAACAATATCGAACAAGAGGCTATCAATTGGAATTACTTTCCTATTTATTTAAGTTTTAATCATTCTCTTCAGTATGATTTCCTTCGCTTTAGATGATGAATACAATTCCTGACGTGAGTTTTATTATTTAACCATAATAGGTCCCACATATCGGGTTGCTCTTTCCAAATTTTGAATTTAATCAGAAAAGAAGGTAGTTTAATAAATGCATTAAAATGTATGCGATATAAGGTTTAAAAGTATTGAAAAGACGTTTGTAAGTACAAGATTGCGAGAAAACGCATGAAAAGAAACAAAGTAAAATATGTAAAGGAGAAGGTGTCTTCAAAAGTGCATTCGGTGTCCCTTCCAAATTAAATTCTCTGACTCAGGTTCAAATAGTAATATTAATACATTTTATTCTTCTACCCTTCAAATATCAAATTTGAAAAAAAACATCGTTAGGGGCATACATACCACTAAAGTGAGTCACCTGTATTGAATTTCCATTAACATCAACAAAAATTAAGTAAATAAATCATAAGATTAATAAAAGAATGTAAAATATAGACCATGTGTACAATAATAAATTATAAAATATGAAAAAAATAATATAATGAATTCACAGCATCCAACACAATAGAGCTTTAATTCAATATTTTAAATGATAATATGTTTAAATAGATATTCCTTAATTAATTTTAGAAATTTAATTTCTAATGTGGTAGTGGTTATACTTTCTGGTAAGTAAGAAAAACATTTTAATCTCTGGTAAGTTATAAACACATTTTGAACCTAAATATAGAAAAGAGTGAAGGAAGAGTTCACGATTAGGTTTAGGGATTAAAGGTTTTTTTGATCTTACCATATACGGTGACGGTTTTTTCATATCTAATAAATTTCTTTGAGAGAATAATTCTTATTTTATTTTATAGCTTAATAATTCGAAAAATACAACATTATTACACAAAGTAAAAACTATTATTATAGTTCTTTCTTGAGTATGTCGGGAATTTACCAAGAATTATCCCAGATAAACCATTGCGTGGCCATTAAACTTCTTATTTAAGACATTATTCGTATATTCAAAATTCTTCCACCACGCAAACATTCTTATTTATTCATACTAACTTTTTTTACCTTTTGCAAATTAGCAGTTTAATTTCTGAATTGATACATGATTATTTTCTCGTAAAACCATTTCACACTACATATAGGGATTTCTACGCAATAGCATGTATTGGCGAAAATGTTCCAATATATCTGGAGAGTAAACCTGTAAATAAAGACTTAGCACAATGATTCTATAAGCAAAAACGCTTTATCAAACTTTTATCTCATTCATAATGAGTGTGTATTATTAAAAAAAGTTATTTACCGTGTTTTAGTAACTTTTAAATTAAATTATGTTTCAGAATTTTGGAGAAAAGCAAGAAAGAATAATTAAGTTCACTTACTTAAGAAAGAGTTTTGAGCACTCTTATCCATTATTTGTATCATTAGTAATATGCCCTTTTCGACATTTTTTCTGCTTAAAGTACAAAAATTATTCAATTCCATTCATGGTAATATGCTTTTTATTAGCGATAGTGCTACTCAGTTTAAATTGATAAAAGTAAATTTTAATTTAACTAAGCCAAACTTAACTATTTTAAGAAATTCTTTATTTATATGGGACTCAGAGTTTTTAACATGTTATCTCAATGTATATCACAAGTTGTCACAACGGTTTCCTACAAACAGGTTTAACTTAGGAGACAACATAACGCTTTTAGCTTTTTTGTTGTAAATCAATTGTTTATACGAGTAAAAGTCACTTGCATACTGCAGGCATATGGAATGTATTTATAATTTTTATTCACATGCCAAGTTTTGAGTTTCAATGTTACCGGGACAATTGTTTATATACTGTTTATACTAAAGGCAATGAATCTCATCTAAAGCAGCTCAGCCTGGTCCTTATACGGCCAAAGTGGACAAAAAGAGAGAAAATAAATTGTGTTCTTCTGATGTGCTTGATGGTGTCGCCGAGGAAGCAAAACCGGTCGCATTAAATATTCCTGTAATTTAGCGGCTGAAATTAGCGGCTAACCTTGTTTCAGTGAGACGCTATTCCTTCGAGCAACGCCAGCACAGATCGTTTCATTTTAACTTGAAGATTTTCGAATATAATTCCGCTGTCACTCCAACGTATCAGCCAAACTCAAGAACAGAGCAGAAGACATTCCCCCCTAAAAACCCAGCAGGGAGTGTCCCCGAATTCAATATGCGGTCGGAAACAATTTCTTTTTTCCGCATCCAAATTCGACCCTTTTTCAGAGCTCATTTGAGAGTCCCCTAAGAGCTCCTTCATCTATGCCGATCTTCCTCAAAGAAAGGGCAAAAACTAGTGCGCTGGCCATTGTCAAATCCGTCATAATTTATCGCCCTTTGGAGCCGGACAAGAAATGCGTGTCCCCGAACGAATAAAATGTTGCGCCCAAAAAAATTCATAAATCTCTTTCCCGATGCATGATATTCGCACATCGGAAACGAAAATCCTGCGCCGATTGATTATCGTGGTCCAAAAATGGCTTCCGCAGGAGGGAAACAATCTCTCTGCCGGTGGTCTTCGCTGCAGGGGTGGTCCATTACAGATTCTGCCATCTTTGCCCTTCCCTCCCTCCCGTCTGCATGCGGCGTCTTCGGGGCTCCAAGACGGCGGTCCAACAAAGATGCATCGTCCTGTTAGCACCGCTCCATTTAAATAACTTCTAAATGTTAAATAGCTGAATGGAATGTTTGATAGTAGATAGGCTATGCCTAGTATATTTGTCATTAATTATAGAATTTGAACTTTCTCTGTTTGTTGGCATACTTATATACTCAGTAAATTCCTCCTAAGCCATCCCATTGATGTCGACGAAATTAATAATACTTGACTTTTACATCACGAAAAAGACAGGAATCTGAAAAAATGAGAAAGGTTGAATTTTTCACTTTGTAGTAGGATTACTTGGTGTGAATTAAAAACAAACTTTGTAACCTCTGCAATGTATTCATCATGAAAAACCGGTTTAGGCCTTCCTCAGATACAATCCTCAAGTACATCCTCTTGCCTAAGGATAGCCTAACGGCTGAACCCGGTTGTACATGTTAATAAATAATAGTAGTTACAAACTTTATATTTAATTTTCAACAGATTTCAAGTTTTATAAATGTAAACATGAGCATTTTACTGACCTTATTACCTTCATTACGTATTATTAGGACAATATTATACGCCTATCAATACGTTATACATTTATTATTTTTTAATGTTTTTCCTTATCTTTTAGCTATTACTATCGGTAGGTTTGCGCAGGTTTTTTACACCCCCCTTCCTTGTGGGTGTTTTCCTGCAATGAATTTTTTTCCTAAGAATCTCTTAGGTTCTTTACATCCACAATTCTTTTAATTGTTTCTACTTCTAATTTTATAATTAATGACGTTGGGCTGGATGAAAGAAGAGACTTTTAGTATCAATCTCGCCTTAATAAAGATGATTTATTATTATTATTATTACATTTATGCTCTAGTATTCGTAGACTTAATTGTGCATCGTATTTTATATTTTTCTGACCAAGTCTGGTTGAGCAGAGGTAATTTAATCATGACTATCCAATATTCCGATCGAATACACAAAATAGGAAATATGTATTTAACGAACGACAGACTACGTCACGTTTATATCGGAGTATTGGATGGGCAGCGACTGAGCAAAGGCAGCTTTAAGAAATCAATGGATGCAATTCAATCCCATTCCAATCAAACTAAAACTCCGCATCTCCTCTAATCTCTTATTCATATTCTCATGCATCTTCCGGTGCTCACAGAAACCGCTTTCCAATCAAACCGTCACTTTTTTAAAGGCTTTGATTTCCTTGCGAATTCACGCTTATTGGCTTATATCACATTTTGCAAATTAATGTCGGTCGAGTCCGAGAAACAAATGAAGACCACGGGATTTGATGGAAAGTCAAATAAATGGTTAAAACCGCAATTAATGGGTTTTGTGAGGGGACACTCGTTTCTCTCATCGCAAGAGGACGTCTAAATAAGATATCTGGCTTTTGTTGCAATATTGAGTAAACATATTTCTTATGTATTTTGCTTCGGTCCATAGCTGTAACAATGTGGAGGCTACTGAAGATTTAGTGATAAGAATGAGTAGGGAAACCGGTTCATGGAGCAGCAATCAACACAAGTCCATCACCGACTAATGTTTTAAACCATTCCGAATTCGAAGAAGAGATAATTATACTTTGTTATACAATTTAAGGCGCAACTTCCAGGAGAAAACAATTGACGCTGTTCTACTGTTTCTCTTTCGACTCATATTTTAGTCATTTGTACATCAATTACTATTTTTAGAAGCCATTATCGCTCAATAATCGATTTATTGTTGACTCTCTCCTCCTCGCTTCAAAAATAATCAAACTATGCGTCGATTATTGTTGAGTAATAGCACATGAGTTACAACAATCGTTTGTTGATCGTTATTATAATTCATTTAAAATCTCTCCTCGTATTGTTGACGGATATCTTAAAAACGTCATTGATTCTATGTAGTATGATTGTAGTATACACACAACAAATCCACGTTTTCACCTATTTTAGTACTATGGACTCAAACAATCCAAAGCTCAAGTTTTAACGCCCCTTTGATTGCTGCATCCCTAGGCAGTCACTTCACTTGCTCTCCTAAGCCTTCCTTGGACATAATCCATGTGCTGTACCTGTTCAGTAGGGTAAGTAGGCTAGAAACATTCATCCCTTAGTCCATTCTCCGACCGGGAATTCTTCTCGAAATGGTCACATTTGCAGCTTGCTCTGAATATTTTCGTGTCCAACCGCATTTGACCTCTTTGGAGGATGCCGTTTGGTCTAATATAGATTCGCAGGTGGCATCCGCCCACGTCCCGACCGCACCCAACCTCGTGAGGCGCCGCAATAAATGTGTTGTATCGCCTAATTCATGGGACGATCAAACGGACGTTTACAGCGATGCTTTTTATACCACTGCTTTATCTTTCCTGCTGAGAGGGACTTGGAAGGAGGAGTTGGATTTTTTTCTTGGTTCCTTCTTGTAACAGTGAATAATTCTTTTCGGGGGAAAACAGTTGATTATGGGTATTTATGCAGCAATAGGAAATAGATAAACTGTTTTAAGCTTTGTTAGTAGTATTATATATATACAAATATTATTCGCAGATATCGACAAATTAATATTTTAACACTAATAATATTAATATATATTAATCCCTAACTAGTTATTTATCAGCTTTTAACATATAATTAATTCATTGCATTTATAACTTAAACGTATGATTTATCTATTTATTACTATTTAATATTTTACGATATATTTCAATTAATATGCTCAATATGGCCATCTACTAGTGGTAGCTACAAAATTAAATTATTTCAAGATGGTTATGCGATACATTTTTATACTAATTATGTTATTTCATTTACGATCCAGCAGAAAATCTACCAGTTTTAGTAAATACAATTTCTTTAGTAGTGGTTTGATGGTAGCTGATGAAACAACTTCAGAAACAACTCATCCCTTCCGTATCCAAAATGTTTTCTGAAGTCTTACTCTTGAGATTCTTCAAGCAACATATATATTGCACTCCGAAGCTCCTGTCAATGAAATATAGGACGACTCGAAGATTTTTGTGTAAGAAATGAATGCATAGCTTTATTTTTTCATCCACATAGTCTGCGTTCTAGAGATTAGAGAAAGGCATAAGAAAACATAGAAGCACTAGCCTGAAGAGCGAAGGATTGAAATGTCGCATAGAATTAATTTCCGCTAAAAGTTATGGATTGCGCATTTGCAAAAATTTTTAATCCCTCCTAAAGTTTCAAGTCTTTTCTAAATTTGAATTTTCTAATGTGAGTCTCACTGCTTATTTTCGCTAAACCTTAAAATGATGGTTAGACTCTTATGGGCGACAGTATGGTTCTCCAATCAAAAGTGAAAATGTCCATTGAGATTCGCTGGTTCAATTTCAAGCTTCAATTCAAGCATTGAAAAGAATTAGGAATTTTTCTAGATAAATTAATGTTTTACTAAAATTGAAATTTTCAATGGTTCTATAGTGTTTAGTCTATGTTCTAGAGTGCTATAGTGTATAGTCGAATTTATGATGATTCTTTCATATTCAATTTGAAATTATTGCTTAACTACCACGATTAATTAAGAAAAACTCCAGCTTGATAGAAATTTCGATCTATCAATCGATAACCGCCAAAATATAAATATTAATAAAATATTCAACCCCTCTTGAAAATCGTCTGAATTTTGCACGAATATTCTTTTAAAAATAATTTGTAAGCTAAATAAGCCTGCAAAAGGTAATAATGAATCTTTAGGGTTTCTTTTAGCAAATGATTGATCTTGCGACCAACCAAACCAATAGACATAGGAAAAATAGCCTGCAATGTACTCAAAAATAAGATTTAATTGTCTTAAAAGTATTAAATTTTGTCGATTATTTAATATGAAATTTAGGAAGAGCAAAAGCAAGTACAAAATTTGTAATTTTTGTATCCTCTTATAAAGGAAGGAAAGTGACGTTTGTTAAAAGATGAAATCTCACAAGTAAAGCAATGATTATCTCGATAATATCAATTTTTTGGATGAATGATGATCATAATCGACATCATTACATCAAAATTAGAATAATAAATAATTTGTCCTTTCATTTGGGACTAATCGCCGAAACCGGTTTCCTTGTTGGAGTAAAGTAAACATGCTCATCTTCCCAGAAAAATTCAGGAAAATAATGAGAAACCTGTATCCTTTCAGGAGAAAGTTGATGCTGAAACCATAACATTTTTCATATTAAATGAAAAGTTCACTGAATGCTATTGTGACGAAGTAAATCATTACAAGAGGAGGATATAGTCCAGGGGACATTAACGCTTTCTCTGGCTGTTCGAATTGAGATTCTAAAAGATGCGGAGGGGAAGGGGGCGGAGCCAAAATAAGAGATTGGGGGTTGAGATAGCTGAGTGGGCGGATTCGGTTAAGAGGGCGCCTTTGGTGATATTGTGTCACCCGCTGCATAATGAGATGCTTCTCGTTAGCCCTCCGCCTTTATTAGCACACCCCGAATTATGCGTCCGCCCTTAAACTTTGTCCCCTTCCGAGGACAATCGCCGGACAACTCTTAACGGATTTTCACCCTTCCGGCGGTCGACGCTACTCGGCTGTGGAACCAGAAGCTATGGCGAGGAGGCTCGTCTTTTTCATGCTAATTCGTATCTACCCAGCAGAACTAGCGGAATGCATGCAGAATTAAATCCAAAAATGTTCATTGTTGAGGTCACTCAACAAAGTAAATTATGCAAGTTATAGCCGATACGACTAGAACAATCACAAAAAGGTTAATACGAACTTTGATTTTATAATTGTTAAAATTATTGTTACATTAATTACAATTATTTATACTATAGTTGTAATCCAACGGCTCCAATAAATATATACAACAATGTAAGCAATTTCGTCAGTCAATGCCATATTAATTTAAAATTACAGTGTAGATCAATGACTTATTCAACAATGGAAATGATAGTCATAAGCTTCTGGCCAATGACGCAACAATACATTGTTGTTACATTTGTTACAATTGTTGATATTATTGTTATAATGTAACTGCCCCAATAAATATATACAACAATGTAAGCAATTTCAATACCAAATTAACTTAAAATTACAGTGTAGATCAATGACTTATTCAACAATGGAAATGATAGTCATAAGTTTCTGGCCAATGACGCAACAATGGGCTGTGGGAAACAGTAGATTCTAATCTAGCTCCATTGCTTACACTTTTAAAACCGACGGTGATGAAAGAATAGATATCACCACAGTAAATAAGTTTAATTTAATTATCACAATTTATTCTTTAGCACGGTCCAAGGCGAAGAAATTCCGCGATATTTGTTTATCTAGAAACGCTCAAGATGGCCGAAACACAAAGAAAGAGAAAGGTGCAGAAGAAACGGAAATAAAGGAGGGAAAGTAATCTTTTCGGATATAAGGCAGCAGCCATTCATCCACGCAGACCCCTATCGGTAGAATCATTCTCTCTCCTTTTGAGGAAGGTAGCATCAATGAATTCCTCTCACCGTCTCCCTCAACTTCTTCGAGAAAGGCCAACTCTCCCTATAATCCAATGAAACCCCATCTCGCGGGAGCAAAGCAAATTCACAGGGAACCTGATGGCTCTACTCTAGAACGAAAAAAGCCCTTCTCCGGGTTACGGGGGTGGTCCAGAATTATTCATGAACGGCTCCGATGCCTCGTTGATTTCTGGACTTGTCCGACCCCGTTCAACGCTCACCCTGATTTGGACCTTGTTTTCCTACCGCCAAGCGGAATCCTAAATAATCCCAATTAATTCTCTAAATACTTCAAAAAATACTACACCGAAAAGTTAGAGCAATATTACCGCGTTATATTTTCAGCCTCAAATGTAATTCATAGAACATAAAGCTCCCGAAAAAAAAACAATTTTCCAGTCCCGGATTACCGGGTTTTTCCTGGTTAGTATATGTTTTCATGGCTTTATGTGTTCTTCCATTGTTACTTATGTCTGGCTATTGTTATTTACGTCTCTTGTTGTAGTTGTTCAGTAAATGGATGATTGTGGGGACAATGAAGCTCATTGTCGCACACAGTAGATCATTTATTTCATCTCATTGTTGCGCCCATAGACTTGTTGAGACAGCACTGTTATATTGTTGCAAGAATTATGCACGTTAATATTTCTCGTTTGTCGTTGCTCATATTCGGCTATCGTTATTTGTCTCATACTATAATTTTTTGGTGAATGGGTGTTTTTTTATAAGATTGGAAAATAAAAAAGGGGCTCATTGTCGCGCATAAAGAATTATTTATTTCATCTCATTGTTGCGCCCATGGAATTGTTAAGATTTCAGTCTGTTACATTGTTACAACAATACTGCGCGTTAATGTCCCTCATTTAGTTTAGTTTGAGTCTATCCCAACAATAGTTCAACATGAAGTCTGCAGTGGGTAATCATAGCTGAATCATAAAATTTTCTTAGAAAATTTGAAATTAATGTTAAAATAATTTTCTAAGCTATATTGACCACGTTTGGTTAGCTTATCGTGAATAAGACAAAATTAAATGCCTTTTTTTAATGTGTTCATTTCGACTATTCTCATTATCAGTATTTCGCCGTAGAATCGTTGGAGAAAGGTTGCCCAACTCGTTGTGTCCAACCCCTTGATGAAATCGAATCAAGGAACTTTTTTAATTCCCTTTTTTATTTATATACCTGAGTGCTGCAATCACATCTGCGCTTTTGCTATTTTCAGAAGTTATTTTATTTCTCTCTGCTTCATCTTTGGGTGGCTCCAGTGCTAGAGGCACAATCGGTCAAGGAACTTTATTTTGACAAAGAATTTCATTTAAGAAAGAAATTTTAATCTGGGGAGCAAAATACTAGCTACAGAAGTTTATAGTAGAAAATGAAGGGAGATAAGAGTACTAGCTAGACAAGTCTTTTCGGACAATCAACTAAATAGGATCGGATAAACTGTCTTAATATGAAGTGTATTTTGAAAGAATCTGTTGAATGAGAAAATATCTAGATTATTTCAGCAAATTTTAAAATTTATATCGTATGAAATTTATAAAGAGAAACTCTATAAAAGAGGCCATTCTATAGGAAAAAAGAAATAATCACTTGGGTCAAGTTAAGATAAATCCTAAATAAAAAGAGGTGGTTTATGAAAAACTGTATGCGGAAATTTTCTTTGAATGGCAGTGAAAAATGCACAATAATAGTAGATGGGAATAGAGGGCTAGTAGTAATTCAGATGAAATTTGTCAGATAAATATGGCGTACGTAAAAGTATAGTCAAGATAATAAATTATTTATAAAGGTACTATAGCCTGCTTATGAATGTATTAGAATGAACGACTGAAGGGAGAAATTGTATAGGAAGTCATTCTAGATTAAGTGTGGCAGGTGATGGAAACCATTGAGGTCAGGAGCCATAAAGGACTAAAGAATACAATAGATTGATTAGATAAGAATAATCTCGAACTTTTAATATCCCAATATTTAATCCACGAATATTAAACCTTGATTATAATTTAAGTTTAGAGAATGTCGAAGCTCATTTGAACCGAACATCTCGCAAGTGAATAGCGCTGAATTTTCAAAATACGCACTTGGAAGTCGTGTATTTAGAAATTACTAATAATTAATTAATATATAAAGTGTATAATAATAATATTTCTTTGAAATGTAGTCAAATTTTCAGAGATATTTGCTTAATTGTTAGCAATTTACAGAAATTCCTACATCAGTTCTTTCTTTCAACTGATGCTGTTAATGAAGATGAGTTTTGTCTATATAACAGAACGAGCAGGACAACTTGTGTACCATAGTTGTAGCCCAATTCACTCTCCTTGAAACATCTAATCTAAAACGCTGACCGTATCATCACACGAAATATCCGCAAATTTCTATTCTCCCGTATGAACTCCAATCTTCTCCGCTAACAATTTTCTCTTCCTCACACATTCTTCCCTAATTAATTCTTTTTCTCTCTTTTCCTTTCCTTCCTTCCAATTCGCTTTTCGTTTGTAAATTCTCTTTTCCACCATTTTAACAAATTCCCCTTCTTACTCTTCCATATTATCAGATGCCAACTCAACCAATACTCATAAGTTGGGAAAACGTGACATGAAGACCTCAACAATTGACCATGACTAAACTCAACCCTTCACACCGTATGTTTGTTAAGTCTTAAGCGATAGGGCTGGTTGGACCGTCCATAATAAGGAACAAATTTCCCTGGAAAAGTAGTGAGGTATACCATACAAGATGAGGAGTGAGGTAGTACCTTCGTAAATGAAGCATTAGACAATAAAACTGAAAATCCTTTTCAAGTTGAGAATAATGGCGAAACGAGTAAGACATCTTCTATTTTCCATTACTGTATAGTTCATTCAAAAATGAGGAGTCTCTTATTGATGTTATAATTCAACATCCCTCTCATCCCAATAGGTTTTATATTTATACGGTGAAGAATAGTACTGAATCAGAAGTGAATCCATTTTCTTTTATCCTCTATCAAAGGAGAACTGAAAAGCATTTTATTCGTGAGGATCTGATGGCTGAAAACATCGACCGTTTAATCTATGAATAAGATAAAATATATGATTTGTCGTAAAGTTTTTTAAATCTGAAAACGTTTCCATTCTGTCACTGAGGAAATGTTTAGTTTAGCTAATTTTACTTAAAAAAGACCCATATATACTTGTGCGTATGCCGAGTTCTTCGGCCCTTTTTTAATGCTAAAAGCCCCCCTAGGCTTACACTCGAGTAAAGGTTCAACTTGCCTGTTCTCCGGTGTAGGAGTCTTAAATTAAAACCCGGCAATTGGCATGTGAATTCCTTTCATGCTAAATTAATTATTCATTTAACATTTACCTATTCATGCCTCAATCACTGTAATTTTATTGGTATCTATTTTTACTTTGAAATTTACCAGTAGCTGCCGCATTTTCTGCCATAGGCTTACGCTTGAGACAATTAGTTTACCCACACTGTTGTGCTAAAATTAGGTGCCTCAGCTTATACTCGGGTCGGCTTATACTCTGTTACAGGAAATAACTTTTATTTCCGACCGGCCAATGGCAGGTACTTCTGCTTCTTACGAATGAAATCGGAACAACACTTGTAGATGATTGTTTCGCGGGTATTTTCCTTTGGTCGTCAACTGGAAGATGTTCTGAGGGACGCAAAGGAAAACTCCTCTCGAATCCATTCTCCGAGTCAAATAAAATTCGAAAAGCCATCGAGGACACAAACGACGGGAAAGTCGTTTCCGGTGCCGGAGAGCACCCTCGAATAAAGGGACACTCTAATCTCCCCTTCTTTACCCTAATTTCATCCCTTTATCTGCCTCCCCCGCGTTTAACTCTCCCCTAATCCGTGCCCTAACCCCGCCATAAACCCTTTCGCTTTCGGAGATAACCGGCGGAAAAGATATGACCCGACCTCCCCCATTCATTCCCCCATCAATATCCCGTCCGCAGTAACTTCTCCCGGAATGCGAGGATAAGGAATGGAGAAAAATAGAGGTAATCCGAGCCAACAAAACTACGCTGAAAGGATAGCAAACATTTGCATACATTCCCCTGCAGAAATATGGAGAAAAAATGCGCGCCCGAAACGTAGGGGTTTTTGTGTTTCCTCGGACCGTTGAATGGGATGTATTATGTATGTAAGCGCGTCTTTTTTTCTTTCTCTCGTAAATTTGATTTTTGCTTTTTTCTCTTTTTTGTGGTCCTCTTCCGAAACGCTTTTGTCAGGCGACGTTTCAAGGGCCACCCGCCTCGCCCTGAATTCCTTCCCCAAATTCTGTTTGTTATACAAACCCCTTTTCCCTCTTAAAAAGTGCAGGACAGCGGCCTTCCTCCTTCTTTCGCCAACCATCGCCTTCGCCGGTATTAGTTGCTTTCCATGGGAATATGGTCTCGGACACGTGATCTTTATGGAAGTAAGAGAAAGTATGTTACATTTTAGTAGAATGTCTTCCTTGCACACAAAGAATTGAAAAAAGATTAAACTTTACGAACTCCATCAATAGTTGCACATGGCCATTTACACTAGGGTTGCCAACTCTTCCGGAATTTGGCCGTTTCTGATTTTTTAATGTCCTGGACTATTTAAATCTCCTTATCATTTGAACATTGTAAATTTAATCACCCCCGTATGTTTTATCCAATTCATGGGAAATCCTACACTATTAAATTACTACACCTATAGACCAGAATATATACCTTATATTTAAATCCCTCATCTGACTTTATCCCGTTATTTCAACAACAGCATAAACTTTTTGAAGCACCACTAAAATTTTGTCGAAATATAAATCGTTGGCTTAGTATTAGAAAATAATCGCTTAAGATATACATTTGTTTGACGGAGGTAAAGTCTTCTGGAGCTTCGGGAAACTAAATAAAATACTCCCGGAGTCTCTCGGAATTTAACACATTCAAAATTAAAAATCTCCCGTAATAAACCGCTCGCAAGATAGAATTCTTAGTTCTACACCCTTTCAATTTTCAAACTGATATTCACTTTCCAATTTCAAAGAATTAAATAATAAATAAAATTTAAAGTATTGACTAGGGATGTATGAAATCCTAATTTCGTTAAACAAAAATATTGCCCAGCGGAATCAATGCATAATTTTCGTTCATATACACATTTGGAGAGGAGAGTATGGAAATTTTCAGGAAGTTAGATTTCATTAGATAATTTATCATTGATTTTGCAGTGCACTATTCCAGTAGACCCTTTTTCAGATCATGAGATACAGTCAATAAAAACTTATGGGCAGAACTGATTTCAAAATTAAAATTACAGTTAATTAAGCTTAAACAAATCTCTGGCTTTGCAAATTAAAAAGAAATCATCTTATAAAAATTTCAGAGTCTTGACAAAGAAATTTTTTCGTAACTACAGCATGTTTCTCTAGATGATCATCACTATGTTCAATTTGAAGTTTAATGTCCTTGTTATACTAAATTAGACGATCTGCGACCAAATTTATGTCCATTGACATTTAGTGGAAGAGGTCTCAGGTACCGGAAAAACAATACTGAAACATAATTTATTTTCATCCCTGATCTTCATCGCAGTTATCACTGTTTTTCCCTTATTTCAATAAACTTGAATGGCCTTTAAGACAACATAGAATGCACACAACTCTTTGTCATCACCAACGATTCGTACCTTAAAACTATTCTGTGCTCCACAGTGTAAAAAAATCGATCTTCCTTAAACGCTTACGTTAATAATGTGAGAGTAGAAATGTGAGGTTAAACTCTATTTAACATTTAACGATGTCTCCATAAGTCTGGCCCTATGAGAGCCTGTCCCTGATACCTGTTCCTTGTCTATCCCGAAACAATATCTTGCATGTCGTAATATTTTTCCGTAATAATAGTCATTAAATAGCAGCAGCACCTTTTTATTATATCCCCCCTCCATTGTAGTACTGTTTTACTTACAGAAAATATATGGAAAGTTAAAGAAGAAAGGAGGTGAAATTTTCGATTCGTTCTACGCATCTAACAAATAACAGATGTGAATAAATCATACAAAATCAGGCGGAACTTTGTAACAATTATTATTGCACAAGAACTCCATAATAAAACGTTTCCTATGGTTCTTGTGAACAAATGTAAAGTTTGAGCTTTTGATTCAAATGTGTTATAACAATTCAATTCTGTTTCACTTGAGTAGATACATTGTATACATTGATTTTCAACACTTTTAACCCTTCCTTGACTGTGCCTAGAAAACTTCCAAAAACAGCGGTGCGGGGTACTCGGGTACCCCTATGCTTTTTTCACGAATATTACGTTGTTTTTTGTTTTTCTTTTACTGAACCTTTAATTATGTTTAGAAGTACAGTATGGATTATTTTGTTGAGATTATATTTCATTTCTTTGAAGGTAGCATTAGAGTTTTGACTATAACATGAGATTCTATAGTACAATTAAATTTGAATAACTTTATTTTATTTTAATTATATTTACTGCTATAATTACTGTTAATGAAATAAATAATGAATCAATTTAAAAATCTGTAACGAAGGGCGACTGAATTGCCACAATCACACGACATGGCATTGTGTATAGCAATCCAAGCAAAAATGGCTGTGCGGGGTACTTTGGTACCCCATTCAAAAACTAAAGATATTTTGGAAATGAGTCTGTAAAACAAATTTATTTCAATTTCATAATATAAAAGAAACATTGATGCACGAATACATGGAATAAGAAACAAATGTGGTTGAAAAGAAAACTTTTCTATTGAATTTAGTTATTTTGGGGTCCTCCAGTACCCCGTACCGTCAAGAAAGGGTTAATCTCTCGTTCGTTTCACCAATTTCAACTTTTCTACTTGATTCAAATACTCAAAATCAACAAAAATCAAAACAATGTGGAAACCAATATTTCACACATTGCATTTTAATGCAATTGAGCAACAATTTTCCGATGGCGAAGCGGTTGGTTTGATGAAGCAATGGACGTGTCCTTCAAGTGCCTCCTGGAGGTATAAACACGAGGAGGAATTTGCATCGGCGGGGGTGTGCACGCATCGCAAATTGAAGAGGTGAAGAGGTTATGGCAGTCTTCGCCACCGGAGAATGGTCGAACGACTCCATTGTCCTTTGAATAGGAGTGTTGAAATCCTCTGACTCCCTTGACCCAATTCCAGCTGAGGATTTTTCACTCACTGCTTTTTATGTTGCCAGCGACGTGTGTTTCGAGGGCAGAGTCGTTTTCCCGTCTGAGGAATGAATTGAGGCTGCGAATCCAAGAGGATTCTACGCCGAGAGAGCATTCTTCACTTTTATTGAAGTCGTAAATTGCAATTATTCATATCCAGCTATGTGAATTATATACTCACTTATACTCCCTACTAACGCAAACGTAACCGATCGGCACCATGTTCCGAAAATCGCCTGTGAATTTAGAGCTGTAAAATACGAAATTTTAATGACAATTTGTATGTGAAAGATGTCAAAGTTCGCAAGCTAAAACAAATAAGAAAAGTTTTTGCATTCTTGATATAGATTCTAGAAGAGAGGAGTTGGGCTCCTAAATAGAGGAAGAATTGCCCGTTTTCGCGTATACTTTATCATTTCTTTTCCCAGAAAACTTGGTCGAGAAATGGAGGAAATTGTTCTTTGAAACTAGCAGTAAATACATTGAGATATAAATTAAGCCCTGATAATGTATCTCTCGGAATGATCTCTTGTTTACCCAAAGTTACTCGTTGGATAGAGTTGATCGAGTAGATGCAATTACGAAGCTTAGGGCCACATTCGGTTCCCCAAGGTTCACCCTTTGGCCCGCATTGGTTTTGGAATAAAGTTTACCTAGTAATATTGGTACTTATTTAAATGTTTGGAATGATAAAGTAATCAAAATAATTTGAAAATTAATGTGCAAGAGTTACTATAAGAACATAGATATCGAATTGAATTTTAAGTTTCAATAGAACATAACTTACATTAGGTACCTAAAATGTATCAAATATGTTGTTTATTTCCTATTTTTATGTTTTAATAACAACTACCTATTTATTCATTACAAATGTTTTCAATTTCCCTAAATTCTTCATCTGCAGCCATCGATATTTTTGTGTTATTAATTCACAGATAAGTTTTGACTTCGTGAACGAACGTCATTTATGATACTAATTACTGCCCATCTAAATTACGTCCTTTATGTTTATGTTTTACTGCAATTACTAAGAAAACCATCTTAATTCTGAACCATCGGCATTCTTAGTCTAAAAATGGAGCATCTCAGCGAAGAAATTTCCATTGAAATGGAATGAAATGAGGTATTGAGTCAATGAACCTAGAAAGGTAGGTATTTCTATGTATCACTTAGAGACCGGAGATTATTTTATTCGAGAAAACCCTCATTCGAATTTGAATCTAATAGCGAGCTAAGAGTTTATTCCTAAGATAAATGAAGCCCAAGACTTCAATGCCGCCGCACGAGAGGACCCCCCGTTGCGAACCCACGCAACTTCCTTTTGGCCACTTTTTTGGCTGCCCCCTATCGCCCGGTCTACATTTAATCTGATGACCTCCTCGTCCCTCCAATTTTAATCTGCCGCGCATTTCTTCGGATATTTATGGCGTGGCTCACCGCCAGGGGCGACACCGAGGTTATCCAGTTTCTGAGATGCGTGATTTTCGGACGCTTCTTGACCGCCTCAGATTATATCGTCATCCTTGGTACACTGATTTTTTTCGACAACCCCGCGGTGGCGTGTTATATCGAGATCTTCTGGAGGGACATTCGAGAAGTTGCAGGTCTCATGGTTTCCGCCGGTGGCATGGTTTCGAGCTACATACAAGCCAAAACGTATTGTCGAGCAGTATTGTTGGTAATAGCAAACAATAACAAGCCTTGAAAATCGACTCGTGCGATAAGCTACATACAAACCAAATCTTATTTTCGTGCAGTATTGTTACAAGTATCTAACAATAGAAGCCTTTATACTTGCCTCACCAAGTATGAGACGTAACAATAGCTTTTTGCGAGCGATTGTAACGTTTTCCAGGAAGTATTTGAACGAGCTACGTATAAAATTCTCGATTATATTCTCCAGTGATCAACATTGTCGTAAGTCATTGTTGCGAATATCTAATAATGAAACGTCTGACGCGCGCAACAATAAAGTGCAAAAATAAGTTTTCTCGGACGACAATGACCGTCTTCCAGGAGCTTCTTTCAACGCCACTCGTTTTGCTCTACATTTTCCGCTCTCAAGATCCTGATAACAGCCATTATTCTTTCTAAGGTCGTCCATCAGCTCGCAAACCCTTCTCTGCCCATTGATCTTTGTTCGATCACCTCTTTGATATCTCCTCCGATGGTGGCCCATTCAAATTGCCTTCCTATCGTTTCTATCTGTTGGTTCCTACTCTCTGTAGGACCTCCTCTTTCTTCTCCACTTCAGCCTTCCTCTTCCGCGTCTTGAGGCCTTTCTAGATACTCGATACGCCTTGGTGACCGTGTCTTCAAGGAAGTACTCCACGCGTAGCACTTTGTCTGCTTATCGTGAATTAAACTCTGCCTCCATGAATTACTCAAGCCTACACTTCGGAAGAACGTATGACTAAGGGAAAAAGAAGGGAGATCTCCGGTAGCTTAAAACGGAATTTAAAAAGGAACACTTTACCAACGGATTTAGGAAAAATGCAGGAAATAATCGCATCCGTACGTGGACTAAAAGAAGATGACCTAATCCACATTACACTCGTCCAACACGTCGGGCCTTTATCTAACCAAGGGTCTGGAAACCACATTGCAAGCTTCTGGAACTTATATAACTTTTGCAGAAAGTTTGTTCTTCTGTGAGGCATAGTCCTTGTTCCGCAATTGTTTAAATAATATTAATAACTTCTCTAATTGATACAGGAACATCCCAATTATATCCATTTCTATAATTATTACTATTTACAAAGACACACAACCACTCCCTAACCAGAAATCTCCAACTAGCCGGGATTCGAACCCGGGACCGTGGAGTTGGAGCGATAACGTGCGAACACGCTTGCCACTTGGCCACCACGGCCGGTAAACGTGACAGAGGCGAGAATTTTCGAGAATTTACTGTATTTTAATTTAGACTCAGATTAATTTTGGGAACGATATTGCCTCTTACATGACGCACATTATTTTATAGATAATTATTTTATCAAAAAGAAGTGAATTTATAATCGTAGATCATTGTTAAAAAAGCCTCAAATTCCAGGACTACACCATTTTTGGTCCGATTCGAGATTCGGAGAACATTCTGAAGACTTTCATATTTAGATAACGTAAAAATCTAATACTTTATTTTATAATTTATTTAGCTAATGGCATTTTCCGTATTCTCGAATTTTCTCAACATTTTACTACAAAGCATTCTGTCAAAGTTAAGATATACATTTAATTCACTCTCGGATCTCACTCGTTCCCTCTGGACTTGTTAAACATCACACCACTTCGGCAAACTCTTTCGTTTTAAAATCTCCTCTTCAGAAATACTTCGCCTAAAATTTCACGCGATGAAAAATATCCAATTTTTTTAGCTCTTTCATAAACGTCGACGAAAACGAATAAAAAGAACCTTCGGAGCGGCGCTGAAGAAACTACATTTTTCTCTGAAAACAATGAGTCTGAGGAAAAATTTGTCTCCGGCAAAACGCGGACAAAGGAAACGGCTGACAAATCCGCGGTTTAGAGACGCGGCGCATTTAACTCTGGAATAACATTCGACCGAGCGTTGCCTCTTTTGGAAAAACGTGCCTGGAAATTAATTAACATAAGCAAGAAGCAATGCAAATGCACGCAGTTAGGCAAATGAGCCCGGAATGAAGCCATTAGACGTCGCTTTTGGGAGGAAATTACCAAGGCGAAACACGCAGAAAAAATGAAAGAGGATGGCATTTATGGTAATGGGAGAATTAGGGAGGCGTTTAAGGATTTTGGGGAATATTTTTTTGCGGGAAATGAGTGATGGGGTGGGGAGTGTCGACAGCGCCGCTCTCGGGAGAGAATTGAAGCTGCGGTCATTTGCGCCAACATAATGCTCTCTTTCATGAATTTTTACGGTCCTCTCTCCTTCTCTTTCCCCGAGCACAATTATCAGTCGCCATGGTTACTCCCGCCGCCCGACTTGCGAACGGGTTTTGTTCCCAGCACCTGATTGTAAGTCGGAAATCCGCAAGAAGGTGTAGCGGCACCATTGAGCGACGTGCTCTCTTTAACTGGGTGATTGTGGTGATAAAATATTCCTTAAAACTGCTGCCGAACCCAAATATCTCTAAATGGTATTTCGATGAATTTGATTTCAATTTTCGTCCCATTTTAAGCTGTGGGTGCTCTTGGGCTGCTTTGGCCCATGAAAATATCACATTCACTATGATTTTTTTAGTGAGGTCATTTGCCAATAATTTCCGGAGAAACACATGTAGAGGAGCGAATATATGATCTGTGATTGACTGTGAGGAAGTTTGAAAGGGGAAGTAAGTTAAAACACTGGCCATAGATTTGTAGCGTACACCCATCTTGCCGTATGGAAGTGAAAGTTGCGTTTACCAGGAGAAGCATATGGGATAGCTTACCAGCACGGTAGTAGCGGAAGAAAACAGTAGAAGTCAGAATCAGTAATTTTTCAATCAGGTTGATGGGTGAATGTGGATTTAAAGAGAGTTTACCAGTATTAAAGGAGATTTTAACATTTGTTTTAAATGTAATGGTTGGAAGCAGGATGGCTAGGAGGGTATAAGAGGAAGATTGAAATTAAATTAGTGGAACGTTGTGGACCAGGTGGTCAAGAGAAGAGAGAAAGGCAGATGAAAGGCTAGAAGGGAATATACGAGGGTTGGATGAATTGCAAAGCCTCCATCTTTGTAACTTGGTCCTCGATGGGAACAATTTAATAAATCAAACACAAAAATGTTAGAGGGCTCTCTTTGATGACCAAATTTGGTGCCATCTGACCTCTATCTGCTCCTAAAAATGAAAGAAGTTGTGCGGGGACATCAAAATGCATCTGATAAAGAAGTCGAGAGAGAACTGACTGGCTGAGTGTCGACTTCTTCAGTGGCAGCTTCGGAAAACTTAAAACTTAGAAAATCATTGACAGAAGTGTATGCCATTATTTGGTGATCATGAGGAAAAGTGAATATTAGTAATTAAGGAGCGCATGTGAAGAATTATTTCTGCGTTTGATTTATTGAAATATTCCCATTCAAACCCATCTTACAAAGGTAGAGGCATTACTTCTCATTCAACAAAATATTTGGGATGTAATGAAACATGTACACCGAAATGTAAATATATGGAGGAACAAGTGAAGTGAATTAACGAAGTATGTGACGAACTCAACTTCTAAGGAAATAGCATGCTTAGAATCTACGAGAGTTATAAAATATGAAATACAAAAATTCCATTGAAAAGAGAGGAACTGAAATTCAGGGGATCAATTGAGCTGATCTTTGCAACTCTTCCGGAGAGAGAGAATTCGTTCCAATTCTCTCTTGTCTGCGCCCTTCAGTGCCGAAGACACTCACCCGGAGAACGCAGTTTCGATTCCCCTCTGCACCTTAAAAAGGTGACGATTCCACTCTCTCGAGGGTTCTTACTTCTTTTTTTACACATTCATGAAAATATTTCGAAAGAAAAATTTCGCTCGTCAATCCTCCATTCAATAAATCCGGTCTCTATTCTCGGAGTACTTTTTCTTCCTTACATTTCATAAATGTTATTTCTGCGCTTTTCTTGGTAATTAAGTACTAGTGAGAGTAGGTTTAATTTAAAAAAGTAGAGGAGAATTTAAGGCTTAAACTTCAAGGAAATACCAACCGTCATAGTAAAAGGACTCAGTTTCGTGTTACATTTATAAAATATAAAATAATTATTTTTTTTTAATATTCTTTAAATTTAAAAAATACATTTTCGTTCATTTTCCAAGTTCCAACTCATGAATTTCTTGGTTCCTCCGTACATAAAAATCCTACATATAGTATAAAAATTTAATTTGCAAGTTAAGAAATTTGATCAGCAGTTGCTGTCTCTTATACAACAATTGGATGGTACATGCATTATTGCAACAATTAAAGAGAGTTAGAAACATCTGTTCTTAAACGAATTCAAATAATTGGAACAATCATTAATACAATGTGCATTTGCGGAATTAAAAGAAAAACCGGAATCGAATAAAGAATGGAGTAAAGGAATTCTTAAACTGAATCTCTGGACGTATGAGGATCGGACATATAAGCTCTAAGAATCTAGAACGTTGCTCTTTTTCGGGAAGGGAACAACCTCTATGAAATCTACAAACCTCAAATTTAACTCATTTTGAGGGTGCTAGTGAATACTTAACATACTCGTTCATTCATCTTAGAAAGCATGTACACCAAATTTTCTATCATTACTACAGTTTATTTCATTTGAAGAATTTTGAAGAGTGTAAGATAATGCAATACGAAAAAAGCTATAATGTCTCAAGATAGGTTAAGGTGGGGAACTTCACATAGGACTGTGGGATTCTTCTTATTCTCCCAATTAACGATATCTTAATTTCCAGCCCTCTTTATTCTTCTACTTATCCTTACAAAACTATTGCAATTCCCCCTTTCCCTCTTAATTTTGCCGTATCAATTTTTATTTCCTGCTCTTGAAGGTTTTTAGGAGTTCTCTCTCCGTTCTTACTCATTTCTGTCTTTCATCATTTATTAATCTGTCCATCTAAATTGTCTTCTCCATGTCCTCGCTTCGTTTAAATCATTAGATTTTCACTTTTCCCAAAGTCCATCTTTTGCAGTGCGTCATTCCACGAGTATAAATATCATACAACTCCGTGCAAAACATTTTCATTTACTAGTGTTCATCTCAACTCGAGCGTCAAACTGCACTTTCTCGACTGAAACCTTTTTCTCTGGAAGTCTTCATTTGCCATGGCAATTCTTGCTATAATCTAGAAATCCTCCCCCCTCAACCCCCATTGAGATACAATAGGTACCTCAGCTAGTTGATAATAAGACAGCAAACGAATCAAGTTGGCCAGTGAGCTATTTAAAAAACCCGCCTATCTGACTGAAAAACGTTGCCGTGTGTCAACGGGTATTTTCTAGCAAAGTCACGAAAAATCTTAATTTTCATCGTAGAATGTCGTTAAAAAGACGCTTGTATATCTCTTCGGACTAGTGAGACGACGAAGATAATAAATTGTTGCTCATTTGAATTGTTTATAACTTTTTAAATCATATTCCACGCGGTCAGTTTTTTTATGGCCCCCCCTGATGAGATGGTTGGGCGCTCCTGAGCTGTGAAGGCGAGCTAAGGGTACGGATTAGGACGGAGATCCTCCAAATTTCTACCCGAAAAAAAAAAGAAATGGTAATACCACCAGATACCTTCAATTAACCATTATTTCTTATCACTTTCGTTTTTCGACTCAAACTTGTTTTGATAGGTATGATCAACGAACAACACTCATTTCTCATTATGCTGCGATAGTAGCGACGTATATTGATAAAAAAAGGATTTAGGATTGAAATGGAGTGCTCTTACTGCAAACTATGACAAGATTAAGGATGAAATTTGCTGAAGGAAAAAATAAATTATCAAGTCAAATAAGTGATGAACACCTATTGGGGAATCAAGGAGTTTATACCATGCTCAAGGAGGCTACAAAAAACTGAAACTTTTCGCTACAAATAATGGAAGATCGGAATGAGAAAATAATTTATAGAAAAATATCAATGGGGTGTTCTCACTCATGCCATGGAATATGGACTGTACCAGCAGCAGAATAGATTGAGCAGTAGAAAGGCGATGCCACTGAAGAACTATTGGAATGAAATGGACAGAGCTTGTGGAGTTCCCTGTGAACAGTGAGTGAAGGAAGAAGTAGAAAACATAGGCGAAAAGACGGAATAAATTTGTACGACAAACTTGGAGCCACTGTAGTCTGCTGAAGATGGTGTTGGAATCAGTGAAAGGAATAATTCAAGAAGGACGAAGGTGAACAATTGGAGGAAGTTAGTGGATGGAATTTGATAAATAGGCTTGGAGAGTTACGGCTGGGGTGACCAGTTTCAACATTTTGTTCTATGATTTCATTGTTAGATTTTGGAGTAAGGGTTAAATAATTAGTAAATGGGGGTATCGATGATTAAATAACCACACGAATTTGCATTGACTCTTAGCTTTTTGTTTGTCTTGAAGATTGGGTTCCAACGAAACGTTGATGTTACCTGTGTCTCATTTTCAAAACAAATTAACTTCTTAAAATCGATAAATGATTTTTTGCATTTAAATTTGGCTTGTTTGGTGACACCCGTTGCTAATCTAACTTTCAATCTTTACACATTCACAACATAGCGCAAGAAATAAATAATAATAATTTGGACATAATAATAAAATATTATGTCCAAAAAAAACGAATTGAAATATTCCCGTACTCTATTCCCTAATTTATCATAGTTTTATTCCATATTTAAATCAGTAAATTGGAGTTTACCCCAACTGGAGGATACCTAGCCAACCTTAGTTGTGACCAACCGCTACTTAGTTTGCTAACTCAGGATGATACTTCTCCATTTCCTCTTTCATTGAAGTTTAACTTATTCTCCAATGGTAATCTCCTATCAAATCCATGAGCTCCCCTCGTAAGGGCATTTTGGTGTGCCGCCTCGGTGTTTGCGTGCTTATCGCCTATATTGCGGCTCCAATTAAAACGCGGCTCCCGATCGCACACAATGGTGGAGAAACACCCACGGCCCTAAAGCGATGACGTATTAGCCGAGTCACGCGTGAGGCCCCATTAACGCCGCCTCCCAAAGGGGCGGTAACCACTCCCCTTCTCGGGGGTTGGCCGATTTTTATTAAGCGTCAGAGGAGGGATTTTTATTGCCCGCGAGTGCTGCCCCCACGCGACTCCGTGTCAAATTAGTGACCGCAAGCGCTCGATTCGCGTGACGACGTCCCTCGTGCGTCACTTTTTCCTCTGGACGCCGCATGTGGCGCCACATGTGTGCGCGCGCGTGATCGGGGCGCCACGGACCGCGTGCTTCTTTTGTTTCCCGTTTCGGAGCCCTTCCGAAAGGATGCGCCCATTCAGACGACCGCCGCAGATGTTAACAACCTGTTTGACGTAAATGTCACCGTGTCCGTTGTTCGACGGATGGCGATCGTCTGTTTTTTCCGCGCCCGTCCGCTTTTCGTAAGGGGGTGATTTATCGCGAATGATACATGCTCTAGTTGGGGACGCTGCCTCGCAACCTAGGCGCGTCGCATATCCTTGTTTCTTTTCCTATCGGAAAGTGCCTACGGTCTACAGCTGTTCAGTATCTTTTAGGAAAAAGTGGAAATCTAATGTAGTGTGAAAGAACTGTATTCAGTAAAATAATGTTGTTAATTAAAAACGAAATGTGAGGGAAGTAGGGGCTGCCTGGTAGGGTGATGTACGCTGAGGACTATATGTGCCTCGGGACCGCTACGGAAGTCATGAAGCCCTACCGGGAACCCTGAAAATCCTGCATGGATGACTATTTTTTTACATTATCATAATTCTATATAACAAAAATTGTATATTAAATTTAAATATGAACTGAATTTAATTGTAACAATGTTAGGTCGTAATTACGCTGCCACCGGACAGATGTCTAACTGAGGCGAAACTACTAATAACTGAATAAATCAAAATTAACAGGTTGTTCAATGAATGTGGATTAATAAAATCAGCAAAAGGGTAACGTAGGGTGCCCGCACTCCCAAGAAGGGGTTCCAGGCAAGTTGTTCACGGGTCACGGACATAATTAGGAAATAAAACGTTCTAATAGTTGTTTGAAGTGCGCTCGACCCTAGCAACTTCGCGGTTCGACTTTCGCTGTTTTTAAAAATTTTTATATTCATCAAAAAGTTTTGTATCGTCTTTAACATACCTCATTTTTTCTAATTTGGTCTTATATGTTGGGTAATATGAGCGTAATGTTGACTTAAGGGTGTTATTTCCTGTTTAGAGGCACTTATGATGTAAAAAACGTATTTAGGTTGTAAACAGGTTTTCTATGCTACTATTAAAGAATCCTACTACTCTTAAATTTACCGAACGCGGCTGAGTCTAGAACTGATTAACCAAGGTAGATAAAGGGCCGAATGTATCTTTACCTTAAAATCTTTAGTTATTCCATTATATTACTGTCTATCATACATAGTTGTGGCCAAATATCTGCATTATTTAAAGGAGTTGTATGGTGAACTTCAGAATTATTTTCTTGGCATAATGGATAAGGGGAACGGGATGTGAAAAACTGAATCCTAGAGGGTACCATAAGGCAAGGAACAAAGCCACAGTACCAAGTGGGTGTTGCACTGGTTTGAACGTATGGAAAGACATGATGGAAGTATAATATCTTAATAGAGCACATTTTGAGAGGCTTTAAAAGAGAAGTAGGCTGAGAAATCTCTAGTTAAATGTGGTGAAATGCTAAGCAAACGATTCTCCTAGCTATAACAGTATTTTAAAAAGGAGGAGAATTTGTAAAGATGCGTCTAAATCAAAATGTATATCGTAAGATAGGAAAGAATTAGGTTGAATAATCGAGAGAAATATGTTTTCATCCCAATATTAAATAGCGCTGGTGATATTTATGAGGGAAATTATATACTTTGATCCAATTTTAATTCTCCCAGTTTATCTGATTGTATTCACTGTTGAGATTATTTCATTCTGAGAGAATCTCAAGTTGAAAATAATTTGACTGTAATTATTTGCGATAAATTCAGTGGCTGTGAGATCCTTGCGTGGGAAGATTTTAAAATCTTCGACAAGGGTCTTGGCATGTGCTAAAATATGAGTTTCTTTTCATATCATTTATAGTGTTAGTATCCCATATTATGGGAATTGTTTATATATTTATTACTAGGTTTACAAAGATCCATGAGTCGTAAGGACTTATGATTCTTTCAAATCCGTGAGTTAAAAATATTAGACCTATGAGCACCACGCACCCTTACGAACTAATAATTTCCACGTCAATATTCTATAAGATTCACTGCGTGACTGCTATTAGGCTCAACGCCTGGTAGCATTCTGTTACAATTATCCATGTATATATTTATTCTAGGGGCTCAGGACAGCTGCCGCAGTGATCCCACTAGTTCATTAATTGAGTTGCTTTAGATTCAGATACTTCTTCATAAGTTGGAGTATGGATAACTAAAGCAGATGAAAAAATAAAATTTTGTTGATAGAAATGAATTAAACGATTACATTCATCGCATAAAGTCGTAGATGTAAACGTGCATTGAGGATTTTATGCATATTAACATTTTTCATACATCAAAATATGGTTAATATTCCTTTGATTCCCTGTTTTTTTAACATTCCTTTAGCCCACAAGGGAATCTCATGAAAACAAAATACATTTCATTGTACTGGAAAGTAATGGATGATTTACTGCGTGAGGCTGTGGATACTTCTATATGAAAATGGCGAATTGCATCAAATTCATCTTCTTGCTTCAGTCGGTATCGTTCATTAGCTTCCTAAAAATAGAAGAACAGATAGAAAAGGAATTAAATACTTTTTGATATATTTCTCCAACAGAAAATTAACTTAATTTATTTTATTTTCAAACCTTAAAATTAAAGTTTTACTGAGGATGCATTAGTTGTTAATTCTGCGTCTGGATGATAAAGTATTAACTTGAGTATTTCATACTTTATTTCTGAGTAATTGCTAAAATGTGTACTCTTTGATAATGTAACATATTTTTTAGAACATTTTCTTCAAAGTTTTAGAAATTATGTTGCGCAAAATTATTTTGTTATTTTATCTCACTTTCTGTATTGATTTTGACTTATAAAAACTTATATAGTTGACTTATAATGTATCAACTAAAATATTGTTTCTTTCTTTATATATCTGTTTAAAGTATAGTTCAGTAATGAAGATATAGGACAATAACATAACTGCAAATAAATTGTATAATAATAACAGCACAACTTTTAATTGTTTATGCGCTAGCCACATGAGATTTTTCATCAGATCAATATAGAGTATGTTAGACTCCCCTGAAGGCCTAATTCTAACATTAAAATAAAAACATTAATAAAACTGATTCTTTGGGAAATATCAGAATTAATATTCTGACAAAACTTTTAAATTTTTATATTAATATAATTTCAAAAATATTTATTCGAAAATATTCGTAGACAACACTTACCCTGATGGATTACCACATTTTTTCGTACCTCAGTATTATACTTTATATTTTATCTTGAGGTCGGAGAATAAATTTGCAATTTATTCAAACTGCAAATAAAGAAAATAAGATTTCCTTAGATTATGGGGTTTGAAAATATCATATTTATAAAAGATTGAAGAATTTCAGGAAAGCATTATTTTCATTTATCATTATTATTTTCAATTGTGGCATATTATTTATAAATACATAAATAGAACATAAATATTTCAATAGTAGAGATTATATTTTTGAAATTTACTGCTAGACATTCTGGGAAGGTTTCCAATGGAAACTTTCCATGTATAATAGCCTAGGACAGCGGTCGTCAACCGGTCGTCCGTGGGACACAGATGGAACAAGAAGGAATTCCTTTGGCAGTTCTTATAATTTTCATAACATTTTTCTACTCTATTCTGAATCCTTTTCGCGGTGTCAAGGCTTTCTTCGATGATGGTCACTTTATTTATTTTCTTTAGCTTCTGCTAACTTCATCTTAGAGGGCCGTGATTCAGAATTTTGAGTTAATCAGTCCGCGCGGCCCAAAATTTTGGCAACCGCTGGTCTAGGTAGTCCATTACTATACAGATTCATTTGTTTTTCATTCCATTTACTGAGTAAAGAAACTCATGTATTTTTTCGGATGGAACGAACAAATTAGTACCTATCACTGCTGCAAAAATCAACTATAAGGGCTTCATATTATTTTCAGAAAATATTTCAGTAAATACAAATTTCATTCTCTGACGTGCATCAACGTCACGTCAGGCCGATTACGCACCACTTTTTCAGGCTGAATGCTGTTCGGACCTGAATTTGATTTAACCTACAGCGTTTGAAGGGAGCGTCTGCTGCTGATCGAAGCGTCAATCCCATACTAATCGATTCATTAGGAGGCGAACATTTGCTCCCCTCACGCTGAAATACCAAATCAATCGGCCGTGATGAAGAAGATCCCCACAAAGAATCTGAAATGTAATTTACAGTTTCTGTTACAGGTCTGTGCGTCATTCTCCTGTTACAAACTGCTTTCTTAAGACGTTTATTTGATAAGGCATTCCTACATGGATTCAGGAATTTGTTGTGGTGAAATAATAGATTCACTTCACTAAAAGTACGATGAGTAAAACTTAAAACTAAAAATTTTTTGACAAACTAATTACTTTAAATTATCCCAAAAGTACTACTGTTTTCCATAAATCTCTGTAACAAAATCAAACACCAAAGTAATTACTTTTTGTGCTATAAGTAAAAATAATGATTTTTTATGCGGTATGCTATAAACTTTAACCAATTTACCCCAAATAATGACACGTTTAAATCCAGTTAAAACTAATGTCATTAATTTATATTTAGTGGAATTCCTACATAAGTTTAAAAGTCTATAATGGAAAATAATCTCTAAGTACGCTCCCACAGAATTTATTTATTTTTCGCTAGCGAACTTGCATCATCAGGCAATTTTTACTTTACAGTACATAAATATATAAGTAGAATAAAACAAAGAAAAATTTGAAATGGGATAGAACAATTTAGTTATAAGGTTAATATGTGAAGATTTTGGTGGAAAGGGAAAGAAAGAGTGAGAATTTGGGAAAAACGTGCGTAGAATAAATTTTTTGGGAGTGTGCGGAGTGGTCGTATTATTATGGCCTTCGTCGAGGTCATATAGAGTTTATTTAATAGTCAATTTCGTTGAAAACTCTTCTTAAATTCTCAATTAGCCATAGTTGTTCAACAATACCTTAAAACCATTGTTTTTTCGAGAATCGTGATCCGAACTGTGTATTAAACTTTATGTTGCAGGCTCTCAGATAGGCAAAGGGCTCGTCCTTGAGGAAACTGATACAGGTTCGATTCTTTGAGGATACGGGTTCGATTCCCGCATTGGAAAAAGATCCGAAATGTCTTCAACCGTCGAAGCACCCTCATAAAAAGTACTATCATTGTATTTCGTTAAGGGGGGAATCAACCTGGAACCCCCTGAAATTTGACTATATTTTGCAGCGTAATATCGTTTGATTGAAAAGACCGATTAGAAAACGCTTTTCACCATTGAAAAGATCACATCTTTTTCAATAGAAATAATTTATTTTATAGACAAAATAACAGTCCATAAGAACTTTTTACATATGTAAACATAACCTACAAAAATTCCACTTTTGTGCTGCGCGATATATATTTTGAAAACTATTCAAGATATAATTTTGGGACTTGACACACTTATTAATTGGATTACAATGATGAATAATCCCGGTTAAAATTAATTTAAAAGCATCATAGAAAAGTTTCAATTATTCAAAATTTTACATTTTTTTAACCTTAAATTTTAAGTTTAAAATTATTTATATTTTTAATTAATAAGAATATATACAAACACACCAGTATTATTAAAGAATAGGCTTTTGTGAACAAATTAGTAAAGATTTGATCAAAATCCATTCAGAACTTACTGAGAAAAGTGTCGCGCAAGCTGTTCAGACAGTGTTTTGAGAAAATCGACTTAAGGAGTAGGAACATGAGAGTGAAACGAATCCAAACCAGCGGTAGGATAAACGTCGTAAAATCTTGTTAGGGTTCGGTTTTTGTAAATCTACCAATCGTTCGGCAAATCACTGGAATTTGGTTAGAAATAAGGAATTCATCTTCGGAAGAGCAGCGTGATTTTAATCGGAAATATGTACCAAATACTATCGCTTATGCCTGTTAGATTTGATTTGGAACGTTTCCATAGCAAACATTTCAACGCCAGCTGTAACACGGATCAGCAACCATGATCTCGTTTGTCTTTTATGTGTGTATTATTGTTGCAAAGTTAATCAACTGAATACGTATCTGTAGGTTCGCTAATTTTAGAGAAAACTCATTAAATCATCCGATCACTAAATGAGCGGCGAATTTTCAAATTCTCGCCCATATTTCCTATTTTGAGTGAGATTTTGAGAAAATGAGATTTCAGAAATAATAATAGAATAGAAAGATCAAACTTAGTTTCTTTTTAACTTCATAGATCAATTTATTAAACACTGCCCAAAATTCGTAAATTGATTTCAGATGGAGCCGTTGTGGAAGCCTCATCAAAATGTAATGATCGGGCGTTGCGGATTAGGAAAAAAAATGCAAAAAGAACTATAGCTATATTCATCAATACGAAAGGTAAAACGCGTACACAATTCTCTTTAGGCATCTGGGGAAAGTTAGCCTCTTCGATAGCAGCCATAAATTTGGATTCAATCTATTTGTTCATGAAGTGTATCCCTTAACATAGGGAAAATGAAGGACAGCAGAATTAGTTTTTTCCCTAATTGTTGCCAATATTTTAAGTGAGTAACTGTATGTGAATTCACAGCAATTACAATTGTAAGAATTACAATGAAATTATTGTCGCATACGTTGGATTGTTTAGTTAGTTTAATTGTTAGTTATTTTTGCCAATTCCAGATTGTTTTATGTTTTTATTGTTGTAAGTTTTACTGTTTAGGTAATTGCTTAAATACAATATATGTTAATTTCTTGGAATTTACCAATCCATCGATGCAGGCAACCATAAACATATTCGAATTTTTATGAAAACTATTTCAGCCCTCGTTTTTAGTTTGGAGTGAAGATATTTCGCCTGAAACCCATATACCCGTCCTGAATTACACTTTCGCTTTTATTGATATAATTGAGGCACTAAATCTTCTCCTCCTTGACTTCTGTCATTCGTAGATATCCAGAACGGAAGCGTCCACTTCCTTTGCCGCCCATCTGCTCGACGCCGAAGATTTAACTTCTCCTTTCCAAAAATTTCCATTTTTCAAACGCCTCGTTCGATAGAGAACTTCTGAAAGGACATTTTCTTAATGATTTTTTCAAGGCCATGTGGTTTCCAGAAAACGTTTTTTTATAGAATATCGCTTGGGTCACTCCATCGTTGACCATACTTATATCTACATTCCCCTCTTGGGGTGTTAAAGCACCCCGAAAATTTTATCGGTAATAATTTTAGTCAATAAAATGATTATAATAATTCTTTCAGAAAAAAAAATTAATTTTTCTCGCAAATAAATTTTGTTAAATTAAATTATGTATAATTTCTTTTTTCTATTGTACATTATATAAAATCTACTGTTATTGATGATTTATTTCATATTCTTCCTGATCATTTAAAATGTGTACGATACGGTAAAGTGAGATATGTGGGGAAGTAGTGTAAACTTTCGTATCTTAATTTTCAGTTTCAGTTGACGAAATATTGTTAAAATAGTACACGGTGAGGTTGTAAATGGTTCTTGAGAGAAAGAATGTACTACTTGTTTGAGATAAAAGGCTAAAGATATCTATGTGTGTTTGTGAATAAAAAAGAGATATTATGAAGATTTTTCTGGATGAAGAGAAAGTTGTACGTAAACATTGGGTAGTACAGCGAATAAATTAGGCAAAACATGAGTTGGCAGCAAAAATCAATGCTCTCCATCCATCGCGATGGAATTTTTTCGTATGCGAATTTGGTAACGACTATAAAATTAAATACTACTACTAGAAATGGGTATGGTCAGTAACCAAATGCTCCCCTCAGTGTGTACATGGCCTTGAAAACGTTCCTTCGGGACACTTATTTTAGTTAACAACCAGCCATTTGTACAGCGCATTGTTCCGCGATTGTTGAGGCTTTTAATTGTTGGATTCTTGCAACAATGCTGAGCGACAATGTAACCTGCTTTCGTTCCCTTTTGAAACTACATCAGCAAGGGTAACCATTTAAAGTTAATTTATGAATAATATTTCTAAAAATAAATCAACCGACAGTTACAGCCACTCTCTTTCAGACATGGTTTCTATTCGTCTACCACTGTTTCCTATTTGTTTTACATTACTTGGGAGCTCATGCGGAATGTGATCCATACAAGCTGTAACTCAGATGAAGTGAATTAATTCACAATGATCCTTACAGACGAAAGCACCCCGACATACTCGGCTTAAAACCACGCGATGGAGATTAAGTACACAAAGAGCAGGAATTGCTTCCATTGCATTTTTTGGTTCGAATAAAAGGAAATATTCGAATTGGAAATTTGGAGCCTTCGGAATTCCTTCATTTCCTTTATCCGTCTCTCATTAACTCCGCTTCCTCTGTATTATGTGTGGATTATACGTGAATTCTTTCTCCGTTCATTTGGTCGCTTAAAAATATAAATTAAATCCCAATGGCATTTGTGCATTGATTCAAAAATAATACAATTAAATCCTGGACAATTCAAGGGGATTGTTTCCTTAAGCAGTGAAGGTACCAACGGGGAAGTACATTTTATCCTTGTTAATTCGATGTAAATTAATCGATTCTTTTTGTTGATATACTTTTCGATACTGTATGAAGATCAATGCAACCTTCCTTTGGACTAACCCAACATTTGAATTAATAAACAAGATTCAAAAATAAAATTTTGTTTTACCATTACTTAATTATTTTTAACATTTTTTTATCTTACCATTAGGACTCTCTGTAATTGTAGAGTTGTGTTATTGAGCAGTGTTCTTCCCTTTAGAATAATACAATCGTTTAAAGCACAAGATGTGTTCATGAACTAATATGCTACTCCCATTGACAGAATTAAATACACGAATCGATAACAAACTCAATTGATAAAAAATAATTAGGGGAAGTCGAGGAATGATATCCAGAAAAATGGAAAATGATGCGTTATAAAATCCGCTGATTTTAGTTGATACAAATTTTTAAGTACCTCGACTTCTAAAGAGAAAATAGATGTGAAAGAGTATAGGTGACTTGGGGCAATGCCTGTTTCAATCGTGAGGTCTAGGTAAAGGAAGACCCTGTCTTCATTCTCCTCTCTTCCCTTTTCAACTTAATTTTAATAATCTTGCGGATTATTTTCAGGTAACAATAGTAACAACAATCAAGGTTGCCAATTAATCATTCTTACGCAACTGTTACTCATAACAATCGATTTCCCGTAGAGTAGAATTATCGATGGATGTTTTAACGTGTCAACACATTTTCGCTATTGCTAAAAATCCTATAATGTTCAATTTCTCAGTTTCGAGACAATCAAACACTTTCCGAAGCGCAGTCATGGACGCCTCAATGATCGGTACGCCCTCAAGCGATTACTTCACTTTCCCACTGTCCGAAACGAGCCCTGGAAGAGCCTTGATCTTCCAGAATCTGCAACCAATTGAGAGAACCCACACCTAAGAGAGATGCGCCGAGTTTTGGGTTCGAGTCCCGATCTTGACACCTTTCTCACTCTCGCTTATCCTTTGAGTTTAACCAAGGAGTATACCAAAACACACTGAGTTACTCGTTAATTCCTTTCACTTTAAAATTCACCTCAGTCGAAATCACTTACGTAATCCTCTGAATTTTCGAAATGAAGTCAGTCGACTGCTAGGTCTAAATGTCGACTAAATTACTCTGTTACGAGTGAATGCTCTCCCATTTGAAACCCTTAATTAATAACCCTAGGGGTACCGAAATAGCCGCCTTGAGGAACCCTTCCCGAAGACACGATTAATTTGTCTGCAGCCCTAAAGATGCCACTACGATAACCTTTATTAAAGGCAGCCTTTGGCAGTGGCTAAAAGCGTCCTCAAGCGATCCTTCACGTGCGCAAGTGACCGTGACAATCCGAGCGGAGAACAGCACATCCTCTTTGCAGCAGAAAGAGGACTTGAGGAAGTTTTAAAAATATAAAGGAAGTCGCGTGCGTAATCCTCAGAGGAGTCCTTCTTCTTTTAGCTCCGTTTCCTCTTCATATTGGCGTCTTTGTGTGTGGCGCCGCACCGGCAGGTGTCTTGTGCTGGAATGGCTTCCATAGAAACCCCTTCTAAATATCCTCAGAACGCCCCTTGGGTCGTAGGACTCTGGTTATCCTACTTTCTGTTCCGGTAACCCTCTCCTACCTATAGTAACCTATCACTGTACCATTTGATTTGTTTATGGCAAAGCTGTTTATAACGATGAATTGTTTATAGAAATAACATTCCAAAATGAATGTGTTCTATCCTCACTTCGTGGAATGCAGTATAAACCATCGTAAATGAATCACTAGTTAACTTCCACAAATATTTGTGGATGTTACTTAGGGTTTCATTAACGATGAAAATAATATTCTTTATCGGTAGGCATAAGCCGTTTTTTATGGCAAGGCTGTTTATAATTTTGAATTGTAGAATTGATTTTTTTCGAAGCCAACCCGGTTTTTTATTTCTAAGAACCAATTGACAGTAAGCTCGAGATGAGTTTTTTAACAAATGCGCTACTCCAGCTCACTGAATTAAATTTACCTTTAAAATACATGAGTCAATCTAAGAATATAAGAAATAATAAATGTAATAAAGGTGATTAATAAGAATATAACAAATAAGAAATAACTAAGTGAACTGATGGAATGAATTTCGCTGTACGGTCGACCAAAAAGATGAAAGGGTATATTAAAAAGGCACTGAGTTCAGTTGATACGGATTTACAAATACCACGACTTGTACTTTATACTTCACATATATGGTACTCTTTCATTGGCAGGCCATCATTAAACCATCACGTCGCATCTTTCTACTGGCATAATGTCTAAATGTTCTTCATTTTACTCGATATTTGTTCAGAGTAAGTAGAATTAAATAAAGTAATCTTTAGTGTCAAATATTTTTCATTCCCGTATCACTAAAAAAAATACACGAAATTTATGTAGATGCATTCATATGCATTAATAAGTGACGTAAAGTCCGCAAGTGAACGGATTCATCTCAATTTTATATTAACCTTGGTTAAAGCGTTGTAATTGTATTTTTGTAATAAATTAATTTATAATGACACGTTGTCTGAGATGCTTTGTTTATAGCAACTGCCTTCATTCCAACAGCATCATTTGTTACTTACCTTTTTCTACTCTCATTGGTTTTGTATCAACAAAATGACTCTAATTAACTACAATTAATAGATTATCAAGATATCTTTTCGTGGAGAAATTAAAAAAAAGGTTTTCATTTTGATCTCAGAAAAAATGTTCGCTGCCGCTAAACGCCTACGTAGAGAAGTTGGAGAGAAAAACCTGTGAAATTTAACCTGCGGTTTTATAGAAACCTGTGTTTAATATCACCTTTGAGGTACAAGCAACAAAGATACTCAGAAATATTTCACTGTATTCTTTCTATGTGGAACAATGCAAAAATCGATTTCAGGTACTCCTTTTAGGCACTCCGTGTCTAAGGAACGAAGAGTTAGATTGAAAAATGTGAAAGCTACCGGAGAACTGTTAAAGAGATTGATAATCACGGAAAACGAGTAGAACTTGGACTTAGTCTTCAAGTCTTAAACAATTTACCTCAAGCATCGTCTTTAGTATGTGGAAATATGGAAAAAAACAATTGCGAGCCTTTTTCAGAGGCCGCGAATTCCTCGATGGTATTGTTCGCGTCACAGGGATGAAAGCGGGAGACAATGCACTCCGCAAATGGGCAATATCCTTATTCTTGGGGCTGTCGCAAACAGAAATTATTTCCTTCGCATTTAATGGCACTCCAGATGAGAACGAACAGCTTCTGGTGGCCTCTGGACACGCGCTGCTGAATATTCAACGGCAGCCAACATGGCGGCGACGGGTGAGGCATGATGGGAAGGGGGCGCTCATAAACGGCGGTGTTAGGAGCGCCGCGATGTGGAAGATGGGGCTCGAACCAGAGACACCGGCGCGGGACGATTCCTCTTTCATGTCCGCGGATCATTGTTCGGCGGTGCATCGGGAGTTGTCCAGAAGGGGGCGTTCGTTTGACCAGGGCCCGTGACGCACAGGAATTAACTGCTATGGGGATCTACCGGGAATGGATTTTTTTCCTTATCCAAAGAAAGGTTTACCGATGCTAATGAATACCTATGGACCACCCTTAGAACATATTGTCGGTCATGCCGCAGTAAAGCAGGGGCTAATGCGTTCGGAATTTGCTTCTGAGATTCCAAGAGACATCTAAGGCATATCTGAACAGCAATATATCAAAGTGACTGGATTTATCACGAAAATGTGTGACCGTGAGGTGATCTAAGTATTCTCGGATCGGTGATACTCGGAATGAGAAAACTGACTTACGACTAGACCGACGCTCGGTGCTAAGAATAAACGCAACAATGCAATCATTACGACAATACCGGAGAAAATACTTGGCACAATACTAATTGATCGGCAATACCAATGGATAATAAATAATTTAACAATGTTGGAAAAGCAAATTGTCGTCCCAACAATTGGTATATTTTGTTGTCTAGCAGCAATTAGCACTTTCGGGGAAGTTGAGCAACTTTCATACCTGACATCTGTCGGGAAAGATTATAAAACTGGATCTGGATTTCAGTGGTCCAAATCCTATAAGAAAAAATTCAAGCGACTACGAAAAATATTCTGTATACTTCGCATTTTAGTCACAATTTACTCATTCTGTTTCTATTTTATGGATAATCTGAATTTTGAATCAAAATTTTAAGCCTGAGACTCGAAGCAATTATGACTTTATGTTATGTTTCTTCGTTCTGTCTCTCACTTCATTGTACTCAATTTTCTCTACGAAAACTTTAGCAAAATTTGTCAGTTTAATGAGAATTTTCTCGTTTACCTCCGTAATTGCTGCACATGGTAGGTACTATTGAGTATTGGCGCTAATTTGCATTCTTCGACGAGAGAGTACATTCTTCCTCGATAAGGACACCTCTAAAAACGACGATCAATTTTTAATAAGTAAAAAAGTGGAAATACTTCGTGACTGTTCTTAAAATGCGATTCTTTTCTCCGGTAATAGATTTGTAATCTAAAGCTATGCCTAGACTGTAATATTTTTTTGTCATTTTTTTGGAGCAAGTTCACCCCCGAGGTGGGAGGTGTATGACATTAACGCGCGTAGTTTAAAGTCTCCAATAAATGCTCAGTTATCACGTAAATACATTTTACTCTTCATTATCTCACGCTTTAGGTTGTTGTGATATTTCATTACCATTCCCTTGATACATTGGTGCTCTGCAATATCCCTTTGATTTATTTTCATTCGGAACATTCATATGAGAAGTAATTCTTGATGCCAGGAATGTTTTGGACGTCGCTCATGCTCTTCAAATAAAATGAGCTATAAATACACCCAAAAATTTTAACCAAAATTTACATTTTATTATTTTCAGTTGGTAAATATCTTATTCCGAGAAGTATCTCTGAACTTAATGAGCGATACTTTTCGAAATTTCAGTATAGAAGAATATTTAATAGCAACACTTGTACGAAATCACAATAAAATTCAACTCGTTATTCGGATTCGGCGTAAAGTAAGTTCCTTCAGTTTTCTACAAATTATTCCTTACCTGAAAATTATGATTTGTAGTGAGTGAAACGTACCGTTTGGTATGATTTTGATTTCGTCCTGATTTTCATGCCACTGGACGGATTGCCCTTTCAATACCATCGGAGAACAAATGGAATGATGCGCTTGTAGTATGATTTCCGCCGGAGTGGAGGTCAAACACCCTTTAATTGCAACCCGTTGAGGTACCAGATGAGCTCCATTTGGTCCAAGTAGCGGTTCGCGATCCGCCTCACTTGGTGCCTTACCTTAAGATCCGTTACGGACTGATAATTACTCACGCATTTAACTTCCCTCTGGATCCGGTTCAGACCATGTCCCCTTCTAGGATGTGGTCCTTTACGGAGAAGCGTGATTGTTTACAGAGTGCATATAAACTCATTCCTGTATCCGCTCGCATGCACAAGCCATAGCGACGACTTTTTTCGTACAGAGAATTTTCTTATGATAGAGTAACTTTTTGGTTCAACTTAAATACATTTGATAAATGAATGAATTTCCCAATAAAATATTTCGTTACTTTTTCCTCAACCTTAATAATGAGTATCAAACGGTAAATGTCTTCAGTTTACGTTCATTAATTCTTCGAATAAACTATCAGGGTTATAGTGAGACTGGAAATATCCCCCTACTTCACAATAAATACGGCGTGACTGTTTAAAATGTATTATTTAAATGTGATAGAATCCCCAGTAGGAGGAACTTTTTGAAATCATAAATTAAGAGCACAGTTTAAGCAGTGGTCCAGATTTCTGTCGATCAGATTTACCTAACTCCTCATCTTTGTCTACCTTCCCTTCCTGAGTAACATCACAAGTACCAAATTATAATTAAAAATCTGACCTTAATTTTTGGAAAATTCAGTATTGCTTGCACCTGAACACTACTTCAACTGAAGATTTGATATGCATCATAAAACGCCCACATTGAATTCGAGTTAGTAAATGATTGAGGAATATATAATTATATGGCTATAACGACAGGATTCCGGCAATAGCTTTGCAATTTAAATAAAATCACTATTTTCACTTTCGGCAAGTGTATGGATACGTATTTTTTACACGATTTTTCTAAATTTTTTGATGCCTTCTATTTCACTTAGATTTGATGTAATTTTATTAAATTCCATGCAACTGGGTAAACCTCTTTCAGTTGAATAAATCATAACAGTAATTATAAGTATGGTGCTTACACAAACTAGGTTGGGTTGGTAGATTTTATTTTATCCTTGTGTACATACATTGGTGGAAATGGAAATTGAGGAGGGAGGTGTCCCTTTTTTCACCTGCCCCGCATTCGGATCTGCAGTTTGAATCGTGCAATCGGTTGTGCTTTCGAAATGGCGCCGGATTCCTCCATAATGAGATCTCTTCCTCCGTAAGTCTGTTAGGGCGACAGCGAAACCTTTCTTTTCGATCCACACATTCGCTATCAACCCTTTCTAATGAAACACCCCCAGCAGCTTCCTGTTCGCCTCTCAAAGAGACCTGTCTGTCAATTAAACGATTTCAATTGATGATTAGAAGACAGCCAAAATGTATAGTTTCATCATTGGCAAAATTAAAGGATAAATCACATATTTTACATTATATAATTACTTTATATAATAATTTCATTTGAGAATTCATTTTTTATGATTTTTTGTACTAAGTGCTGCGTTTTTTAAGTGCATTTTCTTCCACTTTACTCAAATAATTATTTATTTATTCAAATTAGGCTGCGATTAGGCCATCAGGCCTGGTGGCAGCGGTGTAGGGGGAAATGCTAAATTACAAAGGATTGCATTTGCCCAAAGACGGGAGGGAAACCCCTCAAAAAACCTCCCCCTCCTCAAGAATTACTTTTATATCATAATAAGTAAGTGTTTGGAATCATAAAAATGTATTATAGAATTCATTTAAGAGATCATAGAAAGATTAGAATTCATTGAAGATTAAAAAGCAGCAATATTAGAACATACACTTTTCACAGGAGAATTAAAATGCAGCTCTCATTAAAGTAAAATACTCCTGAATATAAGACTTACCAAAATATTCTTAATTTCTAGTCAATTACAATTTTACGATTATTTCAACTCCCAATTTATCTCAATCTCTCTATTTGTTTATTGATTGCCACATTTTAAAATATAATAAGTTTTGGCAAAAGATTCAACGGGACAAAGTGCATTTTTATTCGATATAGGAAAGGCCAGAAAAATGGGTATGTATATGAAATGTACCACGTTGCGACATCACTGTGACATCACTATAATCACTATAACATCACTTATAACATCACTTATAACAGCTCTGAACAGTTAAAACTAAAACTGTGATACATCTTCGAAATTCAGTACAATTTTAAATGTATTGCCGTTGATGGATGTTGGATATAACCAGCGATGTCCCCATACTTACGAAGGGTCTGCGAGGTTGCTGTTACGTGTGCTTCCACGGGTTGCAGTTTAGCACGCGAACCTCCAGTCTGGATTGCTCCATTGACGTCACTGAGGACAGAGGAAGAGATGTTTAATATTGTTCTGTAATTACTTTACTTCGTAATTAAGTTTAGCAGCTTTTTTCTTGTGCTCGCCCGTGTGAGAGTTCAGCACATTTACTGACACGCAACGGACGTTTATAACATCGATTACACGTGTCTCTTAGAAGCCACCTTGCGAATGTGAGGTGTAATATTTGTAAACTTGTAAATAAAACATTTCACAACTTAGTAGAAAACCACCGTTAAAAAATCAATCGCAAACGTAAGTTTGTATTTAAAAGTGTTTACGTAAGGGACAAGATAAACTTACATAAACAATTACAAAAATGTATAATCACTTAACTTTGATAATGATGATAACTTTGTCTAATGCATTTTTTAATTTCCATCCAGCAGATGTTTTAGGAGCCCAGTATTTTTTAGAAATTTGACACCCTTGAGCTCTTGTTTTCATACGTTTGATCATGAATCTACTCATTGAGAATTGTTTATAGGACTTAAGTTGTTATTTTTAGCTTTGACAAATGTAAATCGTAAATTGACTACGTGTAAACTTCCTCGGGAATCAAGGTACAGCTGCCAAGTCTAACCGTTCATAGCAATTTAATTTTCCGCTCTAAGATAAAATAGATAAAGGGAGACTGTGACAGAGACCATGCTGATTCCCTTAGAGGTGATCCAGACTACATATATATTCAATATACAGCACTTTTCTTTCCTTGTTCTGAGATATTTCCTACAAAATAAAAGACGTTAGACTCAGTGTATTACTCTCCATCTATTTCTAAAATACGGATTTCATTCTTGGCCGTAATTTTAATAGAAGCCAACTCAACCCGTTGGTTTCTCTTGAGTGGTTTTCCACGAAGTCCATCCAAATCATGTTGATTTATCTCCACTTTCTCTTCCAGCAAAACCGAACACCTTTTCAGACACTACATTTAATTACTCAAACAACTTACGTTGAACATTAAATGAATAGATGCGTGATATGTGTTTTGATTTATGTAAAGAAACATTTCATTGAGGTATGAGAAAACTAATTTTCTCTCAAATTCCAAAAAACTTTACTTGCTGTTATACTATCTCGCACAGTAGTTTCCAATGTATATCAGTTATCTTGGAAGTAAACCCGAAAAAGAAACTGAACGCTTACTTAATCTAAATGTATTGTAATCGCAGCAAAAGCTGACAATCCATGTAAACGCGCTCTGACGTTAGTTTTATTGCGAGAAAATGCAAATATTTCGATAATAACCTTTTTAAGTGGTCTGCATTCATTATAAAGCGATTAATCCAATTTCTCATTTATACTCTTTCAATGGTGTATTTGAAGAGGCATTGGAAGTTGGCGAAGGAAGTAATAAATAAGAGAATTAGTCTCGCTCTTTTTCGTCGAATGTTAAGATAATAAAGGAAGCGAATAAATCCTACGGGTAATTGAACGTGAAATATTGTAGAGAACTGCTTGCCTTAAACTCGGAAATTCCCTCAATTTATCACTCAACGATTGTCATTTGAAAAGGAAAGATATTTATTAGACGTTAAATCCCCAGCGACAGTGGGCAAGTGAGGAAATTGTCTGAGGTCGTTGAAATCAATGGAGCGTTAACACATGAATTGTGAAGTATTCTATGAGAGTCTATAGATAAATCGAAAATTCATAAATATTCATTATATGAAGCAGAAAAAATGTTACATTAAGCTGTAATTAATGAAGTTTAAAGATACGCAATATTATTTACATTATTGATTTGGTTACATTCGGTTGTAATAAGTGTAAGGTAAAAGTGTAAAGTATTTCAGATACCCAATGATATTTATAATATTGATTATTTACAATATTCAAAACAACCCTACGATTCTCACTATTGCTTCGACGTTCTGAAACAATTATTTGCGAAGGCTAAGTTAAATTAGAAGCCTCGAGAGTAGACAGTTAAGTTGGTTGCCTGGCTTTGTTAGTCGAAGCTTCGCTTTGTCTTGGAAAATGTTGCTAAATGGACCTACTAATTCTTTTTATTTCCTTCAGAAATAAATAAAAGTAAAATGGTATAAATTATTATTTATAAGTATAATGTCTGTTCGGACATAACATATATGATATTAATGTTAAGTCCATGATCAGCCAAACTCTTCTTCTCCTTTTAGAAAAGAGAAACATTTTGTCTCGAGTTATTGGATTGTGTACGTTGCAGAAAATACAAAATGTCGAAGATTCAGCGATAAAGGCTAAATAAATGGGCTAAATAAATCGCTATATAAAGCTGCAAATCGTTGTATTAGTAATTATGGTTGCCTATTAGGAATGACCCATCTTTTGTGTAATTGAAATAGCGTGATAAATTATCTTTGCTTTTATATTAGAAAGGGTAGCATCCGAAGCTGGTGAAACCAGTGCCTGAGTATGTATTCAGATTCAGTATTCAGTTCAGTACACTTTTTATTTACCATAAGGAAAAAACAGAACTGCTCCTACTTAAACGCATCTCTTAATTTCTCATCTGCTATTGGATATGCCAAACGGCTTATTGAATGGCGATGTTTGTTCTGAATGAAACTGGATGCAGGAACTGGTTCGTGTGAATGGCGGAGGGACGGTGGTCGGAGCGGCGGTCGCAGCGGCCGCGTCTGCCGCCAAAAGAGCGCCCCCGCTGCGTTGGAAAGTTCTCCTCAAGACCGCTCATTCTTTCCCACCTCAACTTCTCATTGAAGGTCGAAATACTTAAGGAATTAAATTATCTGAAGGAGAATCTCTCGTTACTTTTTTACGAACTCATTGAAAGCGCCGGAGACGTGTTCTCTCATTTGTTTCCTTCAAATATCAACACTCTCCTCTTCTGGAATTTCGGGGTTTGCAATTGCCTCGTAATTCAGTCTTATCCTCTCATTTCTTTATTATACGCCTCGCCCTTTTAATTTAATCGCTTTACGAGGCGATTACGATTTTATTAATTTAATTTTTCCCCGAATGAACCTGCTACTGAAACCCGATCCCCGAATCCATCGGATGCAGCTGCTGATAAATTTTATTCGTGGGCTAAAACCACGTTTTACGGCCTGAAATATAAAAATTTGATGTTTCTAGCCGTTAAACGAAAAGGAGATTGATTGGTGGGCAAACACCTAAAAAGGTCGGCGTCGTATATCTGAAGGCGATTAATCAGTTTTCATCAGACGGTCATTGTCGAACACGATTTACTACTTTTTCTTCTCATTGTCAGTGTCAGTTGTCCTCATCGTTAGCTGCAACAATGCTGCACGATAAAGCTACGTTTTGTTTTAATTTTATAATATTCTAGGAGTGGTAGAGCTTGATTCCCAGACGCATTACCAATTCGCACAGAAAATACCTTGGAATCTATTTTACAATACATTTTGAAGATATGATTTTAAGACCTGAAATTCTTTACATTCCTGAACATTTGATTTGCATGTTTTACTAAACCCATAGAACATGATGCACCACGTTCAATCTCCGATATTTAAATTCAATTTAATTCTGAGGCATAATTATACAAGAGAATTATTATGTTTAAGTGGTCGTTGTTGGATATGTTTTCAATAATTTTGACGAAAACTATTTATACAAGAATAAGGTTATATATAAGAAGACGCGTTTAAGTCTCGACCCTACCTGGAATAAAGTAGTTATTATTATCATAATTTTTTTACGAATGAAAAACTACAATGGTGTTCTAACCTAAATTTTATGTCATAGTAAGGATAAACATCATGACCTTATTGGTGATTAACAGCAGTTTCATCAGACACAATTACTAAGAATTAATAGCTATATATAGAATAAAGAACGCTATAGATATTTATTTTTTAAAGTTACACTTTCTATTACTCATTTTAAAATGAGCAATATTGATGAGTACTCCAAAAATCCAGCAAAGGTACAAACAGATTACAAATACTATTCCTTTTCATTCGTAGTGCAGTACTTGTCTTGCATAATCAGGATGTTCCGCCACATTTTTCTAAGCTTGCGCACACACACATTTCATCTTTTCACACGCTTCCTTTCCTTCTTAATTACACGAGCATATCTTCACCATCTCACCACACTCAACCAGATTATACTCAAATCCACTTCTCTCTTCAAAACCATTAATTTTCTCCCCACTTTTAGGTATTTTACTTCCAATGCCGAGAGCAGCTTAGCAACCCTTCCACACACGAAACTCCTCATTCAATTCACATTCCTACATTTATTAGTAAATTTTGACTCTCTTGATCTCCTCAGTAGCATTTGCCGATAGAAAGTGAAACATTGGTATTAAATAAATAATCCATAATTCTCATAAATTAGGCCCCAGGATAAGTTTTACCCTTTCAATTAGAGAATTTATTATTGGTGATTTGTTAATTGTGCTGCCAAGATGTACAATTTTTCTACTTGTCACAATGTTTCAACGAGAAGAATAAAAAAGAAAATGTCATTCCTCATCTTCAATTGTAAGCCTCACTCCCTCTGCAAGGCTTTCGGTAGATTATAATGGACCGAGACGTAGTATTTTTCTACTTATAACGGTGTATCAGCAAGAATAATAAGATAAAACCACTCCTCATCCATAATTGTAAGCCTCATTCCCTCTACAGGGCTTCTGGTAGATGATGGTGGAGGGATCCTTCCAATTCTAGGGCTGGTGAGAGCATACCTCAACTCCCGCTTTGCATACTACTCCTCATTCCCTCTTCACGGATTTCGTTTGCTAATGATACGGCCCAAACCGGCTGCATACTTTATTGGTGGGGTATCTGATATCTCGGTCGCGTACATCGGCATCCCCAGAGGCGCTTGCATCGGTGTCTTAACCCGGTGGTGCGGTTACAAATGCGCGTCGTCCGAATGAAAATGGCGTAGTGCATCATGGGAAAAGAACGGACTTATCTCCGGTCGATCTTATCTCCGTCGGCGAAGGCCTAAAGTGCCCTCGAACAAAAGTCGCCTGACTCTTAAGTTGTGAATGCGATTTTATGAACTTCTGTTTATTACCGATTATCTCGGAGTGGGTCACGGCGAACGCACTCGAATCGCGCTCACGCGAATCGCGTATTAACATCTTTTCACGAAATACTAATTTTTCACAATTCTCACCCAAGGTATTCTTCGTTTGACGCCGTCGACCACTGGCCCCATCTGCAAAACAGCCTTGAGTTCCCAAAAGTACCTAATAGTAATAAAAGCGATTTGGAGAAGTTACAGTGTAATTAATAAACTGGTTTGGGTGAGAGTTGTGTTAAATTGAGTGACGTTTTATGGTTCGAGTACTCTCGGTTTACACTGCGGCTCTCACGAAATATTTGGACTCCTGTGGAAGTTCTGCGAGAGAATTTATGAATAGATTTTAAAATAAGCTCTTGACGGAGTGGAAATTCATTTCCAGGATAAATTTATTTTAATTTTCACAAAGTAAAATAAAAACTGAAACACCAATACAATACAAAGCACTAAAAACAACGACCAGATTCAGTTCGTTCGCCATCATCATGTACTAGTCCAAGGAATATGGGCGAATTGCCATGTATCAACCATTTATTTACGGAACAATATAAATCTCAATTGAAACTTGATGCTGCCAAATATTACCACAATTTATTTCATATATACTAAAAGTTGAACTTTCGTAACTTTCCGATGCGAAGTTCAAGATTTAATATTTGTCAAACGCGTTGCATTAGTGACTCAAGAAATATATAATCTCTTAAAAATGTGCTTAGGACGACCTTGCTTGATTCCCCTACAGGATTTCTCTCTAAAAATGAAAGAAACGACTATAAAAGTTCAAATTAATTTCTCTAAAAAGGACGCACCTTGAATCATTAGAAAGTGAATATGTGTTAATCCTTGTCTAATGGGAACTGTCGGATTTATCTTTTAATACTTGTGAGTATTAGTAGATGAATCTCTATGTTATATTTCCATGGAAATAGGGCATAGGATGTTGCGTGTTTTACACATTTGAAAATTAATAGGCTCCGACAGAACAGGTGGCTCTCAGGATATCTTCTAATCATTCTATTTGCTACCACAATCGAATACCGAACCCTAATACCCAAAAGGTCCTTTTGCGATTATATTGAAAGGTGCATTTCGATTATGTAAATCTTACCTATTGATGCGATGCAAAATGTGAGCAAATAACTACTTACTAAAAGATAATGTATTTGAATGAAAACAAAAACCGTTCTGAAAGTTCTTGGAATCAAGCCTCACTCATTCCTGAATAGTCTCTTACTTAAATAAAAAAGGAATGTATTCTCACGCAACATTATTGGTGTGATGAAACAATAAAACGTCTCAAAAAGCTAACACATTTTAAATTGGATGTGAAAATAGACTTAGAACAGGAAGCGTATATTCGCTAAACATAAATACATTCACAGTAATCGTGATTTCCATTTACCGACACAAGCGCAGTAATTACATCTTCTGAAGAAATTAAAAATAAGCGCGTTCACAATTATCGTTGTCCAATTATAGAGAAGGTAAAAAATACACGTTCATATCAATTTCTCGACTATAATAATAATAATAAATGGCCTTTATTCGGGCGAGATTGAGACTAGAAAGTCTCTTCTTACACCTAACCCATCGTCATATGCGAAACAGAAAGAAAGAGATAGTTTTCAAAAGTACACGAAGAAAAGTAATATGTGGATTGAAAATACCTAAGCTGAGGGCTCAGGAAAATATTTCCACTGCAGGAAAACACTCACAAGAGGGGGAGTGTGAAAAACCTACGAGACCTACAGATAGAAAACTATATTTTTGAGGAAGGAGAAAGAAAAGAGTGATGATAGACAGGCAGTGAAAATATAAAAATTCTACAAAAGGAAAGTGGAAAATATATAACTGACACTACAAACAATCAGATAAGATAAATCAACTTCACTAAACAGACAATAATAGATGAATTAAATTAAACGTTGAACAATGGGAGATAAATCTCAAAGAAATTAAGAAAATGAAATTATATTAAGAAATACATACAAATTAAAGATTAAAAGGTCTAGTACACTGAAAATAATCAAAAATAATAATTATATCATTATACACTCTTTCGATCAATAACTCTCTTGAAACTCTTGAAATTGACCCTTTAAATTATCACTTTATATTCCGATGGTTATGATCGTGTTTATGTAGCAAGAACACGGTAATTCGTTGATATCACTTCAATATTATTTATCGATACAAATGCGTTCCAAATCGAGGCTGGAATTATAAGCCATTCTTGCTTCCGTTGACAACCGTAGCCGAATATCAATTTACTGCGGAAATAAAAAAGAGATTAAATTTAGCAAAATCCTTTTTTATCCATAAAATATTCCATTCGCGTATCGACGGTGCTCAATTATGTTTACAGAGTCGAAAAATGTTTCAAAAACTACGGCCGTTTTATGCGCATAGAGATTAATTAAATTAGGGGAAACCGGATCCAGTTATTTATCCTCCACGATATAATTATATAATTCCCCTTAAACGCTGACGCCAAAGGGTTAGCCATCCTGGCACGAACCAACTGTGCGCACCCCCGTCATTATCCCACCCCACTTTCTCGACCCGCCCTGGGCTACCGCTCACCTGTGTGTGCGCCTCACTGATCTTAAAGACTTTTTCTATCTCCAGCAAATCTCTCCCCCGTTCGATATTACTTAATTAGAGTCCATCTTCGCCTCGAATTGAATTTAATCATCCGTGTGTGTGTCCCCTGAGAGAGATCTCTATCGAACGCCTTTTTCTTAATATGCGAACATTCGGCGGAAGGCGCACGAATTTTCTATCGAAACGTCGCTTTCTATAATCCCAGAGATCTCACTCCTAAGCAGCTGATGCGGTCACGTGACACGGAAGAGGGAACTCCTCCAAAACATGGTTCGGGGAATGCGCGTGAAAACGAAATGGGACGATTAGCCTCAAAATGCTGGATCGGATCTCTCGAAACCGCTCCCAAAGTAAACTGTTTTTATATTGGTGTATTCTATTAGAACCACGCACGGCTACTGGCGATAAGAAAGTTACGGGACATCAACCACAAAAGATTCAATAATAATTCTATAACTGAAAATTTGAATACCTAACACAAAGAAATGAGAGCACAGAGGACATTGTAACAAAGTTTTACTAAACCGTACGATGATGCAGCCTTGCTGTTTCCCAAATGAAACAGTTTAAACATCTTATCCCTCTGACAGTGTGTAAAAAAACGTGTTAATCATCTATTAGTTCCTTGTATTGATTATTGTTCTCTAGTTTTTGTTGATTGTACTAAAGAACAACAAAGAAAGTTACAAATTCTTTTAAATTCAGGGGTAATATATATATTTAATGTTAGTTTATGTGAACATATAACTCCATTTTATGTTAACTTAAGGTGGATGAAGCTGGAACAGCGAAAAATTTTCAAATTATCTGTTTTTATTTTTAAAATCTTGTCTGCAAAATCACCTGACTATTTTTACAATCTAATCCTCGTGAATTTTAATGATTCGGCAAGACTAGTCAGATCTAGAAGAAATTTTAAGAGCCCTAAATGCAGGACGAATTTTCCAATCTTCCACCATTAATTTCGGCATGAAAATATGGAATAGCCTTCCTTGTTATTGAACTGAGGTTACTAGTTTATGTCAATTTAACGTTAATTGTTTTCAATTTTTGTTAGAGAAGTACTATTAATTTCTTGTGTTTTACGAATTTAAATTGTAATTGTATTATTTGAAATTTCTTATGTGTTCATTTTTTCTGTACTTTTTCCGCCTCAGAGTTTTGGAATTTGTGTTTTTTCTTTGTAAACATGTTCCATAGGACTTAGTCCTAGAACATAAAATAAATGTATTCTATTCTACTGCGAAAATGATCGTTCATTGTTATAATTATTTATAATTAAATAAATAAATATAACAATGAACGATCAGTTTCGCAGTAAAGCTGCATCATCCGGTGAATTGTTATTATTAAGAAAGGCTATTGTTACATTCGGTAGGGTTTAGGAAGAGTTTGTAAGAATGTCCTACTTTGTCAATCAATACCACCAAGTTAAGCCTCATCTAGCGTCTCATGCGAAATGAGAATTTTGAAATTTTAATAGTAACCATGACAATGGCTTTTGCGAAACCATGCTTTATAGAAATCTTATAAATAGTTTTCGGGATATCACTCAATAATGTAGCTCTTCAGAGGAATTGAACAACAAATTATGTTTTGAAAATAATTTCAATTTTGCCAACAATAATCGAAACCAGAATACCCTGCGCGTGAATCAGAAATACCAACAGTTAAGGCATCAGCAATACAAATAAAAACTGAAAACGGATGTACTTGGACTCCGAAATAAGAATTTATTCCAAAACTAAGGAAGAACAGCAACGAGTAAGGCGGCAATTGTTGCCTCTGAGTGGCCACACGCGTGAAACCGATGCTGATAAAGATATATAGGGTGCTTATTTTTAAGGATATACATAACCCTATATTAATTAAAGAAGCATCTTCTTTGGGTGGAAAGACGCGAAAATCATGCGAAATAGAAAATAAATACTTTTTTGGCCTATTTTACACTCTACCAAGTTGGGAGCGTTTTCGAAACAACCTTTACTACTCCACAACATAATGATATACAAATCGCAACCGGTTTCGCGACATAGCTGCATCATCAGGTGAATTCCACTGCACCTCCGTGGAATCGACACACATCGTCTCTGCGTTAAGAATTCCATCAAATAATTAAGCTCAACTGACACTCGCATAATGCTGTATCTACAGCTCATTAGATGAGACTCCTCATAATTGCACACTGAAAACATTCAACAAGACAATGAGCTCGGATTCATATTAGCCTGAACTATCTCATGAGCGAATAAGGATGATTTTGGGATTTTTTCAAACACTTACCATAACACCCGTCCCATAAATCATTTGTCTTCCTGAGGAACATTTAGCAGATGATGCATCTATGCTACGAAAGCAGTCGAGATTTGAATAGCATTATATAGTTTCTAATATGGTTTAGTTTAGTTAGACCCTTAATTGGCGAGGTTATGCTCATGTGGACCTCTCTTCCACATAGCCTCGTATTTCGTTAGATTATGTACACATATAAATTAAAACGAAAAGACAGAGTTGAAAGTGGGGAAAATCATTGCAACTGAAAGTTGACAAAGAAAAACCCACGTTGCGGCAAAACACCAACAGAGAAGGGAGGTAAAATATATTGCGAAAATACAGTAACAAAATAACAATGAAGTATTGACAATAATAAAATTTAGTAAATTTTGAAAATATGTAATGATATAAAGGTGTGTTAACGAATAACAACAACATTTAAAATTAGCTAAACAGGTTTGTTTTACTCAAAGTGACAGTTATAGCACAAAATATAAAAATGTTCCAACCAATCAAAATCTTGAATATAGGTAAGTACCGAAGAAATAATACATACTTTGTAATTTCCGCTATATAATTTTAATAACAATAAACCATGGTTTGTTAAAGCATAATAACGCGGAAACCAATTAACTTTAATAGAAAGAATCTAAGATGGAATTTTGCCTTTACCACAAATTTTTATTTTTACAACAAATAGTTACATAGGGTAGTGTAACCATTTCTTTCTCAAAAAACAGCTACACAGTGTAGTATAACTCTTTCTCAAAAAACAGTTACAAAGTGTAGCGCAACTGTTTCTTGTAAAAATAAAATTTGTGGTAAAAGTACAATTCTGTCTTAGATTCTTTCCATCATGAATTACCACAACACCTCGCCTGATTCTGTGAACTTAGTTAACTTTAATATCGGATTGACTTTTGTCTCTGTTCAATTTATATCACTCATATCATTCGAATGAGAGAGTGAGAACCAAAAATGTAGAATTTCGTATCTATTTCAAATAAAAAAATATGAGAATCGTTACGAGATAATCATAATCGAGATTCGAACCTACGACTTCGTACATTAAGAAAAAAGCCCTAAATTCCTTGCCATACTTTATAAGTATCAAGACTCCCTTTTCCAGCTACACCCTTCTACTAAATCCTCCAAAACTACCACATTAAATAGGTGTGTCACAGCCGTGTTTCGAAGCAAAAATTACTGAATATTAAGCATAAAGATAAGAGAGGTATGGCGTGATTTGAGTTATCAAGACATTTTGTTTTTATTTAGATGCCAAACCAAAATATATTCATTCATTGTATCATTTCTGGAGATTATTTTCTAATTCATATAATTTTCACGATAATATTGATTTTATTCGTTTATTAATACCGGAATTGGAAAATATTTCCATGTCGATTGCCTAAGGATAAAATATCTCCTGCCTTCATAATTCGATTCATTGATATCGCAACTTTGACGTAAATAATTTGACATCAATCCATTAAACCGAAAAAATGGGGCATATATTAATTATTAAGACTGATCAATAATCGTATTTCCTTAGCCTATCCAACGGAACAATTTTATATAATAATTTATAACCCTTTTCAGCATTTAAAAGTCCCTCAATGATCGATCTCTGTCGATATAGGTACAAAATGTAACGATGTACAAGCATGCGAATTAGGAAAATCAATCCTTCCATGACACTCAAACGTGTGAAAATTAAAAGGGCCTGGAGGTAGACAGCTTGAAAGCAAAACACAGAACCGGAATTATTTTACCGGTTTTCTCCGGTTCAATAAAAGCATCAAATCTTGGTACTGTTGTGTTATTGTTCTGGCATCTTATTATATTTCGAATTCGGATCCAGTTAAGAACACATGGTATATGTAAATATAAATGTTTATTCGTGAGTTTAAGATAACTGTCTTCAATCATTTATAAATATAAATATTGCAACATTCTAGTCAGACCGGAATAACAGTTTTCGGCTCCTTCTCAGGTTGAACAATTAATACGGTTTTACTCCATTCCGTTTTTCCTCAATTCCGGTCTTCCATTCTATTCCGGTTTTCCGTTATATTCCGGTTCGTTTCCCTGCTTAGAAACCAGCCAAGGAGATGCACTTTTACTCGTAATCCTTCTGTAATCCTCTTAAAATGACACACCATACTTACTTTTTGAATCGCTTCCAAAATTGCGGTTTTTACCGGTTTTGGTTTCCGGTTAGTTTCGATACCGTCCTTACGAAGGGTTTGATCTATCTTCATAGTATTCAGCCCGAAGGCAGGTTGGTACTTCACTCCCTCTGACATTATTTACTATGAGCTAGTTGTGAGGAACAAAGCTTACTAGGCATGATGAGGAATGAGGTAGTTTTCGCTAGCTTTCCTCAAAAGGGTGTAATATTTCGCGTGAAACAACGTCCATTACAAATATGAATACGGCGATCAATTACATCGAGGGCATCAGTATGCACCACTTCTCATCGGATCGTGGTTTGTCTCCGAGGAGCCTTTTTTTCGCGTGATAAAAAACAGATGAAAAGCGGACGGCGCATCTGCAAAGAGAGGGTGTTGCGTATTCTGGATGCGTTGACCGCGGTCACGCGAAACGCGGAGCCAAAGATGAAAGGAGCCGCCGCAGACGAAACGGATTCACAGCTGCTAGACGTTCTGAAGTGTACTAAGCGCTTGTCTCGAACCGCCCCCATTGGGAATCCGCTCTGGGCGCGCGGCGAATAATATCTTCGGAAACGTTCTCTGCCAACGGCGGCAAAAAACCTATCACCTTCTCCCCCTTTTGCATTCCCACGGCTCTTTATGGCCGACATATTTCCGCGTCGGGGAAACTTTATTTTCGCGAAAGGGCTGCTGGCGAATGCGCGCCTCCGACGGCTTTTACCCTTTCTCTTGACACACGTCCCTGTCGGTGGCTCTGCGAAAATTACTCTCTTGGTAGAGTTTCCTCGTCTTCTCGCGGCGATTTTCCGTAAAATATGCAAAATCATGAGCCTAAAAGGGGTTATTGGATCCTCTACCATTAGCGACGGAAAGAACGGGAGGAAATGAGTCTTACTGGGCGAGATGAGGAGTGGTGTAATTTGACTTTGTTCATCCGTCATCATCATGAATGGTAGTTGTATCCCCAATTACCTCCATCTTGTCTATGTCTATGTTAAGTCCCTCCAAGCCGTCTTTCGGCGTGTGGCAGGGGGTGCAAGCACGATGACTCTATTTTCCTCATCGATTACTTTTGCGTATCGTATGCGGAAAAAATTAGCTACTTTGGGCATTTATTCTCCTGATATTCCTCGAAGTAACAGAACATATAATATGGAGGTCGCATTATATCGGTTACATCTTCTGAGAACATACTTTAGCTGAACTTATTCAGTAAATTTATCCTCCGTATTTATCTTCTATCTTTTAAAGATTTCCATTTCCATCTTTAGCTGTGAAAGGCATTGAATAGGGAATTTAGCCGACTAGATGAGGAGTGAGTGAGGTAGTTTGCCTTGGGATCATGTCAATTTCACAAAGGGTGTATTATCCTCACTCCCTCCATTCTTACATGTATAATGGTGGTATTGAATCAGAGTAGTTAAGAATATTAAGTAAGATTGGAATTTTCCCGTAGATTCTTCACAGGAAATGTCCCTGAAACGGAATAAGTCTAAATAATTAATACCCAACTATAAATTGGGGTTATCTTGTTATTTCATAAGAAGTACCCAGGATGAATATCATTGCTTAGCATCCCTTATTTCTCAGTAGATTTCGAACTATCACATTCAGAATCTGGTCTGGTAATGTTGAATAAAGCAGGGCGGCTGCTGATGGTTATGTTATATAATATAAAAAACAAACTCTAAAAACCATCAAAAAACTTAAAAAGTGGCTATACGTATTTCGACTTCAAAGAAGTCATCATCAGGCGAGAGTCGGCAATGAGATGCGGTAAAAATATGGTAAAGTAGTAAATGACGGATACACATTTCTCAATCCTGTACCAATAAAACACATGATCGTCATACCGTATATCCATATATGAGAGCAGAAACAAAAATATGGTTTTCTTACAACAATATCTTATATCATAACGAGAAATCGTAACATAGAAAAAAAAGCACTTGCAGGGATCGACAATTACGTAGAATATCGTAATCACATAAAATCTCTAATCATCAAAAAGTAAATCTTAAATCTAGACAACGATGGAAATATCATTGATTTAGTGGAAAATGGTACTTCCGCAAAAACCGTTTTCTTCAACCATTCCAAATTATGCAAAATAAGATTGTGAGCAATCGTAATTTTCTTGTAAGGCATTATAACTTTTTTAAAGCAATTATATTGCAAAACGACGTCGTAAAGTTTTTCGGCGTCGTGTGGAATATGATGAAACGACAGGATTAACAAGCGAACGAAACAAAACACACATTGAAAAAATTGCGGAAATGGTTGAATGGAAGGGGTAATGCGTGCGAGAAATTGCGTGAGATATCGAGAGAGCGTTGACGGGCGCCTTCTGGATGAAGGGGAAAACACTTTTCTGGAGCTCACTCCTTACATCCGCATTGACGGAAACTTCAACCCTAAAAAGTAGAGGAAATACTGTTAAATACAAGCTAAATATCGAATTCTGTGCCATTACTTGGAAAAATACGAACTTCCTTGTATTCATTTAAAGGTCTTGGGTTCGAAGTTAAGCAGGATTATGGTTTTGCATTTGGACACTTGTGAAAGTATATTTCCAGATTGCAATCGTCGATTATGTCTGTAAACCTAAAAACTGCAGAAAAACCATTTGAAAGAAAATGGCGTAATTTATTTTATTAAAATCATGAAATGTAGCAATTGGACTAAATCACGCGGACCTAGAAATGTAAACAATTATGTTTTTTTTAACGTCACTGGTTTCTTAGCTTTCCTTGGCGAACGAATGAATCTTCATATTATTGTAAGGATAAGTGAATATGATAGGCTGATAGGAAATAGGTTAGAAATGAAATATTGTGATATACAATTTTAGATTAATATTTTTGGTGTAACATTTATACCTCCTGCCGTACGCCCCTGGTGGTTTGCGGGGCGTATATCTAAATTATACATTATTTTGACATCAGCGAAAGACTGCATGTTGCTGACAGTTTCCGATCCTTCAAGGAGAATAAGGATTCATTGTTGCTAATTCTTGGGCACATTACTATGAATGTTATGTCCAATGACAGAACAAGGATACTCTGAAGGAAGAGAAGTATTCTTTAATGGCTGCCTTTTTCATTTCTTTTCCTTAAATAATCTAGAATGTATCAGTGAACGAAACACAGACGCGTAATAAAATTCTATGAATCCTTTGCTTGAAGATCTTTTTCAGATTCAAATGAGCACAAAATTAATTTTTATCTGAAGAATCCCAATTCATTTCATGTTGTAAATATTAGTAATTTCATCATTTAGTTATTTAAAAATTATTTGTAATTTCACAACCATTGTAATCTATGTATGTATACGTACAAGGGTTAAATAGAAGATGGGACATTTTAGTCCCATTTTCGCCCAATTAAGTCGTCAATAAATTTTTAATAAATAAATAATTGTAGTAGGAATCACTTAAAGCACGCGATATTTCCGGCAGATTCTCTTAGAGGGTGTTCTACATTTAAAACTCTTGTTTAACTGTACTTTCTAGCAACTGGTCATCTTCCAAGTGGAATTAGCGGTGCTCTAACAGTATCATCTCCTACTGCTTCATATTATTTAATGCCATCCCACATTTGGATGCAGCTTCCTTGCGTTCATCAATCTGTTAGTCTAGTTTTTTTATAAATCGAGTTATCTAAACCGTAATATAAAATGTGCAATGTTTAGCATGTGCGACTTTGAACATTTAGCGGTATTGTGTTCCAGTTTTCATTGCGGATATGGTGGCTGGAAACTGAAGTGGAAGAAATGAAATTCTAAACCAGGAATCGGATATTTACACGTGGAACTCCGGCTTGGCTTGAGGCTACATTTTCTAATTGGGGAAGAATACGTGTATAAAGGATTCTATCCGCCCACAATCCATCATTAACATAACAAGATTGTTAAAAAGCAGCAAAGAAAAGAAAATCATAATGAAGTATGGTTAGGAAGTTAAAAGGGAAAGAACAACCTTCTCCGTTGAACGTAATTTGGATTGAAATATGAATTAAATGACCACCAGATCAGACCATCTTTGAAATACATGCGCTTGCATTATACCAAAATCACGCTCTTTTACGTGCAAATACTAAATCGTAAGAGTCTCAAAACATCATCTGCTGTAATTGATGGTACATATATGTGGATATTCATTCATATGGTAGTTAGGGAAGTAATCGTGTGGCATTTAAAGGTGCCCAGAGTATAAACCGTTCGGTCAGACAATTATCGTGGTCGCAAATGAGCTTTAATCTCTCTATGAGTGGTCAGGGCAGAGTATAAAGACTGGATCTCAAACGATAACTTCCTTACGCGTAGTGCGCTTTCATGCTCGTGTTATAAAAAACGTAGATTTAGTGATAATTTTTCAATCATGGAAAATGGGGAAGATCGCATTCTATATATAAGATTTAGGATGCATTTAAAGGGAATGGCTAATTCTAAACATTGCCAGAATAAGTACTGTACCTTTCGCAAAAAGAGCTATTTAAACTCTTTGTCACGCGCACGAGCTTGTTGATATAATTCATTCATCGTAATTAATTTAAGGTTTATCATTCATAATCATACATATCAGTGGTGCATAATAACATCACTGATATCGTTGTGAATTGAAACTCTATCAGATATAGCAGTACTTAAGTTCCTCAGACACAAAACCATTCTTCTCGTATTTGCTATGTATTGTCACCTCACTTGTAAAAATACTGACCTTATTTTGGTATGTTTATTCATTTTTAAGACGTAAATGCATATTTTATACTTTTTGCGCTACTTTGGGAACATTTTATGTTGGTTTGGACTTTCTAATTCCAATTCAGCTAAATAAAGACTAATAAATGTTAGATAAAAAATAATAAATGTTACGTTGCATTAAAAATCTTGATTTCTAGAAGCGTGCGAACGATTCTAGAAAACGTAACCCAATTATTCGCTCTTTTGCAATTTTATTTTAAATTATTTCCTGACGAAATGTATTTCTAGATTGAACGGCTGTTTATTTCGATAAGCATCCGTTGACCGAATAAATGAAATGTATTGGTTTCTCCTGTTGGCTGCAATGAATTTACACTCAACTGAAGAACATAATGTGGTAAGAAGACATTCACAAGGATTACACCATTAAAATCCCGCCGCTTAACCTGTGAATAAACACTCTCTTTTGTAGTGGGGGCAAATAAAAAATCCGCAAAAAAGACGCCCCCTGCCGCTCGTTTAACAGCAATGAAGCATCCGTGAAGCGTTCAAATTTTATTTACTAAGTTTTCCGCCGCGAACACAGGAAGTGGAGAGATAATCGTTGGAAGTAAACAGCAATTTAACCATCGCGGCCCGCTGTTTCTTTCCCGTACAATAGGCAAATTGACCATTAAAACCCACGTAATCATCGGAAGACAGATGCCCAGTGATAAAGGAGGAAGTCGTATTTGATGAAACTCTCTTCCCGCCGTTGTAAACCCGGAATAGATTATTGCCCTCTTGTTCTCGCCTTGTTCCTGCGTATCTAGGTCCCTCAGGGGGACGTAATTTTGGGGCAGGAATCCCGACTTTGGGACCGACGGGGTAATGTATGCTAATGTATGCGTCATCGGCAGCCGCCCATTCTTAAGGAGGCGGCAGGTGAGTTCGACATAATTTTAACCAAATAAACTGATTTCGAAAGTAGTTTTCTTCTTAATCTTAATTCGATGCGATCGCGAGTGAGGCGGAACGGGGGGATCAGATAGCCACCGTTATTGATGAAGCCACTGCCACACCTGTCTCCATTATTTGAGAATGCTCTCCATTCGACGAAATTACTTCTTCCCAGATAATGATCATGTCTTTATTAAAATTTGATTCTCCCGCGGTGGGCCTTCCTCATGAAGCGGCTAAACACTTAATCGTTAGCTTTTTAATTCGGTGCGCATTTCGATTCAATTGGGCGTCGTGGGAGGCCCTAGGAGACGCGTCTTCCCTAAAAGGGGAATCCGCTGCCTAGGAATTTGACAGGTGCGTGCGGAGCTAACGGAATTTCGGGGAAAAGACGGGACTATCGATTGGAAATCCGTTTGGGGAATAAAACTCGGGATGTGAGAAGAATTGCGATGGGATTAAAGGAGGAACCTTGTGTGACTCACTGCCAAGGCGAAATGCGAGTTTCGGCTGAGGAATTTTCAGGAGGTATTCGACCGAATTGGAGGAACTTGGCTTGAGTAGGACCGATTCAAGCTAAAGGTAATCATTCCAAAGAGATTATTACTCGAGATGATACTTCAACCCATATTCCATTACCCATAACCCGTTGTTCAACGTTTATTTTAATTCATCTATAATTAATTTCAGTTTAGTGAAGTTGATTTATTTTATCTGATTGTTTGTAATGCAGTTATGTTTTTCCCCTTTCTTTTTGTACAATTTTTATATTTTCACTGCCTGTCTATCATAACCCTTTTCTTTCTCCTTCATCAAAAATATACTTTTTTATCTGTAGGTTTCGCAGGTTTTTCACACTCCCCTTCTTGTGAGTGTTATCCTGCAGTGGAATTGTTTTCCTGAGCCCTCAGCTTAGGTTTTTTCAATCCACATTACTTTTCTTCGTGTACTTTTGCTAACTATCTCTTTCTTTCTGTTTCGCATATTACGTTGGGTTAGGTGTAATAAGAGACTTTCTAGTCTCAATCTCGCCCGAATAAAGGACATTTATCATTAGTATTATTATTATATTCGATTTAGAGTTGGGGGTTTAAAATCACCAATAGCCGTCTTTGTCGGCTTTCCTGGTTTTCGGAGAAAACAAAGACAGCTACTGGAGATTTAATACCTTTAATTCATTAACAGCCTTAATACAAATGTTCTTTCTTTACCACACATTCGACTATTAGGGAAAATAAATTGCCTTCCCTAGTAGGAGCAATTATTCAATATTCTAAAACTAAACTTTTGACGATTTCCACAAAGGATTTAATTGGGTACAAAGCAGTCACTAGGATTCGAATTTTATCTCAAAATCTCTCTTTTGGATTAACGGATTTATATATTCAAATGGGGAAATTAAATGTCTATTCAGTTCCCCTAAACAGAGCTATAGAGAATGAAGGGAAATCTTAAAAATAATCCTAAAAAGAATTGACGAGTTATGGATTTTTTAAGGGATGATTTGGAATATTTTTTGTCCTAAGTCGTAGATACATACAATCCGATCAAACAGGAGTATTAGTTCAGAGTTAGATTGTCTACATTCAAATTGGTTGACGCCATTATTGCTCGAAGAAAGTTGAATTTAATTTCCAAAATAATCTTAGTAGAATTTTCTCCATTTTATTCTTTGGTGTAATGACTATGGTAGGGAACACATATTCTTATAAATGTTCGTTTCATACATGCATACATACATTTTTATTAATGCATTTGTTTCAGCAAGTGACAGAATAAATACGTGCAGCCTAAATTACAAAGGTTCTTCACCTTTATCGTGAGGGAAGACGCATGTAGAAAGAGAGAATATGTGAATAGAATTTTATCTTTTAAAGAGGGAAACTAATTCAGCAAAATCAATAGTCGAATTTATAAAATTATGCGAGTTGAAATATAGAAGATGTAGACTAGTGAAAAAAGTTAGTAGACCTAGGGAAAAACTAATTTCATTCTAGCATGTATAGACATATCTACCTAGCATCTATACAGATCTTTTTAGGAAGGTTGCATTTAGTAGTCCAACGGGGTCCCGATGTACCCCATGATAAACGTGTACACACTGACACATCGGAAGGCAGAGGTAAAAGTGCCGTGAAATATCCTCTGAATAATCCGGTGTGAGGGTGGCCTTTTAACAAACTCCCATTCAATCGCTGATCCCAAACACACACACACCTCCCACACACTCACCTCCCACACCCCGCGCCTCTTACGCATTCACTCGGCTTCTAGGCGTTTGGTGTGGGATGGAAATGTCCACATGAGAACGTAATGACGCCTTCCTTTAATGTCTTCCTCAGCCTATTAAAGGAAGAATGCCATTTAGGCAAGCAAGCTAGGCAATAATAAGTGTCAGCAGTACAGCAGGCGACGATATCATTTAATTGGGGAAACTTACCGTGGATTTCACACAGCACTTACGGCTCCGTAACTTAAAAATTGATCACGAACGTTGACGATTGCAGAGAATAATATTTTCCTGCATTTCAACCAGAAATTAAGACTATAATCAAGCTTTGTTTTGACGCAACCACATGCACGCTTAGTTAACCAACAAGAGTTGTGTGATCGGACACCACCTTCTGGATCCAATACGTTCTCTTAAGTTAATGGGTCGTCTCTTCAGGCGTTAATCTCTCCAACTGTGACATCAGAACCCAACCGGAAAAACCGTCATTTTGTCGGAGGATAAACCGAAGCTGAACCGGAAAATTGAATTGTTACACCGGAAGCAGCTATTTTTCCGTTTGCCGGTTTGCGATCTCTCAAGTGTGGCTATAATTAATTCAAAAATCCCATTCAAAAGTTGAATTGCTACTCACTAATAATCATTTATATTATTTATATTATATGAAATAATAAACACTTATATTATTAAATAAAATTAAAAGATAATAAATATTTTGTATTATTTTAAAAATTTGAATTATTTTTTATCAACAATTTTACTTTAAAATTTAATTAAAAGAAATTTTAGTAAGGGGTCCAGTATGTTACAAACCATTCACAGGGAACGATTTATCGGAACGAAAAAATAAAACAGTTCTCAACGATTCGACCGCGGCTTCCGGAAAAAAACTGGGTTATCCCGGTTTCCAATTCTATTCGACCGATGCGATAACCGGAATGAAAATGATATCGGTTCGGAGTCATTTTCCGCGCGACTGAATAAACATACGATCTTCAGAGGACAAATGGATACATATCGCTGCGAAGGAATAGAATATAGCTTGAATAAATAGTAGAAAGATCAACACTTATTTATAACAATACATTCAGCGGAATACTACTGCTTGTATCGGCCCGTAGATCGTGTGTACGCACTTATAGAAAAACAGATTCCATCAAATGCGACCCCCGTAAAAATCTCCGTAAAAGAGACGAATTTCTTCCCGTCTCAAAGCTTAGTATTCGAGTTGTGTCAAAGTGTAAGAAAGGCGAAGGGGGGGATAATGACAGCCGGAGGGTCCCTCCGATGCAGCTTAGAATATAAATATATTTGGACCGTAATTGATGTGTGCTCGGAGGTATGCATTTGACGGTTATCCTTCCGTGAGAAGGTGCCCGGATGAAATACGCTGCTTTCGAGACTTGTATCATAATCGAGGGCCTTTTGTGTGCCACAGGGTGTGGATCGTCAGGAAAAAGATGTTTCCTTTCGATGTTTTTAAGTGCCTCCGCGCACACCCCCTGTCTCTCGCTTGTGTGGTCTAATACGAAACGTTTTCATATATTCCACGGGGTACATGCGTTACCTGATTCACTCCCCAAACAGCAGACCTTATGATCACGAAGTATACGCGTACCTCGGAGGAAATTCCCTCACGAATTTGGCAATGTGTGCATGCGAGTGTCATTACTGTATGACCCCTGTTTCCATGCTGTTCAAAGTGAACAATAGTGTTGTGATTACCAAGCGTACAATTTCAAAGACCGGTTCGTTTCACAGCAATCTTGTCCACAACTATCGCCTCGTTTCCTCCAATTTTCTTAACTTAAATTTGTTTCTGAAGTCATCAGCCAGAAGACTGATAGAATCCTAAATCCCTCCGTTATTAGCTACACATGCTTTTGGAAAGTCATTCCCTTTATAATTTCTCCATATACGTAGTATAGAGAAAGTATTGTTTTCATGAAAAAAATGGACTTCGAGATTTCAACGGAAACACATGTTTTGGGGCCCCTAGAACACGTTTTGACTATTTTCGGAATGATATCTGTGTGAATGTGTGTGTGTGTCTGTATGTGTGTGTGTGATTGTGGGCGCTCTAACGTAAAAACCATTTTTCCTATCACTACCAAACTTCATATATAGCAATGTGGTAGGTGCTGTCAGAGGTCATTAGTTTTTGGAGTAAATCGGTTAACCGGAAGTCGAGCTTTATTCTTCCACGCAAATTTCGTTTTTGCAAAATATCTCCATAAGTATGATATTTAGACATATACTATTATTTATAAAAGTTTTATAAAATGTAATTTACTATAACTTTTGTGTGAAACATATTTTTGTATCACTGATTGGTTAGGAGTTTTTTTTTAATACTGATAAACCGGAAGTTGCTGATTATGTACTTTGTGGGCGCTCTGGGCGCTGTGGGCTAAAGGCCAATTTCATCGTATTTTATCGAACACGTCCCTAAAAACATTATTTATAATGTTTGTGACGTAGAATATAATATGATATAAATTAATCACTAATCTTCTAAGTTTAGATTGAATATAGAGTTCGAAAATACTGTCGTAGATAAATATTTACATCTTATATATGGAGAAAGTCATGTGCAGGCCATATCAGATTTTTTCATAAGCCACTAGCAGGTAATGTATATAAAAAATCTAAAATATATAACCAACATTTTTGATAGCAAGGTCCTGGGAGAGAAAAAAAGGGGTAGGCCAAGATATAACGATTTTATATGTAGACAAACGAGTAAGAATGGAATCTTGTACTTAAAACATCATTAAAAGCTGATGAGAGAAAAATGGCTGCATCAGAAAGTCATCGCCTTTGGTTTATAAATAAGATATCTTTGTTAAGACAATGATGGTCTATCAGCACTCAGAAAGGTGGACCCAGCAAATAAATAACAAAAAACTTCCTCCGTCTCCGTAGATTTTATTATCTTACATAATATAATATTTGGATGTATAAATCACAGTGTTTTATAATCATGGCACTAATTCTCATAATTTCTCTTTAAAAGCCCCTTCATACGCACGGTAGTAAAGACTACCCCATCGAGTGAGTTGACATGATGTTAAGGATCATTTGTTTTCCTACTCTTCTTCTTCAGGCTAAACAAGAAGCTGTCTTCTTCAAAACAAAGTTCTCGACCTTTGCTTGAGACGGTGTTGTGTGAAGTAGCTTTGAATTGCTTCAGACGGCACCTAATTGCCTGCTCCTGAGAGGCGGTCCAATTCTTCGAAAAGACGTGTAGTGGACGGCGAAAAACTTTAATTACAAAGAAGGAGTCGTTTTTTGGGGATGTGAAACGACCATTCTCTCGCTCCAGAGGGTCCATTTCATCGCGCGGCGATGTTTTTTTTTTGGCTAAACTGGCGCTAAAAGCCCTCTTTGCAGAATTTTGGGGAATTGAAGTGCACGTGCCGAATGTGGTTTTGGACCGTTTAAAATAATTTGAGTGAAATAAATTTAGTTGGGTCACTTATCTAATGATAATCACTTTGGTGTACAAACATATCATTTCCTTTATTTCTCTCGATATTTGTATTCACAGATCTATCTGTCAGAGGGAGATTTTCCTTCCTCCTATTGTAAATAGATGACAGATATTTTTTTGTTCTTTTCTCGATTTATTGTGTATTACCAAAACAGGACTATTTAAGTTTTACTGAACTATGTAAGACTGTATGCATAATATATATTACTGTGTATACTTACAGTTGGGTTGGGTTGTATACTTGTAGTATATATCTATTATCAGTGGTTCTTCTTAGGCGTGTGGCAGGGGGTGTAAACACCACTTGTCCGAACTAGATTCTCAATTCTATTATTAATTATACTATTTGGTAATTCCTAACTACTTAACATGCTCTAATTATTTTATTATTTATATACGTTTATGTTTATTTATGTTTATTTGATTTATGTAAGCATAAAAAGCACCATGTTTTACGTAATGTTAGTAAAATTAAGTATTCTCACGACTTATTGTCACTGTACTTCTGCACTTAACTGGACTCAATGTTTAACAACCTCATTAAAATATTTCAACAGAGAAGGGTTTTGAAGAGAGAGAGAAATGTAATGCCCGACCTTAAGATGCGTGTGAGGCAAATCCTTCCTGGATTTCATTTCTTAGAATACCCCGCGTTGATTTAAAAGCCTTTCTCCGAGCGTGCTTTTTCCATCGTATTTCTATATGATATTGTGTCTCTTGCACAAACACCAAAAGATATGGTGCGCGCTTTGCAGCGACAAATTTAAAGAAACCCGGCTTTTTTTAATTTTTAAATTACTTTGTATAAATCTTTTAATCTTTTTCACTGCGAAGAAAAAACTGGCTGTTTGCGAATGAAATCCTTCAGAGTTTAAATTTATATCCTTCCGTAATGCTTGTTCCCGAGCCTTCTTTGCTTTTTAGTAAGTAGAACTGTGGTAAAATGGGTTGAAATTATTCTCGATGATAATGCTTTAAGATTATATGCTCCTGTGACATTCAAACTGTTTTCAGTGGAATGAATGAGTGAAGTAGATAGAAGCATGTATTAATGTAAAATACGACTTCGCATAAAAATCACGATATTATGATAATCGTAGCGTTCCCATAGCAATGGATTCGGCTTCTCTTTGCCCCCCTTGCGTTGCCATAGCAACCAGGAGCAATTTGTATCGCATTGAATTCGGAAGAAAGGGCTATAACATCGACAGAGGATTCGCATAGTCATCTATATATTTAGTTTGGACTACCATAGAGAATAAATGCGAATAATAGGTCGAGAAGGGGTGCGTTTCACCCCAACTCCTCTAAATATTTCACAAAGGTGTCTGCTTTGCTATCGTCGTCCATGGTCGAGTAATTGAAGCAAAGTTCGTTAGGGTGCGCGCAAGTTCTCCCGCAGCTATTGGTCGACTCGAGTGCCACAAACTTCATAGAGTGAGGGATTGGCGTGTGCAAATGAGGGTGTCGCCGTCTGCTCCCCCTTCTTGACCGCTTTCACTCTCTGTGGGTAAAAATCTACGCCCAACTCACCGATAAATATTGCTGTTGTATATCAATTTTTCAAAGGGCGAAGGGAAGTTAGAATCAAAGTTTCGACTCGGTTCGATACTCGATCCGGTTAGGCATAACCGATAAATTCCGATTTCTTTCCGGTTACGCTCTGAAGGGAAATTTCGAACCGATTTCCACAGGTTCTTTAACTTTCCGAAAACCTAACATTACTTCTGATTCTTTTTAATTCTGTGAATAATTTTATGCTACATTTAATAGCGTTAAATTTATTGATTTTTCATTAATGTTCGTATAATGTTTGTTATCGATATAAGAATCACTGCAACCCATTTTAATGCATTCAAGCCTTTTAAAATTAATCAAAATGCGAACGGAAAATCCAAGCAAAATAAAATAAATAAAGATTTAGATGGAGATCAATAATTTTGACGATTGGGCATCAATGTAGCTTTTACCCATATTTTTGAAGCTCGACATCATTTTTTTTGTATCCTGCTCCAACTGGTTGACCTCTGGCTAATCTCACTCTAAAATAGTTGGATAGGGAACGAGGTTTACCATACGAGATGAACTATTCGCGAGCCAAAGAACATAAGTTGGTTGCCTCAATTAGAGCCAAATCCTTCTCTTTGAAACATATTTATTGTTATATGTTCTCCAAATGCATAACAACATATTCCCACCATATATGTCAATCCGATACCGGCTCGAGAACTAGAGAAATAGAATTTCCATTTATGACGATCAAATGACAAAATATTTCGACGTTGAATGCCTTAAAATGTTAGTTCGCTAATCAAACCTTTCCCCAAGCAGTAAAAAAATTCTAAGGGATGTTAAAGGCCTCTGAAAAAGTAAAATATTTTTTTATTTGGTACTGGTGCCACTTGGAGTTTCATTGAGAGAATATATGAAATATAATCTATTATCCTCCCAGTTTTGCAAATTTTAAAATTCTTCCCTGCCTTATAGGACAGTCATTTCAGTTATTATGCTCGCTGCTTCTATTGGCAACTCTGCATTTCTGTATAAAGTGTATACGTATGATCTATTCGTACCAAGAGCATCGTGGAATTCCACGGCCATTGCACGAGTATCAGGTAACTTGCAAAATGGAGCAGGTACAGGATGATCGTAGGGGAAAGCAAGGGGCTGGAAGGGTACAGAGTTAGGAAGAAAAAGGATAAGACCCTATTAAAGCGTTGGCTGATTGGGGTCGGATAAGGGCATTGAAAGGGTTAAACGTGGGAAAAAGAGGACCTAATGAGAGGAATTAGGGGCGGAAATGAAAGTGTGCCGAGATAAAAGGGATTTCTGCGTTTTCGGAATCACTTTTGGACGCGGGGCTGAAAGGTGACCGAATCATTAAGGTTGGGAAAGAGTTTCCGCTGGAATGCGTTCGTATGAAACGCTGTGCGAATCTCAGAGGTTTGTGTATGCGCGTCTGCCTATAGCGAGGCTCTCGCCACCTCAACCCAAAGCGCCCTCTCGACAGCCAAAATCAAACTTTTCGGATTAATTACTGTGTCAATTTTGCGCGGGAGCCGAGCGCTTGATTTTGCAAATTTTACATCCCCAGTGGTATTTTATGCATCCAAACTTTTAAGTTAAATGGCAAATATTTACTTTGGATGCTAGGCAGCCTCTTTGTAATGGAATTTCAACAGTTTTGGCATCTATTATTTCCTCGTAACGCTGCGTAAGTCGCTAGGAGCTGTCACTGAACACAAGTGAGTACGCAGAGAGTTGTGGAAATCCTTTACTATTGGTTTCTTGGTAACCTGATGGATAAATCCAATATTTTTCGAGTCATAACTCCATTTGGGATAGAGTAGCACTTATTGACGATGGAACTCTTTACATTTTCAATTTTTTCCAGTCTGAGGCTCGCAAAATACTGTCAATCGAGACAGGGTACTACCGCTTATTCTAGACCCTGTTATTTAATTATGATTTTCTAAATAACTTCTGATGCTTCACCAAATGTTGAGACCCGAGACTTGTATCTCATTTGCTTACTTTTTAACCCTTCCTTGACTGTGCCGTGAAAACTTCCAAAAACAGCTGTGCGGGGTACTCGGGTACCCCAACGCTTTTGTCGCGAATATTACGTTGTTTTTTAGTTTTCCTTTTACTTAACCTATAATTATGTTTAGATATACATTACTGATTATTTTGTTGAGATTATCTTTTTTTTGGCGGTAGCATTAGAGTTTTGACTATAATATGGGAATATGTATCACAACTAAATTTGAATAAACTTATTTTATTTTAATCAAATAATGTGATATAATTACTGTTAATGCAAGAAATAATGAATCAATTGAAAAATCTGTAAGAAAGGGTGACTGAATTGCCACAATCACACGACAAGACATTGTGTATAGCAATCCAAGCAAAAATGGCTGTGCGGGGTACTTTGGTACCCCATTCAAAAACTAAAGATATTTTGGAAATGAGGCTGTGAAACAAATTTCTTTCAATTACATAATATAAAAGAAACATTGATGCACGAATACATGGAATAAGAAACATATGTGGTTAAAAATAAAACTTTTCTATTGAATTTAGCTATTTTGGGGTCCTCAAGTACCCCGCACCGTCAGGGAAGGGTTAAGCAAGCTTTGCAATATATGTAAATATAAGTTCTCTTGGTCGCATGTTTATAATAGCCCACGTGAGAAATCGTCCAACTTTGTTGAACTCAGTCGCCTAGTGATGTGTTAACATTTAATACAGAATATTTTAATTATTAATCCCGGCTAATTGATAGTCTATCGCATCCACTCTTACAAAATATCTTATCCTTGAATACAATATTCCGCTAAGTAGTTGCAGTTTGTATCTTTGAAAATTTAATGGAATGTCTGCAACTCCCCATTCTAAATATACAAACGTGTTCTCATTCTTGATTCCATTTTATATTAGTTATATATTACTACATATTCTTCTTTTACAAATGTAGGATCAGTTGATTTAAGGTTTACACGTGCCATCGAATTATCTGCAGAGTTCTGGAATGGAATTCAATGACAACATAAGTATCACGAGAAAATAGAGAGACAATTTTTAGAGAATACATATTTTTGTTTATTCTTGACTATTCCTTTATTTTGTAAGGATAATTTGTAAAGATAAGTGAAATCTGGAGCTAGTTATTTCTGATTGGCTATCATACGAAAGCAATTCTCAACTATTTAGAATTTGGAGCATCATTAGCACTAAAAAATTGCGAATTAGTCCCATGTCAACTAGGTTCGTCAACTAGGTCAACAGGTTTTCAAAATGATAACTCTGTCCGATGAAAAAAATCCGGCTGAAGGTCTACAAATTCTCCTTGTATCTTCAACACCTATTCCATGTATTACCAAAAAATGAAGCTTACTGGGCATAGCTGCTGCCTGACTTCCTCAGTGAGCAATAGTGCCGTCAATATAATACTTTTATGGGATTGCAGACTCTATCAATAACACTTATTAAAATATTCAATTAGATATGGCTAAAACTTGTGGTAATATCTATTTTCGCACCTCAACAATCTTTTCGCAGTTGCAGGTGATGTATTTATTTGTCTGTTCAGAGCAAAAAGATAAATCTTAAATACTAAATTAATGATTGGATGGCATCTAGAAGAGTAAAATAGGTCAAAATTCGTGAAAACATGAAATGCCTAACAATTTTAATTCCCGTCGAGGGATTTCTGCAGGAAAGTTATGCCCCAAAAGAGATAAATGGAAGGAGGGCTGAGGGTCTAACGCCGCCTAACATCAAATGTCAATTAATGAGCGATTCAAAGGGGCAAAAGGACGATGAAAAGGATTCATACACCCGCCGCACCATTTGCCGCACCCCTTTTGGATGGCATAGGCACAACTCCGTGCTGCATCACCGTGATGAAATGATGACCGCCTTCTGCAAATTGGTCCGTTAAACCCCTGACATTAGGACCTAAATATGCCCTCGGAATAAAGCGCCCTCTTTTAAACAGCTTGCCGAATAAACCGAGAGCTGCGTGATTGCCTTGTGGAGAAGCGCGGAAAGCCACCTCTGGGTAATCGTGGGGACTTCAATGATTGAAAATATTGAATTAACAATTTCAGTCCTCCGATGCACAATTATTAAAATTATGGCACTATTTATAGCACTCATAAAATGAATAACTGTTTAGATAAGTCCAAATGAGAAGTTTTACCAAGTATTTGCTTGTATTTTTTAATTCTTGTCTCATAATGTTGAATATTTGATGAGCTTTTATTAAGCGAAATCCTGTTTATGCTAATTTAATAATGATAATTGACAAAGTTAGTTCAGTGTAGTTCTCTATTATGCTATTTTCATATATATAAATTTATTTTTTTACTATTGATACATTTCCTATAGTTACATTTTAAACTCATCTCGTAATTAGTTTCTACTAGTGAGATACTGATTTTTATGTAAATATGTCATCACTTGTTCATTATTTTTTGTATGCCTCTATCAATCTGTCTGAAGGCTTCACAGGTTTTCCCCACTCCCCTTTTAGTGAGTGTTTTCCTGCAGTGGAAATTTTTCCTAAGCTCTTAGCTTAGGTTTTAACCCGCATGATAGATTTCTTCTCTTTACTTCTGCAAGCTATCTATTTCCATTCATTCCTCATACGACGAAGGGTTAGATGTAAGAAGAGACTTTCTAGTCGCAATCTCGTCCTAATCAAGTCCTTTTATTATTATTATTATCAGTGAAATGTTTGAGATGGCAATAAATAATTATATAATATGAAATGTGAAATGACGAACACATGATTGTTGGGTAACAATAAGGCGGTATTACAACAATGTGTATAATTAAGGAACGTAATTGATCGCAAAAAAGTTAGCCTCTTAACAATAAACACTGAAGAGAATATAATAATTAAAGAGGTTTAAATCAATAATTAATACAATGATTTAATATTGCCTCAAGATTTGGAGCCAATACTGGTAACAATAAATAGTCAAGTCTTAATTGATTCACTACTAAACGAAACAGAATCAGGTGTAACTTTGTAGTACTTATTGACGTTAAAAAAACTTCATTTCAACAATTCATTTGCTGAACCACGAGGCAAGAATTACAATACACAACCGTGGTTTCGCAACATGGCTGCATCTTCAGGTCCACTACTAATTAATATAGGTAGCTCCAGGTAATGCAAGGAATAAAAAATAACGACACAACTGGGATTCGAACCGAGGCCTCCCACTTTCCGGGCAGGTCTGTTTTATGATGGAGGATAATAACCAATTGGAATCGAACCTAAGACCGCTTTCACTACAGGTGCTAACCACATGGCCATCATGGGACCGTGGAACGTTGTTTATTTCATATTAAAATTCCTAGAGAATGGAAGTAAGCTGGTAATGTTCGTTTCTAAAAGTAGACGACATTTTTCATACGCACACACATATCGCTCTATCTGTTCCCTTTCGGCTGTGTTATCTGCTTCTTTTATTCATTCTACACCTCGATTATCCCCTATCTCTGCATACATCTTCCGCTTCGGACACAGCCATAAATGTCTTTCCGTGTATTCCTTTATATTCTAAGCACTTCTCTTCCGTATCTTATTCTCAACCGGATTTTTTAGGTTTTCCTCTTTCTTCAGATCTTGGATTCTAGTGAAGATATTCCAAAATCAGACTTTGAGACGAGTTTGCAAGCATACACCATCTACTCTTAGCACCATTAGGTAGAATAATATCAAGTATAGCACGAAAAAATTTATGGTAAATATATATTTTATAACGTGAATATAACCATTTTTACATCCAATTAGAAGGCAAACCGAAACTCAAGAGCATAAATAAAGGTTTCCGGTTTAGTTCCAGTGCAAGAGATATAATTTTCCGGTTGGGCTCGGTTATCACTTCGGAAAAAATAACGGTTTTATCGGCATTCGGTTCGATGCCCGGCTAACGAGTCTGGCATTTTTGTGAAAACATAGAGCATTGAGGGATATCGATTCGTGAATGATTCTCATACGTATTTTGGATAAGACTTTTAATATGTTCATCTTCTTAGCAAACTAAACGCATGGTAAAATGATAGTTACTAATCTTGCCCAACACGAAATCAGATTGAACAATTTTAAAAGGGTAACTGAAAAGAGTGGGGCTTATCGGTGTATCTTATGGAAGGTATAGCAGTGGCCAGGAGGGTCAAAAGAAGTCAATATGATGGTCAATTACGTTGTCCACGCGAGGGACAGGTGTGGTCGCATCTGCTAACGCAGTCACGTTCACTTGTTTCCAAGGCCTCTCAGTAAAGCGTGCCTATGGAAATCACGCGCGCCTTTGCTTCGATACGATTAAATCCGAGTTTACATTCCGAGCGGCGTTTTTCCACTCTAAGGTTTTTCCCTCCGCGGGCGTCGCCGTTTACCACAAAATATAGATTCGGTGGCGCCGTAAAGCAGTTCCCTGTCGAATAAAAGAGGCTGAGAAGTTCATTTGGGAGTGATTCCGAGCTTGGAAGACGCGTTTCAGACGATTTTGAATGTTTCGAGGCGAATCTTAGTTCTCATTGATTCGTCGTCCCACTTGTTATATATATATTGCTGAGTAATTGAGGAATGGCCACATTTCGAAGTGTGTCATTCTCTTTATTCGGTTGCGAAAATTGACTCGGTCGGGAATTTGCAATCACGAGTGAATTATTCGATCCGGAAATTAAGGGATCGTGATTCCCGAATTCCTCGAGCCCCGAGTTTAGGGAATATATCACGGTGAACGAAAAATGTCGATCAATCGAGGACAATAACTTTACATGAAGGATCACGTGCATTCACGGATATGAATCATATATGAACATATTTAAAAGGATGAAATTGATTTTTTAAGGTATAATTCAAACAATATTAGTTACATTAAAGTAGATTCATGAAAGAAATAATTTCAAAAGAAATGTACGAAAAATAAATTAATTTTAAAAATGAATACAACAAAAATAAATATAGGAAGTAAATATGAAAAAATAGTAATATTTTTATTTTTATGCTTAGCCGCTTATATAAATTGATATAAAAATATAAATGTAATTTTCACCAATATAGAAGAAATAAATGACAAAAAATTAAAGATATGAATATCAAAGAAACTTTTAGTAACATTGGCTATTTAAGTAGCATATTTAATTTAACGAAATCTTACCGATTCACGCAAACAAACAGCACCTATAAATTTAAGTTCCCCAAAAGAAAATATACTAAAATTATGAAATATACGCACGGAATTTAGATTTTCTATGGGGTTTTACTCAATCTTGATTTTTAATCTTATTTTATTTAATCAAAAGCTTCGCTACTTATGAAAAATCAGTTTAAAACAGTAATTTAGTATACAATCAGATAAAATTTATTACCACGTGAAAATACGCTCAATATATATATTTTATTTTATCCGCAATTCATAAAAATACGTAACACCATTCTTTTTCAATACCTAATTGAAAAAGTGAAAAGAGAGTTCATAATTCCGAGTTACGAAAAAGACTGAGTGAAAGATTTCACTTAAATAATCACTTGAAGTATGAAATGAAATATTTCATGAACTCCAGTCAAAAAAATATATGGTTAGAAAAAAACTAAACGGCTTTTCCTTTAAAATTCCTTGCGAGATCTTAAAACCATTACTGAAATGTAATATTTCGTAATCGGCTACATAAAATAAAGTGCACCCCGTTCTGAGGAAGTAATCGCAAATATTTGAGCCTGTGCTTCTAATGCAAATGAAATCCGTCATATATCTGTTTCCCCACCTATTTTTATCCTTAGTGTCTCGTCTATTTTTGAGATCATTATATTAATATTTAAATTGTACCGCAGTGAATCGTGATGAATGAAGCGACAACATTTGGAATTCGTGGGCTAACGTACACATATTCTTCTCTTTTGTAAGCATGATTTTCAGAAATCTCTGGAACTTTCGATTAACCATGCTTACATTATCAATTTTTAATGATGAAGTAAAAGAGTACGCATCTGTCTCTTTCAAATAAACATAGTTAGGCACTAATCAATGAAGTAATCCTTTTTTGGCGATAGAAAAGAATTTCCGAGGTTATAACTATTAGAACATGCGTAGAAACAAGGAACAAATGATAATCACTGAGTTGATACGCTTCATGGCCGACAACTTTATCGAACACTTACACTTGCTTATAATTGCCGAGGTTCCCAATTTTTTATTATTGTGAACTAGATTTCGTAATTGACAACCCCTTCCAACTCTTTAAAGATTACGTAATAAGCAAAGCATTAGAATTAAGTTCACACACAGAATTAATTAGAATTAATTACATACGTATAGATCCATTGCCACCTTGAAGCAAGTATCACCTTTCTATTTCAATTGTCTTCTCTTTTCATTACATTTTCAGCATTTTTTGTTTCCTCGTGGCTCTGCAATAGTTGCAATAATCAGTTACGCCATTGAGTAATCATCAGGTAAATGGTAATCAAGTTATTAGTTATAGAATAAACGAAGCACCAAAAACCAACAAAGAACGTAGATTCTGCGGCGATGTGAAAATTTCGCTGTAAGAATCTTCATCATCCATTATTAAACATAACATTATACCATTATTACGCCATTATTATACCATTATTATCCATAATTATATTTCACATGTAAAGTTGATTGAAGAAAAAATATTTTTTAACTCGTCCATAAAGGTAGGAATGTTAGACCGTTTTAAATCAAATATGGTAAAAACGTCGTCCATATATCTGTACCAATGTTTAAGAAAATAAGCGAAATTGAAGATTGGAATGATGCATTTGAAGATTCTTCCGTGAATATGCATTTTGCATTTATGTTATTTTATGGTTTTTAGTGCTTTTGTTTATTCTATATTTCAACCACCAGCGGCCTTCCATTATCATAAGTTATTCGTTGTTTATTCACGTTAAGGGTTGCATTATCAATGGACATCCCAATCACTTAAATAATTACTGTTTTGTTGATTATTGATCATGACTATTTACTATGAATACACCAAACGTATTTACTGTGAATTAAATGGTTTTCAGCCATTGGATTTCACCATTCCTTACATATGGTGGTGGGGGTTTAAACGTAGCAATAACCCAGCGAATATAGTTAAAATAAGTATGGAGCACTGTAAGACTGGGATAACAAGAAAGACGGAAAAGGTTGGGAGATGATAAAGACAGGTTTGATAGACATTGATAGAATTAGATCATTGAATGTGATGTAGGTACGCCATGTGGCGATGGGATAAGTCAGCCATTGCATATTGGGAGTCGTGCACTGGGTTTCAGGAGATTTGAGGAGATCAAGAATGTGATCAATCGGCCGATGGATCAGAGACATTATCAAATACTTAACGGTATATCAACGAAAAGCAAAGGAAGAGAGATTAAAAAAAACACTCTGGGAAGATTATAACTGACTGGATTGAAGCATTTTAAGGATGACGGACTACAATGGATGGCTTGGTTGATTTAAAACTTTTCCTAGACTTCGGCTACCGATCATATACTCTTTAGAGAACGGTGAGATTTTATTCGGTCATGCAGCACTTGCCTACCATCCGAAGCAAGGCCAATGTATAAGTAATTCTGCGAATAACGCCGTGTTAAAAAGCGAGGTTCATCCCGCAATTCCAGATCGATTCTTCCTCGCCCTAATGGGATCTACGTGTTTCTAAGAAAAGCAGCAATCGCCGTGGGGGGGAAGGTATCTCCGCATTTTGTTTTAGTTCGCAAATCAGCGCAACGCGAAGAGTTCACTTTCTGGAGAAGTGCTTTCTCGTTTCATTATTCAGGTCGTGCGATGTTACGCAGGAATGACGGTGGCGCTGTCGTGGAGAGGTGCAGCATTAATGACGCTACGAGTGGACCAACGGATGAAGAGCGGGAAAGTGTTAACATTTTGTGCAGATGCGCCCAAATGGAGGAGGAATCCGTGATGAGGTGAGTTAAATGGTTGGCCCCCTCTGGCTCCCGATGCACTGGGTGGACCCAAGTTATTTATTTTTCTGTTACAAAAGGGAATAAAATCTAGGTATAAAATTCGATTTAAGAAGGCGTAACTTTGCGGAAAGCCATATAATAAAGAAAGCAATTAAGTAATTTGATAACTAAATTTATTAGTCGTTACCTGTTTCACTTCTTATGGAACATCTGAAGGTACAGTAGAAATTATTCCATAGTATATAGGGAAAGGTAAGCTGTGGAAAGGAAGGAGGTGGAGGTTAAGGAAAGAGTATTAGGAAGAGGAGTGAAGGGTTGGGATAAGGAAGCTCTATAGTGAGTACGTATTTCCCAACTTTGTCTAATTTTTGCTATAACTGAAGATCCTTCCACAGAAGTGAAACTGTCAGCGGTTAAAAAAAAGTTAGAGCACAAATTACTAAATTTCTTTCTTTATTTTAACATAATATTTTTTATGTTATAAGAACATCTCCCAAAGAAGAAATGCCATGAAAATAGCCTGACATGCCCGGGACTCGAGCCCGGATGACTAACTCCGGTCGGTTGCTCTATGCAGTTGAGATATCCGTCTTTGATAGAGCAACCGACCGGAAGTAGAGATCGGGGTTCGAGTCCCGGTCTTTCATATCCGCTCTTCCCAAGGATTTTCCCTAGGTACACGCCTTAACCTGCGAAATCACATTCACCCATTACAGAAACATCTATTCCGAGAGATATCTGTATAAGGGAAAAATCCTTCGAAAGCACAAAATATCTCAATTTTAATGCGTAATTATAATGTTTTCTCAAGAGAATTCTTCTGTGGCATCAGTTTTATGTCATCGTCACAACCCCGATTTCTTTCTGGACGATGGGCAGGCGGTACTAAGAAATAAATATTATGTTTTCCAATTGAGAAATTTTCCCACTTGCTCGTCTAAATATCTCTATCTGTATACCCAAATTCCGAACATAACGAAGAGAGTTGAATTATTCTTCTGGACGTATATATGGACATATACGGAGTTCTTGGGTCCCATTTTATTGCTCAGAACCTCCGAGGGCCTAAACGCCCCTTTGGAGACTCCACGGGCAGGAATTTCACATCCGAGAGTATATTTGTTAGTTTGGATGATGATTTCTGCCTAAAATAAAAAAACAACATATCTCGGTCTCCTTAAATTAATTAATTCCATTCTCTCGAAAATACGAGGATGAAGACTGAGAGTAAGAATAGAGGTATAGTATCTTAAACGTGATGAAGTGATTCGATTTATGCCAAACTGCGACCCACCCCAGCATCCATGAGCTTAACACTAGATGATTCAAGTACTCGAGAGATCGCATGACATTTGTACATTTGAAATATAACAATTTCATATACGCTTCTTGAATTCTCAATGTGAATATGCGTCTCCAGGGTCGCTAGGCAACCGAATTTTATAATTGCTTTAAAATCAGTCTAATCAATAAGCTCGCTATCAATTTCCGATTGTTGATAAGCGAGAATATCTTATTTTCACGTATTATTAAAAATTGCATAAATAAGTTGAAGAAACTAAATACACTGGAATCTCGATCGAAAGTTTTTTACTGGACCAAGGGAAAGCGACTCTAGATGCGAAAAAAACGTAAGATGCAAAAAACAAACGGTGTATTTGCTGAATTTGGGGCCTCAAAACTTTAACCAAACAGCCCGGAAAAACGTTAGAAACGAAAGCGTTAGATCGGGATTTAACTATAATCGGAGGCACATCTCATGAGATAAAAGACGCAACGAATCAAAGTAAAATATATTCTTCGCAAATATTGCATATAAAAAAGAAGTAATTATTCTTACAAATATTATATAAAAAAGAAACTTATTATCTGTCCACAAAAATGAGAGCTTGAGATATTTTTCCTTTGATCGAATGGAATACGTATTCTAGTGCTACCGAACCACCCTTTTCCACAGATTACGTTAACAAATATCGCGTATTCTTTCATTCGACTCACTTATTGTCGGAAGCCGGGTTCCATAGCAACATCCTCCGGCCCTATCGACCGCATGTTTTTGGCACCGCTCCCGATAAGCCCCCGAAAAAAGCATTCCCACAAAAGACACCCCTCCGCTGCACCAAAAGGCGCTCCCCGAATATCCGGGATTACTAAAGCGTCTCACGGATGCTCTTTGGGGTGCCAAAGAGATTCTTCCGTAAAATGGCGCTTTTCCATGGCTCTTCATTTATTCCAAGGTGGGCGAAGACTAATCCCGAGATACTTTCTACTCACTGAGGATTTCCCGGAGGACCTTTTTTTGGTTTCCGTCGATTATTTCGGAAGTATTTATTTATTCAATTCGCGACAACGCACCGTGTTTTTGGGGAGTATTAGAATGCGGGGATTACGCATGGAATCTGAGAGAAGAATGACGTCAGTTGGAGAAATGGGGAGGGGGTGAACGAAATACTGTCCTTATTCAAACTTGCAACAATAGGTGAAGTGTTAAATTAGCAATAAAAAGCACTGAATTAACCATAATTAAAATGCCGTAAAACATATGCATTGGCTCCTCGCAGCTTCGACTTTCGCGGCTTCACTTTATCGCGGTTTTTTCAAATATGTATATTCATCAACAAGTTATAGTATTTGTAACGTCTTTCCTTATTATCTCTTTACACGAATCTATGGCACGCGTGTCCAATGTGGTACGCGAGATAATGTTCTTGGCACGCAGAACTCTTACAAAATTATCTTTATTATGCACACTAAATATTAAGCACAGCATGAAATAAATGTGTATGTATGTGTATTTTTGATAATTCTGTGCATTAGTAATGTTAATTAATGATTATTTAAGCCCAATACAAGATGCTAAACCTATCATTGACACAATATGTGCATCTCCCTATGTGGTTTCACACCCCATTAGAACGCAAGTCTTCGTAAAAAACTTGCTGCTAAAGATTCGCCAACCCTTGTGAGATAAATTTGGTAATGCGAGTATAATGGTGACTTAAGGGTGTTATTTCATGTCTATTGTCTCTAATAATCCCAAAAGAGCGTATTTAAGTCGTACACAGATTTTCTATGCTCAAAGTTAGAAAATATTTGACTTATAAATAAAAAAACCTACTTCGCGGAGATTAACCTATCGCGGTAGAGTATAGAACTGATTAACCGCTATAAACGAGGGCCGACTGTATTGTTAAAATTATTGTTTACTTCCCGTCAATTTTTTCTTCCCGTAATAATACAAATTACCTATGATGTGTGTTAAAGAAATAGAAAACACAAATCTGCGTAATAATAAAAAAGGTTCAAATTTTTCATTGAACATCTCTTGACCAAAGACAAATATTTTCTTTTGGATATAAATTAGGCTTTAGAATAAATTGTGATCAAAGGAAAAAGATAAGCCCGCAAAAAATGTCAGCAAATACCAAATTTGATCGATCTTAGTGGATCATACTAGGATGATTGGAATTACCAAGCAGGGACATGTGCTGTAATCCCTGATACGCATAAATGTTGGACACCCTTATTGGTATTTTATCCTTATTTATCACTATGCAGATTGTTGATTTCCTGCGATTGTTGCTTCGAATCACATTGTTTTTACATTTGACAATGGCTTTTATACTTATTTATCCTGAGTATGACAACAATTCCAATTTCTTCATTTACTTACAAGGTAAATAAGACAATATTGATGCTTATGGTGATAATGAGCTTGGATGTTTGTATCTTTGTTGACGCAAGCTTTTAATGCTGACAAGAGGCTTTTCGAAACAATCCTTGTAGTAGTAGTACTATTTTTAAAAGTGCTTCGACAGCTTAGGTCATATCGCACATTGGCGCCCACCGGTAATCGAACCCGGGACCGCTTTTATCGAAACAATCATTTATGCGCGCTATTGACAGTGTTATGAGTTTGGGGGTGTTCGTTTGCTAGGTCGCTACACGTTTTTATGTACGGCTTGGTCCACACCAAATTAAAACTGAACGATTTATCAAATACATACAAGTATTTAGCAATAAAAACTCTTGACGAAATCACGCAAAAGACAAATGCTTTATTTGGACGACAATGAGAGTCTTGCGGGAAATGTCTGAAGGACTTGCCCATATTTGGGGAAAATCGTCCTCTCTCGGAACTTTGAAACTGCACACCCGCTCGGTGGAATCCTTTTATCTGGACATATCTCGATATTACACGCAATTCTGTCATTCATACATTTAAGTCGTTAAATATACGGCGATGTTCGGAGAAAATGTTTCGCATTTGAATGAGAAGTCGTAATCCTTTCATTCACAGCCGCTTTCAAACGAAAATCAATTACAGGCGAAGAACGCCCTCTGCGAAGAGTTTATTTAAAACGAAATCTGCGGTTAAACACTGATTCGGAGAGGCGTTGGCGGAGATGAAAAGGGCAGATTGAAGGGTCCGAAAGGGGTCCAACCAACATCTTCAAGGTGACCCTTTCTCTCGCTTCAATCCACAGAAAAACTTTCTTGTTTGTTTCCGCGATCCTTCTATTTAATTTCCACCAGCACTTTTCCTAACACCACCCCATTCTCGAGTGCTCTACTTTCGGAAGGTGCGTTTGCCCTTAAATATCCCTCAACTCCACTTTGAGGAAACATGAGTGATAACGAAGGAGTGTGAACTAAGGTTACAAGTACTGGAGAGAGAGTTTTTAGGGTGAAACGAAGTCACGAATGAAGGGGTGAAGTAAGAAGGAAAAAGAGGATGCATCGATAAAAAGGTAGAAAATATCGATTGAATTTTAATAGTCGTTTTATATGGATGTACCGGTTTCAAACATCTAAACAGACTTTGGTGCAAAACAGAGAGGAAAACTATACGGAAAAGATAATTGTATACTTTTTCAAGGAGGAACTTGTGAAAGGGAAAGGTTTGGGAGGTTATATTTACTGTTTTGATGGTACATTGTGTTAAAAACATTTTAGCACTTTTTTAAGCAATTACATCTTCTGGTTATATAAAGCTAATATTTCAAAACTAGATCTTTAGACAGGATTAGACAATAATAGTATAAAACGTCATTTATTAAGGGGATATTGAGACTTGTAGGAAGAGACTTAAAAGTCTCAATCTCGCCATAATAAATGACGTTTTTTATCATGGCCATTGTACATGGCAAATGGGGGATCAGAAGGTTGCCTACAACCAAGGGGCGATCAAAATCCCTCCCAAGATGCAACGATAAACTTATGCAAGATCGTTTGCTACCAACTTACATTTCTCCCGTTGTAACAATAATCATATCTCATGAGAAGTTGACATTTTTGTTCTAAAGACAGTATTGTTTATTCCAATTATGGCCCCCTGCTGCCAGTAGATCATCCATTGCATCGCCGGTTCTCTTATGGGGAGGGGTTGAGACCTTCATCGGTTGAACTCTAACCCTTTTGGTCACCCCTCTATTTGATAGAGTTACTCTTTCATCTGTGGAAGAAAGTAAAAGTTTTGATGAGTAGGTTTCTATGGAAATGGATAGTGGAAGTAAAAATAAATAATGTATATCCGACATAAATTACACCATGGTACAGAATCTCAGGAATAATGGTAACCATCAATCCATCAGAAATAAATTAAAACTATTAATATTTACGCTTTAATTTGCAATAAAGAAAAAAGTACTTCTTTCTGTTAGGAGAAAGGCTTCACAATCACAAAAATAAAAAAAGATAAATTTCACTCGACCGACCCTCCGTGACCACGAGTCGTAAGAATTTAAACGTAATGGTAAAACCAATGAATGACGCTTGAAAAAAGTATCTCTACTGAACTTTATTTCAGAGCCATACACCATTTATCTGATTTTGAGATGACTTGATTCTCGTGCTCTCGTTTTTTGCCAGTCCCTTATCCTATTTTCAATTTGACTTAGAACTTGCTTTGACTATTCCTAAGTGTGCGTTTTCCTCAGGTCATTTTCTATGAAGCCCTTTACTGATGATATCTCCATCAGCATTTTCGGGCGATTTTGTCTCATCACCGCCTTTTACATCAAAACCTTCCGACTGTCATAGACAGCTAAGTAAACCATTAGAATGCCTTTTCTGTAGAGAGTAATAGAGATTAATTAGATATTCTTCGATTATTTTATGCATTCCAAGATCAATAAAACTCGGTCTATTGCACTTTCCTTTAACTCAAAATAAGTCCCAATTTATTTTGAGAGATACATTTCTAATGTTTTAGAAGTCAAAAGTTGTTGCTGCTGACAAACTGTCAGTACTCTGCATATAAGGCCTCATATTCATGAAAAAAATAGTGTACATAAATTCATGAATTACTCAGCCATCATCAATTAAATAGACAGAAAAGGTGACGTTGCTAGGAAATGAATAGAACAAGCGTAAAATCAGCACAATGACGAGTATAACCTTTCATTGAATTCAACAAGGAGCGGAAAGGACGATTGCCAACATTCAGCATTTCTCATTCTTATTTAACCTTCGTATTACTGCAGCCATAACTGAGACAAAAGACAATGAAACGTCAATTTTCTTCTAAGGACGAATGTAAGATACTCTATCCATAAAAACACCATGAACTAAGATATGCTGTCACAGCAATCATTGTAAGCGAGAACTATTGAAATGGTCTTGGAAGTCATCTTCGTAATTTTAACCCGCACGTTTAGTGTTATACGTTTGAACGTTCTGACCATAAATAACTGTATTTTCATATAAGTACCATGACATAGAAAGAGAAATAGAAATCTGTTCTTACGGTGAACATCAACATGCTCCCTTCGGAAATGAATTTATGATCAGTAAACCTATTAAAAAAACCATATGAGAGTGAATCACACATATAAAAACCATTCTGTTCCGCGAAATGTTTCAGAATTATTCAATTACCATTATATCGCTTATCTAGAGGCATAATAATCAACAGTGTATCCGTTACAATTTTACTAACTGTCCGGTGTCAAAATTACTGATTACGATACCTTATTGCCAGAATACTATACTACTATGCACCATACAATACAATTATCAAATACTACATTAATTAAAATAATACAATCATATTGGTGTTATCTCCTAATTATAATTATTGAACATTACAATAAAGATCTACATCTACATTAATACCCTACAAGCCGCCTTTTAGCGTGTGGCAGGGGGTGTAAACACCAGTTGAATCTAAACTACTGCCTTATTCGGTTATTTTCGCGTATCGTTCGCGGAAAGAATGAATCTCTGAAACGATTCGTCCTAGCATCTATTTCTCTTAACTTACGGTCATTATCGGATCGACCGACGTAGCAGGGGGGTTGCATGATACCGATTGCATCTTCGGAAAATGTAGTTTCCCTGAATTTATTAAGCAATCGCAGCCTAGCTTCCAATCTCCTTTCTTTCAAGGATCCCCAAACTACGTCTGAGAGCATTTTTGTAACGCTTGCTTTTTTATCGTAGCATTTCTTAACAATAATAATATATTACTTTTTACACAAAATGAAAAAGTAAAACAATTTTTGATGGAGTAAATTTTGCTTTTGATGAGTGCCTTCTATTAAAAAAATAATTTTTTTGCTTTATGAACTGGTCATTACATAATTATCTTATACACCGTACAAGTTGTTCAGTCCTTCCCAACTATCGTCCCCTTAAATAGTCCACCCCTTACATCCCCCTACCGGACAATCCCCGACTCCACATGCATCAACGGCGAAGCTCACCATGCAAGCTCTACACATTCTATTTAGATTATGATTTTTTTAGGGAAGGGCTCAAAGTCTTCTACGGATAACTTATTCCATTCCATAAAACCCACATTTAAAACCATAATTCACTCTTGTTTGGGAGCGAAAGTGAAACCAACTTTTACTAGACCACAGAATATTTTATTTGGATACGACCATGGTTTCGACTCATGAAGTCATCCTCAGGTGACTCCATGAATCGAAACCATGGTCGTATCCAAATAAAATATTCTGTGGTCTAGTAAATGTTTGTTTTACTTTCGCTCCTGATGGACCCATACCACGAAGTCACAGTTGATTCACTCATGTCCGTTGCTTTATTAGGTTCATGCCTCTCCTATCCAAAGATTCTACTTTTTATCTTCCATTGACAGTTCCTTAAATGCTTTAGTGAATACTTTACTCTTGTGTGTTGCCACTTGGCAGTATTTCCTATTAAACTATCAATGCCTCGGATTAAAACTGATATGAGATGTAGGCCTACCAGAATCCTTAATAACTCAATAACTTTCGTTTCGAGGGAGGTCATCCCTAATTATGTATCAAGGGGGGTACAGTAAAAATAACATACTTACTCTTTCAGATGTTATTCGAAACCCGAGGCTATTATAAAAGTCCACACAAATTATGGAAATGCATCCAGATAAGGGAGTCTAGATTGGAGCCGGATAAGGGCAGAAGACATACCGGAAGTGCCGAATATAAAGGAAACGGCTCGGAATTACTCGAAAATTCTGGAAAGAAAATGAAAGGAAACCTTGGTTTAGTTCCAAAATGGAATTTAATGCCCGAACCCTAAAAGCCCATCCTGGATTTCCGCTAATCGTATTTCTCTCTCTTTCTCGAAAATTTTACAATTCTGGGGCGAAGAGACACGGAAATGTACACATTTGCGAAACACTGTGAAAATGGACGTTCTTCATTCCGATGTATTAATCTAATAATATAATTAGATAACAGCCTCAAGATATTACTAATTATGGACGTACATGCATTAGTACTCTACCATTTGGTAGGCTCATGTGACTTAATATTCCTCATTCAGTGCCATTACCTTCGTTTCTAGGCAACAGATCCCACTAATTAGGCCATCTTTTGCCTTGTTTTATCGTGGACACCTCTGGGATTTAACTTTAACTTGATCAGCTAAGTCTTTTATAAAGTGTGAAACCCACTAACTTTTAGTTTCTATGTTTCATGTGAACTGGTATCATATTGTTTTGGATAAATGGTACGGACGTTTTCTTCCATCAATTAGTTAGGTATAGCGTTAAATCTATTTAAAAAACTGTTCGTAATTCTATTGATATATTTATTTTACTCCAAAAATATATGCTTTGCGATTCAGCAGTAATTTTTTTCGGCAACATTCATGATTTTATTCGGACATCGAAATTCAGTGCATCGGCCTCTATTTTTTTGTGACTCTTCGTCATGAAAGAGAAATAAAAACAATTATAACAAATAGAATTAAAAAATGAGCTAGATAAGCAACTTTCCCCTGTTTTCTTGTTCCTGATAACGCGCGTCAAAACCTAGGTCGTTATTTTTATAAAATTCTTTGCTAACGTTAATAAGTGCTTTTATTCCTCCTTTTATCCAGCATACTGCAACTCACCATTAGATGTACATATGCACGTCTCGCGGCTTGATACTCCCCTCTGAAATTCTTCCTCTTCCGACTCCCAACTATCAATGTTGGATCTCAGTGCTGTTCATCACCGCCTATAATCTCCTGCTATTCTGGTATTAAGGCCTTCTTAAGCTTATCTCCCCATTCATTCATCACCACTCCCTCTTCTTCGCCTGCTACTTCTGACGCTTGCGGATGTGTTTCGAAATACACCTCCAGAAAGATCTGCCAAATTCCTTACTTCCCCTTAAGTTCACACGTGATGCACGAAAAGGGGTTTTCGCCATTCCTATATTTCTCTACATTTCTTTATATAAAGAAGGTCTTGTTATTTCAGAGACAACCGAAATATGTACGAAACGAAGGTACTTGAGATGCATTTGAGTACAGCGGCGTACAGAACGACCTGCGCGTTGAATTCTCGCGCATCCCCTTTCGAAGAGGCACACCCCTACTTATGGATACTTCTTCACAAACGTATAGTATACCACACCCTAAGACCCTATTTTCCACTTGGAATGGAAAATCTCAAGAAGATTCAACTGAACTCTAAAATAGTCTATGTATATATTTATTCAATTTTTCGCTTGTGGTAGATTCCTGTACCTGTCAACATAGGTGCAGTTAAGTACTACTCATATACATTCAAAACATTTATCAATTTTACCCTTATGGGTAACTAAATACTCATCTTCAATATATGGGGAAAATACATGCTATATTTGTAAAGAGAGCCAAAGAACTGCGACTAGCGATTTTTTAACGAACTCACAACTTTCTACACGCTTGTAGGTATTCCTCAGAAAAGCCTTTTTTATTGCAATTTATCTGTTATGCAGGAACGGATCTAGAGAAAAATTTCGGGGGGGGTCCGATCAAAAAATTGAAAAATAAAAAACATTTCGGCTTTCACAAAACGTGACGTTAGAATTGTGTTAGACAAATTCGAATATTTTCGCTAGTGATTGCTTATTAAATTGTTTGCTTATTTGCGTTATTTGAGTTTTATTTTCGAAAAATAGGTAGAAGTGATATTTCGGGGGGGGGGGGGGGGTCCGGACCCCCAGGACCACCCCCCTGGATCCGTCCCTGCTGTTATGGGCTGCTTTAGAAAATATAATATTCTTATTTTATCAACAATAAAAAGTCCTTGATCCTAAATGAGACGGTTTGTGGTGTAATTCTGTGGAACTCCTTCATATTATAAAATAAAGAACAACTTTGTAGAGTCCACAATCTTTACTATTCTCAAGCACGACCTAGGTTTCGTTACAGAGTAACATGTTCAAGTGAAAGGCCCTTCACTTGAAGATGTTACTAAAGAATAGAAAAGATTGTGGACTCTACAAAGTTGTTCCTTATTTTATATACTTGATCCTATTTCATTTGAGTATTCCAATCACCATTGTCAAAGGCTTAACAATCACAGTATTTATTGTTGCAGTACAATGTAGCAAAGTTGCAGGTTGCATCCTTATGAGGTACAACACCCCTTCCAATGGCTTAATTTCCTCATAACGCCGTTCCCTCACCCTTCGCACTACCCTTCACCTGCCCATTATAGTTTAACTTTCGAATACCCTATAATTTCTCCCTCCGATACAGTCTTTATCTGACTATATAATGTCTCAAAGTGCCGTAGATCGATTCCACCCGTCTCTTCACCACGTTTTCTATATAATCCAATCTTCTTTCGCTTCTTGAGGGAGTCATTCACCCATTACTTGGTCTTTTTTGTTCTCAATATCTTACAGTATCAGTGCATCTGTATTGCCTTTAATCTTTAATCGTAATCTCGTTTTATAGCCCGCGTTTCAGAGCAATTCTTGAGAATACGCTCAGGTGTTGCTGTAAAATTCTATGGACAGCGGAGACTACGTGTCCTTTCGTATGACGTAAGTCATATTCGACAAATTAAAATTCCAATGTGATGCCATTTAGTGAGATTCTAACATTATCTATGTGATCAAAATGGGCTTTAGATATTTTTAATGAAAAAACACCAATTTTTATTTATAAAAATCACACTCATTTACCTTTAAGCTTTTTTATTGAAGAGTTTATAGTAAGTATTGCGACGTCAGATTTCCAAGGGGCCAAAATCGTTCGTCACCTTCCTTCTGTACGCTTTAATGAACTAATCAAGTAAAAAATGATAAGTTACAGCTTCTGATATTGTAGCGTCACTTAATAATACTGAGGCCCAGGATCGATGAACTGTAAGCCGAAAGAGACAGTGTAAACAATTAAGAGAGTTGATTTATAAAAAGTGAAGCCATTGGTAACCATAATGGTCACTCTAAACATCCAATTGTGTGTCAAAATAGAGGAAAGCCGATAATTAAGACAGCGGATTTACAACAATTGAAGTGCTGGCTTAGCAACAATTAAGGGTTTGGAGTTTCAACAATCGAGTTTATTTGTGGCAGTTGATGCAGCGGGCTTACAAAAGTTGAGGCAATTGGAAACAATAATGGTAGATTATTAAGACAGCGGATTTGTAACAATTAAGAGATGGGGATTTTCAACAACAATGAGAATGGATTTGCAACAATGAAGATAGCGGACTTAGAACATTTTAGGCTATTGGGAACAATGACGGTACTTCAAACATCCATTTGTTTGTGGAAAGAGAGGAAAGTCGATAATTAAGATTGTGGTTTTTGTTGTCTGCCTAAAGCCGGCTTTATTGATGGGAACAAGAAGGAAGGGAGAAGGAAGGGAGATGGAAGGAAGGGAGATGGAAGGAAGGGAGGGCGCGAAGAGGAGGTTAAGCAGAAGGAGAAGAAGTTATGGTGGTAAAGAAAGAAGCGGAAGGGTGAAATATAGAGGGTTTAAAGGGGTGAGCTGAGGCGTCGTCAGGGGCGTAATGACGCCTCGAGAAGGGGCGTCTTGCGGCGGAAGATGCGGTCGCCATAACTCCTCGCGATGCCCGCAGATAAATACACAGCCCCTCCGAAGATGAACGTTATAAACAAAAGGGAAGCGGTCCAAAAATGCTCGCAGGGGTGGAGCCAAGAAATAGGGCCGAGATAACATCAGCCGTATAATGCAGTCGAAAGGATTCCATTTACATAAAAACAGCGGGAAGTTGTAGCTCACTTTAAAAAGGGATCTGTAGCGCTCACTGCGATCTGCTCCAGAGGAAATGGTCGACCTATCGGATGGACGAAATGCGGTGATTTTGCTGGTGTATCTGATTCTATTCCTTGAACAATACTTACACTATTTTAATATAGGAAACGTTGTCCTTACATTTTCTCCTTATTGACTTCGCATCATTCCATTGCGTTTCTAAGGTAAAATGACAGATTCTGGGCCTTGAGTGTTGGTGAATATATACATTCATCTCGGTTAATTCTTAGCGAATGCATGTAAGGTACAATTCAGACGGTAAATAGGCTATTGGATTAAATACCTCACTCCTTTTCTTGACTAGTAAGCCTCATCTCCCTGAAATTTGCTCCTGGTGGCTAATGGTCGAGTGGATGAGGTTCCAACCGGTCTACGAGTCCAATACTTCATAGACATTTTTCTCTGCTAACATGGTCTTTTTCTACTTATGACATAAATGAAACGAGGGAAACTACCTCATTCCCTGTCCACCTTAGTAAGCCTCATTCTCCCACCAAAGCTTTTGTTAGCCAATAGTCGAGGGGGGGGGGTCAGGAGGGGTCACTGCCATTACAATCTCCGCGTTTTTCGGGTAACATACTTCTTCTGTAAAAAGCCGTTTTTTATATTCAAGAAAGAAAAATGCAAATATCTTTGTATTGAGATTACATAATTGCAAAGGAAAACCTTTTGATTTATATTTTATTAAATGTATCATTTATGGGCAATAAGTACACAAATATAAAGTAAATCTAGCCATTCTAATAAACATGAAATTAATAAAATATCGATTGACTCTCTATTATTGCAGCGTATCAGCAATTACGTGACAATAATCAACTTTGTGCATGATTGAACGTAAATGGAAAGGGAAAGTGTCAACAATGAAGATATTGAATTCCGGACGATTGTTGCCTCACCAAATAATGATTAACACCTCGGATAATTAACAATTGAACCAGCGGCAATTGCTGACTCATCGTGGACACGAATCTGACACTTTCTCTTCGTCTTCCACAAAGCAATAGACCAACTTATCAGAAGAAAATGACCTAAAAATATTATTTCGAGAATTCGCCGAACTAATTGCCTACCTTTGAAAACATTCCCCTCTGCGATACAATCTCTTCTAATTATTTCACCGGATCGGCGATCGCGTATCGCAAAGTATTTAAAAACAGAAGCGATACGTGAATTCGGCACAGATTCGTGAAGCTACGAGGGGATTAAATTGGCGGCTTAAATAAAAAAGAGTTTCGTGGCTGCAAATGGGTTAAAATGGCCGTTCAGATAAGGTTTGCTCATCCGTCATCGTTAAAAAAAGATCTCGGTTTATCGAGAAATATTTCCAGTCTTAATTGCCGCGGTTTTACTAACTTCATATCAGTTAATTCTTAAAGGAACGAATGTGCCATTGATTGGAGTTAAATATAAGTATAAATTGAAATCGAAGGTGGTGTGTGACTTATGATTTGGAACACAGAGAAAGTGGATGGAATAAGAGTTATTACGAAAATAGTGTATTAATGCGAACGGCTCTTAATGGAGAGATATTCCAGGTTGAGCAATAAAGGATAATTAAATTTATAAAATAATTAAAGGGAATAAGGAAAGGGTTGACGTGACTTTACTCATCAGGGCGTGCACCCAGGAAAATTCCCAAGGAAAAACGGACTTGAAATAAGTCTGACAGGGCCGGGAATTGAACCTGATTAGCCTAGATGGTTAATGCAGCCTCCCGAATAGAGGAAGATCCCGCGCTCGATTCCCGGCCCTGTCAGATTATTTTCAAGTCCGTTTTTCCTTGGGATTAAAGGGAAATTATGTTTTCCTATACATTATAAGCGACATTCGTTATTTATACTTTAGTTTTGTTTATATTGCGGTTGTTTCTAAAAGAATTTGTAACGTCTAAATATTCATTTGTTGAAAGTGTCTGTCTTCACAGTTCTTAGCCGGAAGTCAGGTTTGATCCTCGTAGCAACAAAAAGCTTTAGAGGGTGGGGATGAGGATAATAAAAAATGAGGAGTGAGGTAGTTTTCCTTTTTTTACGTCACAAAATGTGGTGTCACCAGACGATTAGTCCAATGGTAACATTTTTGTGATAAAAAAGTAAGGTTAAAACTTTTTAAAACCTTTTGTCTTGATACATTAAAGAGCCTAGGGGAATTATGAGTATTAATGTTAGTAACATATGAGTTACTGCATTTCTGTTGAGAAAAGCATAAGTTAAAAGCGTATGATTTGAAAATTATATAGTGTTATGGTTTACATGGAATCGCATATTTTTCCCCATTGGTTAATGACGAATGCGAGATAACAATTTGTTATGAAAATGCATTCCATTTACACATTTAGTTTTATGGTCGACTATCCCTCCTCCTCCCCATCTCTAATGAAAACATTAGGCTCTCCCCAGTATAGATTCCGCTACCACTCTCTCATAAGTCGTACTTTAGATCGATTCAGGCAAAGCGGGAGTCAAATATTTCGCAATTTCTTTGATTATTAAGCGAAAATAATAATAGTTTGCTAATTAACGGTGGGGTCAGCTCGGGAACGAGCGCATAATAAAGGCGATCGAAAAAGGGTTTGCCAAGATGGCCAGACTGCAATTATTTCCGCGTTCAAATACACATTCGCGCAAATCCGAATCGTGCAAATCCTTGACGCGTCGCTCTCCATTCGCGCGGTCGCAATTCAGTTAAAAAAAGAACAGCGGCCCGTTTTGTTATTCGCAAATCCTCGCAAAACAGTGGGCTTTGTTCGGCGCATAATCCCTATCAATTGCGGCTTAATTTTAGCGAAATCTAAGCAATTACGAGCGCCGCGTCTGCATTCATCCGGTTCGGCTCGGCGGCGCTTCATCGGTGCGATTTTCAACGAGAAACAAACGAAGGCGAGGGAGGGGGAGTGGTTTTAATGCGATTAGCCAATAAACGTCTTTCGCCGCCCAAGTGCACCACGGGAAACAAAAGCCGGCGGAGGATCGAAGGGATTTAAACTGATTCGGAAATTCCCCCGCGAATCGGTGCAGAACATGCGTCATTGAGTGCGAATTAACGTGCAGAATATTTCGCTCTCTAAACATCCTTGGGTGATGCGTCCATGGTGTTTAGGAGTAGAGAGATAAAGGCCATTTGAAATCCTCTTAGATCCTACTAATGTATTAGAGTTTAAAAATGCTCCGAAAATCTATGCAAACAACCCGTTGGAAATTCCAACCAGAGAGGGTTATAGTTCTCCGTGGCTGTCCTTTGCAAATATGTTTTAATTACAGTATATTTTCGCAAATAAGACGATATTTATAATTCACCTGGAGAAGTTTTAGAACCTTTTCCCCTTTCTTGCTAAGTATTCTTTATTATAATGGATAGGGTTTTGTGATTTTATTGTAATGATTGCAATATTGTGGTAAATTTTGTAATTTCATAACTTCGTAATTATATGCAAGCCTTCGGGAGTTTCTGGGGTCATTTTTCCCCAACTAGGGTGAATACCAGGCAGGGTATTTTATCTCTGCCTCCCCCCACGGCAATCACCTGGCCAGGTGCCTATTTCTAGTCCTTAAGAATTAAAACATAAAAAGTTGAATCATGAAAATAGCCCCCAAAATCCGGGTCGTTTTATAGGAGCGATAAAAAAATTGATTGAAATTAATATTAATCAAAACCATTATAAAATAAAACAAATCACTCGCCAATATTTTAACATGCTTAGTTATGCCACAATCGTAATAAAATACTATAACAAAATGAATTATAAAAGTTGTTTATTGGGCTACTGATTGTCAAGGTTACCCGAAAGCCCGAATCAGAACGAATGTTTGCGGCAATCGCAAGGCAGTGCTACCAGATATAAGAAAATAAAATTTGTTCACTCGTAAAATTACAAACAGGGCATCTTTAAAAATTTACGGTGTACATGTTTAAATATTATCAAGAGCTTGTTTACCTTTTAAATCCCCAAAATCATAAACGAGGGAAATATTACCATTCTGTGACTTAGTTTTCTTCTCCCAGTTTAAAAGCTTCATTTGCATGTTCTTTATATACCTGCATTTATAATTCAACCATCATCGTGGTCTTAAAGCTGTGACTGTGGTTTTCTTTGATTAATTCTTATTAAAGCGTCTTATTTTTTCATACCGACTATCAATTACTTCCTTTCGAGTCCATCAGGTTTAGAGTATTAGTAATCAGCATGGTATTTATCAATTTATATTTCTCCTTTGAGGTTCAAAAGAGTCATGGTGTATTCATGAAGCAGTACTGATCGCTGAATCGTCAGTCTGAATGCGCATTCTCAGCTCTCGTTAGCATATAGTCAGATGCGATGCTGGAAAAGCTTGCGTCAGCGATAGAATGGAAGTGTCACACGGAAATCGCTTTTCCACTGTCATACACCGCGAAATAAGCCGCGATAACAATGGAACGACCAAGTTTCCTGTTTTCCCCGCTCAAGTGTCGCTGTATGCGAAATTGTCTCTCTTTTGGAGACAAAGGCTCCTGATCGCCTCGATCGAATGACGCCTGTCAAAAGATTGATAAAGCGGATGGCAAGATAGGCGAATATGGCAATGGCAGTGCAGCGCCGGTAGTGACTGTGTAATGCACGGATGAATAATGACGACATATTTCCATCAATGCGAATCAAGACTAATATGGTTTAACTTACACTTCAGAATAATAAAAGTGCTACTTTATTAAAGGATGCTCTCATGCGTGCAAGAGAAGTATTTAAAGATAGGGAGAGAAATGCTAATAAAAGGATGCTGTACCTGATTAGCGATACCTTTCGGTCTGCGCGAGGAATTTCCGCATGATTGCACCTCCTATGTATGAAATATGAAGTATCAGCAGAAATTAATGGTCAGTAGAAAGTCAAATGGCAAAAATTCATGGTAGTACACTTAACTTCCACTTTCGGAGTCTAGGTAATTCAAAACAATGCAACAGAAAATTAAATATCTCTCTACGACTGTTATATCCATGATTGAGATGTTAGATTTTGAATAGTTATAATATATATAAAGGAATATTTAAAACTATTTCCATCATTTATAAAAGATTCAGTAGTACCTTATACAAAGCTTCGAGACAGCTATAAACGTTTTTTCAAATGATTCTCACACAATTTTCCTCCTCGATCATTTGCTAATATTCAAATAGTTTTCGATATTTTTAATATTTTTAAGACAGGGACAGACTGTATTATAAATACACTCAGATTAAAATTTGAGTGAACTGAGTCGGAAGCAACTTTCATACATGCATTAATGTATCCTTGACGACAGTCGCAAACAATACATACTATATGATAATCATTTTGATGGAAATTGTTGTGCCCATTGTTAAATTTATGATGATTGTTTTAATGTACATTATTGTCTCAATTATTAAAAAGTATCGTTTTTAATTTATTCATTTCATGTCATCAAAGTGCCTCCAAATTAATTCGATTAATATTTCCGCAATAATAATACCTCATTCGATCCTTGTTTTTCTGTCTTCGGTTGGAAACAACTCTTCCTTAACGGTAGCGCATCCGTGTTCGCACGTTTTGTCCTTTGTGTGGGAACGTCCTCTTGAGTTGACCTCATGCGGCCATTTTCCCTGTCACCTTAAAAAAGGCTTGGCGCTGGAAGATGCTATCGCCGACTCTTTGTGTTCCGCGGAATCGCTCTTCGGAATGAATATCGCTCCCGCAACCAGACGCTCGTTAGAAATGAATTACTGTGCTATTCAACTGATTTGCACACACGGAGTTATTACATCCCCTTAAGATGCGAAAAGAACTGAATGCAACCATTCTTGGCACGGATGTGTATCCGAGTTGCTTGTAGTTTCACATATATAGGTGTACATACTTCTTTATTCAACTCAAAACTAAATTAATGTATTAAACAAAAACAAAAATGTAAATGTATCTGAGTCATTCCACGCCAATTAGATAAGATAATCGGCAAAATTGGCCCTTGAGGTGACCGATTTTCACCAAATTTGGCAAATCGCTTTTATTTGATAAAAAATGAAAACCCCCGAACCGTTTTGTAATTTACGCAATTGTTTACGAAATATTGCAATGTTTAAAAATTAAAATTTTACGAAAGTGCCTTCGCATTCGAGGCCATATCTCCTGTAATGTAGGAGCTAAAAATATCCAATATAGCTAAATTTAAATGTCTTTTGTTAGATAAGATAAATATAGAATGTTTTATAAAATTTAAACAATTTAATAAAGCTTATAGCAATGATAAAATTTCAAATCGATTTTTGACTGTGTACCTACCCCTTCGATTCTTCTCATTTTTATATGTTGTACATACAACCCTCCTCAACAAATTAAGAATATTTTTTGAGGGTAATATTTCATTCATGACAATGGTGAAAATGGATACAGATCTGTATTCATTTTCGCCATTGCCACAATTGAAACTTACAAACTTAAGTCTGTTCAATTAAATGAAGCTATAATTATTCATAACTTTTATTTATCTAAACAGTATCCCAGATACTTTGGTCTCAGTCGAAGAATGAAATACTTCCTTACATTTCAGTCTTTCGTAATGGGAGTTTTAAACCAACCAGTGATATTTCTTGCCTATTCTCCTTGTGTATCTTTCGCAGAAAATATATAATAATTCAGAAAGTTCTGAAATGCATTTCCTGATTTTTATCGAGGGAATTTCCTACGAAGCAGAGATCAAAATATATCACACGTTTTGAGAATGAGTCTGTTCACAAATAAGTAAAGGAAAAAAGTCCTAAATTAAGGAAAAAATAGAGTTTATTCCAAGAACGTCCCATTGTGGGATTTTATAAAAATCGCGATGAAATTTATTTAAACAAAATCGTCGAAAGGATTCATCTGTATAATTTATTCTAGAATCGTGGTTCACGAAGAAAGGTTTGTAGAATCTAGGGTAAGAATGCCTTGGATGTGCTCCCGAGCGAATTTCATTTTTTAAATCGGTAATCCCGTGCGCTTTACAAATCTCCCTCGTTGTATTTTTTATTCCATGGATTTTCAAGACGTGACAATATAATATATGCGTGAGAAAATGCAAGGAGACTTTGAAACAGCAATCATTACGTTGCTAAACATTTTCTTTCATAAACCGAGTTTGCTAGGAATGAGATAGTTCCGAAAGAGTGATCGATAACACAAAATTGGACAAATCTTGGAAGATCACGTTCCATGGACCATCTTGTCCGTACTCGTACTTGAGATGTCGTCACACTAAGGGAGACGAAGTACCTGCCATCTTCCGGGAGAATGTGGTACGATGAGGAATGGCAACTTCTTCTGCTGCGACGGACCTCACACATGTCCATCGATTCCTCGTATCGACCTTCCGCCACCTGAGGCCGACTCATCATCAACCACTTGAAGATTAGCCCGAGACAATGCAGCTTCCTTACAGATGCGTGAAGAGGGAGGTTTGTGTTTGCATTTCGTGTCGCACGGGATATTAAAGTGGGCTTCGTCGCATCCAAGCAGCGATTGAGAACAATGGCGAAATCAGTCTTCTGGCGAAGTCATGCTTTCGAAGATTATAACACTTTCATTAAGCAATTATGCCTTAAAAGAGGCGTTCAAGAATTTTCCGGAATCAAGCTTTGGCGCCTTTTAAGATCTTATGAGAATGAGACTTAACGATTGTCGCGCAGTATTGTTTGTAAGAATTCGACAATGAAGAACTTGAAAAATGCACGCGCGCGTAATAGATACCTGGCAATAGGTTTTCGAGGAACAACAATCAGCTTCGAGCATTATCGTGGCGCAGCATTGATGTTTGTATACATACAACAATGTAGAAATTTAATTGTATCGCTACATAATCACTGTTGTTTATAGTGATATAAAGTCTCTACAATCTCCACAGTGAAAATTGAATATATTTTTGTGTTCGACGATCAATGTCATCCTCTTTCTAGCCCAGCATAAATTCGATTATCAAACACAGAATTTCAATTTAAAATCTAAAAGTCGGCCCGCAGTCGAGGTGGATCTGCAATCGCTGCTACTATGGAAGAAGAGAATATCATGTGATTGAGTGCTTAACGCGAGAAAGGAAGAACTGTGACCTTTCCATCACTTCATGACACAAACATTACGATCGTTATTTTGAAAATTTTCCTCCCACGCATTTATCTTTTGCTTTGTTTTCCTTATTCGCAACTGTTTCATATCAAAACGTAGTATGAAGAGAAAAAATTCTTAGGCCTTAGTTACTAAGTAGTAAATTCAGCGATAGACAATGGGAGTCCTCAGATCTCATTAATCCCGTACTATTTAGATCAACTTGGATTAACTCCTTCCTTGGTTTTTAAGGAGATAAGAATAAAGTATCTTGAGAAAAAAGAGAAGTTTCAGGTTTGGTACAAGAGGTGAGAAATCCTTATATTATTCTTGAGTTCGATATTGAACGCAAGTTGAACATCTGTCGCTTAAGTTTCTTATAAAATCCGTGACTGATATTTTTCCATTTCTGAGTATCATTTGATGAAATCTAGTAAGAGTGAAAATAATACTAATTCAAAGACAGATTTGAATACTCAGGGAGTAGGAAAAGTTCCCGAAAGGCACTCATTGTCGTACTCAAAAGAAATACTTTCACATTTAATTTTAGCGTGCGTGAGATTGTTGAGGATTTACGCCAATAAATTACAACAATTACTAATAGAATACTATATTGTTGTATGTAATGTAACAATCTCAACGTGAGATTGTTGAGGCTTTACAACAATAATATGCCAATTAGCTATTGTTGTTGCTACTACCGGAATACTACATTGTTGTGAGCACCAACACAGTCTCAACTAGAGATTGCGGAGGCTCTACATCAATAAATTACAATAACTGCCTATTGTTACTACCACTAGAACACTGCATTGTTGCTATATTTACATCAATGTAGCTCAGCGATATCGAGCGGCGAATTAATCCATCGCAGCAGTTAATACGCCGTCGGAAATCATCGCTGAACATTGAAGCTTGATTCCGAGTACTTTACGACCGTCCTTTGCCATAAGTCACTCAAAGGGTGGTCTGACGATTTCATGCGCAACCAATTGCTGCCTTCCGATGGAATAAAGTGCCAAAAGAGAGATTAATAGGAATGAGATGAATGTTGAAAAGAGAATTTGAACCGGAACAGATCCAAAAACCGAAAAGTCCTCGTTTCCGGAACAAGGCGCGAACCTAAAAGACTAAATTGATCCTAAATACCTATTTATATTTTATCCTTGTCTCCGGTTGCTTTCTTATTAAGAGTTGAAGCAAATCGTCAACTGATCATGCGTAAAGATGGCTTACGAATTAAGATGCACATTTCAATAACTGAACTAATGAATTCCTCGTTTATTTAATTTCCTGAGCATCATTCCGTTACATAATTAAGTTTAATTTTACAACATATATCCCAGAATAGAAATAATTTTAGAAGGATTACAATACTGAATTTTGGTGTAGAGAAAATCCGGATCGAACCGGTTTCCTAGGTGATTATGGTAACCGGAATTCGGTATCAGTGGAAAGGAAAACCGGAACGAAGATAACCACGGTTCGATATCCCGAGTTAAAGATAAAGGAGATGAGTAGATGTGAAATTCCTTTGAATCAAAAAAGAAGCTGGAGGAGGAATCTATTCGAGTACAAGTGCTTGCAGATAAGAAGGATCGAAACCGCACTTGATGACGTCCGATTCGCGAATTCTTTCGCAAAATTTCCACCGAAAGGAATGGCGAATAATCCCTGTCCGTGATCAAACATTTGATTAAAGAAGAGCGCCATCCCCAAGGAGGCTGCTCGAGGGGCGACACTGCTGCCACCCACTCCGAGAATCGTTTTTTGCTCCCGACGCCATTGGCGCTACCGTCGCTCCCCTTTGCTCTTTCGACGGCCACACACTGGACGATCGCATCTCTAGATTGCCCTCCCTTTTATATATGTATCCATCCCTTTTATGTATGTATTCGTCCCTTTATGTACGCCACGTTAATGTCCGCCGTTTATTTCCTCCGGGGAGGCTATTCAGTTTGCAGAGGCAAATTCTTCTCCTCTGGAAATGTGTATTTTGATACGTTTTCTCCAACCGCGATTTATTCAAAAGTCGATTCAAAGTCTGCGTCTCCATGGCTTAAGCCTCAGGATAATTGCAACAATCTACCTCCAACAATTACAGTTGCATGGGCCGTTGTAATCGTTACCTAGATTACGGCCGTGTAACAGTAATTGTCAGAAATATTTTATCTCCGATTCATTCTTTAGAAAAATTCAGTCATCCTTTCTTTTTCTATTCCTCATTAATGTTTGCAACAATCTACCTCCAACAATTACAGTTGCATGGGTTCTTGTAATCGTAACCTAGGCAACGGCCTTGTAATTGTGATTGTTATAAAAGGTTTATTTCCTCTTCACTTTTAATGAATTCAATCATCCTGATTCTTTCTATTTCTCATTAATACTTGCAACAATCCACCACTAATATTTACAGTTGCATTTGTCGTTCTAATCGTAACATATGTAACGGCCGTGTAACTTTGATTGTCCGAAATGGTTTATTTTCTTCCCATTCTTTAATGAATTCCGTAATCCTTATTATTTTTATTCCACATTAATGTTCATTCACCTTTTGTAGATGCCTCAAATATGTACGCTTCAAGAATTTTCTTTCGCGAACTATAAGCGACAGTAACCGATTATGGAAGTGGAATAATGGAGCATGAACCCTCTGCCATACGCCAAAGGGTGGTTAGCAGGATATGTATGTAGATGTAAAGCGATTCGTAAAATCTTTGCATTTAAGGTACATCTTTGCATACCTTTTTACACACCAAAAAATCCTCTTCTTAATAAATTCGACAAATAATTCAGAATTATACAAATACACAATTACTTGAACACCCTGATAAAATGTAATATTGAAAGAGATAATCTTTTTCCCGAATAATTTACACCTAAGAACTTTGGTAGTGAAAGGACGGTTGTATTAGTTTCTTATCATAACCACAGTTTATTCTATTGGCTGATGACCAATTTAGTACCGTGACAATTCTTTATTTCGAGCAATTTTATGGCAGATGACCATTAGCTAATCGTTTTTTCGTTTTTTTTAATTGAATGGAGGTAATTCGGTTAATCTTAATTTTTTCTATTTTTAGGATTTTTTTTTCATGTTTTCTTTCTAGAGTTATGGCGAGCATATCCCATCTAGCTGTAAACTTTCTTAAACTAGGTATGCATCGAATCAGATATTATGTAAAATAATTATTTGTCATTATCTTAATAGAAATGTTATCCTAATCAGAGATAAAGCACCATTAGTTACTAATTGATTTATTTTGAATGAGGAACATTGTCATATTTGGTAGGGAAAGTTTCTTTCTAAGATTTGATTATTTGATATATTTCAATTTTGCTACATATTTATTACATTACAACAAAAAGAAAATTCTGATTTCTTAAATGGATTTGCTTTTTATGCACTGTGATTGATTTTGTCTTTCTTATTTGTATATAACTTTGTGTTAAATCTTTTATGTACTTTTTTATATTGGTGAATGGACACTTCCCATAAAAAATAAATAAATATTTAAGTATTGTATTTCAGCTTTAGCAAATGATTTTAATTCTCCAATAGAAGAATGCCCTAAAAAAGAAACGACTTTAGAGAAGGATTCAACGAATAAAGTTCCTTTATTATAATATGAATAACGGCACTGCCCCAACGGGACGTATTTAATGCATTAAGTTCTCCTGTTTTAGAATCTTCTTATTGGTGCGCGCCTTGAATCATAAACCGCCCGTGTGCGTGCGAAAAGGTGATTTACTACTGCGAAAGATTCTTCCCGTTACATCGGTGTTCTTGTCAATTTAGGAATCGGCATTCGGATGCGAGTGAGGGATAGAAGGGGGGCGTGAGGTATTTTGAAGGTTCCGGGCGGAAACATATTTAAATCCGAAGTAAGAGACGAGATGAATATTTAAGTCGCTTTAATCAAAGACAGTAAGTTTTTATCGTCGCCTATGAATAGACACGCTCGAATGAAAAATGGGTAATAAAGCGCGGCGGCTATAAAACGATCGAAACACAATGGAAAAATAAATTCCGAAGGCTGAAATTTGCACCAATGGACGGCTTCCGTAAATATGACGTGCGTCTGTGCCTAAATGTGCCTTTTCCGGAAAAACGTTCGATTTTATATTTGTCTTGTTCACCACTCGGCCTCCTGCGGACGTTCGCGCATAAACTGTGGGCCGCGGGTGCGGCCTTCAGAGGCGTTCAGCGCGGTCTTCACGTCACTTTGCAAGACAAACACTCGCATATAAAGATGCCGTTCCTAAGCAACGCTTTGTTATGTCGAGCGAAAACAAATTTAAATACTTTAGAATAGAATAGAATACATTTATTTTATGTTCTAGGACAAAGTCCTATGGAATATGTTTACAAAGAAAAAACACATGCAAAGCTCTGAGGCAGAAAAAGTACAGAAAAAATGAACACATAAGAAATTTCAAATAATACAATTGTAATTTAAATTCGTAAAACACAAGAAATTAATAGTGCTTCTCTAACAAAAATTGAAACAATTTAACCTTAAATTGACATAAATAAGTAACCTCAGTTAAATAACAAGGAAGGCTATTCCATATTTTTATGCCGAAATTAATAGTGGAAGATTGGAAAATATTAGTCCTGCATTTAGGGTTCTTAAATTTTCTTCTAGACCTGACTAGTCTTGCTGAATCATTAATATTCACATGGATTAGATTGTACATATATTAGTTTGGTGATTTTGCAGACAAGATTTCAAAAATAAAAACAGATAATTTGAAAATTTTTCGATGTTCCAGCTCCTTCCACCTTAAGTTAACATAAAATGGGGTTATATGTTCACATAAACTAACATTAAATATATATCTTACCCCTGAATTTAAAATAATTTACTTTATTTCTTCAATGAGCGATTTTATTCGTTTTACTTCGGATGTAATGTAAGCAATATGGCATTTGTATGGAGAATTATGGTAGAAGTATCTTTGCTATCAATACTTGTACAAAATCAACAAGAGAAATGCACACGTTTACCGGTTTTCTTTCCTGCAGATTTTGTACAAGTGTTGACAGTATGGATTATTCTATCATCCTACCAACCTACCATTTATCCGAATTGGGAGGAATATTCAAAGACATACGTCCTTCAGTTGGAAAACGAGAATTATTTTGAGGAGAAACTTATGTCCATTAGAGTTTGACAGCTGAGCCTGTGAAAGGCGCGTGAGCACGCGTGTGATGTAAAATGTGTACATTTGCTTTTGAGTATCGTTAGAGTCTTAGGAGACCTTTTTGTCGTTTTTTCCGACTCATGGCACTTATGAAATTCCACCAAGTATCGATGAATGATTTTCGGGCATTATGGTTTCTCACTGAAAAAGAACGAAGGGGGTTGAATATTACATTCAACCAGAAAAAAATCCCCCATGGATTTGATTTGTTTAGAAAAGAGTTGTACATATGTTGAGGTTAAACAAGAAGTTGCGGCATGACTGGGGCTCGAACCCAGATCTCCCACTTTTCGGGCTGGTATTCCAACTACCGACCTACCATGCCTCATCAATCTCAATTCTGTTAAACGGGTGCTTTATGAACAGTTTTCTCAGTTATGAGCAGTTTATGAGCTTTATGATAGTTCATTGGTTAGAATACCTGTCCGGAAAGTAGGATACCTGGGTTCGAGTCCCAGTCATGTCACTATTTTTCACTTATTGTCTAACATTATTTTTAAACTACACGTAGTAAAGTTCATTTCACCATCGATTCATTCATTCTTCATCAATCGAAGTTCTCAATAGCAAATCTATAAATATTTTTCTTTTCTTCGGTTTACTTTTCCAGTCTTACATTCATATCGATGGTTTTCTATGGCCCAATACATTCGTGATTATCGTGATGTCTGTTGTAAACTTTGCCGGAAACAAGGGCACGCTTCCATGACATCGAGAGTGAAATCAGTTCACGAAATTAGTGCATCTGTCATGGTTCACACCTTCCGCGGCAACGTTAAATGACGTAAAATATATATCGTTTTTTTCACAATCCGTAGCTCCATATGGGCACTATCGTTCATCTTGCTGGTGGCAACCTCTTGCAAAACAGCCCACCAAATGACTGGACAAAATGGATTGCCTCATTGATTTACGATACTCTCCAATGTTTGCGGGTTCTTTCACTAATTTACACTGTTTCGCACCAATTTAATTATTTTCGAACTTCCTATTTCCCATACCTCGAGTTACTTGGTAAATTTTATTATTTATTGTATTTTCTGGTAAATCGTGGTTCCCTTCTTCCTAAAGATTCGTAATTATCCTAGATTCGTGCATTTCACATACCCATAGTATACCATCTCACCCCAATAGAATTCTACGTATTTTTAGGACATGATGACGATACTGTTGTCTCCATTTGTTTCGAAAGATAGCTTAAATAATAAAACATTTCTTTTGAGTTTGTATCTCGTTGAGTATGTATGTAAAGTAATATATAGATAATAGAGTTGATTAAAACGTTGATTTTATTCATCTTGAGAAACAATGATGGTTAAAGAACGTACTCGCGTCTAATGCTTTCTCGGCTCTTGGGTTGAAATTTTGAGATTATTGAGAGCTACAGCAACTACTCCCTCGCATAACATTGGGAAAAGGACTCAATTTATTCATATCACTCTACGCTGACTAACTCTCAGTATCCATGGCTCTAAATAAAACAAATATTTTTTTCATTTGATTTACAAAAAGGTTCTTATTTTCATCGTATAATAACGTATTCGAGTCGAAATTGAGAGAATTAGAAAAAAATTACGAAAATGTTGTGTGATTTTGTGGGCATAAACAATTCCCCAACGACAAAGGTGATTGTTGAACTTAACTTTCATGACCATTTTTCGCATCGTACGTTTTTCCTCATTTAGAGTCGATTTCCCTTGGTCCGGTTAAAAAAACAGTGAGTTCACGCTGGTTGAAATCGGCCCGGGTTCGAATCCAGGTCGGGAGCACGTAAGTACAAAATGACAGTTGTTGGAGCACTTATTAAACACTTCTGTAACTATCAGGGGTGTTTTAAATGTGTCCGGTAAGAGGCTCAGAGATTCCGTGGCACATCTGTGACATTGCTATTACTCCAGCGGTTGAAACCATCTAGGAATAGGCTGCCTAGTGTTATCCTCCTGGTTGGCTAAGTGGTTTCCACTCATCTCTCCTAGCGAAGGAACAATTCACATCCCTCCACTTTCAAGAACGCATCTCCTCTACACATTTTCCTCTCTAAAATTATTGCAGAGATTCTCATTTTTCCGCGTTTCGCCATATTCCCCATTGATGGACTCGTTTGAAGAGAAACGAACTTTTTCTGGCAAATACGCGCGATGAGATAAAACAAATGAAAGCTCCTAAACCGCGGCACCGAAATGAGTCCCTCGACGGTGTGTTTCTATCTCCGTTGTGTTATCGCCTTTTTGGGGGCGGCGGAGGGCCCTTTAAGACGTCTTCACTCAAAGGGCTCTCTCTCGCAGTCTGTTAAATCGCTGTTTTCAAAATGGTGGACACGTCTTCTAGCAATTCCAGAGGTTTCTTTGAGTTGGACTGTTCTCATTATCGCGTATTACTGTAGCTTTCAGACGACGAAGCACCTTTTAAAACGTTCTTTTGCTGCGTATAAACTTTTCTCGCAAAGACTCGGAGTAGGTACCTCGCGCAGTTTATCTCCAAGCCACAAGGTTATTTGGACCGCTTATAAAATGACGAACCCGAAAAATAATTTTACTTTCAAATTAACTTTTACCTCAGTTTTAGAGGAACCATCGAGGTACAGTTTTTTCTTATTCCCCAGCGTTGTGTTTTAATTTTCGTGAATATATTTCGGCCATTTATTTAAAGGTGTTCTGAGCATCGCTGCTCGTATTCATGAACTCTAGCAGATTTTGACGTAAATCTCCTCTTGTTCTAATGGAATGCAGAACGGATGCTTCCTAAATATTATAGCGTACATAAACTCAAGATATTGGATCATATTTCCGTAAATACAGATATCTGGTTAAAATAAATTACACCTCAAGAACGAGATTAAAGCTAAGAAGAGTTCTCTTCAATCAAATCCGTCGTTTGTTTACTGCGTAGCTGCCATTTAATTGCCGTTGATTTTCATTAAGCAATTAACAACTTTTTCCTTAAATATTCCTGTAGTAAGAAATTAATGTATCAGAATTGCAAAAGAATATACTCTTGAACTGGTGAGTGGGGTGTTATGTTATATACAAGTCAACATGTTCTGTATTATTCATAAGATCATTTATTTTACGATACAGATCGCGGTTGGACTACATGCACCATTAATTAGAAGTTGAAAACTATGACGTCCATGGGAGATTTCATGTTTTTTATGAGGAAGTCATTTTCCTCACCGCTTGTATTCAGGAATCCTTATATTGTTCCTTCTCCTTGCCGTGTCACCATGAATGGAATATGTTTTATCTGCAATTAGGTGTTGCTTAACTAGCGTTCAAATTTATTTCAACCTTGTACATGGCTGAGATAATATTAATGTTATTATGTTGTGAGCGATTATGTCCTTCCCTTTGTTCGCTTCTGTGAAATGTTATGAAAAGATTCATCCAAAGGGTCGTTGCACTTACACTATTTCAATTCATAGAATTCTGGCAAAGTGGATAAAAAAGTGCAAACAACCTCCTCCTCTCGTATTAGGTAAACCTCATCCCCTCATCTTTTGGTAGCAGATGGTGGAGGGGTTGAGGATTAAACCATCTCTCGTGCCGATGACTCTTTAGACAAACGAGTACGCGCTTACAATAATATGAAAATTCCAAAAGATGAAGAGGATTGTTTCAGTAGCCAAAAGTATTTTTGAAAACGACTGCTGCCAATCCATTTCCATCGAAAATTCGAGGAGACGACACTTTTCGGATTCCGAAAATTCCTCCCTTTTTATCTCCCACTCAAATCATCTGATCACTTTCCTAATGGAATATCGCCTTCGCTTGACACATGCTAATTAGATTTCATCTCTCTGCAGAACCTCATTCACATGTCAATCTCACATACGTTTGTGTATGTCGCTGTTCTTTGGTGAGACCGACACTTTTCTAAATCGGATCCGCAAAATAATTTGGCATATTTATTGCCCAACTTCGTGATCGTTGTCCCACACTCCTCAATTTGGATCCTCACCTCATAGACGGAGATGAATTAATTACATAGACCTCTATGCGGCTGTAAGAGTAATCATTTTGTGTGGAAATTATATTGGGATATTTTAAAGTTGCCAAAGAACAGTGAAAGATGAACAAGGAATGAATCGGGGATTTAAAAAGTGTATGTAAGAAGTCGAAATTGTCTATATCCCTCCATTGACAATTTGAGAAGCAAATATTTCTTTTTTAGACGCGATGAAAATCAGTATTCAGGGAAACTATTATAATAATATATATACTACCTTGGATAAACCTGGACCCTGATAGCTTTCTATTTTCCTGATTGCTTTCAAAATCTGTGGCTGTAAGATATCTACATTAAGGATAAAACAGTTGAGCTTTACTTATTAATTTCCACGAGAAAAGTTTAGACGTCCGGTTTCGGCAAAGAGCCATTATCAGGAAAATGACCTGAATATGGCTTGTGCCCGAAACCGTAGTCTAAAATATAACTTCTCTTGTGGAAATTGCTGAGTTCTTCTTCGCTCTTTTTAAACGAATTCCGACCAGCAGTAATAGATTTTTTTACATCAGAGGATCCTGTTTTATATCGCCAGAAGGTAGCAGAAACTTCTTTAAGGACTTTGCGGGCGACAGACAACTTTTGGGGCTTGAATTGATATGTTAAGAAAAAGTATATACTTACTTTTTGGTCCATTACAAAGACTGTTTCTCCATCTTGTATATAAAGCGTTAAGATAGAGTATTTAGTGGCAGTAAAGGGAAGAATTATGCGTTGGCTTTACCCACTAGGAACGCTTGCAGCCCGAGAACCAACTATTTTACTTATTTAATCTGCAAAATTTAGCAATCTCTAAAAGCAAAATTTACCCAATCCTTAATATTTTTCCCGCGAAAAATTCTCAATCTTTGCAAATATTTACCGTTCAATAACTGTCTGAGGTGTAAATTATTCTGAATTATATTCAAACATCTTTAAAAAAAACGTTGGACCTTTCGCTGTACTTTACCAAATTCAGGAATACAACGGTTGTTTTAGTGTATTGTATACTAAAGAGGCTTTGTAGATAGGTGTCGCTGACTTAAAACATCGTTTTTGGAGTTATTAATCTGACGATTCCCTCAACGAAGCCGAGTTTCTTATAAAATTAGTGTCGCAAGACTATGCTATTGGTTGAACGTAATCAGTTGAATCTGAATCCAAACCCTTCCATTGACTGGCTCTTCCATTCGGATTGCAACCGTACGCATTAAAGACAAGATTCAACTCTGATTCGACAAATACGAACATCCACAGCACGACCGGTTTTGGCAAAATTATACCTTCTTAAGGAATAGATTATACGAAAGAAGATGGAAAGTTTCCTGATAACAATTCTCAATGCTTCCGAGATACAGTCGAGTATGAGCCGACCCGAATATAAGCCGAGACATCTAATTTTATCATAAAAAAGCTAATTTAATCGGGTATAACTTATAATAATAATATAAAACTAATTTTAATCGGGTATAAGCCTATGGTGGGAATGCAGCAGCTACTGGTAAATATTAAAACAAAAATAGATACCAATGAAATGAGAAATGAAAGATGAAAAAATTGGCAAATTATCATTAACTGAGCAAGTGCAACAAAGAATATAATTATGCTGAAAAACTTGGCTTATGCGCGTGTATATGCGTTAGTTTCCAACTAAAATAAAACCAATATTTTTGCAGCGAATAATTGTTGCGAGCATCTGATAATACAATGTACCAACAAGCACTCGCGCGCAGCAATGAGACGATTAAAATATTATTTTGCGAAAAAGTAGTTTCACGGAACTTTGTGAATGCCTTACGTGCAATGAAATAACGATTTGTAAGCATGTAATCTCCCCTTGAAGATGGTACAATTTTTGCCCGAAACGACACTGAACACACCGAAACCCTCAATTTCGCGGAAATGGTACAAGTATTGTCCTTTTTTAAAATATAATGGTTTTCTCTCATTCAACTCCAAGAAAGTTTATTTTAATTATAATTTTCGCGTAGACGAAGAATGAGTGAAGCGATACTATTTAGATAAGTGATTTAGAGTGAGTAGGCGAGTGCGTTGGGGAAGGCCGTTCGCTTCCCGTTGGGCCCCGTGTCGCCCGCCCCACGAACGAACCCCGTCGACGCCCCACGGCTCACAAGGAATATGCTTATGCAGAGATGCCATGGTACACGAGGGAGTGGGGGCATGAGGGCATTGGAGACGCTATACCACATCATATAGGAGCATTTATTACCCTCGCCTATACTAAAATATAAAAAAAGAAGGAATATGTAGGTATTTCAGAAAAATCTGGATGAGTAAATATGCCATGTGATGAGTAATATTATCCTCGGATCCCATAAAGGAGTATTTATGCTATTATTTTTTATGAATGGTACTCCATAATTTTCCTGATCGTGTGTACGACAGCCTCCACATATGTGCATCTAAGCAAACATTCCATTTAATTCTAAGCGAATCCTTTTTCTTCAGTATCTAATTCGGCTCGTCCAATAACCTTTTCTTATTCTTCCCTTGGAAGAATTAAGGATCTCCTCACCATTTAATTAATTCTGCTTCCGTGCATCAAATTAATAATTAACTCCCTTTTACTGCCTGCGTTTTCCTCACTATCTCAGTCACTATCTGCCACGTGCTTTTTGTCGGTCTGGCTCTCCCTGTTGTGACAAATGCACTTTCATAACTGTCATTCTACTTCTGTTGAAGGAAGGTGTATATGGTGCCAATCATAGCCTCGATTCACACATAAAATCCAACGATTAGAGACACCTATTATTAAGCTATGAACGCATTGTAATGAAAAAATCTTGCTTATGAGGCACCAAAAAGTGTATCGTCGTCCCTCGCCACTTCGCGCCTCCACTTCCACGGCTTCACTCTATCTAAAGGTCTGATATCCGTTGCGTCTTATTGTCTCTTCTTTAGTCTATTATGTTGATAATGAAGAAAAACAATGTAATATGTCCACACTTTTATTTTATTGATGACCGGTTTCGCTACCGGAGTAGCATCTTCTGGTACTCCGGTAGCGAAACCGGTCGTCAGTAAAATAAAAGTGTGGAAAATTTACATTGTTTTTCTTCATTATCTAAACGGCTTGTCATAAAGTAACGCCTGATCATCTAGATTTCATAAGTCTATTACATTGGTTAATACGAGTTTAACGGTGACTTAGGGGTGTTATTTCATGCCTAGAGGTTAGAATGATGTTAAAATCGTATTTAGGTCGTAAACAGGCTTTCTATGCTCTACGAAAACATTGTAAATAAGGAATCCTACTTCGCGATATTCACGTATCACAGTAGAGTCTGGAATTGATTAACCGCGATAAACGAGGGCCGGCAGTATTATCAGAGAGTGAAAGGTGTCAAAAAAGTAATGCAGATTCAACAGTGGTTATTAATACAGAGTGGATATTAATGAATGTCCGCCTCCCCGAACTATGGACTCCCACTGTATTGTGTCATTTGACCCGTGAAATCGACCATCACCAATCAATTACTCCCTCCACCAATTTGGGGCGCATTAGGACGTGTTCCTACGGCATCTCGCATTCGCACGCTTTCACGCAATCCGACAAACGTGAATTACGCGCCGTGATTTGTCACGGTATCATCCCACACTATCAGTTATTCGTAATTATCGAACTTTTCATACCCCTCGATTTTTAATAACCCAAGGTTGGCTCGAACGTCATTCGTATAAATTAGAAATCGCAAGAAAATGACGGCGGAATTGAGACAGTTCAATCAGGGGATAAGCGAAGGAAGCGAGCGGCTGGAAAAAACGGCAGGATGTCAACCACTGTACGTGGGAGATAAGGGAGTGTAAAAGGAATACAAATGAAATGCGAGGAGGGGATGCAATGAGTCTTCAAAGTTGATGCAGAAGGAGTAAGAGAAGAGAGTTTTATAGATATTGCTCGCCAGTGGCGTGCTCAACCTCGTTTAAAACAAGCATCGAAGACGAGTTTTATACACCTTACAAACCTTAACATTATATATCATCCTATAATAAACTTCACTTCACATTTTCAGATTTTTCGGATATAAATATCTACTAAAAATTAATAATAGATAAAAATAAAAACGATTAACTTCCAAAAACAACATCTTAATATGGGATAATTGATCTAGAGAACATGTTTGTCTCCTCTGATGGTTTCTAGATAAACCGATGTTCGAAATAATTAATAGAAACAGTTTCACGTTAAAGAGTCTACCTTGAGTATAGATTAATGTTTTTAGTGCCCACAAAACGAATATTTAAGTTAAATACAACGCATATATTGATAGCTTATGTCATCTTTATAATCTGTACGGTGATCCATCTCTTATCATTTCATCATTCCTGTATCCTTCGCAGATTACTTGACACGTTTTACTGGGTGTTTTCCAGCATTCAAAACATTTTATTTAAAATCTCACAGTATCATATTTATTTAGCTGAAATCATTCTTTATTTCTTACATGTTTGCCTTCCTAAGGAAAATACTCGGTTTCCAATTTCGATTCCTAGGGAGGATCATAAACAGAAGTTAAATCTGAGGAAACAAAGGACTGATATAGTTAAGCACTCGTTAACAAATAGAATTTAAGAATAGGGGTTGAAGAATGGAATATACTGAATGGGTCACTTGTAAATTGTTCTGTGAATTGTATTATAATGGACATAGTGACAAAATGATCTGTGACTTAGCAAAGAAACGACAACAACTATATAAAAGTAACTCTATTTATGAGATATATGGGATATATGTTTATTTAAGTCTGTGCCCTGGGGATGTTATATACATTTAAAGCTTGCCATAGTACTTGTATGGGACTATTTTTGTTTTTAAATTCCAGTAATTGTTAATCAGTGAGAGTCTTTCTAGTGTAAAGGATTGTGGATGGTGTTTCTGTTGTAAATACTGTTAATACATTTATTTATTTGTTGCTGGCATCTGACAGCAGTCATATTGCAGTATATATAATGAATAAATTCATACGTGTCAGTGTGTTTATAATCATTTTGTCCAGAGGTTTATGACAGATAACGTTTCATTATCCCAGTTTAGCCCGATATTGCAGTTTGAATTCCATTAAAGAGTCTTCATAGAATGTCCTCGAACTACAAATAACAACGATACACAATACAATACTCGTCTTCATCATGAACCGCAACCTTGTAAGCCACAGTGAAAGAGACGCGAAATACATTTTGGAGCGAAATTTGAGTGAGTCTCGAAACGTGTTTTCGGGGGAAATTCGTCTGCGATGTAGAATCAGAGCTGCGAATGTAGGATCAATTAAGACGAGCCGAAAGAAGAAGGTGCAGAATGTTGGCGGAGAAATTAACGGGAAAGTGCCTTGGGGGACGCCTTATTAAAGTGGAAAGAAAATTTCGGGAGAGGCGTAAATGTAGCAGAAGAAGGGAAACAAGTGAGGGGGAGAAAGCGGGGAAAATAAAATCGCCTTCGAAACACGTCGACGATACGCATTAAATTATACATTCGGGACGTGAATTTCGAGGTTTCGTGACGGTTTATGACCCGTGGTAATGCAGTCTGTGATAATTTCCTAATTAAGAATAAGGATATGCTATTGCAGGATTTCAGGAGCGTATGACGACGGTTAATACGATTTAGCGATGTTTTAATCGTACCTGGACTCAAACTGGGGCCATCCATACCCCACAGAGGGAAGAAATCATTTAGGTTTGCACGTTTTAGATTATTACTTCGGGGTTTCTTACGCAGACAATTGGGTATTCATACTCACAAATGGGTTCTCAGTAGAGTCCTTGAAAGCAATAGCCTTATTAACCAACGGCGATAAATATACGTAAAGTTACTGTTTGAGTCTTTACCATTACATTGTGTAACATTTTGATCAAAACATTCAATTTTTGAATTTTTTTCTTCTTTTAATCTATTATCATAAGATTTTCAGCAATCTTTATATGCCTCTTTGGTAAATATTATAGAAAAAGAAAAATTCAAACTTTATCGATCAGACACGGAAACTTAAAAACTGTAATGTATTCGGTACGAAATGCCCAAAAAGGGTATTTTTCTTAACTTTATTTCATTCTTCAAATTTATTTTTCAAAAAGTTTAGCTTAAATTCATATCGCATGGGAGTTTTTTACAAATTTTGATCTACTTAGTGAATGGTATATTATACCTCTAATTGGGCTTGATTTTGCCACCCAAATATTGTTTCTTGTGTTTTCTCCAGACTATTGATTTAACCTTTGCTAAATAGAATGAATTTCAGAAAAATAAGAAAGTGAAAAACGGAAATACAAATTTCACGTTAGCGTCAAATTTACATTTTCTCGGGTTCAAATATAAATATAAGCTATATGTAATGGAAGTAGCTCTTTTGAGAAGACTGGTCTAAAATGAAAATCGTATTGAGTGGTGGAATGAAACACAGAGCAACGAAGTTCCCCGGGCTGTTGAATTGGAATAGGTCAGTGCCTTTCTCGGAGCGGAGATTTGCGTACTAAATCAAACACGCTCCTTGCTTTTAATCCAAATTTAAACCGAAAAGAGAACACTTTTCACATTATATCCAATACTTTAGAAGTTTTGTTACGAATTCCCATTAAATGTATCTCTATTTACTAAATTATTTTAATTCTAATTTAAACAACTATTCTGTGTTGTTTCATGATATTGTAATTTGGTTACTACCGTATATAATTTAGTATAAGCCGACTCGAATATAAGCTGAGACACCAAATTCCATCTCCAAAAACTGGTAATAATAATCAACTCGAGTATAAGCTTAGGGGGGTAAATGCAGCAGTTACTGGTAAATTTCAAAATAAAAACAGATACCAATAAAATTACAGCAATTGAGGCATGAGTAGGATAAGTGATTTTGAATATTTATTTCAAAGAAAAACAATGATTAATTGACAAAGAATGGTTTATTGAGTGAGGATTTTGTTAGCCAATTTCCGTCTACACCAAACGTTTTTCCACCGGAGAACGTGTAACTGGGATCCTCACTCGAAAACTATGCTATTTCAGCATTAAAACTGTGCTGAAAACTCAGTTTATTACCGAGTATATACGATGTATGTCCCTCTACTTTCTTTGACTCGGATGTGCCTTCTTCAATTCGCTATTTTAATTCTAATTTAACAACTGTTCTGTGTTGTATCCTGATACTCTTTCCTAACGCCTGGCCAAATTGGTTATAACTTAAATGCACTTAGCGATGGAATAAATGCAAAGAGTATTGTAATGGTTTCAAATAGTAATAATCATAGTATTGTGTATGTATCCACCGTTGACGATTCTCATCGTGTTGTAAGTCCGTTTTATTAAAATATAGCAAGAAAATATATTACTTCAATACATGAACAAAATAATATTTCTCGATAAACGTAAAGCACACAGATCATACATTATATAAAGAATGTCTCACTTTGGAATATTCCACGGTACACTAAGTCTTCACTAAGCGAACTCCAACGCTCCGCGGCACACCGTTTAAGCACGTGATATTCCGTGAAGAGTGTGAGAGAGTCCAGTTGTGCAGCAGTTTGACACCCCTTTCGCCGTTAAACCGTTCAATCGATTATCCGTATCGACTAAATATTATTTCCGCTGGGACCCGCCAATCTCTCGCCTTCTGTTTCGGCTTCAGTTGCTGTGGCAACGGGATCATTTATTTATTCGCCGCCTCCTACGCCACTTTCTAATGGGCTACTTCGGGAAATGTCAACAATTAAGAAGCATGGCTCTAAACGGACTTCGAACCTGGGACCACAGAGCTGCAAGGCAAACCCCCCCGCACCGGAGGATTCGATCGGGAGATGGCGTAAAGAGAATAGGCTAAGAGCGTCTGTGCATTTTGAGCGGCAACGACCTGTTCCAGATTAAGATTACAAATACACTATGTACTCGGATATGATAGAGCTTCCGAGGTTCTGTGAAGATTTTCAGTTTTTATTTACCTCTTTTTGAGGTCGGCTCTTGGTTTTCCGCGATTTTATAATACTACTGAATATAATTTCAGTGAATTGATTGTATTTACTACCCTTTTTGAAAATAATTAAGGGTAGAGGAATTTAAATCCCAGCATTTTTCATTCCTATCACTTTGAACTGTCACAATTCTTTCGTGTAAGTGAAGACGTATTACGCTATCAACAATGAACTGAAACGAGACGCATCTGACGCAATAATGTAGAACCGAGAAATATATTCTTGAGCCGTAAACTTAAAATCAAATAGATTATTCATCGTGGTAGTATTTTTTAATTAGTGAGTTTTCCAATTCGTCAATAAATGAAAAATGGCACGTCTTATTAGCAACTTACTAGATTCGAGTAGATACATTAAGGCGATGGATTCGAAAGAATCAAATTATAGAATTTTGGCAAGAATCGATACGTCGATCTATCGTGGATAGCTATCGATTTATCTCGATCTGGCGATGTTTTAACATGAATCACACGTTGCGGTGCAGAGTTAATTGTATGGAGGTGATTCATAATGCTACTCTCTGACGAGTCAACTATGTTTTTATCCGTTGAAATTTGTATAGAAACACATGAATTTGTATGGGACGGCAAACAAATACATATCGCAAATGAAGTCAGGACTAGTTTTAACGATCAACACTAAACTGCTAATTTTATGAGCGTTAGAGTCCTCAACGATCTCATTTCAACGTCCTGCCTGATCGCGTAGTTAATCTTTCAAGTAAGTCTACCATTATAATACATTGAAACCAGAATAAGCAACTATGTGATTTAAGTGTGACTTTGTCTGAGTGACTTTCAAGTTTTCGTCTCCCTCTTTATTATTCGAAAGTAAAATTGAGTAAGGCAGTAAAGTTGAAATTACTTGGTCCGAAGTAATGGCATCCTAGGACGTTTAACCTCACTGTAGAAGTACTGTTCGAATTAGCATATATCTGAGACGACCTTCCGTTAGTTTTAAGTAGGCATAAAAGTAACATAAAACTATAGTTACTAAGGAAAAACTACGTACAGTTCTCAGCCCGCTCAAGATTTAATAATCCCGCAAGCTCAATCGTATCGCAAGATCAGTTGCTTTGTTGAACAGTGCCGCTAAAATACAAATATGGAATATGGCTGAAGCTTTTAAAAAGGACCTTTCATAAATTTTTATGGAATTAGAACTTCATAAATATGCATTTACGATTTATTTCCGGGAAACCAAAATTTACCGGGATAAATTTATATTTCTATGGGAAAATAGAAAACAAATATCCCGTTACTATAAAAATTCTATCAATCTATACAAATTTGGTTTTCTAGTCCTTAAGAGTACCTGTATATAAGGATCTTCTTATATAATCACTTAACTCTTGTATCTAATTATTTCAAAGCTTGTATTTCGCTTACTTTGCGCCTTGAGTCATTAACGCATCATCGTGTGCGCAATTAGTTCGTTCGGAACTAGGAAAAATTATTGATATATTCGTGACACCAAAATGGAATCATTTTCGTGACCCAAGTTTTTGCAAAGTGGAATTTTAAGAAATGTAGCTTTTTACTTCAGCTGGGCAACCATGCCCCGAAAAGGGTTGCTCAAGTTAGTCCTTAAGCTCCCCTGTGATCGCTTGCCGTGCTGAAAACGAAAACTGGGAGGTGTAGGAAGGCGCTGCATTTAATGTTCTCGAGGTAAAAGACCAAAGTAATCACATAGAAAAGCACAAAACATCTTTCGCCTCCTCTTAAAAATGATTTCTCCCTTCAGATTCCATAAATAAGTTTTCATCCCGGAATATGTGCTTTCGGTACAGCAAGACACAATTACAACTGCAGATTTCACGTCTCAATAATTGCCTTCGCTACAATTCAGAGAGATCAACACGTCTTTGGCTAACAGTGGCAGTTCAAACGGCTTTCACTAAAGACCGTTAACCTTACGCCGTTTAACGAGTGCCGCTTGAAAGTTGGATAATTATGTGCGTTCGCCTTTTGTGGCTGATCGGTCGATGTTTTCTTGCGGCGGAGGTTTTAACGGTTTATCAGCATTGACTTTACTATCCTAATATGTAATTTACTGTTAATCTCTCCTTCACTGTCTGCAAGGACTCTGAGCAAGCTCCTTCACCACACTGCACAACCAGAAGGAAAAAGTGCAAACACGATTCGCGTTATAATTGCAGAGATTAGAGATATCCGTATGAGTTATTTGCAAGCCTCTAATTTGAGTCGAATCAGAGGTTGGTGCCAATCGACGAAATGCATTTCCTCATTCAAAGACTTATCCAATCAAATCTTCCAATAAACTAGAAAATAATCTAAAATCGACCTAACCGCTATACAGATTCATTCATTAAGAATTGGAAGGCGTAATAATTTTGGAATGATTCCACACGTGTGAAATCCATCACGACTGGATGTTAAAAATAAGATCATATTTTCTGCGTTCATAAATAGTTTGAAAGGTTGAGATCACGATCAAATCCTGCGACTCCTTTACATGAGTTAGCTTTCTTAAAATAAGTTGAGATGAAAGTTAGTGGTAAAAGGTTAGCTCAGATGAATCGGGGGACATTCTCTACATGCGGAGGGGCGAACCGGAAATGAGACGGATCAAGTAGAAAATGTCTCAGGACATGTGCAAAACTATGCGAAGAAGATGATCCTATCAAAAGAAGTACCGCCTGAAACATTGCAATGAACTAAATGCAAAGAATGAATACATTAAACTATTAAAATAAATCCCGCTAAAATATTTTTCACGAAAATAATGGACAAGTAGAAATGAATATGAAAGATAGCTCATTGGAAACCATTCGACGCCAATTTATGAACTCGTGAGCTACCTTGACTTTAAATGTACCTGCATGCACAATCAAACAATATAGAGACTTTCGGTGAACTTTGTTACTTATAAATTGAAATAAACGCTCCAGTCGCAATTTCCACTGAAGATGTAAGGAGTACGTTTTGATATGGAATCAGACGTAAGGCAGTAAATACTATAACATACATTCTTTGTAATTGATAGAATCACAAATTATATTCGATTGAACTTCATCTAGAAAACATCACTGACTACAGTACTTGCTGGCAATAAACTCGCAATAGCGCTGCATGGGAGTGGCTTAGTATCAGTCAGAAACCACCCTAAAGCGGCAGAACTAAGAACCAAGAATTCCGATCATAAAATCACGTTAGTCGGTATAATACCTCGTATCAATCACGCATGATTCACGAACTCCTTCCGAAATGTGCCCACGAAGCGAGGAAATCTTGGAAGGGCGTAACTGAAATGAGCGATGTCATACGCACCCCCTGCCACACACCCTTCCCGTGTATCTGAGACACAAATCTTAATTGTGGTGCGAGGCGCCTTACACCTGCAGCAACGACTCCGAATTGGACATTTTCGGTCGAAGCAGAGATCGCCTTTAAGATAAGAGAGCACATCGCTACTGAAAACGGCCGCGGATTTTATTGAGCAAATTATCTGGCATTTTCACGACGCCCGGAGTCACGATTCGGAGCTGTCATTCAAAGTGCTCTTTTCCATAAATGATTACAGGGGTCGCGGGATCCGCACGCCACGCCGCCCTCAGAAGGAAATTCTTCCGGGAAATGTCAGCGTTTGTCGTCGACTCCAACGTTTCCATCGCTCAAGGGGTGATTAACGCTGCTTAACTCTTGTCGTGAACAATCTACGGCCCCCCTCTCTCGAATTACGTCTATATTTGGGGAAACACGTATATAATTTGGGGTCTTAAGTTTCTTAACTGCAGTCGATGTTGATAAACTAAATGGATGGGATGACTTCACCCGAAACTTCGATTAAGGGAGGAAACAAGAGATAATCTTCGATCCCTGAGGGAACGTAGATTAACTTGTGACCGTTTGGCGTTAATCTTAAGTTTTCATTTTCTCCTTTCGCGTGTATGTATTACACGTGCATCAGTAATATGCAAACATTAAATACTAATCCGCAATACAACGATACGTTCTCTGAGAAATAGATGAATACATAAGCTAGTAACTCGTCCTGTTTCATCCTTGATAGTTTCTTTTACGAATCCATCTTCCGTTTGTATCGCCAAATAATAGTCATCTCGAATTCAATAGCCTTCGCTATTGTAGTAAATAGTTAAGATAAACACAGGGAGAATAGAAAAATACAATAGGGTAAACATTGGTTATTTCGCAATAAATTTTCAAACACCCGTTATGCAATTCCTAGTGGTTTTATAGGCTCCAATTTGTTTACAGAGAAATTTGCGTTCGCTTGTCTTCTTTATATTAATCTTAGATCTGATGTAAAGACAAGGAATTGCGTATTATATGTATGAAAATTCATCGCAAAATTACCAAATTCACGAAATAACCATGCTTACTTGTCAGTAGCATTTACATGAATAATTCTAACTTTTAGTGAGATTTAGATATTAAAATAATCGAACTATTTCATAACAACTTTTAGATCAATAATGCTACCTTTCGTGAAACCCCTACACCGTGGCATCGATGAAAAATATCCTCCAGTAAAAATGAGCTATTTCAAGTTCAATAAGTACATACGAACCCTTAAACCGTTGGCATACGAATCAGGGGTACTTCATCTCCGAGTGAGATAAAAAGTCAATTTACAAAAAGGCTCAGATTCTTTCAGCTATTATCGATTTGAAGTTATGAAATCACTCTCGGCAAATCCTACGAGTAAATTTTCCCCTTAAGTCCTTTTTACCGATGTAGATATATATGTATTGATATTATACATAGACTTATTGGGAAGTGATCATGTCGTGAATGCCAAACTTATTTGCAACCGATAATCCGAACACCTTGGGATCAATACTCTAAAAAAAACCCTTCTCGGTAATTAGTTTGCAGTTTAAAACACACGCAGAAATACGGAATGAATATAGGAAATTGTTACAGTTTCCATAGTAACGTCGAAGTACAGCCGTATTATTTCTCGTCGTCTCAGCGTCCTTCGAAAGTAGGTTAAAACGTTGGGTAGCATAATACCGATCAACGGAAGGGGAGTTCGAAGTATTTCAGAGATAAAGTTCAACTGCGTAGGGGATTGTATGCAAATAAAATAAAAGTGAACGATACTGTCTTCGTAGAATTGTTGTAAACATCCAACTGTTGACAAATTCACACGCACACAACAGTTGAAGGAGAAAATGTCTATTTTTAGAGTCTGCTAAAGGGAGCGTCTTCCACGAGTGGCTTGATCGCCCCTACGCATCCTCCCAATCGATAAAATGAACAATTTCCTTTCGCTCGAGCCGTTTAAGTTCAAACGAATGTAGTTAACCGTTGACTTCACGTGGGGCAGTAATGAAATTACTGGACATGAACAAATACCGAACAAATTTTGGATTTCAATGAAAATGATTAAAAGTTCTACCAGTCATTACAGAGAAAAATGGATTTCCTCGAAGTTTTTAATCGGATCAACTTGGTTTCACCATCGATTTTTCTATCCCGATCATCACAGCTTTCGTATGAATTTTATTCCAAATAAACACAACGTAAGACGGTTTAACTGCTTTACGATGAAACAAATACTAAAAACTCTGTTCGATCCTTCCAGGCGTTACGATCACAGTCTTGGATGAAACAGGGATAGATGCAAGGTTCTACTAGAGATTATTTCCATGTATATAAGTGGCAAACGTAGATCACTTGGCGGAACTTCAATGCGTCAAGTTTTTGCGTGAGATCAAAATATTTTTAAGGGACAGGGAAATATTAGTTGATGGCTCGAGGTCCAATGTTTCACAATTCACGAATATTTTACCCTGTTCAGAGTCTGAAATAAGTCACTCGTCGAATTGCTGTAAGACAAGGAGACCGACGAATATGATTTTTATAATATTCAATTAGTGAGACGATTGGAGATTGCTTTAAAATAAAAACCGAGAGAGAATTGAAATTTTAGTTTTTCGACACTTCATTATCTGACACATAAACGAGGATTTAAAAACGCTGAATACGCAAAGGTCATTTTTTTCGTAAAAAAAAGATTAATTCCTCAATTTTTTATAAGTAGTTTATTATTTGGGCACAAATCGTCCCGATATGCACTTATGGAAAGCAGTTAACGAGACTTAATTAAAACCGGTAAAGTCTTACCAACCTGTAAGAGTAAAATATTTCCTTTTCGACGCTTAATTCTGCACTACACTTTCGAAAAACATGTATTCTCAGTAAATAACAGGAACGAATTACGGAACAAACACACAACGGTAAACTTAAATGCTATTTAATCTCATCAAAGCGAACATCGGATTGAGACGGTCTCCACTAAAATAAGCCGTAACTAACACAGAATGGAAAATACACGCCGTTGTTGGGATCAACGGTGAAACCGGTGTCGTCAGGGAGGTATTTTAACGGATCGAATGCAGACGGAACGCAGCGATACCCCTCGGACGATTCGACGGCCGAATGAAGGCGACGCAGCGGGGAGATATTTGGACAGCCGAAGGGGAAAATCCCCCGCTTGAGACAGTGCACGAAAGAGTGACTCGCAAAGGGCGAAGCGCGGAGGCGGAGATGTCGGCGAGGGAAGGCGCTTCGGCCGGGAAAGAAACGCCACGGGCCCCCGCTCTCGGAAAGCGGAAGGGGGAAAGGGGGGAGGATGGTCCAGATCGCGGGGATTTCCAGGATGCTGCGGAAGATCGAGGAGTGATCGAAACGACGCCCGCGGGCGCGGCAAAGAGGAGCGGCACAAGAGGGAGCAATATTCGGGGAGCAAAGCGAGAGTGAATTGCATCATTGGGGGAGGTGGGGGGAAGATGGCGGGAGGGTGAAAAGGGACCCTCTCCGGATAGGTGTCATCAACAACTCACCACGCACCATGGACCACCTATCTTTTCCTATCTCTACATCGTAACACGGACTCACCTTCCCCCGTTGGACCGCCACCGCCAATCCATCTTCCATCCGGACGGAAGCCCCACTCTCCTGTGGCCATTGGGACCATAGTTCCCCGTTTGTCCGCCGAGAGCGTCCCCGTCGCCTTCCGCCCCTGCATGGGCGGCGACACGCTCGCTGCGGGGCCCTGGGTTGCTCCACCCACCGCCGGCCCTTGCGGTGGGAGGCGGCCCGCTTTCCCTGCCGGCCGTGGGATGGGGACGCGTGGGCGGCTTTAAGCCGCTCCCTAACATATTCTTTTGTTTGTCTGCATTCGTCCGCCGGCGGGAATATCTTGGCTGGGATCTCGGCGATAGCACGGGGAGAGCATCTTCTGTGGGGAAATAGACCGTTCCTCCGTTTGAGGCCGCTTTTAAAGACTCCGAATCTGCCGATTTCGACGCTCACTTCCAATTCTTTGATGCGGCGGCCGCACTACGCTCTCAAGCGACAGTATCGACGAATTTTTCGGTCAACGTCCTCCTCTTCAGTCTACACCATTACACCGCTTTACTATTGTTGAATTTTTTTATTATACATACTATCGTATCGTTTTAAATTGTTTCTCAATTAAAAATATAATGTTGGTAATACCGAGGTACTCAGATTTACTGTTTTCACGGAGTTCCTCAAGGAGTTGTTTTCGGTCCCAAATAATTACAAGTGTTTACCCCATCGCAGAGTATTTACGTCTTTGTTTTTCCATCTCGGATATCGGATTCGTCTAATGTTTCGCTGGATGCGCGCGCATCGCGGATGGGAAAGTCAAAGATAAACAAAACGAATCGGACGCTCCCCGGTTCTGCTTTCTTTCAAAAGAGTGCGGTATTTTCGAGCGGTGTTTAGCTCTGCTCTGGTAATCGGCCAACGAATGTTATTCCAGAATTAATCGTCTTCGTTAGCAGAGGTATCGGTTTTATTTGATATAGATCGTAGGCTAAGTCATAGGTGTCTCACCAAATATTTGCCAGCCTCGTTTGTAGTGTTGCGCTAGCGAATTGGCGAACGCATTTCTCGCTAAAATCGAAAGTACTTCTGCAAATATGAGAGGGAACGTCGTCCTCAACTTCAGCTGCTTGCTCAGCAAATTTGCGCTGCTTTTAGAATTCCCGTTCTTTATTGCACTTCCATGTGATTGTACGCATACGAAAAAAGATTAAGATGGCAATTTTTAATCATTTTGTACTTTTGTGAAGATATTTTTGTGATATAATGTTCTCTCTGCCTCCTTTCATTTGTAAATAACTTTCGATTTCAATAACTAGTGCAGTACTGTGCGACCTACTGAATCGCTGTAGTGCCTTATTAGCTAGTTGGAAATATAATTTCCCTTTCATTTTACCCTTTGTTACCTTTATTTCGCATTTTTAAAGCAAAACACTTCCATCGATGTCTTATAGACAAATACACTTCAAGTGTCAACAACTAAACAATATCATATAATTGATTATTGATTCATAATTAGGTACAGAGAGTACTTAACTGCCTTATTCTATAGTTTAAAATGCTCTGGATATTTTCTGAATGAAAAAGGCTAGTTTGCGGCATTATTCTTCTCCATCTTTAAACCGAATTTTAAAACTCATGAAACTCATAGCTCTATTTATGTGTGAATCTCGGTTATTTGATCAATAATTTACCATTTTCTTGTTACCATACATATTAATAGCTTCAAATACCTAAAACTTGTTCATTTTTGTTCATCTACATACAGTAAAAGACGCTTCCTAGCCTTGGATCATTTGGACTCAAATTCTCATAAATATACACAGAAACATAACTTTGAACAAATTCGACTCTTTATTCAAGGAATGTATGTTTTTATCTTCACACCCGAAAAATCAGCACTAGGTCAGTTTCTTGGGCTATCGTTAAATAAAGTATCTTACTTTGTTTATGTAAGTCTCTATTTCCATTGAGCAAGGAGAGAAGAGGCATTTTTAATGAAATTGCAATTTTCTATTGGAACCCCATGCGTAAACTTTGCAGTCTGGAACATTCAAATAATTACTTTATTCGCATTTTAATTGTTTGAGACAATTGAATCTGATATTATTTCATATTTTTCATTCGCTATTAATATTCAGTATAGCAATATCAGTAGTGTCCATATGTAATTGTCTATATGGAATGGATTGCAATGAACTTGATTTCATATATCCTCTGCGATTCCTTCCCGGTGTCTGAGCTTATTTAGATATTGTGCCGCGCTCTGTCTTTGGAGTTATCCAGCCCGGAATTGGTCGTCGCAAGCTGTGATTATCTTTGGATGGGGAATGAGGCTTACTAAGCAAGATGAAGAATGACTTAATTTTTCATTTCATTCTTCATCAAACCAGAATGTTGTCCGTGACAATTTGGTACAGTACATTGAATAACATCCTCCATAGAATTGAATAAATAAATACATGGATTAAATCTATTATTTAGCATCACTTTATATCACAGCCGTATGCATTTAATCACACCTGGCGATAAATGAAAAATATATCCACCATCTAGAAATTATCGTAAGAAACATAATGCACAAACAGATTTCAAATGAGTCATATAGAATAACTGAGCCCTGATCGGTTCCCTTCCAATACTTGTAAATATCTCCTTCCATAAAAAATAGGGTAAGGGACAGAGTAGACCTGGATGCCCATTCTATCCTCTGGGTCCCTTTTCGCCGTCGGCCTTCGACTGTGACGGGGAATAACAAACAGGGAACGCATTCAAGGAAACCAGAATACGAGATTCGATCCTGAGACCCCGGCGAAGAAAGGCAATGGAATTAGAATTATATGGCGGTCCTCTTGAGTGAAGAAGTGGTCAGTGTAAGAGGCATTTAAGGGGCGATCGATACAGCTCTTCCCCCATCTTCAAGCGGATCTCCGAGTCCAAATAATCTTTTGAGCCCAATGAGAGCGTCTTTTCCATCTCAAACTCTCTCTAAATGAAATCCCCGCTTCTTTGATTGCTCTCCACTTCTTCCTCGGATTATGGTTTTATAACTCACGTCAATTTTCGAAGCGTTTGCCACTCTCATTATGTAACGATACCTCTTTATAAATTTCATCTCTGACTTAATCAATATTTTACGCCATGACACAGGTTTTACTCGGTCGTCCTCTCCCTTTTGCATCAACTTATCTCTTTTCACATTCATTCTAAGTGGTAAACATAATGATTATCTCGTTCGTTCACAATACTCATTCACACTTACTTATGTTATAGTACATCCCCCTCTGTACACACATTCACATATGCTTCCATTCCTTTTAATTCTTATGGCTTCGTAAATCTCCATAGCAGTTGATTAACCACATCAAAAAGCTTGCTTCTTCCTCTTTATTTATGAGCAACCAGATTCTTTTCTTTCACTTTTCATGCTATTTGCTCATATAAAACCTTATTATAAGCCATAAAAATGTAAAATCTACTTCCAAAGTAGTTACTTATATTTTATTGCACCCCAAGTCGAATTTTAATCAATTTATTACTTAGGATTTTCCACATTAGTTTTCCTCACATTCTTCTCAAATAATTCCCCTTCCACATAACTTTGATAATTCCCCTTCCACATAACTTTGATGATGTTCTTCACATCTTCATAAGTTAATACTGTTTATCGTTATGCATTAATCACAAGTCATATGACAACTACACTATACCCAAAACATTTCCCTTCGTGCTATAGTCAAATTCTTTGTAGTTGACAGGTTCAGGCAGAAATGGTTGTGGCCACTGTCTTTCATTGTCTTCTTCTTGATGCTACTGTTTAGATGATAACCTCTTAGCAAAATGTTTATTAATTTTAATTCAGCTCATTAAGTAAGTCCATTAAGACCTATAACACATTCTATCTCATATCCATAAATATATTCCGTGATCAAATCAGCTCTTTTAGAACATGTCTCTGTTTGACTCTCTGTTAACTATCTAGATGAACTGATTTACAAACGTAGTCTTCATCAGAATTCATCTTAAATATTCCAAGAGAAATTCATTCCTTATTCGTCAGTTTTTACTCACCATCAAATTAAACGGAAAATAATGTGTACGTTGGTATAGAATTGAGAAAATACTAATTTAATCAGTCAATATTTAGCTTGAATTTGAAAATTTTTCTTATCTGTTAATATGTCAAATTCTGGTATGAGTCACGTTGATAAGCATTCATCTTGGTCTCTTCTTAGAAAAATTAATATTTAAAGTATAATGACCCTAAGAAGAAAGTAATGAAAATCTTCTCACTCCTCATCTTGCCTAGTAAACCTCATTCTCTTTCCAACGCTTCTGTAGCTAAAGATAAAAGGCATGATAATCCAAAGTAGGGTTATGGCTATGAAGAAATAATGTCTATATTCAAAAGATCCCTTCGCCTTGAGTGCAATTAAATGTGTGCCTTTACGAAATCACTATAATTACTATTTCATTTTTCCCCCCATCGTTTCCCAAGGTTCAGGTTACCTTCTAATTCCTTGAGAATAAATTATGTTTAGAGAGGTTATTATTTAATGTCGATAAGAGAGTGTTTTTATTGTTATTAAAGATTGTATAAAGTTAAGGGGGCAACTCTATCCGCTAAATTAAAAAAAATCAAAACCCAATCTATGCCTCTGTTAGTGACAGAAACAGCATCTCTCCCATGCATGAGATTTGCAAAAGTATCTTGTTAAGTCACAAATTTCTTATTCAAGAAAAGGGGCCGCTGATGCTTGATTCTTTATTATTATATCCCATATTTTCTGAAGAGGATATTTTCTACCCCTAAAGCAGTATGAATAACTTATGGTACCAATTAAAAATGTCTTACTTGAGTATGGCTATTTTAAAAGGTTTATATTAGCTTCCAATTCTTTTCAAATAGCTTCTTTAAGTCCACATATCGTCATTATCTTTACTAAGGAATCGCTCTGGAAACTCTTCGATTGTCATCTATTTTCATGATTTATATATATAACTATAGCATCTCTTACCCCTCCCTCAATAGTTTCAAGGCACATTTATAATTTAAAACAATAAATGTTAAAGAATTAAACCGGCCAAATTACACCAAGAAGGGTTTTAAAACTTTCCTCAGTGGTCTATATTAAAATTCAGATTTATTATCTTACAAAATTAAATTTATTCCTGAGCGAGAAAAATTCCCGCAGGCCAATTATTTCAGGGAAAAATCTCACGGTTTATAGCTGGTTGAGTTCACACTTTTCTAGCCATTTATGAGTGGCGTTGAAAATTTCTTGAATCAACTTTTATCGGTTCTGGATAGCTCCAAACCGAAAATAGTCGTGGTTACATAACTTTGCAACATTGTTGCGAGAGGACAACAATGCAAATTCACAACAATCTCACGCGTTCTATAATGAGATGTAGTATAAGCTTTATGTTAGTAACAATATAGTGTCTTACGGGAACTTTTAGATCGACTTTCGTAACCAGTTAGAGGTATAAAGTCTTCAATAGCTGTTTTTGTCGGCTTTCCTATTCTCTTCCACCGGTATACCGTCAGGAGTTTGTACTCACTCCTGACGATGAATGCATCGCATTCGAAATACGTATTCAGTGCTCTCAAAACCAGCGTTGTTCTTTCTTGTTTTCTTCGGAATACCGGTGAATGGGAAGAGGAACGCCGACAAAAATGGTTATTGGAGATTTTAAATCTCTTAACCAGAACAACAATTTTCACATGCCTTCCAATGAATGGATCCTAAAAAAAGAAAATATTTGGGATGGGAATGAATGAAGCTTTTTTCCAGAGTCTTGGTCGAGTGGACAGTAGAACGTTCCCATCTTTATTGGTCTGTAATTATGAAGTTTAAAGAGCAGCCTTAGCGCCAAAGCGTGAAATGTTAAGCACGCTTGGCAGGAGGCCGCTAACGAAGGCTATTGCAGAGGAGGTGATTGTCCATCTTCCCCTCTGAAACCCAACACCCTCTCTCCCCAGAGAACGCACGCACAAGTAAATCGTTTTCTAATGCCGATCGGAGATCAACAGTTCCTTGGTTACAGCCGCGTATCCATGGTGTTGCAACACTGTCGCATAAGAGGCACCCTGATGATCCCCACTATCAGGAGGATATAACGCATTGGTAGTTATGCATCTTCATACGTTCCCTCTCCCATCTGAGGATGGGGTGAACCATCAGGAGCATCGCCTACTGCTACAGCGTGCTGATTGCGTTAAAAAGATAAGATTTCCTAAACCCGGGAGTACTTCGTGGAATTAATTACGAGTAACTCCCTCATCCGTGAAGAACTGAATATAATTTTATGTAACAAGTTTTAACTATAATTTACACTTAAGTCGTAGCTTTCGTCATCCTAGCATTAATTTGGCTATGACAAGGATCATCCTCTTAAGGGTCGCGTAGCGCTTTCTCAAAAACAATTGTCATTTTACAAACCTGTCTTCAAGACGTTTTCATTTCACATCGATATGTTGCTTTTGTGCAGTTCCTATAAGCTGCATATATTTATATTCTCTTAGTGAGTACTTTTAAGCTAAGGTTCGAAAGAGCCGTATTATGACGGATGAGTCGTGAAACTGACGCCCCCTGATGAATGCTGAGCCTAACCATGCAGAAAACAGTTCCCTTCAGTTCGGACAGGGCCGTTCGTACACGCAAGGCAGCTGCCACGGGACGCAACAATCGACAGAGCGTCAGAGGATGAACCTTGGAAGAAATGTCAGTCAATAAATGGAACGAAAATCGATGATGATTCCTAATATATCATAGCGTAATTAATTGTTGAAACGAAACTGTATTTAGCTGTGTTTCTAAGTCGATCAGTAAAGCAAATTACAAGGTATTGTTGCTAAAACGGAGAGTTCACGTTACAACAATGGATGCGAGGTCGTTAAAATTGTAGAGAGTCAACTATTGAAACAGTTTCTTGTCATGCCTGAGGCTGGACGCACTACTCATGGTAGATCTGATTATAGATTACGCATTGTTGTCACACTATCGATTTCTCTACTCACTCAAGTGCTTTTAATTCAGGAGTTTAACTGGATGAAACAGAGTCGATGATCGGAGTTTATCGAACGCGAAGGATTAGAGCCTCTGGATCAATCTCAAAACTGGAGAACGCCGGAGAAATTGATCGACGAAACTAAGAGAGGAAAACGGATCAAAAATTGTCGAAGGCCCTCCTGGGACAACACCCACGTGACTCCCGGAGCGAATATTCTCGGATCGTTTCGACCACCGTCCTCAGGATGCAGAATGTCCAAACCTCTGTTCCCCAGTTGGCCTCAACCAGAGTGTCATTTCGAGAGAGTGAGCGTCAGGAGCAAGAAATCATCTCAGCGGAGAAATGCGAGTGTTAGGCGCACTTAGGCAACGCTCTCTGGCAACCGGATGCATTCCTCCAAAGATGGCAAGACGGCTCTTCCATTCGAGAGAGACTTTGCGAGATTTTCTCCGTCCCGAAATACAAGCAACGAGCCCCATTTTATCTTCCCCAACCGTCCTCTTCCATTGGCGCGAGAAAACGGCCTCACCTCGCCATCGCTACGCCTCCCCTTCTCCCCGCCCACCGCCCCCCCAACCCCCCCCACCAGCGCCCCTTCCGTCGCCTACGCCGCTACCGCCGCGCGTCGACCTGTGAAAAACACGCCTCGGCCGCCTCCCCATTGGTGGGCCGCTCTGCCGGCGACCAATCGGCGTGGCGCTGGCTCATTAACACGAGGCCCGGGTGTAAAAGCCGTCGGCTGTCGTATAGTTTCCCCACACCATCGGTCGGGGCAGCAACGAGAGAGTCAGCCAAGAGAACGCAAGCAGCGGTGCTCAAGGGGAGGGTGGAGGTGGGGTGAGAGGAAGGAAACCGAGACGCCAGTAGACCGGTGGGGGAGGAGGCAGATGGTGCGAGTGCTATGGTGGTGCTTCTGTCCGAATAACGCCCGTGTGTGTCCCAGGAGGTGCGGTGCCGCACCATCTGACGTAGCTATTCTCGCATTCGGACGCGGAAAACAGTGGACCCCTTTCGACGCGAGTTGCTATGTGCGTGTGAGTCCGAGCGGTGATCCCCCCGAGTGAAGATCGTTTGCCGGGCGTCGGCTCGACAGCGTCCCCGGCTGCCGACCCCTCGTCGGCCGGCTCTCTGCGGAAGGCGAGCAGCGGCGATTGCGACTGGACGAGAGAAACAGGACTTCCCCATGAGATTCGACCACGCGGAGGACGTGGTGCTGCCCCCTCCTCCTCCCGAGATGGCTTACCACCCTTTCCTGCTTCAAAGGCCCACGGATTTTAGCGTCAGTTCTCTGCTTACACAACCGCAGGCCTACTTCCCTGCCTTCGCCTTGGGGCACCACTCGGCTGCGGCCGCGGCGGCTGCAGCGGCTCTCGGGGCCGCCTCTTCAGGCCCCGGAGGAGGCGGGGGAGGGGAAGGGGCCGGAGGAGGGCCCGGAGGAGGACATCCCGGAGGTGGCGGCGGAATGATGCCTCATTACCCCGGCTTCCCCAAAATGTCCCATCCGCCGTTGCCCCCAGGTCACCCGTACGCCGCGGCCTCGGCCGAAGAAGTGCTCGCGGCCGCCGCGGCCGCTGCGGCTGCGGCTGCCGCTGCGCAGGGCCCCATGAGGCCCCTACGAGGGATCCAACCGGAGGATGACGGAGTCGTGGACGACCCCAAGGTCACTTTGGAGGGCAAGGAACTCTGGGAGAAGTTCCATAAGCTAGGGACAGAGATGGTCATCACCAAGTCCGGAAGGTAAGGAGACAAAATTTGGTGTCCTGGTGAAAATAGTGTGTGATTCTGTGGATTGGTTTCGTTGTGCAGGAAAAGTGATGTGTTGAAGGTGTCAGAAGGCAGGTGCAAAGCTCTGCGGGTCAGGATTGTAGCATATGATGAAGGGGAGCATAAATAATCATAAGGTCAATAATGGAGAACGCGCATTGTTTCAATAGGACAAGAGCTATTGAACGACGTATCTCTGATACGCAGGAAGTGGTTTTTATGGTGTCGGTGGTGTTCAGAGGCAGGGAGGAAGGTGTCCAAACAGAGGTGCAGGATTTTGTCTGTATAGAAGTTATCAATAGCAAGTTTCACATATTAAAACGACTGTAGTTTCTCTCTTAACGTTTGCTCTAGTTTTCCGTAAAAAGGTATGAATTACATTTATCACGCTGTGATTTCGTTGGTGTTGGTGTGAAAAGTCACAAAAGTCATGGCATTTCATATGTGACTGGCCGTAAAGCGAGCTTTCGTGCTTTTTTCACTCCAGGTATTGTTATTGTTATTCAGGCATTGTTGTTGTTACTCAGGCAATGTTTTCGTTTATCAGGGATTGTTTTTGTTTCTCAGGGATTGTTCTTATTATTATGAAGTTGTGAAGTCTTTTGATTAGGCGTTAACAAGGTGTCAAATCAGGTGAAAAATACTGTTTAAATAGCCAAATACTTCCATGAATCGTGATGCAAACCAATTCTTTTACGCTCAACTCCGTATGTCTGAGTCAAGTTAGAGAGCTGTTTTGACAGAATCGAGGAAACTGCCTTAAGTTCATTGCTGTTTTCTGCCAAAATAATCATAGAAGTTGGGGAGAACGATGACTCGATCATTAGGTCGTATTGAGAGTGTGTGTGCTTTGATTACACAATATAGATAGTAATAGATATTTGCACTATCGCATTCATGACGAGATTACTCTGATATAGCCGCACTCAAAAGTTTCTTTCAATGTAGAATTAACAGGGTAGTGACCTTTTGACAAGTTCTACGTATTATAGTCCTCAGATCCCAGGTTTAGGTGACCCGGCATCTTCCGTTTACTCTAAATTTAGCAAATAATGCATTTTAATGTTAGTTTCACATAGAGAATATTCACACATAATTTATTTCGCTTTTTCATCCTTCTCTTAAAAGCCCGCTTTGACGGTATTATTGCATACTAATGCTTTTGTGTTGAAGGCAGGGTTATCTCTGAGAAGATGATCGCCAGGTGTTGTTTATAAAGTCACATTTGAATGTTTACAAGCGACCCTTTCACCCAAGAGTTGAGGGAGTTTAGGTTTGCAGTGGATGGTAGATGGAACCGTTTCGCCTCACGGAAAGTCAAATTCAGATGTCGGATTGGAGGCAAAGATCTATGCGAAATAACGAAACAAACAAACATCCTTAAGACATAGCTCATACTCTTCGATCATAGGTTACATTACATTAAATAGTATTACAGAATACGCTCCAGTTCACGTTTTACACGTTTGCATGAGCATAGCCCAAATGCGATTTTCTCTAACAGGATATTTGTCGGAAAAAAAGTCGGTGATATATTAACTTACGTGAAAAGGTAGATTCGAAAGAAATTCATCAATGATATATTCTTCCAAATTCGTGATAAATTATGCATGAGTATCGTGGAATTGATAAAAACAAGCTTTCCCGCTTCTGTGACATTTTCCAACAACAATTATAACACAGCTTTGTGGTATTGCGGCATTGTTTCAAGTTTATAACAAATGTAAGTCTCGACAATGTGATGTGCGCTTCAATTTATGTAATAATTGCATTGTTACAACAATGACCGTGCCTTGAAAATTTCTGAACGCCCTACGAGCAGTTCAATTCTTGCGGTATATATAAAGAGCTCAGTATTCATCTTTTAAATTCTCTTGATTCTGAGTGACATCCCCATTTATTTAGGACTTAAATAGAGTTTTGTATGCGAGGGTGTCCTGTTATATGAAATGTTGGTCCGAAGAATACTTGGATAGAGCAATCACTTCCACGCTCGCTAATTCCGAGCGATGAGTCCCTTTCCTCCCCAGCATCAGGGAGAAAGCCGTCCGGGAGTTCCGCATGCAGCCAAAGCCTTTGCCTTAATTTTATGCGCGAACTCGATTTATCCCTGAATTTTGTGAGCATATTTCTGTCGCCTCGGAAGGACTTTATAAGTAATGTCATCATCATCAAAGTCCGCCTTAAACTGCGTTCTTAGCTTTATACGCTTTCGAATCATTCTCCGTCTGTTTTAATTACCAGTATAATTTGTAAAGGAAAAATGGTTCATATTCTTATTCACCCTTGTGGTAATTATTCGGCGCCACAGCACAATCAAACGACATATTTCACATGCATGAGTATAGGCCTATCAAAACTTTTCCGAAAGATGCACATTGTCTTTCATAAAAATTAGCGATTTATTGCATATTTCGAGAAATCATTGTTCTCATTGAAAACGGCTGAAGCTGTAGTCCGGGTGTATTCGTTAATATCTAAAGAAGCAGTGATTTGTGCGTGTTTTATCAGTTCAAATCTCTTGCGAGCGGCGCCAGTCTGTTTTAAACCACTCTTCTTATATAAAACAATATTACACCATGGTTATATTGGTTCTGCAATACCTCCATTCTTTACCAAAGGCTAACTTCTTTTCGTTTACGAGGAATGATGTAATAAGTATTCTTATTATGTTAGCACTTTACAACATGAGCTTAGAAGCGCGAAAATCAAGAAACATTTCACTCGTAGAATCTTCTTTTAGTATCGTCTAATTCTCACGCATTTTAAACTGAAAAATCACTCTGGATGTTATATTATTCGCAGCTCAGCATGTTGTGCAGTTTGCGTAGAAATTTCGAGAAAACACTGAGCTACTTCGGTCTTCGACTAGCTTAGAATTTACTTCTGAATTAGCGTATAAACGAAGGAAAGCGGGAATTATTACTCTCCGCCAACGCGCCCAGATACTGTACTTTCCCATTATTTCATCCCTAAAGATTTGAGTTTACTGAAAAACAGAATACACCGACATCGAAACTGTAGTTATTTCTCTTCTTTATGGCATTCATTATCTATTCAAGTGTTGGGATAGATTCCCTGTCGACGTAAAGTTTGATGCGGAGAACTAAGTTTTTGAGAATAGCCGGAACTCCTAAGTTTCGCGTTAGCTTCAAAAAATCCATATGCATAAAATGATTGTTTGGAATATTTCAGAGAACTGTATTGCCTATTTCTTTAGTTGCAATCTCATTTTGTTGGAATTCAGGTTAATGTACGCTCCCTTTTTTACAATTTTCCGTATTTTGGCTCTAATTCGGGAGACGCTAAAACTCCCTGCCGTAAAAATGGCAGTTTTCTACGCAATTTCCCTGAAAATCATGCGTTAATTGTAGCTACAGACTAAATTAATTAATGTGAAATTTTACATAATGTGTTCAATTGTCCGGAGCACGCCTATTGTTGTCTGGAAAAGCTTCTAGCAGAGTGTTTGTTGTCAGATTGTTCCATCTCATTATTGTCCGCGTTAGATCGTCAAACTTTCCTTTGTTGCTCGTTTTTAACAATGCAATGCAACAATGTCTCTTGTATTATTGAAACTGTAACTAATCTCAGACAAGATAAAGCTCGATTAGTGCATTTTATTATCATTTTGGGAGCTAAATGACCAATCCAGGGTCCAGGGACCAAAATAGTTAGTCTTGGGTGAAGACGTTTGGGGTGCGTTGAATCGAGAGTCAGAATGTGACGAAATTGAGAAATTCATTTCCTTTAAAACTGTGGAAAATATTGGCAGTGAGCAGAGATGCCCACGGCGGAGGTCTTTCCGTGGGGCCGCATTCCGAAGGGGGAAATGCGTTCCCTGGCGAATTTTTTCGCGGAGAGAGATTCCACGGGACGGCGGCGGCCCGATGTCCTCCTTCAGGAATGTTAGCATCTCATCTCGGAGATGCAGCCCTCTTTTTTTAAGGGAGGAGTCTCGGATGAAAAGGGGGTGAAGGGGCTCTTTTTTATTTCGCGGAAAGCAAGAAAGGTGTGGCCTCTAAAAAATGGGGAGGAGCTCCGTATTGTTTTTGGGGAGGTGTGGGCGGGGGTGCAATTAAAAGGGGGAGGGGAGGGGCGGGGATAAAGTGCAACGAGGGTGAGAGAAGTGCAACGTGCAAAGGTCGATGTGTGAGGTGAATTTTCCACGAGGAATAATCCGTCGCTCTCTCCAAATCTCCGATCGATCGAGTCGACAAAAGGATATCGATTTTCGAGATATTTCGAGGATTTTCTCCAAATGTCCGCTTTCTTTTGTCATCTGTTTTTGACGGCTGAGGATTTGGCAAACGCACCGCGCCGCGGCTTTTCTCCAAGGATTTGACCGCCTCCGCGACTCCCTCTGCCGGGACATTATCTTAATTTGATTAAAATTTTTAATTCTTCAAATCTGCGAGGAGTATTTAATGTGGAGGTTTATTCGTATCTCTTAGTGATTTTCCCGGAGGATATTTCACGATGCAATAGCGCGCCGCTGTTCCGTTGAGGGCGTTCAAACTGCCTACAATGAAGCCTATCCGGGATGGGATTGTTGCCAACTAAAATAAAGTCAAGGTAGAATGTCGGCGGCATTGTTGAAGATATTTAATAATGTAGAGTCTCAACAATCTCAAACGCGCAACAATAAGAAGCAAAAATCGCTTTTGGCAGACGACAATGAGGGTCCTCCGGGGACTTCTAAGAATGCCCCGTGAGTAACTTGAACTATTAACGTTGAGAAATTAAATCATTTTGACTTCAAAATCGAATTTTTGTGTAAATCTGAACTTTTATTTTCGATTTAGAATCGAGTTTTAGAAGTTTTCACTCTTTTCTTACTCTCTAATTACATCTTAATTCTAATGAATCAGTCACAACCTTTCCGACTCCGAATTACTGTGTACCATTTTACCCTTTATAAATTCATTAAGGGTTCTCTTTTAAGTATATTACATTGGAAGGAATGGGCTAGAGAAAGGGATAGGACGGAAGGGTTTTTCTAAGGAGGACACTCCGAATAAAACTTGTTTAACAGCCATTTACTTTGTTCTACTCCATTGAGGGCATCAATACTCAAGAGAACTGTACAATAGATTCTGCTTGACTTGCATTTAGAACGTTAGAAATTAATGGATACAGTAAGCGGATACTATTTCACTTTCTTTGAAAGTTGTCGTTTTTGATTTCTCAATTTTCAAAGCGGTCAATCAAAACATCGAATCACAGGCTAACTTGTTAAATCACACATTCACGTGGATGACGATCAATTCTTCACAATGATTTGTTAAATTCACTGGATTCAGGAGTTTCTCCTTTTTCTGTTTAGAAAACTTCAGTTTGATGATCTCTTTGCAGTATTTTTCGTTGAATTCTGAGGTATAAATTCGTGCTTTTATTCACTCCCATATTTGGAGAAACTTCGTGCATTATCTCCCGTATTAAGCTTAAGTTTCTTATGTTAAATGATCATACTTTCCGTGATTAATCTAACCGATACTATAGCTATGAGTGATCGATGATATTGTAAAGGAAGCTTGTTAATCTAGTATGGGTTTCGCTATAATTCATTCGAATCATCCGCCTGTATCACTGTCAACTTCCGGCTTCACCACCTGAGTTCCGTAAATATTTTAAGTTAAATTAATGAACATAGAGATTCCCAAAAATACCAGGAAATAGTGGAAATCTATTCATGCTGTAACGGAATATGTGTGCGTAAAAAATGTATATTAAAACTAGCATGAAATGATAAATTATGAAGGAGCTCACCAGCACTATCAATCCCTTCTAGAATCCATCCAATGTATTTAGAATTTTCATAAAATTTTGTACAATTGCGATATGGACTGAAATTTCTTCAATTCCCCCAAACGGCTTTTCTTTTGACCCTAGACAAGTCTTTTGGGATTAGCATTGAAATATATATCATCGTAGATTGCTTCGCTTGCAGACTTTATCTCTCTCATGGAATCTAATAAGAAAGTATCGTAGTAAACATTGCTGAAAAATTATCGTTCGTTGTTCTCATTTAGACTTGGGTGGTATTGCCTCCACGCAGTTTAGGAGTATGATCTATTTAACATCTTCTGGAGCAACTATAAGCTTTACTAGAGTTGCCTGATGTCCTGTATTCTATGGTTTTGTCCCTCATTTTGCTGTCTAAACCCATCGTTCCGGGATCCATATGGATCAAAATATGTATAATTCTTGTCTCATAATGTAATTAAAATATTGTTTGGCATCGTGCTTTACTTAAAGGTAATGTTTTAGCGTAAAGATACTTTATATATTTAGATTAGGCTAATCGATATACATCCTCACAGTTAAATCTGTCAGACTTCCAATATATAATAAACTGGATACATTCTTTGAGCAAATTTCAATATCTAATTCTTCATGCCTTGGTTACTACATTTAAATTCGTATATCTAATAGCAATATATATTCTGTTACACGTAAAAGTATTGAATTTCGAAATGTTAAATGCCCCGTATTTGTCAGGAAATTCGGTCGTATGTCCCGTCTCAAAAAAAAACCTTAATCCGGAAACCCTAAGGCCTTATGGTACCCCACGAGGTCCACGGAAGCTAACAAGAATACATCCCTCAAGGGGCAAGGAGGCCATCCTTTCGGCGTACCCTGAAAGAGGGATGTCGGCCCGTTCCAATTATTTCCCTCTCTGTGTGTGGATACAAATGAGGACACGCACTATATCGATATCGAACGTCCGCGCATTAGAGGCGTGCTATCGGATCGCGTTTTCGAGGGTTTGCCGGTGCTATAAGTGGAGCTCCGATTGGCTGGATGCATATGAAACCACTCCAACGTGCGTTTCTCTTTTATCCGAACGCCCGTTTTTCCGAAAGCGGCTCCTCGTTCGAACGAGAGGTGAGGATCGAAAATATCAGCGCCAATTTTCGCACTTTTCGATTGCGATGCCGCTCGGAATCAACCTCTGACGAGAGGGGATTATTGCAAACCGAAGGCGGTATTATCGAGTAGCATTGTTGAAATGGTCTAACAATGATCAGTCCAAAAACGGCTGTACCTGCGACAGTCAGAATTAAAATTGTCATTGCTGTATGACAATGAACTTCCTATATTACTGAAATAGTCTAACAATGAACAATCTGAACACGACTTTACCTGCGACAATCGGTATCTAAATTGTCATTGCTGTGCGACAATGAACGTCCTATATTACTGAAATTGTCAAACAATGAACAGTCTGAACACGATTTTGCCTGCGACAATCGGTATTTTAATTGTTACTGTTGTACGACAATGAGCATCCTCCAGATGTCTCTTTCATTCTTATCGGGCGCTAATCAAGTGTAGTTTTAGTCATACGTTTATGTCAAATTAGTCATGAAATGTTAATGTATTTATCCTGGTGCCTTGAAATTAATCATTATCGAGTTCTGTTGCGTTTGGATCGATTTCAAACTAAAATAATACCTTGATAGTATTTTTGAGCAGCTTTGTTGCAATTCGTTGGCGATCGTATCTAATCTAATTATGAATTGAGCGACATCATAGTGCCATTATGAGTTTGCTAGGATCATAATTACATCGATTGATTTCTTCGTTTCATTGCACGCATTTGAACATAACATCCCATAAACATTTTACACCGCAATTCTATCAAAGGTATCGATTTATTACACCCACTCAATTAGGCTGCTTTACCAACAGAGAACTCCTGCGAAACGTTTGAATTTGTTAACCGCAAATTTTAATCCGCGACGCCCAAAGTGCGATATGGTACTCCACATCAAACGGAAATTTCGATTTTTTTCTTACGGCTTCGCGCTTTTACTCTACGCAGCTATTTCAGTTGCGTAAGAGAGCGAGGTTTGATTTGATCGTCTGAACTGTCTTTTTCTTCGATTGGAGGGCAATCATTGGGCAACAGCAATTTTCTACTCCCAAATTGAGTGGTATGAAACGATTTTGTCACGGAAAAGTTGGACGGTGGTGTTGAGCGAGTGTCAGTTTGACTGTTTCAATTGTGCACTTCCTTCTGAATAAAGGAAAACCAACTTAGGAAGCCCTTCGTTTGCCTATCTTGTCATGTATTTTTGGCCTCTTATTTTATTTTATTTCGCGTTGTCTTTCGAATACGACATTCGAGTAAAGATTTTTCTGCTTCAACACGCAATTCCTCAGATATGCAGTTCTCATGGTAGATTTTTATTATAGTTATAACATTTCACATCAGATGGCTCTTTCTACGCCTATGACGATTAAGATTCTCCTTTCACGTTAAAGCATTGCAATTATTTTTCTAAATTAGGCAGCAATCCTCGAGCGGAACTACTTTTTGCTTAGAACTTTAGGAAAGAGCAACTCTGATCAGGGAGACAGGTTGTAATCAGTCAGTGCACTCTTCTTAAATACAACTCGACTTTCCTATTTTGAATCATGGATGATTATGCGAACCGCACTCTATGTATGTACTTTGGAAATTAGTGAAAGGTTGTTCCGATCATCTCTATTGTAAAGCTCGTCAAAAATCATCTCGCGGAGCTGCGACCGAGCAACAATCGAATAAAGAAAACTCCCTCTTTGATTGTTAGAATAGAGCGTTGCTTTTTAATTGTTATAGTTGGTTATTGTTGCTTATCACTCTCACCGACATTGTTGCCTCGAGAGAGAGTTGTTGGCGCGCCGAGAAACACTCTTCCCGTCTGCACCCTGCTTGGAAAGAGTCCATCAATAGTGCTCTTCTTCTTTTAGTGCAGAAAAGCTAATTTTTATCGATTATTTATAGTCCATTACCTATAAATGACCATTCCTATTCGATTCATTAAATTTTTATTCTTAATACTCTCTAACGTAACGCCGCGGCTATGTATTAAATTGAACGATGTGCGATAACTCAATTACTTCCTGCACGTTCCAGGAATGTCGACAGCTGTGACATCGGTACTTTTCAGCCACAGCAACAACAAGGCGAATTTTCAATGTAATTAGTGCTCTATATTCTTATTAAACGACCAAAGTTTTCCAACTCAATCTTGTCCGAGAATGCAGTCGTTAGTAAAGTAATTCTGTATCTTTCTAAAAATGAAATTAGTTTCAGCTTTGTTTACTTTGTTTTCCTCTTAAGTCTCATTTTTATTGTTTTATTAGAAATGAAGATTTTTTACACAAATGTACCTATTTAATCAATTAAGAGGAAATCGCTAAAATGTATTAATGTGTGACTTGGGTAGTCATATCAGAAAGCACAGTATCTATTATTGTGAAATCCCATTACTTGATATTAGTTTCTCAACGGTAAGCCATAGATTAATACGTCGTAAAAAATAGGAAAACCAGCAGTTTATCGGAAAATATACTTAAATTTTAGTATACCTCACCGTATCTCTCTTCTTATTCTTATTTGATATGCAGTTATTGGCCGTTTATATTTTCGTCGCAAGCATGGAAGCATTGTAATGTTCTATTTCCTGTTTACATAGCGAAGGAAGAGAAGCGTCGTAAATCGTTAGATAGAGAAAGATGACCGATTCGAAACGAGGTAATTACGTAATGCGGAGTCTATCCTCGTTGGCGACACACTGTAATCAATCGGAATAAGTACACTCTCTAATAATCCCTTACATTCAACTGGGAAGGGTTTTTAGTACGATACATACACATATCATGTTTTCAGATTTATGATACACTTCTCTCTGTTGATGCGAACGGTCATGATCTATGTTACAATTCTGCCAGTTGCATACGGGAAGGGAAAAAATGACGATTGCCATTTGAAATTTTGGGTACTATTCTAAGAATGATATCCACAGGGGATTAGATATAATAGAATCTTATTTACACGCCCTTGAATCATTCAAAAATATCTGGAAGCCTTTATCAACCGTTGAGGATTGTTTGAAGCAAAAATGGAACCTGGCGATATTGTTGTACAGCATTGTTGAAACTCTGCAATAATGTATGGCCCAAACGAGATATTACTCAACAATGACCAATAGAAGTGACTCAATGAAAGACAATGTACGTGTTACAGAAAATTTTAAGATATGATTTATGTTATGACGCCCTCAAATAGTGGTAACTATGGAATATCACATTCAACGTGAATTCAAAATGAAAATTTCAACGTACACCAATGACGACTCCCCAAAGACTCGGTTCTCTTGGGTGGTCCGTGGATGCACACAGCTCGCAATAGACAGCGCATCAGACGCCGCATGAGAAAAGTGGCGAGGAAACGATTCACACATTCCTAATAAAGCGTGCGCTAGTCGTGTTGTCATTTAAATTATTAACTTTCGTGACAATTTTATGAGTTTGTAGGAGTTTTGACGCAGCGGTCGTGTTCTAATGTCTTGGAGGATTGGAAAGGATGGGTGAGGATGTGACGGATTTATTTGAATGAGCTGGACGTTGCACGCAACATGGCGACATGGAGGGGCGTCATAGTTGACGCTAGTTGTATGAAGAGAGCATCTGCCAGCGCTCCCCATGGGAAGCAGCCTTTTCCCATCGCAACTTTCAACTTTTAATGGCCGCGATATTTTTTTAACCCGCCTAATAACGCATACACTGTTCTTAGGCCTTCAAAAGGTTCCCGGAAGGCGTTCGATTGTCGTTCACAAAATGCAATTATTATATCTAATTATTGTACGACATTGTTGAGACTTTCTATTATCGTACGCTCGCAATAACGGTGAGCGACAATACAGCTATTAAATCTAATTATTATACGCTTGATATTGTTGATACTGATGATGTAACAATGCATATCGACAGTATAGCTCGGTTTAATTTGAATTAAAAATTGTTCTTGAAGCGGTTAAGTTTGAAGCCAGATTTTTTCAAATTTTCCATGTCTTTTTACCCAGTTTTTCACACCGATTTCTCCTGAATTTCAATTAGTATTTGCATAGTCCACTGAAATATATTTTTCACTTGAATAACAGTGGAAACACTTCTATCTTTCTGGTACATAATCATGTGAATGGTATAAGATTCCAGTATCACATATAAAATCACTGACGCAATAGTGCAGCGGTACCCAACCCTCTGAGTCATAAAGCACTATTTTGAGCTTCAATGGGCCTTGTATTTCAATATTGTAGTATATTATTATTCGATTAATTTTTGTATTCGTTTCTCCTTGAATTCATCAGCCTGGTGGCCAGTTTAACTTCAAACCCTCCAATATTATTTACAGCAAGCATGCGATAGTAAATGAGGCATATTTTAGTAAACATGGATAGGTGAGGATTGAGGTGTTATGCCCGGATTTCTCAACGATCAATGACACTTACGCTAAAAACACTTTCGCGGGCCGGAAGTGAGCACGCGGGGGCCTGAATCTGACTTGCGCCCCTTATTTTTGGACACCGTATATGATCATCGAGTTCTCTTTATATACTTCGTGACCATCGTTTACTGTTACTGAAACTTTACTGATTAAGATATTAATTTTATTTGTAGTTCAGTGTGCCTGTTATCAGACCCACTGTTATCTAATAGTGTTTATTCATTCAATTCTTTTCTACTCACTCATTCTAAATTGAATGATGGAGAGATCAGACACAAACCATTGTTTAAAAATTTTCCAAGAAACTATAATTTAGAAGAATAATAAACAACTCCATTAACAAGTATTCTAGCTTAAATATCTTTAAAATATAGGAAACGACTTGGTTTTGTAAATTCAAACCAAGACTTTTTTAGACCTTCCAAGAGTAGTTTCACTTTTCCTCCTGTTATTCGTTTCTCAGTTATTTATTATTTTGCTGTGTTGTTAATTAAATTGAGATCGAGAGTTTTTACGGAAGATGGAACTGTTATCCATCGACCTTAGGGCCGCTACTCACCTGGGTCTCCCCCGCACTGCCCGTCGGTTCCGAGTCTTGATCACTCACCGTAATAGACTTTAGTAGTTTTCATCTATCAACAAAATTTTCCCATTCACCCCATCCTCTGTATAAAATGTTTCGCTGTGCAATGCTGTGTTAGCAAAACGTTTTCTTATTTGCTATCTGATTTGTCCTGGATTGTAATCTAACTGCCTATAATGAAGCACATCCGCGGATGGAATTGTTGCTAACTAAAATTAAGTCAAAGTACATTTTAGTGTGGCATTGTTGAAGATGTTTAATAATGTGGAGTGACAACAATCTCAAACGCGTAACAATTGGAAGCAAAAATAACTCTTTACAGACGACAATAAGCTCTTTGAGGTCTTTTTGAAACGCCTTATATATAAAATGAGCTACCAATGCTAAGAAATGAAATCATTTTGACTTTGAAATCGGATTTTATTGTATATAAAAACTTCTATTTTGTATTGAGATTCGAGTTTGAAATTTCCACTCTTTCCCTATTCTTCAACTTCATCTCCATCTTAATTCTATTTATTAATTCTAACCCCATACTAATACTCCAATTCTTACTCCATATTATTTCTTAATCTGTATTAATTCTTACTTACAAGTTTTTAGTCGCAAGGTTTCCAACACTGAAGTAGTGTGAATATTATAATTGTCATGGGAAACACATTTCAATTTTTGCCGATTCGGAAATATTATTTTGGCGATGGATCAAATTGTTTCTAAAATTATTAATTTCGTCTCTGTTATCCCTTGGTGGTAAACAAAATACATGGGTCGATGCGTTAACACCACCGCAAGAGCGAGAGTAGATGTGAATCAGAAAGACGCTGTCCCGCGTTTTCCAGCTCAGGATCTCGTTCCTCGAATTCCTCACCGCCTTTCCTCGCTTTTTTCAGACCCTTTCTCAGCTTTCTTTTTCGCGATTTTAATTTTTCGCGAAAGTGGAAATAGTCTCGCATTCGGCGAGAATCTCGTCTATCCCCGTCTTATTCGCAACTCCCCGCGGATTTTCTCTCCCCTCATTACTAAGTAATCAATTTCAAGTGTGAAAAGACGAACACGCCGTCCCCCCCTCTTTTCTCCCCCCCGTGGACCACCTCTCCCTTTTCGCCTTAACACCTCACAACACTGTGTCTCTCTCTGCACCCCAATCCGCCGCACCCTTTCGTTCCTCGTCCACCCGAAATTTAGCCGCCTGGAAAACTGTGTGACGTAGCATTGGCGTCGAGACGTGGAAGTAATTTCCAGCTCCAAAGAGACTCCTCACGTGCAATTATTCATGAAACCTCCCATATCGATTCCTTTCTCTCTTTTTTTATTTTTTTTGTTTTTCGATTTTTCGGAAATTTCGTTTTTCTCCCGCAGCAGGGAGAGGGGGGCGCTTGTTTTATGCCCTTTGTTCCGATAAAATTCCGTAAATGAGGAGGATCTGTTTTGTTTGGCGAGGATACATATATATATACATAGACATGAATACGATTGTGACCCTTTGTAAATAAATATATACATGTATGCGTATGTATTTATTTTTATTATTATTTGTATACTAATAATAATAATTTATGTGTGTACGCATACATAATAATAATAATAATAATAATAATAATAATAATAATAATAATAATAATAATAAATGGCCTTTATTCGGGCGAGATTGAGACTATAAAGTCTCTTCTTACACTAACCCATCGTCATATGCAGACTCATGTAGCAAGATTTATAATTATATTAATAAGAGGCTGCATGTGTATACATAAACCTATACATATTCAGACTCATGTAACAAGATTTATAATCTCATCTCCTTACGATTATGAGTCTTTGTTTTGAGGAACGAACCCCAGTCTACTACCCAGTATACGTGCCTCATCTACGCATTTCTTATTTAAAGCGAATATTTTGAATATTCGAATTTTTCGATGCAACTAACGAATCTCCAATCATTTTAATTGCTGAATGAAATATACATAAAATTGCACCATACATTTATGATTGTTTTATTTATGAGATGAGCTTAGAAATTGTTTGAGGATCTATTATGGTTTTCTGACGGCAAATCTCGTTGCTTTATCCGCGAACTTTATCCTCATCGTGCACAATCACGTTGAGAAAACTCTCGCTCTTTAAAAAGAGAATTTTCATCAAAATAGTCAGCCTCAGTATAATGATTTGTTTTCCTCCTTAAAAAGCGTAAATTCCACACCTAAGCTGACCTCTATTTCTCTATGACCACATTTATGTCAGCCTACAATGAATATAACATCCGTAGAAGTAGTTGGCACCGATGAAATTCAGGCATTTTTCTTGAGAGTAGATTCTAAAATCTTAGAAGTGGATCCAGCATCTTCGTACATTTACTATGAGAAATCGTGGCTCTTTCTGATTCCTTTTTCCACGTATCCTCGATCTTTTCGAATTTTCCCCTTTCGTAATCTGTAGTCTGTTCGTTTCGCGGCGATTCCCAAGCGCTGTCTTGCGGCCGAGAGTCGAGGAGTTGCCGGCGTTGGATTCCCATCATCTCCCCGTTCCATCGCCCAGCTGTTACTGCTCCGGTTCCCAGCATTGGAACCGCTCCTCTGCCCACGATTCAACACGCGCTCTCCCGCACTTACACGGCACACAGCCACTCGCCGCTACTTCTTACTCATGTACAACACTAGGATGCCTTTGATAGTAAACTGGTGGTAATATCAATATTAAATCGATAATATCAGTCTCCATGGCGTTTCTTGACGATTAAAATATTTTTTTAAATTTCTAACTGTCAAATATAACTCTTTGATTTTTCGTGCGGTATTCTAGCGAAAGGGGTCGTGCGATATCTGCTACGTCCATTGCCGTATAAATTGCGAGACAATCCTTCCGCCACGATTTTTGACTATTGTTACCAACTATTGTTAACAATTGTTGAATTCATAGAATTATATTTTTTAAATTTTGTGCTTCCTTAATGGTTACCCAACGCCGTTATTATTATATATTCGCCGTTCTAATTGTTGACTCTCTCATTCGGTAACATTGTTATTGGTCTCGGTGTCGATTGTTGTTGAGTAACTCCACCTCAGTTGCAACAATCGTTTGTTATCGTTATTAAATTGTTCAAAAATTCAGTAATACTCGTTGATATCGCATACACTTCACTAATTACTTTAACATACCGCATCTAGTTGGTGCTTTGCTCGATGGACAGTTACATTTTTAATTATTTTACTTCTGTGAAGCGTTGTTGTGCTCAACGAAGTTCAAATATCGACGCTCCTTTGATTGCTGAGCCCTGAGCGGTGGCATAGCTTGTGCACTGTCTGGTGCCGGCCCTGGCTACACCTTCGTGAAAAATGTTTCTATATAGAGATAAAAAAATAAAGCTTCTTTCTACAGTAGATTCCCATTCTGCGTATAGATCATCTTGTTAATCGTTAAGATTCCTAACGACACGCATGTCTGTCATCTCTTTGGTCTTCACCACCGACAGCATTGCCCTGGGAAATATACAAGCAAATATCTCAAATTCGATGGCTATTTTTCTACAAAGAGAACATCTCTGGTGAACTTTCTTCAATTGCCCATTATTTCTTCGATGGATGTCGACGCACGCCCGGCGCCTTGCCTTTGCCAAGTAGCCGAGGATTTTGCGATGTGCATCTCGAATGGTTTTAGATCTAGTACCAGGGCCGGTTCGTGGTTATACACGAGAGGCAGCATGGAGGATGACATTGTACTGTTACAGGGGCGTCGCATAGAGAAATTCATATTACAAACAGCACCAATTGTACGGTTATTGTCGTTTGGTTTTATCGGTATAATGAAACGGTCCTCGCTGAGAAAACAGTCGTGTTTCTCCTTTGTGAATTTAAGCTCATTTAATATTAAAAATCATTCTAGTTATCATATATTTTAACTTGATAAAATTCTGCCAAATATTACGCGAAAGGTTTCAAGTTAATAAACGAATAAATGAGCTCGCTGATACGCAAAATTTCGTCAAATGCGAAGAGCAATCAATGTTTTAATGGACGTAGTTCCGAAACCGATCCTAATTAACTGGAAGAGAAAGTACTTAGATTTACGATCCACTGTCACACTAATATTTTCAAAAGGTTTCCTGTGTTTTCAGTAATAGTAGTCTCTGTGAAATAAAATATGATGTGCTAACATCAAGATTCAATGTAGATATAGCTAGATGTTCTTGTTCTTTGCATGGATGTGAAGTAACTGTAGATCCTTAATTTTATGCTCGCTGTCAGTTTTTTATTGTAGGTCTTTTTATCTCCTGTTCACATGTTTGTTTGTTTTAGATTTTCCTTACAAACAGCTGTATCCTGCTATCGTCTTGTAGTGTGCTTGTATGTAGAGCGATAGGGCTGATTTGGCCTAGTAGCGACTTCCTAAGCAAATAAAACATTCTTCTCAATAGTTTAGAAGATTCGTGGTCGCCGGTTTGTCATAGTTTTCTCGCATCCATTTCCCTCCTCTCATTTGCTCGCTCGTATAATCGATTCCGTTTATCGTAAGCGTCGTGTTTTCGCCGAACATAATGTCTCCGAGGATAATAAACGCGTGCCTACGCCTGGGTCTCTATATCACCCCTCAATGCGATAAACTAAACGTCGATTTCCATCGATACGATTAATTTCGACCAAAGAGGGACTCTGCGATGCTCTTGGATGCAGATAAGGACGGCTCAGGTGTACCCCTTTTTGTTTTATTGCAATCTTTCGCGAGTGTGTCGCCAATAAAATTCTGGTCTCGCCAGCCCCACAGTGCCTTCCGCCGCGAGAAATAGTGCCCCACGGACAGCGGCAAATTAGCAGCTGCGGGTCGTGTTGGACTCGTCATCGGTTTAATCTTTCCTCTGCACAAAGTCATGCGCTCGCTCGAAAATATTCCTCTCTCTCCCTCTCTTAATTGGCGTTCCGTAAATCATCTTCCCATTCATTTGCACCAAAGAGAAATAATGTAATGCGGATAAAGAGCTACCGTTGTTAACCTCACCGGTTGCCCGTCAGTTTACACCCTCAGTCCCGTGTATTCAGATTTTGGATTTGATTGAAGTTTTTTCGATCGATCGGTAGAAGAATCTCTTCAGTTCGAATCTGCAATTATCCTCTTTTCCTATTGCATTCAGTATTAGGGAACTGTTCTTGTTACTTCTGTTCTTCTTTCTTGGCCGGTTTTAGACAGTAAGCGAGTGTGACAAGAGCCCCTGGGCGGAACGGTTTAAGGAGAGTAAAATATCGATTAACCGATTTGATTTATGAACGAGTGAAGTCGAAACAAATTTAAAACGAAAACATTTACAGTAGAATGAGATTTGAGAGATTAATAACAGAAGTGTTATCAAGACGTGTTTTACCTTTCCTTCAATTATACTAGGATGGACGTGGATAAAATAATAGATGACAAATGAAGATTGCAACAAATACATATAGGTATGTTTGAGGACAAGCGACGACAGCATAGATCATGTAAGGGCGATAAAGAATACACAACTGTTGAAAGAGCCGACAATTCTAGAATTCGGAACAATTGCTGCGTCGCTAAACAATAGCTAATCCACAAGAATATTCGATTGTTGCCCTAATAATAAAAGAACCAGCAATTAAAAGAGTCTCTAATGAAACGAATTGCAATAATTAATGCGTACCTGACCTATTATTAGCTCCTGAAAATATTCCATTGTTGCTCGATGAAGAAAAGAGTCAACAATTAAGATGGCGGTCATTGTTGTCTTTGAGTGTCCAACGCCGGTACTGTACGTTGCTTCATTTCACTTTCGGTACTGTCGGTCTCGAGACAGAGCTGGTTGTCCATATTCATCCCTGTGTTTCAGAAACAGTCCCCGCGATGTACCAACTTCTCATTTGATGTCCTCACCTCCGGAACGCAGCCTTTAGGAAATCATCTCTCGTCCGGCGATCGTTAAGGGGATTTACTACTTAGCGACCGCAGGAATAACACGCCCGAGGAAGGAAAAGAAGGTTCATTTTTTTATTCGAGGATAAATGTCCCATTGTTTTTCGTGGACGCGTTTAATGGCTCGATGATCGGAAAACGCCTCGGCAGCATTTATATCGGCCCATTTGAGGGCATTAAAAACACCCCCAGTCGCCTACGTGTCCGAAATGAAACAAACCGAGGGAAAAAGTGAAATATTTCACCCGGTGAGGGGACCGCTAATGAAGCCACCATTAGCAATCGGCAATGGAAGGCTTCTGGAGGTACTGGTTGGCAGCGGAGAGTGTGGATTTGCGATTTAGCCGCTTCTTGAGCAGCGCGCGGTGCCAATGCGAGACACGCTCAATGATGTCGAAGGCCATCCTTCGGAGGGAAAAGTGGTGGTCCACCCCCCTAAGAAACCCTACCATCAATGGAGATAATACATCGAAATTGGAATTTAACTGTTCAAAATCCGCATTCATCCATGACTCGTTTATTACGTGCTAGCATTCAGGTGCTATTAATTCATAATTTCCATGATTCATGAAGGTAGTAATAAATCTCATGTACATACACGCATAAGAAATTCAGTTCATGATCTTAAGGTACGAAAGCATTTGAATCGGCTTAACCTACCCCACCCCCCAAGATGCAGTTGATCTTATTCTGTGATAGTTATGTCTTGATATGACTAAGTTAGCCATTGTTATTATTACAAATAGTTGAGCGCAACAATGTCGACTATTGTTGTTGTTTACCACTGCTGAGCAGTTCCCTAGTATTGTCGTCCCAATTGTTGCTGCTCTCTCAAATAATTGTCTTTTTTGCTTCCATCCGCAACTATATTTCATTGTTAAAAATAATGGTCATAGGAAATTTAAACCTTCTTTGTTATAGACAAATTCGTAATTAAAGATACTTTTTTGTTCTTATTGATAAAAATGGGAAATATTTTCTGGATTCACAAATTTCACAAATCAGTGATGGTGGAAGTAGTACTTAGTCTTAGACGTACGAAATGGGAGCATAAATCTCAACAGGGGGAGCGTAAGACTGCAATAATGCTAGAAATAACAGTTCAATGATACCATGTCTAAATTATTCGGTAGTTCTTTATTTCATAATTAATCTCTATTTATTCATGTGAGAAGAGTATCCCGTAAGAGAACCTTTGGCTTGTAATCGATTTATAGATTATGGGAATATAAAACTCTAACAGTAATGCAAACATTTCTAAAAAAACACCGTTTGGAATTGCCCATTATTTTAGTCGTGAATCTCTCAGGGGAATATTTAGGCCTTTTTTCATCGAATTTCTTACGTAGCACGGATACTTTTTTATCATTTTATTCGCAAATTTTTATCAACTTCTGCGGGCGTGTAAATTACAATCCGGGCCGAATAGAGTTGATTTTGACGGCTCTGGAGAAGAGAGGATTGTTTGTGGTTTGATATCGGATTGAAAGCGTCATTTTCAGGCGAAATTGATTGCGAATTTATTCGCCGGATCATCTGTGTTCCTGATAGTTCGCCGAAATCATCGGAAATTGTGGGGATTAGAATCCGGCGAATTAATCGCTCAAATTTTTCCATTTCAGTCCTAAAATAGTTGGTGTATGGCGAAGATATACTTAGAAACAAAGCAATTATAGTGGCTTAATTATGTAGAAAATTAACAGCAAGGTTGCGAGTATGTAAAGTGTTGTTCCTCCTGTTTATTCAACGTCCATTTCCACCGGTATTGCCATCGGGACATGTCTCTCATAACCGTACAGCATAGCAGCTAATTAAAATTCAGTGAGTGATAAGTGATTTCTCCGAATAAAGTTAACTAAGCATGATACTTCACGAATTTGTTTCACATATAGACATATTTATATTCCCTCGCATAACAATAAAGCGTGATACTAATATATACATAATGTACGCTGATGAAGATAATAACAAAAGTGAGTATTTTTGCGTAATCTTACGATTGAATGGAATAAACTTCTAGGGCTTTATTTCCGTTATTTTTCTGGATTAGTTTACAAAAAGAAAAATTCATTTCAAACCATTACTCTCCCATGTTCCAAGCCTCAGGCTAGGTTAGATCGACTTTTATTCAATTACAAAAAACTATATAATTGTTATCATAAATATACTATGTATAATATTGCAAACACAAGTAAACAAATGTATAATTCTCTGATGATCAAAATCGGATCCTGGTTAAGTCTTTTATTAATCGGACTGTTTGTCGATCTCTTTCAATCCGTGCACTTTGGAGAGGATGACATGGAGTAGCGTGAAAACAAAGGTCCGTTAGTTACACTTAGTTAGTCTCTCTTTGAAGTCAAAGGGGATGGATGCCTGTCACTGATTCGGTTTGCCTGACTCACGTCATTCGTAATAAGTTTTAACATTGAAAACTCGGTGCGCTTAATTTGTTAAATCAATTATTCGCTGGGAACGCGATTTAACACGTTGACCGCGTTGAAATCCTCCGTGGATTAATTTCGTTTTGCGTGGACGAAAAATTGGACGCTTGCTCTCATCGCCCCGTGTCTGGGAATTACGTTAAGCCATGGACATTCATTGAGCCTATGATAGTATCAAAGGATTCAAAAGAATGCATTTATAGTTGAAATATATTATGATTCAAAAGCGATAGTTCGTAATGTTGACGAAAAATCAAAATTCTGCTCTATGAGTATCCTGTTCCATTAGTTTCAAGAAAGGCCCATTGTTGTCGATTTTGCATCTAATTATTGACTATTTTACATCTCATTGTTGGCCTGGTTGTAAATCTCATTGTTTCCATTTCTATATCTCATTGGTTTATGCTTTAGCTTATTTTCTCATTTAATTATTGAGTACTTGCAACAATGCTGAACAACAATATCACTAGCTCTTTCAATTAGAAACCTTACCTGAAGCGGTATACCAATTGATTACGAGAGAATTCAATAGCAATTTTTTGGAGGTGGGACCCAATTTTTCATATTAGGCACAGTTGAAAATCAACCAGGAAAGGCCTTCCGTCTGATTAGCGATTTGATTCTAAATCCGCCATCTTCTGGGATCTCTCATTTGATTCTAAACTGGCTGAATGAACAGAATTAACGCTCAGGTAAATAAGTGAAACCTTTATCGGTTCATTGAAATTTCACTCAGGTCTTTGTCCCCTTTTGGAACGTTCCTAGAATTTTTTCGGTGGATATATATACACCTCGTACCTTTCAGACGGACCCCCGAAATTTCTCATTTTTTCTCCTTTCCTCCTGATAACTAACTTAACCCTCTTCATCAACCTATAATTTAAATCGCTATCTCCCTTTCTATCTTTTCCCTTTTGCATCCTGCATTCATATCTTTGAATTTACTTACTTTTCTCTAACAAGTATTGGCGTAATATTCTGTAAGGGATATGTGTAGAAGTAATCTTAATATTTCACGTGAGGGTTCTATAATGGGTTCGATGGTTATCTGAGATGAACCCAGAAATAGTAAATGTTGAGGAAGTGCCATCTGCCATGAGAGAGATTTCTGCCGTGTGATTCAACCTCAAGGTGAAGTAGCTCATCGCCTTATCGCACTGTCGATCTCGTCACTTAAAACCGAAATTTCGCCAAAGAAATTAAATTTAACAAGTCATCGTTGGCTTTCTTCCAATTTTCCTTTCTTAAGGACTGCTTTCCATGGATCATTTCTTGTTGAATTAGTGAAGCGAACATATGTTTCTGATTTATCTTAGAAACTAAGGTGATATTTTCGATTGAATTAAGTTGTTCTGGTTCGCATTTGCGGTAGGTGTTCATCGTAGCATTTTATTTATCCTTCGTTAAACTACCTCAATCCTCATCCAGCCTTCTAAGCCTCGTTTCCTCTCCGAAGCCTTAGATAGCTATTGGTAGAAGGATTGAGGGTCCAAGAAGCTGATGGATTTACTAACAGGCCCAACCTTCAGCAGTCCTCCATGGATGCTCCCAAAATACTTGAGAGCGTTATGAAATCCGTTGGCATAAAGGGTTAACCGACAGCTAATGGTAATACTTAGGAATCGTCCCGGATGCTTATTAGAAATCATCTCCAGCTATTGCAGTTAGAACGGTGGTGTTACGGCACCCCAGTTTGATCTTCCGCAATCTCCTAGAATGGGAAATCCGCGGGATCAACCGTGGGCAACCGTATTGGCGACCCCAGAGAATCCGGAAATGCCGGCGACTGTGGCAGACCCCCCTTGGGATACAAAGAATTAATTCCGGGTGGGGAGGGCCCATTGAGGGACGCCATTCGGTGTCCTCTTTGCTCTACGCGTGCACCCGCCTTTCTAAGCCCACCACCGCGACACCCAATGGCAGAGCGCACCTATCTGCCCCTTGTCTGCACGGTACATCTCCAAGAGCGGCCAATTCTATTCCCTCGCAAGCGGTGAATCGCATTATGAACGCGTTGGCTCGCTGTGAACACTCGGAAGGCTTTTGGTGCACCATTTTGAAACAAAACGAATTACACTGAGCTTAAAAGTAGCTAATAGCTGATAGACCTTAGAAAAGATCAATTAATATGCATAGAAAAGCTCCAAGAGAGGTTTAATATTACCGTTTCCATTGAGGACCGCTTCCAGTAGCGGCCTCAGAAGCGTCCCTGAAGGTCCCGAGGCGACAATTGCCGCTGTTTGAATTGTTGGTCTAATCTTCCTCATCACACATTTCAACAGTCGCTTCAGATTATAACGGACGATTATTGATCCAAAAATCTGTAATTGTTGCAAACTTTTCTCTATTGGTGTCTTTTTCTTTCCCTCACGTGTGAACAATATCGGCAGCTATTATTGTTACGCAACAATTCAGCAATAATAATAAGAGTTTTTTAACCGAACGATAGCAGTTATACGTATTTTGGTATATTTATCATCTCAAGGGTAATAAGATCGGTTGTGTTCCTTTCTAATTGCAGCTGTATTTTACATAGCGGAGTTGTTAATTACAGTTCGTCGTTTCTAATTGTTGATTTTGAGGTGTGTCCATTCAAGTAGTTACGCCCCATTGATAGGTTCGCCCTGGAGTGGAATCCTCACCTGCTTATTGTCTAAAACCGGCCCTGGCTTCTCCAAAGTAGACGGTAGTCCCCTGACGAGATACCAACTGCAAAAGAGAAACAAACAATGGACGATCGAGGGGTTGTATCCATCAATTTGAAATTTCCTCGATAAAGACTTGAAACAGCGTTTCGCAAAGCATTCCGCGGAACGGAGGTGTTAATTGAAGAATTAATGAAAGTTGATAAAAGGCTCGCTCCGTTTTAAATGCTAAGAACTTGTTTGGAACTTTGGTGCTCATCGCATTGCGTGTGGATTGTGATATCTCTGAACAACGCTTAATTTGTGTATAATTAATTATCGCCTGCTCTACGAAATAACCATGCGTTCCATTTTTCGTTTCGGAATTCAAGAAAAAAATTGGAAACGCTTGTCGCAATCTTGATTCGTAAGATTCCTTTATGCAAGCGTGCGGGTAGTTCCCTTAAGCATTTCAGCGAACTGTTGTCTTCTGTTGGTATCTATAAACGAATCAGTTTAGATACCACATAACTCTCACTTACTAAAAAATGTCGTTGAATATTGCTCTGAAGGGAAAGAAATAGTAATCATAAGCAAGTAAGGGAATCAGGGCAAACCAATCTATGAGGTTGTATGTTATCGAAGAGTGCTCCTCGAAATGTTAATCTTGAAAATGTGAAAACGGTAATTTCACGTAATAAGAAATATAAAAAAAATGACTAACTGAAGCGCTTCATAAATCCCTCGAAAATATTCTACCAGAGGAGAATAGGACTGCGAAAAAATATAATCGCTGCAACTAAAACAGAGACAAAATTAGAAATATAAAAGTTTGATTGCACAAGCCAACAATTAGTGCTGCGAGTTGGCAACAGATACGCATTATCGCTGACAACAATTGAATCCAATAATGCTGTAATGTAACTCCACAGATAAGTTATCAACAATAAGGATAGCAGCGGTTGTTGAGTCAGTGCGGCCACACAGAGAAAGCCATAACTGCCAATAATACAATTCGCATTGTTCTGATTAAAGATTTGCTGTAGTTCCGTCACACTCTCGTTTACTTTTCCGAGCAAAGCAAAATAGCGTAGCCTTTGATGAATCTAACACATGCTCTTTCTTTCTTCGGAAAACTGTACAACGGTTTTCTCATTGTCGGAATGCGACCTCATAAATCAAACATTAAAATATGGCTTCCGCCGCAATTAATGCCAAGATATGGATCCGAGAGCCATGTGATAATGAGGTAATAACTCGGCACTTTTGCAATGCACCGGCTAATATCGGCGGAGCAATGCCTTCGCACGTTCCCGCAACAAGGGCATTAAAATCGCCGACCAAAACAACCGCAATTACTTGGAGTAATTCTGCAGCTCCGTTTCATTTCTCATAGAGTCGGAAACATTTCACACGCCTCTTTCTGCCGCGCCGTGCGCATTGTGGATTATGCCGTCGGAAATTAAACCCTTGTTTAAGTCTCCCGCCGTAGTCAAAGATCTTCAAATGTGCGACAACACCTTTGAGGCGCCTCGGAAAGACCTCTTGGAGTAAAGCGAAATGTTTTCAAAATGAACTTATTTAAGTGCCGCCCTTGAGGCTTAGTTCATACTGCCCTTTATATCCTCTTAATTCGGAAAAATATCTCCAACGCGTTGCATTGTGGTCTTTTGTCGCTCTTTGGTGGCGCTTTTCAGACAAGGCGTTGAAATCTCGTTCGTCGCTTTCACTTAGTTATAGAGGAGGAAGTTTAATGGGATTTACTCTGAGTCCCCTAAGCATCGCTCTTTATGATGCACTTTCCATCCAAAGGTATTAGAGTGACAAATAACAGGTGCTGCAGTTTTTATGCGATTACTTCAATAGCCTCATTGCTAAGCGGATTATCAAGAAAGATGGCAAAAAGGCTGATTTCAACACAATAGTATCAATCTTGTATTATGGTCTCTATCGCAGCTTATTAGTCATTTGTTTACCGGGGAGTTGTGCAGGAGGCAATCAGTGATAACGGTATTAACTAGCTCTTTCCAGTTTTGAAATTACAAAAACAGTTAGTTATTCACTTATATTTTCACTCTGTTTTTTTTCCATTACTACCCGGTGAAGACATGTACGCATTAATCATGTGAGTTAAGAATTATAATTTCCACATAAATAGCCTTTACCGTTGCGGTAGACATTGCTAAAATAGTATTATGAACTTGCTACTCTTGCGACAACTTCTATCGCATAAGTAGATCTCATAATTTCTAACATTTAATTTCCTTCGCTAAAAATTACACTGCGACTTCGAGTAGGAGAAGCGTTTAACCACCATGAATGGACAGAAAGACTTTCTTACTCTTGGCGTTTATCTTCGTTATTAAATGCTCACGCCTTGCAGAAACGGTAATCGTTCAGAACAGAGAGGATGAATATGTCATAATATCTTTGTGTAATCTTTCTTGCTTCCGAGATGGGTACTCCATATCCTAAGCTACTCTATCTTTATTCCTCGCTTTGTACGGCACGGTACGCGCGAAAGCGAAGAAAGGAGCGTTTGAAAGTTTCCCGCGTTTAATCTCCTCGACACGCAGCCGAGACGGGGATCGCTAAACATAGCGCGCGTTTCCATGGCAGCGACAAAACACGCTCATCTAGCGTCCATCTCCACGCTATAAATAAAAAAGAAGTCCCATGAAGTGCACGCGAGTCCTCATTGGACGCCATCTTCTCCGCCTGTTCTCTCTTAAGATTCGCACGTCTTATTCATCCGTCCCTCCCTAAGACTTAAACCGGTTAACCGGATGGAGTACCCCAATGCATTCGCATGACTTCAATTTTTTTCTCGTTCATCCTTCCCTATGGATGAGGTTAACCGGATAAAACCGAGTACCCTTCGAATATTGTCGTCTTCAATTCTACCTTATTCACTGTCCCATTCCGGATCCGTCGACGCGAACCGGTTAACCGGTTTCTTGAAAATATCCGAAGGTTTGCACGTCCTTAATTTTTCCTCATCTAGACGGCATAAACATAAACCGGTTAGCCGGATAAAATCGAGTTTCAGAATATTGGCATGCCCTTAGATTTCCTTATTTGAAACCGGTTAATAAACTATAGTGATAGAAGGGTTTTGATGAAATTCAGTGATTCAAAATCAGCCCGTGGTTAACATATGTCACAGCATTCATTCAAAAGAGACCAGGTGAATATGATAATCTACAATTTTTCATACCTCATTGGCTTCATTATTATCAAAACCAAAAATAAGACAGTGGTAAATGAAAGATGCGTCTTTTTCTATCCTTTGCCAAGAGACAGATGAAAAAATAGTCCGTTCATTGCATAATAAAAGAAAAAAGTGTCCATCAACATCTTGGAACTTAAAATCATTCTAACGAAAAGATTTTTTGGAAGCAAATTTTTCTCTCCTCCTCGATGCAGATTTATCCCTCAAAACTTTTGGATTCGATCTTATCTTTTGAAAATTAAAGATGTTGAAGGATCGGCTCCGAGGCCCTCCTTTAAAAGCAAAGGAAGGTTCCTCCAGCCGCCATTGCTGCCCAATTCTCACTTCTTCACTCGGCAAACACCTCCTCTTTCGATTTTCCTCGAGTCATCTCCTCCTTTATAATTCCAATCCCCTCTTCGCCAAGTGGGTGCGAAGTGCGAAGGGGGCGTCGAGGAATTCACGTGCGTGTCGCTCGCACTGCGCCTGAGATTAATCCGTTTGGGAATTGATTAGGGATAATCCATCCTTCAGCCCATATAAACACTCGCATTACATCAACTGGCGATTCTGTGGAAAGTGAAAATTCCCGCCGTACGAAGAACCGCTGCATAGTTGAATTGCATTACCGAGTTGCAAGATCCTTAAAAGTATCGTGGAAATTGAATTTAACAGGGGACAAGAAACCTTAGCCCAAGGTTGTACAAGAAATATAGCGACATGACTGGTACTCGAACCCGGGTCTCTTTGCGGCCCATTCCAACCAGCTAAGCTACCATGCCATGTCCTTCTCAACTCTGTAAAAGGGAACTTATATGAGCAAGGAAGTGGGAGACCAGGGTTCGAGTCTCAGTCATGTAACCATTTTCCAATTCTTATACATCCCTATTGGATTCTTCTTTGTTAAGAGGTGATCAAGCATACTTACCATAAGGAAATGAAGGAGAAGGCGCTTAGTAGGGATTCTTGATCGTGCATGAACCTACCGAAAGGTAGAACACTCATGAATGAGTTTTCAAGCTTTTACTCCCACCATAAGCTCCTCTTAAGTCTTCATTGGCCTCCGATAATTACTTTGCTATTTAAATATATTATTAACTTGAACGGATGTTGTAAATTTTTATCATAATTAAATGGAGTCAATTGTTTAACAGTTTAAAAATGATTCCGCTACAGTTATTAAGTTGTGAGATAAGATTTTGCATAAAATTTAGACGAGAGAATTCGCTATTGGGTCGCGTAGAAACCGGTAAGGGTCCGCTTGCGTTCCATCCGAAAGGGATTGGACAGTTGATGATCCTTATGGGCAAATGGCTAGGAATATTACAATAGATACAGCTGGAGGGAAGTTTAGTGAGGAAGGGGTGGGAGATGAAATAGGGTTAGATTCCCTGCATCTCGCAGAAAAGAATTAAGAGTAGATTTTATAGTGAAATAAATAAATAATTGTGTATTAGTTAGTGTAGGGTATTATTTATTATAGGTCTATGTTATTTATTTATTTATTACACAAAACCGTGGAAGCATGGGCAGATTGCAACGTTAACTGAATTCAAAAATCATTTTTAAAAATATTACAATGTATTATACAATGCATAAACAATACAAAATTATTTTATCATAAATTTTACATCATAAATGTATGTAAAAAATGCAGAAAAACATATAACAAACTGCATTAATTATCAATTTAGCTAAACTTTGGAACAGCCTCTGAAGTATCTAAAGTAATGACAACAATCAACTGAGTCCCAACGCTGCATCGTGTAAAAAATCAAAGTGTGTTTCGGTGTCTGGAGGAGGAGGAATCATTTTCCACAATCAAATTTTCGCGTCGTGTTTTATTTAAAGGGAGCTCAAACATTCATCAAGAACGAGATATCGATTCGGGAAACACCGAAAGCGTCATTGGGCGTTTCTTTCGCGGATTCTCGAAAACCAAAACAATATGAGGCTGATTCTTCTCATTGTGTTCGAAAAGTACGGTCCGAAAAAGAGAGTTTTGGGCGTCCAAGAGAGAGACGATGAATATCTTCATCTAGAGACTTAAAAGTACGACTTTTGAGGACGTCTCGGAACTGCTGACATCGGCGCTGTCGAGGTTACCGGTGTAACCAAGTCGTCTTTCATGAAAAAACATTGGTTGCTTCAATTGCATTAACTAAAAGAACAACTTTATTATTTGTAAATAAATGATTACGATAAATTTTTCAGCATCGCATTACATAAGTAAAGAGTAAGTTTTATTTTTGATTGCCGTGTGTACTCGCGCCAAGTTTTTCAGCACTTTTTTTCCGTTGAAAAAGCTGCCCTCGGCTTATACTTGATAAGTGGTACAAAAAGGAAATTAATATATGAAGTGCATAATTGGATAAATATTTTCTTTTAATTTACGTATTGATGCCTCAATTATTGTCTTTTTAGAATCTATTTTTTTATGAAATTTACCAGTATCTGCTACATTTCCCATCCTAGCCTTATAATCTAATAAATTAGTTTTTCCAGTTTTGTGATAAAATTAGGTGCCTTGACTTATATTCCGATCGGCTTATGCTCCAGTATATTATATGTTTGTAGAGATCATTTTTTTAAGGTATTTTTCGTTTCAGTTTCAGAAAATCCTAACAATATTTATGAACTTTTTAATTAGTAAATAATAAATCCGTTTCAAATGCTCCGAAACTGATGAATATTTCGCATAATTTGCTAAATATTACCTATTTTCTTGCATTTAAGCTTAAAATTACCATCGAGCCATTCGTAAGCCTTGCTGTTATTCAGATCCATTGATTTCTGAGACGTAAGGTGGATACCACACGTGCTCTTTATAGGTCCCATGTCTTTTATCATTTTTTGATGTTCTTCTATGAGACTCTATTCGTGGAATAGAATAGATTTAGGCATTATTTTAAGACAAATGCATTTCTCTAGAAAGTCTAAGTTAAAATTTGTTGGACAGAATTTGTTTTTTTTGCATCTTAATTTATCTATTCATAAGAATTTATTTGTTGAGTGCCTTTTGTTTGTGCGGATTTATGGTAAAGGTTTGGCGTGAAGAGGCTGGAAGCGTGAGAGAAAAAGGATAGCATATGATTCTCAACTGTGGTTAGTTGTTCACGGTGAATCATATTGTTTTTCTCTTTCAAGGAAGTTATTCTATTTTCATAAAAAAAGAAATGTCTTCACTAGCATTTGGTCCTTAGCTTCAAAAAGCATTATTAATGTATTTTGCAACCACTCCAATCCGTATATCAAAGGAAGTAAAATGAGATAAAATTTAAATAGTCACGGTAGGATTAATGAGATTAAAAGGATCGGAATTTAAATCGTAAAATTGGATTAACACAAAAAGTGGCTTGCCCGTTTTTACATACTTTTAAGATAAAATAATAAAATCGCCTATTTAGACCAATTTCACGCTTTGGCGCTGTGCCCTTGCGGACTTAAAGATTCTCTCTGGAGGACTTCTCCCCTCCATCATTAGGGGAGGGGAGCCTTGGAGGGGGATGAGGGGAATAGTAGAGGTGAGGAGTGAGGTGCTTTGGTGCCCATCGCTGAGCCATAAGCAGTCCTGGTATTCATAGGTCCATCAGGAATCAATGACACGTAAAAAATGCATATCAAAACGGGTGACCAAGATGAATGCATTGTTCAGTATCTCTCTATCCTCAGTAGCTTCCATATGATCGCATATCTGTGCAGGAATAAAATAATAATTAATTATAATTTGATTTTCCCCGTCCTGTATGTAAAGCTGAATGTAAAATATTTCATCGATCAGCACATGCTAGCTCGAAACACTCATTTACAAAAATAAATAAATACCTACGCGTGTCCTTACATCTGCAATTAGCGCGTACATGTAGGAATGGTCATTTTTCGAGGCGAAATAGTCGTGGAGATATCCTACCTTTAAATCCTTGTAAGATGATTTTTATCTTAGAGAAAAACTTACTCTGATGTATAACTTTCTTATCCCGAACTTTCTTCTTCAAAATCGCATAGCGTTAGCCCCCGGAAAAGGCGATAATGCATTTCATATTAGACGGCCTCTCGGAGTGTAAATTTAAAGGAGCGGAACTAGGCGCGCATAAGGTGTGGATGAGGGTCGTCTTTAGATGAGGCAAAAGGAAGGAGACTAGAGAGAGATGGTTTTGGAGCTGCGATATGAAAGGTCGTGTGAGGTGCGAACAGAAGTAGTTGTATTCAGGGATCGATACCACTGACTGAGTGTAAAACTCCTCTCCCCCATCACTCACGCGTCCCCCACCAGCGGCACCGCCACCAGCGGCACCCCCACCAGCGGCACCCCCACCAGCGGCACCCCAACCGCCCTTCTAGCCGAAGCCATGCAACTCTCTCAAATCTAAGACCATCAATTCAACGTACTCCAGAGTGCATTCCTCCACAAAAACATTCGGAAATTTTCGAGGCGTCTTTCCATTCAGCTGATCGTGTGTTCTGCAGATCGATGCTAACCTTAACTCTTCCGCCGCTCTCCTACGCACCTGCATTTCTCCCCTCTCCTATTCTTTCCCCTTTCGATCTCATCTTTTCATGCATTCCCTATCTTTTCATCCCTTTCCTTCCTTAGCCTCCCCACCCACTTCCCCTTATCCACAGCCAGTCTTTTCTCGGTCATCCTCTCCCTGTTGATCCATTCATTCTCATATTTCCTATCCATACGTCTGCGCCACCCCAAATCATCCCTTTAACGTTGTGCCAACTTTCAGCGCATTCTCTGCAAATAAAGTCATCAGCCCGAATGACCATTTTCAAAATTAGCCACTATGATGGTGATAGAATGAGGCTGGATTAGTAGTGAGGTATACTTTGTAAGATGAGGAATGAGGTAGTTTTCCCTTGCTTTCCTTTCCGAATAATATTGCAGTAAATCAAAGTAAATTCAGCACAATGGCCATAACAATTACATAGCATTCAATACAGAATGACCAAGAAGAATGCCAATACATAGTATCACACTTACCTGAGGATCTTTTATGTTGCTTCATGCATGAATAGGAGTGAGAGAAAAAAGAAGGTAACAATGACCTCTGTCCTACTCCAGAAGATGACCGAAAAATATTCCATTCGCTAGTATGGTAATAGTTAGTAGTTACTTCTTACCCTATCATTCCCGTTTTCCCTTGATAAATAAAACTTCATCAGCATTTTAATGTAAGCTTAATTTTTATAATTATAAAATTTCGGACTCTTTTGATTTGTCTTTTACTAATCGGTACCATTCCGTTGTTGCCGTAAATTTAAATTTATTTTTAGGATATCCTTTTCTTGAATATAATAAGAATATAGAAAACTTTAATTCGCTCATTCTTTGATAATGTTGGAATGTCTTTAACCTTGTGCCAAGTGGCATCGGAGGCCGCCCCTTAAGGATAGCGTTCGTTTGTTTCTTGGCGCCAAACTAAGCCTCATTGCTTTTTTAAACCACTTTCTTTCGCCAACAGTTCCGAGGAGTCGTTGGCGTATGAAATATCCGTTTTAAGGCCTCTTCAAAAATATAAAGCCAACATTTTTGGAGGCTAGGAAAATCCGCGGGCGAAAGTATCGGATTTTGGAGAGTAAAAATGACGACGCCTCAGGGCGGGCGCATCAATTCAATTTCCTCCGACGCCCACAATGGTACTGCAGAGTCCCTCTCATCTAGCTTTCTCCCTTCGTCACCCCGAAAAATCTCGCCTACCTTTTCTCCTCATTCAGCTCCACTTTCATTTGTTTTTCGTTCCTTTTTTCCCCGTCTCCGGCGCCACTCTCGACTGGCTGCTGCTTAGCTATCCTCTCATCAATCCTACATTCAACGAGAACCCCCCGAAAATACACCGATTCTCCCGCTTTCGCATGGATAATTGACTAACGCCTGCCTAATCATTGTCTATGCACTCCGCAGTATTAGTATTTGCAATTACGAACGTTAAAAGTGTACCCTAATGTGCTCGTTAGCTTTCCGCGCAGTGTGTATAATTGAGAAGTATTTTTCCTGCGTTTTTTTTCGTTCCCCGTCTGTCTTGGACGCGTTATCCCGGAACGCGGGTTTTTCTGCTTCAACCATCGTTCGCGGGGATTTCTCTCTGTGTCCTTTCTTACGTTTCGCTATAATGGATTAGCGCTATGAGGCAATGATTTGAGTTTGGGGGTGAGGAACCTTCGTTTATTGAAAAACCTCATACTCTTGGGTTAAATAAAGTTTTGAGCGGTTCATTTTTTTATAAATTACTAAATCTATATATTAATATATCTACTTAGAATATGCTCGAACGAATACAAAATTGATCGCTAAATAAATCTGAGTTGAATTTTTCCTAATTTATTTTCATTTAACATGATCAAGGAGATTCGAAAATGTGTATTTGTATTGATACAATTTTCCCCCCCGTGTAGAAGGGATAGCACCGAACGCAAGCTCCCCCCCCCTCGAAGGAGGTGTACTCGGGCCTAATAAAGGCACAGATAATAGCGATGCGTGAAATAAATCCAGTCTCTTTCAGAGAAAAGGAAAACTACCGCACTCCTCATCTTGTCTAGTAAGCCTCATCACCTTCCCTTCCCTGTATAGGGTTTGAGGTCCAAACCGGTCTCCGGACTGAATTCTGCTCAGACGACGCCTCGTCCATTAAAGAAACTCAACTTGCAGATTTCGCGCAGGGCCACGAAAGATTTTCGGATGTCTTCATCGGACATGTAGAGAATATCTTACGCAGTACATTCGCCATGTACTTCCCCTTTGCAGATATATATCGGAATATTCATCTCCGAATATCCGATAAGACTGCAGATGTTTGTATGAGAGTTGGCTTAAGAAAGAATTTAAACAATAACTTTTGGGAGTTCGTTCTTCCTTAGCCATTGAGATTTCAGTCGCAGCATCTGCACATCCGTCGAGATATCTCAGCTGTTTCGATCTGCAATACGCCGGAGGCAAATGTATGGTGATAGTTACTGGGAATCGAGACTCGTGATGGCATGAGGATGAAGATTGGCTAAGACTCCCAAATATCCAGTTGGTATTGCTTCTATTGGATTCGAAGTTCCTTATGTAATAATCGTATGCAATATTAAGATTATCTTCCTCTATAACTGTTCTTATTCTGTTCATCTATTCATATAAAATATATGCCATGGTTCAAACAAGAGGAAAACGTTCACACAATTCCCTTATGCCGCCATCCCATGTCTGGATGTTAAGATACGAAAGCTACCGAAGAATTACCATTTATACATAAATTATGGTAATTCCTGATTAAATGCAAGAGCTATTTATGGGTTCATTACGCTTCCCTTGGGTGCCATTGGTCCATACACTGCATTCTGTTCTCTTCTATGGAATTAAAAATATTCACAATTTTTCATCTCGAAAATATTCGAAAAACAAGAGGAAACTCGCAAAAAAATACCTTCATCCCTTTCAATTGATCCCCCCCCCCTGGCCGGCCTCGGAGGCGTAGAGGTTAGCCCATGAGGTCCTGGGTTCGAGTACCGCTTAGAGTATAGATGCTTCTTCATGTTTTTGCGGAATAGCTTATGTGTGAAATTCTGAGCTCAGATTTTGCCCTCATTAATATTTTCAAGGGCCCTAAGCCAACTTCCATTTTTCTTGATTAGAAATTTTATCTCAAATGTCTGCTTTGATACGTCACTTTTCCAGGGATAAACGGAAGTGAAAAGTATCGTCGTGAGTCGGATTCAAACCCAGGTCTCCCACTTCATGGGTAACCGTTGAATTACCGAGTCGAAATCACATTCTGTTAACAGAGTGGAATCGACTCGGCATGGTCCAGCGGATAGAATACCAGTGGGAGACCTTTGTTCGACTCCCGGTCACGTCGATATTTTTCACTCCCGTTTCTCCTTTAAGCCCCACGCGCGCAGAGATACGACCCATTCTTATCCTCTCTTTCGCTACGTTTCGTCGTAAACTAGACTATCCTCACGCGAGCACGGCCGTTGTCCAGGTATTGAGCAGTGAGCGAAGCATAGGCACGCATTGCTTTCGCGCTCTGAGGGCCACAATGGATCTGGACAGTGCCTCGAACGGAGATGAGGAAAGGGGGGAGAGAAAAAATAAGGAGAGTGTGTGTGGGGGTGGGTAAGAGGGTGCTGAAGGGGTTGAAGGTGTCGGCTGTGGGGTGGATTAGTGGTGAAAGAGGGGGTGGATTAAAAAGAAAGGCGTTGGAATCGAGAGGGCATATTTTTCACGTCAGAAATCCCGAGCGCGTATCTGCCGAGATGGCTCCCCTTTGTGCGAGGGTGGCGAAATATTTTATGCGTCTTATTTTTCTCAACATACCTTCCTTCTTTTGTTGCCGTGTATATATTTTCTCTCTCACTTGCCGGTGCTTTTTTATTTCTCGCGATTTTTCCCGCGTTTTCGCTAACGAATCGACATTTCGTTTTTCGAATTTCTATCGCGTAGAGAATTCCGCTGTGGAAGGGAAGCAGTTTGTTCCCGGATCAGGGATGTCTATGAGTGGAAGAGCACCAGGGCCGGCGTCCGAACAGCCCCCTCAGGGCGCGGCAATAAAGGGGGCGTACGCCTCGCTCCTGTTCCTCTGTAACTGGCCCTATGCGTAGATAAACTCATGGGTAGATACTCACTTATACTTTCACATAAGGCGTTCGCAAAGTTCCTGGTAGATTCATTTTCGTCAGCAAAAGGCTATTGTTACCCCCTATTGTCGAGCTTGTGATGTTGTCTACGCTTCTCATCATTAGATTCTAGCAACAATTGCACATGACAACAATCCTCGGTTACAATTTAGTTCATTTTATCGCTCTATTGACTTTATGTCTGTAATGGAAATTGAAGAATTTGCTATAGACTAATTGATTTTCTATCGTGATAATTATGTTAAATAGGAATGATAGAACGTGGTTAAAATAAATATAGTTTCTTCTTTCTAAACAGGGATTTAATTAATGCGATAATTCATCATCAACAATGCGATGATTGTTGTGATAAAATAGCGAGACATTTGCATTGAATTGGCGGGTTCTCTCTTGTAGAGCGTGAGTTATGGAGGCTGCTTATGTGAAGGAGGTTTTAATTTTATTCTAGAATCATCTCATCCATGCTGCGATAAAGGAATTGCCAAGGAGTAAGATTTATGTTGGATTTACTTTAGAGACTAGAATTCCTGTGTAATGGGTAAATGCTATAAGATTCCCCTTGAGATATATTGGTGATAAGGGAAAGTAGGTTTAGAGAAAGGTTAAGTTCGCTTCATAGATGCAGAGGAAATGCATTCTGGGAATAAGGAGCGTTAATTATGCCTTCCTCTTACTGCTTAGGTTCAAACAGATTCCGCGATAGGTTTCATGGAAATAAATGAAAGGGCTGGACGAGATGTGTTTTCCGCGACCGCAATAGGAGAATAAGTTGGACCTGCACCCCCTGCCACACGCCGAAAGGCGGTTACCAGGGTATATGTGTACACAGATCGATATTATTGTATTGTTTGAATCTCTTTTACCACCCCCACCGGCCAAATTGCATCCAGACGATCGTGCGCCGGCATTTTCAGTTCTTTCGCTTTGCGCTGTTCTTTTGTTTCTCCGATCGCCGCCGGAATATCGGTCGCAACTCTTTCTTTCGCTAATAATCCGCCGAAGATGTCAACACGAGCGACGGTGGCGCCCCTCGCGGAGATCCCCGGACTCTCTCTCCAGTTGGCCGTCGTTTTTTGTCCAACGGTCTTCATTTGGTCCCTCGGAGGAGGAAGGGGAACGAGACTCCCGCCGCATATCTTGAGCGTGCCCATATGATCGCAACGGCTATTTATTTGAAAGTTTCTGCGATATTTCGCCTCGTTTATTACTCCGTTTCGTTTCTTCGCGCCTTGCTTTGGGGAGAATTTCGGATTCTGGTGGTCCATTGCCCTTAGACTCGCTTCCTCTTGAGTCCCATCTCGTGCCATTTTGCTCTATCGCTCATTGTAGATCTCCTGTCATCCTCGCTCTATGTTCATTTCGTGCTCTGAGGATAACAATGTTAGAATACAGTATATGTCACTGTTTCTTTGTTGATGCACTTATGTTATTGAATACTGATTTAACAGTTTATTTATAATTCTTGGTGTATTGATGTAAAAAGTTTAGTTCTATAGATGCATCACTATAGCAACTCAACAATGCATAAGCCTATTTGCTTATGCATTGTTGTTGACGATGGGTTAGATGGAAGAAGAGACTTTTAAGTCTCAAACTCTCCCAAATAAAGACGATTTATTATTATTATTTGCTAGGTTGATCTCGCCTCATATATATGCAGCCATTTCCCTTTCATGGAATTGAGTATAAACTTTGTACTTTCGTCTATGTTTATGAAACACCGAGTCGTATTTACTTCTCGAATTTTCATGTATTATTTATTTTCATATCCTTGCTTTAGTATTTGAGGGTACATTATACTGTATAAAACAAGCCAAGAAAATTTACTAATGGATAAAAATAATATACACCTCACTCCTCATCTTGCCTAGTGCACCTCATCCCCTCAGCAACTTTCTAAGAGCTAATAGTTACAGAGTTGAGTATCCAGTCTGTATTCTGTGCGGTGGCTTCACAGACAAAAACCATGTCAGCATTTATTTTCGCAGAATGTTAATAACATATTTTTAAGTCCTCTCTTACCTTAAGTCGTGGCGGCATAATTTGATGATTTTAAAAAACAGTTTGCAAAGCCCTGTCGACAGCCTTAACACGCGTGTGGTTACGGTTGTTAAGACGGTTACCGTAGAAACATAATCGAAGCATTCGCCACTCCATTCTGCAGACGAGGAGGAGGGGCTCCTAGGAAGACCTCCTGTATCGAGATGATTAAAGCACTCGATTTCATCTGTCCATGCGTTTAGTTTCGTTTTTTAAGCCCCCCATAAATCTTAAAAAGGTAAACGAGGTACTCGGACTGTAACCCGAGTCCCTTTTGGATTCTATTTTGACGCCGTTATATCGCTTAATATACAACCGCGGAGGACTCACAATTCATCCCTCGGAGCCGATTATCTCGGCCATATCCTCTTCAAAAACTATTTCCTTTTCCGAGCCTCTTTCATATTTTTTCCCTCCCGCCGGAGACCGGTTTCCTGCTGCCCATTACGGCCGCGATCGCTTCCAAAAGTTGAGCTCTGGGTGGCCAATGGCTAATGGCCTAATCATCACCAGGCAATAACCGTTTACGTTTGCTGCCGCTTTAATCGAATGTCCCATCTCCTGCACTCTTATTATCGAAGATTATAAAGCAGTGCAAATGAGACGCTTCCGTCTATCTTACAAGAATCTGAGGCTTTCCGAAGTGTGTGTTTGGATAACGAAATGTATCAATCAATGGTACGCTCAGAGGCGGAAGATCACTTCCGTGTGTGTTCGGTATTCGGGTCAACTCCTCCTTGATTGAGCCATGGACACGACCAAGGGCCTTCGAAAACCTTCGACGGGTATATAACCGCGCCAAACTGAAATTCAACATAGCCCTATTGTCGCATTGTCGCCAGCGTCTAACAATGAAATGGATGAACAATTTCAAGTGCGCAATAATGAGACGTAATAATAGCTTTAGCGGACAGTATTGGATGTCTTAGAAACGGCTTAAAGAATAAATGTTAATTAAGAGGATTATGTTCTCAAATAAATGAAATCTAAAAAAACAGCGAAGTTGTGTTCGGTGAATGAGTCTACTGGGCTGGCTGGGAAGCAAGCAACTAAATGGAGAATTAAATCTAAATATATGGGATAATGTGAATGAATACCAATGATTTATGCCATCACAAATACCTCCGTATGATCATATTGCCTTTGCCCTATGTAACAGGTAAAAGCAGAACGCAATAGTTCATCTTAAATATAATTGTTTTGAAACAAGGAGCTGCTAGTTTTTTTTGCATTTGAACAAACTGTTTTTCATATAACATCTGACAATGTATTTCATTGAACAATTATTTCCCGTATACATATGTAGCATTTAATGCGTAATCCATGTATAGGTTGAGCCATTTCGCTATCTCCTCAATAATGGTAGTAACAATAATAATTACTTCTTTATTACGTAATTTGTCTTATAGGACGTGTCTCAAAATGAACCCATCTACCTTTATAGTTGCAGGAGGGCTTATTTTCTTTATCAAAAATTAATCGAAGTGGAAATTATTTCTTACTTATGAGTATAGGGATGATTAAAACTGATTATTCAATTAATCCTTCAAAGTGTATCAAAAGTTTATAATCGTCTAAGTGATTCGATTTGGAGCTATCGTATAAATTTCTCGAAGCTAAGAAACCGTATTATAATTTCGAAAAAGTTTCTTAGCCGAGAACACATGCCCCCGACGATGCGTTCGCCCTGAGAAGGACGTCTACCACTTTCACCGTCTGCGGCCGGCCCTGGTCAGTCGATAGAGCGATTTGAAGCATAAAATCGGCGTTAGAAGACGGACTCGGTCGCGCCGAGAAAATGTGCGGTCTTTCTTCCGCACATTTCGCTATCAACTTTAGGCCTCGCTTTGGAGGTGAGTCACTGCACGCATGCGCAGGAGCCGCCTCTCCCTCCCCCGCACAACCGGTATGAATGGGGGGCGCACCAGTGGCTGACACGCAATGCCAGACTTTAATCCAAGGGATGCCGTCTTTCGCTGGACCAGCAGCTGGGGTGGGGGCTAATGCCGTCGTTGAATTAAACCGTGGATTAGGAGGCTGCGAACCGGACATCTTCCGCCCACTATTTGGGTCGATCCTCCTTGGCTTCGAGGACGTGGTGTCGTGTTGAGCGAATCCATCTTAAGTAGGGCTGCTTAAGATACTGTTTGTCTCCAAAGAGTAGTGTTTTACCGGTTCAGTTAGTGTTGCTACTCTGAGGGCCTTTGGTAAACAGGAGTTCACTGTGGATAATGCCGTGTTCCTTCGAATTTAGGTCGGATGAAAGGTTCGAGACTTGGATTATACATCGCCGGATAAAGGATGCAACAGCAACAATGATTTATTACGCAACAATAGGACAGAATCAAGGAGTATTGTGAGTAGAAAGGGTCATTAGTGGACTTACAAGACGATCACGTATGTGCGCTGTGTGGGTTTAGAATAGGCCTGTCATTTTTACCAAAATTCAAGGATTAGTCACTACAGGATGGCCGTTCTTCACCCAGATTAGCACTGTAAGCCAACATAGTTTTAAGTAAGGTTGAGATTAAGATGTTAGCACGCAGGATACTGACAGACTTCGGGGTAATTAAGTAACTATAAATGTGAGTAGCGGAGTAATGTGTGTGGCGAGTTTGAAATTTTCCCGAAAACGCTCATTGCTGTTCCAATAAAGTTATTGTTACGTCTCACATTGTTGCGCGTTAATTTGGCCGGATTTTTCATTGTTATTTATAATAGAACAATGAAACAATGCTGCAGGACAATGTCGCTCGGTTTTATTGCTGTTTAGCTGCACTAAAGCTTCATTAGATCACTTGTTATACGTCCTCAGAGATAGAAAAGGCAGGGTAGAATCTAAGTCAGTAAAATGTGATCCAGTTTAAATAAGACACAATAATAATTAGGACCTCGAATAACAGACAGTTGATTTCTTGATGGCCTAGTCTCAGAGCAATTGCCTCGCGTAATTCGTCTTATATTGAGGGAGTATGGATATGTTCAATGCCGTTAAATAGTCGATGGAAAAGTCCTTCGAACCACCTGTATTGGATGCTGCGTCTCCAAGGGACTCAGTAAGATGTCATCCGGCGCGCCTTGGAAATTGGGCAGAGGAGAGAACACGGCTCTTCATTATGCCCTTCGATCGCGTGGCTTTCATTTTTACTTCATTTATTGGGAAGAGATGATTTTTCAAGGTTGGCAGCGCCAGATAATCTCCCCGGATGAGGCAAACCGCTGAAGATATGCGACTCGGATTTATCGTCCGCCCCGAGGCTGGTGGTCGCGCCCTCCCCCACTCACCCTTTGTTTCCGATCCGGTTCTGTGGGGGCCACGGGTGCCTCCACATCCCGGCCAACCCCCGAGCTCATGCGTGCCTATCGCAGCCGGCGTGCCCCCGCGCTATTACTGCATTTACCACTTTTTGCTTCTCAAGCGACATCTATAGCCTCACATCGTAATTGTTCCTTTGGACTCGCGCTCCGATAATCGATTGTTGTTGCGTCACTCATTGTCGAAGACGACAATGGAATGTTCCGTTTTTAATTTGCATTGTTGTTGTTCATAATGCCCTACTGACGCATTGTCGAGGTGGGTATCTCACCTTTTTACTGAACGTACCTTACTCTTTCAGAGCTTTATAGTTTTCAATCAAAGATCATAATTCTCTCCTCTGTATTTTTTTTTTCTTATGGGGATAGAAATACCATCGACATAGCTAATTAGATTATAACGCCGCTTTCAAAACAGCAATTTTTTATTCATTCCTTCAGTGTATAAAATAAACTATCACATTTTTCACCTCGTTAACTAATTTCTTTAGATATCTTATCGATTGATGTTCTCACTTTATTCATTTATACCTCGGATAATTTTTAATGCATTCAACAGATCAATGATCATCGAATCACGAAAATTGTCCAAGTGTTTTGCGAGTTAGTGCAGTTATTTTTTAAGAGACTAAAAATTTCTTTGATTAATTTAAACTGCAAAACATTTATTTATTTTTGCCTCGCTCGTAACCTCAGTTATTAGAGGATTATCTTCACCAACTTCTTCAACGCAATCGCAAGAGCCTCGTGAAGACACAGCCCCGTTATAATCGTTAGACTCGTTTAACCCTCACGACATCACGATTCGTGATCATTTCGGCATAAACGGGCGACAGTGCGTGGAATGTTCTTTCTATGTATGGATTGGCCGCTCCTCCTAATTGCCGTCAATAATTGGGTTGTTCTACCGAACGGCGGCACCCTTAACTCTTTTCCCGTCGTGCACCGCTGCAGGACGCTCTGGCCTTGAGGAGGTGTTGTGAAAAAATCGCCATTAACCTTAACGTGACAAAGAGCACTCGTGCGTCTCGCACGCACTGCGGCTGCGTATGCAATGCTTCGAAAGCACGGGAACCCGAAGTGGTCACCAGACGGACGGGACTCTTGTCCCGACCATGAAAGGACACGGATGTCCCGATTGGGTTGCTTCTAGAACATATCGTAAGAGGATGCTCACAGGACAATACATTACACAGGATTTTAATGCATTTCAATTTTGCATTTTATCTGAGTGTAATTCGGTTTTATTATGATTATAGATTGCGTGCCCTTCTTCCTGCAGTCATAGCTACGGTACCGAATATATTTTTTTTAACGGTATGCATTGCGTCGAAGATAAAAGTTCCTGGTATGAACTTTTATCAGTTAGTTTCTCGGTATGTCGACAGAAAAAAAAATTCAAACTATTTTCTTGGATATTTGTACGTGTAGGCATAAAACTTCTAACTAGATATTTGTCATATTTTCCTTGCCCCTTACTATCGCATTAATTTGGAGAATTAGTCACGTTTTCCCGGCGACCTATTCGTAAAAGAACTGATCATTCCGAGAGTAAAAAACTAAGAAAATTATATTTGTATATTGCTATTTATTAATTACTTTTTAAAATAAAAATTAAAATATTTAATGTGATTAGTAAATTGAAAGAGGTTTTGGAAAGACTAGAATGATGTCTCCAGAAGGATATCAATGGTTATCCCATTCAATGTGTGTGACATATTCTCTTATTGCTCCCAGTTAATATCATTTACATCATTTCTCACTCAAGGAATGATTTTTCCAGGATTCCTTCCGGCATTAGGGATCGCCTTACAGGAAGTAAATGACCTTTATGACCGTTCTTTGTTTGGCATTTAGGCGCAAGTGCATACTCGGTGTACATTGCAAGAGGTGAAATATTAAATCATTGTCAGCGAGACGCGTATGTAGTGCCTATGCAATTTATTATTTATTTTTCGATTGCACGCATTCAGTCAGAGGTCATAGCAGAATTTCTTCAGGCAACTCTCAATTAAAGCTATACCTTATCTTTAATATGCACCTAATGGGAAATTAGATTTCATCCGAAAGGGGTGTCGTGATTGGCTATCCACCTAGTCCCGCCGATCATATTTTTATCAGTTCCATCTCTAAGTTACGGATGTTGGTTAGCTAATATTTCAATTGAAAAATGGTCTTATTTCAAACGTAGCATATTAGTATAGTTTGTCATAATTTGTGATAATTGGGAATTTTTTAAAAGCGTTTGAGCACATCTTTCGTCTCCTAGGCAACAATCGCCGCTAATTGTAATTGTACTTCTTTCATTTTATGATTCGTGTTTCAACAATGTAGGCGTCGGATATTGTTACTCACATTACACGGAACAATCATTTCTTATCAAATAATCTATTTATTATTGTTAGATATTTCGGATGCAGCCCTCACTACAAATTTCTACCTCATTTCGTCATTTTCGCGTAAAATCTGTACGTTCATTTATAATTCGAGACGTAATTCAAGTATTCCGAAACTCAAGCAGTATTAAGGCGCCCCGAGGCATTGGCCGGCCCTTCTTTCGACCAGTATAGCTTGGAGTTCCTTTAATAGGATATTCTTTGCGCGGACGCGTGTTCCTCGCCAGGGGGATAATAAGTCTGTAAGGAAAAGTGACATGGAGAGGTTCCCCGGGATTTATTGCCCGCCATTAACCGATCTCTGAAACTGGAGCCCGCGGATAGAAACCGGTGTTACTCCGCATTAGCATCATCGAGGCAAACGCATAGCAGGAGATAAGGGGGCCTCATTTTAGAGCGCAGCTTTATAAGATTTCTCTCCGAGTGATTTCGCCTAAAACGAGAGAGGCCCTCTTATCCGGTCGATCAGAGGCGCTTTCCATATTGTTTTGGAGGCGTTGCCTTTAAATGGAAACACACTCTTAATGAGATTAAAATTAAAAAGCGACCGGCCATTTCTGAAAAGCCGTCCTCCGGATCTGAGTAAATCGAGAGTGATGCTGCGAAACATCTGCCGAGCGAATTCCGTATTCAGAAGACACACATCCTGAATGGGCTCTCAACTGGCCAATGGCGTAGCAGTTGATTAGTTTACCCCCGCATTACTTACTGCGGAAATGTCTTTGGCTGCAAACGGGTTGCTTCTCTCTTCGTCGCAGTAAACCTTAGTGTTTTTGTCACTACCCTGAGGTGGCATTGAATCTTTGATCAGATTTATAAATTCTTAAGTTTTTTAGTAACATCTTGTATTTAGACAACTACGGCGGACATATTGTTCCCGTAGCTCTGCATTGACAGTTGCAGGCATTCATAACGGGAATCTTCATTCTGACAACTCTATGTTTGTCATACAATTCTGTGCGTAGGATTACGGAAAAGATTCCCTTAAGAATAGCGCTCAAAAAAATCTATTGCTACGTATTGATGCAAACGCTTGAATTTATTCGAGCTTACTATCATTCAAAACTAATTATTTATGGAAAATAATAAAAAATAGGCTCGTTACGTATTGTTCTGAAAATATCCTAATTCGTTGCAGCTTGATCCCGGAAACGTTTTGATCACTTCTTGTATTGTTGATGACCTTACAACAATAACAAACTACATAATTGAGCATAATAACACCTAAATAATCTCATTGTTAATTAGAACACCAAAACCATTACGATAAATGTAGCTAATCGCTATTGTTATTTACAATAAACAATTATATGTATGATCCGCTATTCTTGGGCCATAATTGTGTGCGTTCAACTTCATGTGATATTGACACCTTGTTGAGTGGCCGGCCCTGAGCCTCCCCCGTTGACAGCAGCCGGCCCTGGGAAACGGATCGAATCGAATAGATCAAAATTTCGCGCCAATGCGTAGATAGATGGCAGTGCATTCGTGCTGCAGTCCCTCGCTTAGGTGCCATTGCGTGCTGCACGGAAGCTTGGGAGTGCTTATTTGTGTGGGTCTCTTAATCTGGATTCGTACTTTTGCTTTATTTACTCTCCAACAGATTAAACATCTCCTTGAATGTGCGGCTGTGATGTACAGGGAAATTCGCGAACATCTCCGTCTCGAATTTCCCTAATTCTTATGGCTTCGCGGACCCAAAAAGATCTCCCCCTCATCTTTGGAAAAATGCAGCGCTGCACTTACTTTCCCCCTCATCCTTTCTTCGCAGCATTTTACATGTGATTTGCCAGGAGACTCTCTCCCGGGGCTATTTTTACGTTGCATTTCGAATAAAAGCTTTACCACACCTACGCGAGACCGTTTTAATGGCGTGGTTGCATCTACAGGCGTGAAATGATGAATACGGTGCAATTATTTCGAAAAAAATAATCCTGTTTAAAAATTCGAGGCTTAGAGGTGTAATAATTTGCACGCTCCCCTTACCACTTCGGGGTCCCCAGTTCGTATCCCAGTTTCGGCATCGATGTTGACATTAGTTTGTTCTCGATATACAGCCTAAGACCAACGCTTCACAATCGCTCCGTGTTCTGATATCTGGGTTATGTAATGCTTTTATAAACTTCGTCCTGGTGTTTTCGTGCTAAACTGAGTGGGAAAACTGAAATAAAATAATCTTTAGGAGATATGGAAGTTTACTTGTATATCTGCCACGCTTGTATGAACAGGCAATTAGAATATCTCACGTCTAATGGAATTGAGAAGATTCTTCGATTTTATTCTCTTCTTTGGCAGTTTAAAGTAATATGAGGATAAATTTTATAGTCTTCACGACTTTTCTCGCACTCCGCCTTGGTGATGTACAGGTTTTGTTTGCATTTACTCCTGTTGTGTTCAAGTTTTTCCATCGAAACCGAATCCCGTGCCCTGATCAATACCGCGGGGTGCAGCTAATGTCAGCTATTTTTTAATTGAAGGTCGGAAAGGCCTGAATCGTAGCCAAACATCGAGGCATCTCCCGAAACGGGGAATTTAGCGATTCCGAGCATCGTGCGTGTTAGCCGTGGCTGCACGTTTCGAAGAAGTGGCCATTGTGAGTGGCAACACATGAAGTTGGCAACTCTGCGTCGTATCCCCTTGTTTTCATCCTCTGCCGCCCCTCCGAGTGGTCTTGGGAGAGCCAAGGCTGCACTGTGTCGCTAATGGGGAGACATATCCCGCCGCTCTTTTTCGGAATCGAAAGTGGGGTGGGGAATAATGAAGAGATATTGCGATGGACGTGCATAAGAAAAAGATGTGCATTCCACCGTCTTGAGGGGCGTCGACGGATCGGGGGAGGGGGCGTCGGCTGTCGGGGGGGCGTCGACGGTTTGGGGGAAGTGCGCCCCCGCCGTCGCGGATTTATTTCCCTTTCGGAGTGTCCTCTCGCTGATGCACTGTTGAGACACCTTCCTCTCAACACCCCCTTTCTCCCGCCTTTTTTTCGATTTCTTCCTTCCGACTCGTCTGCCACTCTTCCAGGTCCTCTTGGCAATTTGGATTTCTCGACTCGGTGGTCTTCGGTTATCCGGGATCTGCCTATTCCTCCACTAATCTCTATTGGAGACGGTTGCCTTTCATCTCTCCTCCACCGAGTCACCGTCTCACCCAGGCCTTCTTGTTATTCACAGCTCTGCCTCCCGTTCCGTTGCGTGCAGAAAATTACACCGAGCCCTCCTCCTCTACGCACTCCTTTCTCCCCTGGAAATCACCTCCGATCTCCTTCCTCTCCGTGCCACACGCGTGCTGTCTGACCCCCATTTCGCAGGGCTGATCGCAGAGGGGGGCGGTCATTCCTCTAATCTGCGCATGCGTAGTAGCTCTCGCATGAGAAGATACTCCTAGGATCGGTTGTGTTGAGGCCCTCTTCTTGTTTGCATATTGTGTCCGGTGTTAACTTTTCCTTTCGCTGCCGATTGATCTGTTCTCTCGACTAACTTGGACTTTCATCCCTTCCCTGGACCATATGAACATCTCATGCATAACAACGTATCTCCTTCCACTAATAGATGTCGGTCAGCATAACTACTATAATGACACCATTATCTCTGAAAGACTGAAAATATAATTAGAGAGCGGCAATTTGGATGTCCCTGGTTTGAACTCTTAGCAATCAAGAACAGCGATTTATTTAGTGAATAAATATCCACAACATTGGTCTACAAAAGTAGCAGTAAATGAGGTAGTCGAATAAGCCTTGCTTAGTCTAACTAACTAACTTTGACGTGAGTGATATTACAAAAGGTGAGAAAATTGTATTTAAGAAAAAATGTAACTTACATTGACTAAAACGAAAAGCTTATAACTTCATTTACATTTAAATTGTAACATTCCGCATTCATTTGGAAAATTTATGGAGTTTTTTCATATGGCTACTCTCCCATTTAGTTTCGATTGGATACCTATGCATAGATACATTAAATGGCTTTTTATTTAAACTCTTAACACCTTTTAAGAAAACTCAAAATATGCGAGAAGCATTAGCCCTACGAATTTAGTATGAAATCGTGATTGATTTGAATTTCGGATTCGAGGATAAAGAAAATTATTGCAATACATTACAAGCAGTCACTAGTATATACTGTCAATGCCGCTTCTGTGTGCTCATCGTTGGCATTTCTTTTACTTCATTCTTTACTTTGCTTACGCGCGTCATTAACAGATGGGGAAAAGCACTTAGGAAACCCGGCTTCGTTAAGAAAATAGCAGAAAAATTCCGCGGAGGTTGCTACTTAGCTAACCTCATCTAGAGTATCCATGCATTATGAGAAGGCAAGAGTTGCTTCTATTTGTTTCCCGGTCCAGAATAATCCGTGCTTTTTATCAATAATTTCCGAGACAAATCATATACATAGAATGGGGACTGTTTTAATAACAGATGTTAAATCAGGGTTAACTCGTTCAGTTAGTTCAAAGATAACAAGTGCGTGTGTGATACTGTGCGTCCACTCTGTTACATAAGCCGATTAGGCAGAGCAAGAAAAAATATGGAAATTGATGCCATAACTTGCTGCTTTATGAATTAATTTTTTTGGGGGGGCAATTCCCAGCGTCAACAGATTGTAGAAACAGATTTATGGTCCATTCACTTACACGCCAACAGGCTGCTCTTGGGATATTTGTGTGGATGTCAGTTAGACCATTGGCATGCAATTGCGATGAAGGCATCCATTTCTTCCTCAAATCAAACATCAAACATCAGACTCAAAGAGAGTCTCGTGCATTTCCCTATCGAATCAGTGAGATTCACTTTAGTCACTTGAGCCACAATGTGAATCCGTTTGACCGCTTTGAGACCGCCTTTTATGCAGACCACTCCGTCTTAGCGCATTTTGTAAATATTTCGCGGTGCAATCCATTTCGTCTCTCGCCAACTCCAAAGCGCATTCTTAATGAAGCACTGCTAATGGTTCTACGGTGTTATCAATTCCGTCGCAAAGAGGTTGTTTCCTTCACAATGCAACTGGAGTGGGATCTCGGAGAGATTTACTCATAAAATTCGATTTTGAATTTCTTAAACTTACCTTTGCTTAAAATGAAATTTTATTTCGGAGTAAAGATGAAGGAGGGACGGCTATTGGTTTGAAAAATGTCGCTCTCAGACTTATTTTCACCAGTCGAAATTGTAATTCGGAACTCATTCCTGTTTTACTCTGGAGCAATCGGAGTAATTAATATGAAAATCACGAGGATCAGTTTCATAGTGACATTGAGACTTATGTCTCTCCTTAAAGCTAATACTTCATCACTAAAGATTGAAAATTAATGTATGGTGAATGGGTCTAAGAGATGAAAAAGGCATACATTTTGAATTTATATCTAAAACAATTCAGCACAAAGAGAAAGATAGGTGTAATGGTGTGAAAATCCAGCGAAAACTACTAACAGTTGCAACTGAATGTTAAAAATAATAATGTCTTCATAAATACCAGGAAAGCATAAATAGCCAAGACAAATCACATACAAATTTTTATTTTTATCTTATGAGTAAAATTGGCAACGATTAAACTAACCAGTATTAATGTTTTATTATTTATGTGTTAATGCACTACTTTAGATCCAAATGGCTTTAGTTTTTACTTTTTACTGAAAAATAATTATCTCAAGTTACAATCCATTTTCAAAAAACGATTGGTAATGAACTGCCCAATGCTTAACGTATCACATACAGAATGATATTCTTAGGCGGAAGTGTCTATGCATAGCATAAAGTATACACCATATATAATATGAAATAAAACTCTAAACAGCATTAAATTACGAGGTAATAATGAATAAAATAGCTTTGATTAATTTGCAGGTTTTTCGCTGCAGTTTTCTAATGAAGTAGAACCTTAATTCTAGCTGATGACGATCAAACCGCATTTATAATGCAATTTATGTATTGGTTGACGTGACCGCATTTTCAGTGGAATCGTGGGAGTAATACGGTAGTGAAGGGTAAAGAGAACGTTTGGCGCCATCAAGTCACGTGGCGCCTCCCCTCCAATAGGAGCTACTGAATCCATTTCACCTCAATAATATTTACTCCGTTACCATGACGAGGATAAGATGTGTTGAGAGATATACCCAACGGGACTGTATTTACTCTCGGGGAATCTTCTGCGTATCTAAGACGATTGCGAATTTATATATATTCAAATGTTCTTTACTATGGTGACGTTTGGAATCGCCAGCCATGTTAAATCGAACACACAGAGGGGGTCATCTCTATCCATTGACATGAGCCGTAAATTCCGCCGCAGTTGAGGATCACCGGAAACTATTGTATGGAGATTTTAAGAGAAAATTAAGGCGAGGGGAAGATCGGGGACGCATCATTCGGTTCGTTTGTGACGCTCTCAGCGCAAATCAACGTCGTTGAGTCTCATCGGTAATTGGTGGGACTCCAAGGCCACGCTTTTTAAGGAAGCGGTGGTAATTGCATTCAAGGAAGTAAACCTTACCGGAACGACTGCTGAAAATAGTTGTTTATTGCACAAAGGGAATCGGAGGCAAAATAATGCGGAGATTTCGGCGTCTCTCGGAGCATACGTTTCGGAGGCATACATATTCAGTTGGATTTGCTTTGAATTGGAAAGGAGAGAGTTTGACAGTAATTACGGAGGAGATGGGAAAATGCGATTAACCCGTGAGCTTTTTCTCATCTTCGGCGTAATGAAGACCTCTTTCTACCATTCCTCCACCCTTTCTTCTCAGCCATCTGCTTCGGATAGATTTCCTCGATTCTAGCCCTCCCTATAACAAACTCACCTTTCCAACACCTTTATCTCGGAGATATTCTCACAATTTATAGGCTTTCGTTCTTAATCACGCAACGCACTGGGAAGAAGTCCTCATTTCTTCTTTAGGAAATTAATTGCACGACATCATCGATGCAAATACCATTAGATTTGGCAGCGTAGAGCTTGATGGTATGGACACACCAGAAGCTGAAAGCTTCGGTTCTTGCAAAGATGCTGTTTAACTGATATTCAATACATTTTTATGCTTGTAAGAGAGAATGGTAGGCATATTTCGTATTTATGGCAGGCAATTGAATAATATTCATTTCGAAAGTTGTATAAAATTGTAGTAGTATTGTTAAAAGTGCTTCGACAGCTTAGGTCATTTCGCAAGTGGGCTCCCACCGGGATTCGAACCCGGGACCGCTTTCACGGAAGAATAGAAATAATTTTACGTTATTTTCAATATTAATCTTCTAGAAATGATGAAAACACTTTGTAATTTCCACAATAAAACTTTAATGGACGACCGGTTTCAGGTACAAGCCATCGTCAGGTGGTAGTACCTGGTGATGGCTGAAACCGGTCGTCGATTAAAGTTTTATTGTGGAAATTACAAAGTGTTTTTATGATTTCTAAAATATCGTTCCACGAAGTACGGCCAGAGAACTTAGATTTTATTAATCATCTATTTTCTAATGCAAATTCTGACGTTAATTTTAGCTGGTGTACAAAATAATCTTTAAAATTGGAATGCTTATGAATTAGAAACCTTTTAATATATATAGTGTCTCTTTGTTTTTCATACTTAAATGTTCTTGCTATACCAAAGCAGCAGGATAAGAGGTTCAGTATTATACATATATATACCCTCTTACGGGAGTAGTAAACCATTTAGTTAATTTTTCATAATATTCCTCCATACCTAATTATTTCAGTGCCCCATAATCTGGAGTATCTCTGCTGTTTTTCCTTAGCCCATCAACTATTCTTTCCCCTTTAAAAAGTTGCACCTCGTTTGAGGCTCATTACATCCCCACTCCATCTTCCCTTTCCCTGACACCTGATTGGCTGATCGAACCCTGCGTGCGCTCTCTATCTCTTTGCTATTCTTTCTCTCGCCTCACCTACTTTCGCATTTCATTTATTTGTCCATTGCTTTGGATTTCCGACGGTGGCAGCCATGTCCACGTACCGATGATGTGTTGCAAGAAGTTACACTTTTGGGAACAGAATTAAAAGTTTTTTCATGTGGGCAGTTCATTTAATAGCAGTTGAGAGATTGCAAGTTCCCGCTTCAGATCACAGAGTTTAAATAAATATTGCAAAGGAATTAATGAAATGTGATGGAAATTAAATCTAAATGAGCATAGGAAAGAGTGCAACTTAACCCAAAGTTGCACGAGAAGTGAAATATAATGACTTAACTTGGACTCGAACCCAGGATTTAGTAGGTTTAAACACCTGCCCGAAAAGTGGAAAACCTGGGCTCAGTAATGTCACTACATCTCACTTCTTAAATTACATATAATGAAAATTTGAATATTATCAGCATTCGATGGTAAATGTCTCTTATATTGAATTGATTCGATCTTTGATTTCACGTTTAACACCTAAATGGCATAAAAGTGATTATTTTGATTTATTCACAATCTAAGTTATCGGTCGCGATAGTAATTGTAGTTCCAGTTTTCCTGTCAATTATAAGGGCCACAATTAAGTTAACGATGTTCAAAATAAATGAATGAATTAGCTAGAGGAATTGCGTAGGATTTAATAATCTGTTCAACTGGGGTATTCAGTTATTTTAAGAAATCACGACTTCAACCGAAAAAATAATTGTTCCAATTTCTGCGTGAACTTGCGTGCGAAAGGAAACTGTCCTTTTTCCGATCGATTTCGCAGCGTTACGACTTTTTCGGAAATGTTCAGCCATTGAACATTAGAAGTGTGCCGAATGAGCACCGTCGAATATTAATCGCCTCTTTATCGTTATTTTGGCCGTCACGCATGGTGTACTCGGCGGCCGAAGGTGTTCCCAGAGATTATTCGCCATTCAATTTGCCCCTCCACGAGCCCCGCCCAGGGGAACCAAATTCACACCCAAAATAAAAATGCCTTTGTCGATTTCACCTGCAGACACCGGGAGAAAATGGAGGTTTAAAAAAAAAAATCTGGAACGAAACATGAAAAATTCAGACGTTAAGTAGTTCATTGAAAAGGATTGATATTATGTAATTGATAGAGAACTGGTTCAATTGCATTTCAGACAACTCGTAAAAACTCGTGTGTAAACAGCTAGTACTATGAGGAAAGATTCGATTTACAAACTGATCTCGGGATTTAAAAGTGAGAAGGAATATCCTTTGCGTATGTGAATGATGTTATACAATATCAACGAGGGCCACTAGAAGAAGTAGGTGTGAAATATGTGTTGCCTGGTTACAGAAATTAAAAAAATATATCAAGATAATTTAATTTCAAATAATGTTTTCACAAGGATGAAGCTACCTAATGAATTTAGTGGACGGTAGAGTAATTATTTTGTTTGTTGGCAATATATACGGAGGGCATCAATAAACGCGAAGGCTAGCACCGAGCTCGGGCCGGCCCTGGCTCTAGGAGAAAGAATACATGGAGGTAGAGATCAGAACAAACGATATATAAGTTGAATTAAAGTTATTATTGCTGTATGGTATCAGTTCTTCCACTTTGGAGGTTCTTGTAGTCTACCATTGGAAGCTTAGAGACATGTCTTTGTACTAAATTCACCTTCAAAGCAGCTTTTTGTCTGGCGTTTGATAAACATATTTTTTTCGAAATTTAATATTACTATCTTGTCTGTCTTATTGTTCAGCCTTGAGATTCACATTTCCATTAGAGCATTTTCCTACAGAATCTATTCAGTATCTCTATACACAGTTGCGCGTAATCTCCATGCAAAAATTGGATTTCGCAAGAAACTAAAACTGAAAGTCATTTACATTCTAGGCTGCTTATTTAAATGGTGTTTCATTTGCAGTAGCTCCCTAAAAAAGATCTAGAAAAAGGTTTCGTTATAAGGGCAAAATTTCTTATTACGCTATTCGTATGTTCGAACCATGGTTACAAGAGGAATAGAAAAACTACAGCTCTTACAAGAATTGTGCGGAGCTATGACATATGTTCGTTATCTGTGTAATGAATATGAACTATGAATATAATGGACACACTTGTAAATTTACGTGAATTTCGCAACCCCTCATTCGTATGCAGGTTAAGGCATTGTGTGTTTTCGCTCTAGGGGTGTCTCTTTCTCTAACAGTTTCGCGAATCCGTGTTCAATTCGTGAGAGTGGACATGCCTTATGTGGCCCTCCATTACTCCTGCTATCTCTCATCTTTCCTCCGTCAGGGGCCGCTGTAAATCCTAGCGAAGATTCCCCATTCCACCGCTCGGCAGCGCTCGCATCGTTCGCAGAAATGATCGCTCGCAAATTCACCTCCCGCCCAAATTATGCATTTTTCCTCTCCTTCTCCTCGCAGTCGGTCCTTGCGAACCATCTTCCTGGTATTCTGGAAAGCAGCGTCTGGGAGGCGGTGGCCCTTCTTTGCGGCCTTAGATTTGTAAAAGCAGCGAGTGTCACCAAATTTATGCGATGGAATTCCTTGAGAGACATTTTGAAAGCCATTTTGGACCCATTGTAGGCTTCACTTGTTTGGCCGTCTCGAGGCAATAACGGCTCAACAATAGCATTTCAACAATCACACCCTACGTCATTATTATTTAGCGTTACGTTAATCGCAACAATCATTTGCGGCTCAGTACATTATTTAAGTTTAAAAGTACTGTTGGAGTTACAAATATTGCTAATCTGTTGCCCAGTTTTTGTTATGTCTCTGGATAAATACTACTAGTGCTTTAGGTTTTTTGATTCAGTGTCATTTACTGATTTCGGTGATGTAGTATCGGATCCCGCTTAATTACTTCATCCTTAGGGGATTGTCTCACTTGCTGGTATTCTGTTAGGACTAATCACTAATTCTTATGCTGTTGTTTCATCGCGCTTTCTAAATTAATAGAATAATTGAAAAGAAGAGTAATGTTCTGCAGTCCTTGGTGTTTATATTTGTTACAGGGAATATTTCACATCTACAATTTCTCTTGCTAGATCTGTTTCAGTCATCCCCTTTGTCCGTAACTTTCTCAAAATGGGGACTGCTTGAGCCTATTTCCGACCTGATTTAAGCTATGATGGCTCTAGTATCCTCCAAGGTGGTACAGCATTTATTAGCCGTTTGGTATACGTCGTCTTTGAACTTAGATTTGCAAATTTAAATCTATTAAGTTGGGCGAATTGAAAAACTGGGCTAAGACTGTCATTCTCTGTTAAACTGATTCTTGGACTCATCAGATTGGAACAGAAAATTATCAACTGAGGATGGTGAAAGGCGGAGAGGAGAGAAATAATCATTCTATCGCTGCTAAGAGTTTCTCCAGATTGGGAATATCAACCAAAAAATATTGCGTGAACGCGTGATGTCCAGCTAGGCCTTCTGCCGGACTTCTGGAAAAACTTCTAGATTCTTGCACTGTCCGGGTGAGACTCAAACGACTGGCTGAATTGAGCCTGCGACGGATATCTCTCTTCGGATTGTGCATCCTTCTGAGTTGGTCATTGAGCATCCAGTGAGGATCGAACTGCGTCCGTGGGTGTCGAGTGGGTGATGGTTTCCGGAGGCGTGGGTGGCTGCAGATGGCAGGTGACACCGCACCCACTTCTCTCTCGTTAGCGCGGAGGCATTCCGACGATTTTATCGGCATCGCCGGCCGTTTGATCGCGGACGGGCCCTCCGCCGACCGCCGCCGCGCTCCCTCAAGACACCGGAACCTGTTGCGAAACTGATCATTGTGACATAAATATGGGAATCAAGACGGTCACTGCTCATTCCGAAGGCCCTCGCGATTTTGTCCGTCCGTGCCGATTTGCAAACACAAAGACGATTCTTTTGAGGAAGGGCGCTCACGAAATTCTTGGAATCAATCCCTTTCCTGAGGAGGAAACTTTATAAGCTACGCTAACACCGAGTGATAGTGTTGTTTGGCATTGTTTCGAGCGGTTGATAATGAATAGCATCAACAATGAGATCTAATAAAACCCAATTAGATTTAATAGAATCAATATCCAGCGATAGCATTGTTGTAAGCGTCTATATTACGAGAGATATTGCTGTCCAGTATTGTCGCGAGCGTCCAATAATGAATAGAATCAACAATGAGATTTGATAGAACCTTGTTGGAACAATAATGGACGTCCTCCGTAGGCTTTTTAAACTCCATAAGCATTAAATTATGCATGAATTTGTTTTATAGCAAAGAGTTTCGCAGGGATAGGACAAAATGGAGAAAAATTATGCGTACAAGTGACTGCTTACCATGAGAAGGAAACTTGCGAAAGCAACGCATGGATAACTTATTTAAATTTCTATCAGTATGTCGCATTTCATTACATTTTTCCTTATATCAAAAATCATTTAAATACTTCGCATTCAGTGTAATTTTCGCCACAACCAGTACGAGATTCTTTCCCAAAGAGTTCTTTCCCGAGGTTTGGCAGACGGGCGACTGGAAAATATTGGTGTAACGCAGGCGTTTTGAGGGGAGAAGAGACGAAAAGCGATTACAGATATGAAAATTACCCACTTCCGGTTCAAATCTCCTTTACGCATCGTCTGAACGAATGATGGGCTGAGAAGGGCGTCGAGGAAGAGCCATTTACTCTGGATGCTCTTATGGAATGGCAGTCACAGTGTCAAAATGGAGGTAGGTTAGAGAATTATGCAGGAGAAAGAATTTCCCTTTCTTTAACCCTCCAAGGCCGGAATTATTTTTTTGTAATTATTTTAAATTTCTTTCGTATTTCGCTTTGTGATTGTCTGAAAACTATACCCATAAAGTAGTATACATAAACGACACATGAAACCAGCCAAACAAATACAAAATTGCAACATTGTCATCGAGCTCTCCTATTCTGTGATACAAAATGAAATAGTAGTAGGTGTCGGATGATGCCAAGTCTGTCGAGGGTTAAAATTGCATTCTGACAGGGACGCGATGAAAGCGAATTTCACCCGTGCACACATCCGAGATGCTGATAAGTCCCACACTTGACCACGCGTAATTGTTGCTATATTCATATCGGGAGAAAAGTTCTTAAAATTCAAACAGTCGATTTGAGCTTCGAGTGCGGTGCAATTTTAGTGTCAGGATCGCAATTAATCATTGCGAAATCACGAGCCCTTATCGCCTGCTTCATAAATTATTCATCCATTTTCACCTCGAGAGTGTGAGGGCGAAAATAATACGCGAGCCAACATTTTCCGCGAAGATAATGCATTATTATCTCCTGAGAAGTGTTTTTTTTTGCTCCTCAGCGGAAACAGACTCATTTCGCTAATTATACATCTCAATTGCGTCGATTTCCTTGCGGAACGGTTTTTGCAAACACGAAAATTATACTTTCTTCAATTCAGTCGTGGAGGGGTGAAATACTGAGCTTAAATATTAACTGAATTCTCGAGTTGTGCACGTGAGGGAAGGAATTATTTCTTTCCCAAGATGTCGCGTATTTACCCTTTTCGGCCGTTAATTATTCTTTGGGAATTAATTTTGCTCTTTCTTTAGATACGCTGGCTGTTCAAACTTCATCTGCAAGAAATAATGAATAATTGATAGTTAGGTTGGCATGCATAATTCATGAGTATGTTCCCACAAAATAGTGGCATTTGTAAAGTAATTAATGTTCCAGACTGGTCTGATTTTCAATAAAGAAGTAAAGCCGGGAAAGGGGAAAGTTAAAATGGAGGAAAGATCTAAATGGTTGTACGTCTATATAAATACCTTGGCAAGAGTTTGATATTTGGAGGAAAAATTCGCAGTTGGGAAAAGGTTTTCTACAGATATGTGTAAAGTAAAACTGAACTGTAAAGATGGAAGTAAGGAATTCTTTTTTGTAATGCGCAGTCATTGATATTTTTCATCCTCTCAATCATTTTGAAAATTATCATAAAATAATATAAGCCAATATAATTTTATATCATTAACATATGATATTTTATTTGAAAGTAAATTATTTTCTGCTTCTAAAAATAGTGTCTTTTCCTCTCTATTTTCTCTCATTATTTTTACATAAATTACATACTTTGTTCAGTTTCTAAGTACTAATCTTATATCAAGGGAAGTTTGTCCTGATTCTCAAGGAAAACGCACGGACAATTAATTTTTATTTATTTACTTATGTAAGAAACATGTTGCTCTTCAGTCTTCTTCCATCTTCCACTCTACTGGAGCGAAATGCTTCTTACATAACCGAGTATGTATTCGGTCGGGTTATACTTGGGGTGACTTTCTCTTTCATTTTTGGTATTACGCATGTCTTCGCTTCTTCATCCTCGATTTCCTCAGTACTCCTCTTCCTTTCGGTTCATCTAATTTGTCATTCTGCTTCAATCTATATCCTTCCCTTGTGAATTTCCAGTGCCGTTCCAAATTTTCGTTTTGAAAATGGCGTTTCTTATAAAATCGCAAAATTTCTAATGTTCCAATGTCCAATGAATCTTCATTCGGGAGGGATTGAGACTAAAAGTCTCTTCTTTCATCCAACCCATCGTTATAGATTTTATAATACTTAAATTACTGATATTGTATGAGAAGAATGAGGAAAATTGTGGATGTAAAAAACGTAAGAGATTTCTTATGGAAAAAACTGTCCACTGCAGGAAAACACCTACGAAGATGGGGAATATGAAAAACCTGGGCAAACCCACCTACGATAGTAATAACTAAAAGATGAGAAGAAACACGGAAAAGTATAGGTATAAATGCACCCTCAATACGTGCATGCATGCGATTAACCAATTTATAATTAATTAACTATAAATAACATTTAAATAAGTTTTATCAGAGGACCAAAATAACGCAAATCAAAAATAGACAACAATTAGATACAATACATTAAATATATAGTCAAAATTGCATACAAAATAGGCATTAATGTATCTCAAAATAGGAAAAAAGCAGATGAAAATGATTATGTGTGCAAAAGTGCAACAAAATGCAATTCGGTTCTCTGAAACGATCGTTGGATGACTACACGGAAAATTCGCGTCTCTTTTCCTCCGCCTAATTAGGGATTCTCTTTTTCGGGAGGGCCGAAGTTGGGCAAGTGAAGAGCGGTGAGTTTAACGCCCTCTCGAATCCCACTTTCTTTATCATTTTCGCCGTTCACTTGTTCAGCTGCTCGTTTTGCCGACTGGTCACGTGGTCCGCGGTGACGTGTGACGTATTCTGCGTGTGGAGGGAGAAAACTTTTTTGAGGCGGATGTCATGAGCTCCGAAATTTCTCCTCCCCCTCTTCGGAGGACCGGTTTTCCTCTTTATTTATCAGCGGCGATATCGACAGCTGAGCTGCCTCTGCGGGTACTCCTCCAAAAAGCGATTATTCCCAAAAACTCCGCTTTTTCCCACTTTTCTTCGCGATTCCTCATGATGAAGACGCCCGTCGCAGCGAATTTCATTTTTCCCTTGTTTATTTCCGCCCCGCGTCGCCGACAGATGCCCTCGCATCCAACAACCGTTTCCATTTTTCGAACAAGATCGCCGATGTGTTTTTTTGCAGCAAATTGAAAAATTATGTCCTTCCTCAATCTCTTATCGGCGTTCGTCGCTTTTCGTCCGATTCCCTCGTTTTTCGACGGCCGCGAGCGAATTATGTTGCGCCGACCGGGACGCCTCTATCGGCTTCCGAATGAAACAATCCATCGCAATGGGAAAACCTTTAATGGACTGTCAATCAATTATTTCGCCTTATTTCTTTTCCTCGTTGGAGGAGGCTTTGATGGAGTGGCCCAAGGCTAATTGGCCGACCACCTGGTGTCCTGTGCTCGCCGGGGAAATCGTCGGCCATTTTCTGAAGAAAGAGGATCGGATATTTCCCTTTGTGTCTTCCTCGATTAATAGTCGCTTAATTTTGTGTGTTTATAACCGCTTGTTCTTCCGGAAAACGACTATTCCTTCCTTTTCTGCAGATCGCGATAAGGACAGTTCGCTCCCCAAATTGCTGGTTTCCTCAATATGTTTTAATCCGCCGCCCCAATTCCTTTAATGTCCCACAATGGAAATTCTGTTTTCTATTTACTTCTGTCGTATTTTAGTGTTTTTTCCCGATCAAGATAAGGACGAACCAATTCTGTCCGAGGACATGTGCACCGCTTCACCGTTTTATGTTTTATGAGTCGCTCCTTTCAATCGCCTCCGATTTTATGATCACCGAGACTAATTGCTCTTTCGATCGTATGATTTCCTTACCTTTTTTCCCTGTTTTCGTGATCCGATGACTGATTATGCGATTTCCGCTTTTAATTTCACGGCTGTCGCATGTTCGTCTTTCTGGGATGAGCCAATAAACCTTTCTGATAGTTCGAATTAGTTTTTCTTTCTTTTGGAACATTTGTCCAAGTTCTCTATGCTATGCATTTTACTAGTCGCTGTGTAGATCTACAGCTTAGCCGAGACTCGGTCCTAAGACCTCGGTATCTTTAGAGCGATCCCTAAGTATGTTTAACCTTCGTAGTGTATCACTAGTCGCAATTATGTGATTAATTCAGTGTTTAAGGGTGACACGAACTGTTGGTTTTTAAATCGGAAAGACCTGGATTGGTTTTATCGACATTCGTGCCATAAATATTTGCCAATTTTCCGCAAGGTATTGCTGTCATTAATCTTTTTCTCTTCAAGAAACGTTCAACTAGATCCTGGAATTATGTTTTAGGACGTTAAAATTAGTTGCGAACAAAAATAAAGTAGAGAGATTGTTTTTCATAAGGAGAGAATTGAAGAATAAAAATGACAAAATGGATTCACAGAGAACTTCTTGATTATTTGTGAGAAAGGTCACAGAATATTTAGTGCTTTGCTTATGCGCCTTTTATAATTTGAAATCTTTTGAAGAAATGGGTACAAATCCTACAGCAAAATATGTGGAAAAATATGTACAAGATTCTGAAGGATTTTGATTTATAATATAATCTTTAATTAAGTTAAGGTAGGATTCCACTTCATGAATAACCATTGATAGATAGGACCATGATTTCATTTTTCCTGCCTTCGAAACTAATCATAAGGTGTTATTAATTTTGGTGAATCAATGTATACCCAATTTATGCTATAATTTTAAGCAAAAATAATAATGATATTCAAATAATTTCAAACTAGAGTAAGCATGTTTGTTTTGCATCATTGCCCTAAGTATCGGACGATGAAAGTGTTGCTAATTTCACTCGGATGACTCTGAGAGCAAACTTTTTTGGTTGCGGTAACGAGTGTCTTCCGGGAAATGCTTGAACGCTCTACATATTTACTTAATTTCCTTGTCAATTTATTATTGCTATTGAATATTACAAGCTATTAACAGAGTAATTATCATGAGATATAGAGACATCTGCATGCTCCCTCTCTATATATACAAGGATGTTCAAACTGAAAATTTGCATCCACTAATGAGATTCTAATCTATGCTCTAATAATGATGTATAGGATGTGTTTCATCGGTTAATAATCATGTTCCTCGGTTTATTAAAAAATCGAGGTCGGACCCAATGTTTGAGGTTGAATGGATTCGTCTTAATTGACGAATTTCATACTTTTGATTGCTCCCGGGGGGGTGCCTCTGTGTCAATTTGAAATATCCTCCTCCTTCAAATATTGCTAACTCTTTTTCTTTTCTTCTCCTCCTCAGGTACGTCGAAATCACGTGGTGCGCTTCCGGAGTAATGTTCTCGCGTTCGGCGAGAGGAATCTCATTAGCAGCGAGACTCTCTCAGGTTTGGTCCTAATCCCAGAGGCAAACAGCGCTCGAATGTTTGCCCGGAAAGAGAGGGAGGGAAGATTAATCCCAAGCTAAAATCTATTCCACAAGTCGGCTCATCCCAGCCGCTCCTAATGGATTAGTAAATATCTTAAATATTGATGCCGTCAGCTTACGTTTCAATCGTTTAAATTAAGGACGGGATATTTTAAGATTTATGCAATTAAAGGAAATAAATTTTTCTGTCCTTACGAAAATATTTCACATATAGAATCCAATTTCGTTTAGATAAGATGGCAGTACTCAAAGCGGGGAACCTGTTAACTAATTCGTTTCCGAAAAGGTTTCTTGTTTGTGAAACAAGCCGAGAAACTCTGCTAATGTTTACTAGAAAGAAGCAGTTGTGTGCGTGATTGAGTATCGTGATTGACTACTACTTATTGCCAGCCTTGTAGCGTACTAGCTTTGCATCAGTGAGGTCCTTGAGTCGAATCCTGGGTAGCGCATGGTCGATTGTGTTACTTAATTTACAACGTTCAAATCTAAGAGTGGTATAGTTGGGCTAAAATTCTCCGGAATTATGACGAGATTTTCATTGTTACTCATAATCATTGTTGAAGTTTAAGACTGTGCGTGCTTGAGGCTTGTAAGTCCACCACCTCAGGGCGGGAAACTTGATGGTGCATAACATTTGAACAGCTAAGTAAATTATGAACTTCTTCAACAATGAGAAAAACTTGTGATTCTTATTTGTTATCAACAACAATGGTAACAATTATGATTGTTTCAATTGTAAAGATGTACATCGAAACGGAAGTTGCAATAATTAAGATAGCTCGGGGGACTGTTTATGTCTCCTCAAAGCTGCTATGAGTCGGTGATGGTCGTACAAATCGTTGCTTATTCACCTGACTCGCTATTTCGGTTTTTATTCCCGACTCTCGAGGGCGCATCCAGACGTCCCATTGGCCACTTTACGAGCAATCTCCACTCACAAACCAAAGGCCACCGAAGTAAGACGGCCACTTAGGATGCTGGAGGTCCACCCACACTTACCCAAAACAAGGGCGTTCCCTCCACTCTTATCTCTTATTGGAAAAGAAGAATATTTTAGCGCAGCCCACAACCTATTTCATCCCTCCGTCATCCACCTTCCTTATAATCCATTCCTTTCGCCTCATCCTTCTTCATTCTCTCTCCATCTTTCCCTCTCTTTATATTTAACATAAATTCCTCTCAATGCGCTAATGCTGTCCTCCTTCAGCTGTCAGAGACTTCATGAATATGGCCGCCTAATCACGTAAATCTATTCGCGTCTCCTCATTATATTCAATATTAATTATTCATTTTGATGCTTCTTTCTTGCAGCCAGCGCTCCTTCACCATCTTCCCACTCTCCAATTCTTTCGCTGTTCTCCTAAGAATCTCTCGCATTGCCTCACTCAATCATTTATTCGAAATTCGTCTGCGATTGTTTATCGAATTTATCTGCTAACGTTTAGTCGCTAATACATTTTCGCTCACTTCGAACTCGATTTCAAATTGTTTTTATTCTCGTCGAATCATGTCGATGGAAATTGAAAAATTATTTTTCTCTGAAGAAATATTGAAATTCATTTTAGGAATTTATGTTAGGGAATCAATATAAATAAATAGGAAACTCGTAGTTAATTTTAACATTTGTAAATTTGAATAAAAATCAAGTATTTTCATAAGTATTTTTTTATTTTTCGTGAGTAATTCAATATTAATAATTATTAATATTGAATTACTCACGAATTATTATATTTTTGTTATTTTCATGCATTAATATTTATAAATTATGATTAATAAAATTATTACGTAAAATTTATCATAAGATAAATCTTAATACGATGTATACAATTGATTAGCTTTGACATTTGCAAAATCATATATACTTATTCTATTATTAAATTATTATTTAAGTTGAAAATTTTGCAGCATAAAAAAATCGGCAGAGCAGTTCTAAACGCCCTGTAGAGATTCCACCATTTGTCGGAATCATCCGCTGTATTTAGAAAACGTTAGTTCGAGTGAAACCCTTATTAGCTACAAATTCCCAATCGCTTTTCTTTTCTTCCTCGGAGTGGCTGCACTCCACTCTTCTTGGACAGGTGCCATCCCGCTAAGGATGAAGGCGAAGGATTCCATTTCTACAACTAATCACCCGGCGATTCGAATACAGCGAAACTCTCAATTTTGAATTCGAGAGTTGACTCTTTTCGCTTGGTCAAACTGCTTTGAATGAATACGCAAATAAAGCTCAGCTAACTTTCATCTATCATTTTTACAAAATTTTTGTTGCCATTTTACAATTTTGCACGCCTCTTTTCAATACGTACTTCTGTTTTTGTCCATTTGGTTATTTTTGAGATTAATCTAATGCTCTCGAGGTCAATGTTTTCTAATTTAAGTTGCTGTAACGCTCATATTGATATCCAATGCAAATGCAAACTTCAAAAGTAACGTTCAAGTGTTAATTTCCTAATTTTCTACATGTTTGCTAGCTGACCAATTAGTGATATCGAATTTCAGTTCCTCTTGATTAGTACCATCTTCCTTTCGTTCTCGAGGAAGAAGCTGGATTTGGGATTCTCAAGCTGCGATTTACCACTAATGGTACTCGAAAAAGATTATTTGTGGCGCAATAATTTCATTTCAGTGAAATATATGCAGAATAACCTTGTTTGGCATATTGAGAATAGTAAGCCATCTTAATGAGATTGGCAAGTTGATTCTCGTAAATTAGAGGTATGCTTTTTTCCATTCTCATCTCGGTGGCACGTGCTTTAATAACAGTTTATAGGTGATATTCTTTGATATCGAAGATGAAGGAAGTAAGCGACAAGTTAGTTATGAAACTTGGAATGTAGTAATTTTGTTTTGGTCTAAGTCCGTTCATGTAATACCCAGACGTTTATGTGTTTTAAGAACCAATTATATCTTAACAGTTTTTAGTTCAAATATAATTCGGTGTCGAGACCTTGTCACTTGTTGCTCTCTCTGTGTCGTCGATGGTATTTACTTTCCTTTTCCAATATTTCTCCTGTTGAGGATTCGCTTGGACGCGTTCCATTGGCACCGGTCGCCCATTTCTTTTCCAACGGACACTAAAAATCCGCACTTTTTATTGTCCAATTGTTAGCATTCGCAAATGAGCGCCACTCTCGTATGTCGCGCACACCGCGCGTCGGAATGGTGCGGTGTTAACTGGTGATCGTGTCCGAACCAGACGAGGATGCGCCGGTTTATGGGAGGGACCCTATAGGGTGCTGACCTACGAGATGCCTATGTATTTTTTAAATGCACCCTTAGAAGAATCTAAGAAGTCGCTAGACTCAATACGATAATGGATATGAAATAACATTAATTAAGTTATACGTAGTGGATTAAAATTAGCTATGCTCACTTTCATGAATATAGTATATGTTAGTGGCTGTATGAGCTGAAATTTTCGCCTTAGCTATAAAGAGAGGAGAACATGTCTGCCTAAACCGGTACTCGAACCCGGATCTTCCGCCATTCGGGCGTACATTTTTTATACCCGCAAACCTTCACATTTTCTCGTATATCTCTTTGATTGTTAATTATCTTACGATATGTGACGATATTATATTTAAATAAATATAGCGTTAAAAAGAATCGTAGAAGGGCACTTTGAAGCCCAAATAAAGAGTTATTATTACTTCTACATTACTTTTTTTCATACACTAATAAAGTATGATTTCGTATCTTTAACAAATTATTTCGCTATTAGACACATTTGAGATCGATAATATATTAACATTTCGAATGAGATTATTTAACTGTAATTTAAGGGTTGTCACAGACAGTGCATGACCATAGGGGTGCAGGATAAAGATATTTACATTCAAAGGAGCAAGGGGATGTGAGTTAATAGATTAGATACCCCTCTCCGGGATGTAACCACGTGTCCCGAATCGATTGGCCACGCCCCCTCCGATTCAGTTTAACATCCTCCGAGCCTAAATTCGCTAATCCAGATCTTGTTCGGGGTGAAAGTGAAACACACAGAGGCTGGATGAGACTCCTCCGACCTATAGCCAATTGTGTCCCCAACAATGCAATTACGCTCCCTGGCACTTGTTCGCTGTTCAAAAGAGAATCTCAAATGCAGAGACTGTTTCGGTCGCGTTCGATGCCTTGTTACCTAACCGGAGGGTCCTGGTGTAATAATAAATCTCAGGGGACAGGGCGTTTTTCCGCTTGCAATACCAATCTTATCAACATGCTACTCCGAAATGTTTCGCAACGAATTGGGACAAGTATCACGTGCTTGAACAAAATTAATATTAAATCTATCACATAGACCAGTGAGTTAAATTTATCTAGGATGATTATAAAGTTAGTGTAAATAAGGGTATTAATAAGCAGACACGAAGCTAAAATACGATGGATAGGTTTGGTAACTGAGTTTTCTTATGCAAATTTTTCATTATAGCCCCAATATTCGGTTCAATTTAGACATTATTAGAGTTAGCGTAAATAATCGTCTCGCTCATTGTTGTGGAAGACGGAGAATTCTAGAGATTTTCATTGTTGACTACAATTGTTGGCAGGCTCGTCGTTGCTAAGTAACCGAGAGGGACCTCGGTTTGTTATTATTGCTGGGGCAATTGTTTCCACGCTCGTTGTTGCTAGGTGACCGCCAATCTCTGTCTATTTTTATTGTTGACGGGTATTTTACCCCGCCGTAGAAAAAATGGACGCCTCGTCCCACAGCCTGCAAGTGAATCTGAGGTGAACACAAGCCGAGGTGCCCCGCATCAACCCGCACGCGCCACCATAAGGGTCGATTGTTGGTCTCCAACAAAGACATCCTCTCCAAGAGACGGCTAAAGACTTCCGAAGGCCTCTGGCGACCACCGTTCTTCGCGCGAGTAATCGTCTTTCGGAGGGGCGGAGTCTATTGGCTCCGCTTTGAGACGCGATTAGCATCACTTTCGCTTTATTTCCCTCCTTCTATCATTGCGAATCGGGACCTAATCAGAATCCGTCTTTGGCCCTCTTTCCTAAATTCCTCTACCTACGTCAACATAACTTACCGATTCGGCTACTAGTTTTCCCATCAGTTTTAACATTCAATTACATTGAAATTTATCGTTTTAGTATTTTTCTTAAGAATTGTACGTAGACACACTCAATGATTAACTGTTGCTCGATAACTAATTTGAAATATCCTGTATGAATCGTTTATTAAATTCGCAACTGAATTAAAATATTCTTCAAAATCTTCAAATCAGTTGTACATGATTTTTCCACCAGATGTCGGTCAATTCTTTCCGATGGTCATATAAAAATATGCCACCGTCTTGAGAACATTTTACTGAAACTATCACAAAAAAGGTGGTATATTTTAAGTGGTTAGCTGAAAATATTTACGGATATCCACATATCAATACATATATACATGATAACTATCAGCGTTTAAAAATTTCTCCCCGATTTTTGTATTAAAATCATTAATATCTAAAAAACGTTTGAGTTCAAATCGCTTCTTAATGGAACATAAAATAAGAGCTGTAAATGTTACTATCTCCATTAATATTTAATCAATCTATTCTAAAATCCATCAACCAAGAGATTTTGAAAGGGGGTGGGACTTCCTAGACGCGACAAAAGTCAATGAAAGATGCATTTTCCTCTATATAAAGTCGAGGACGAATTCAAAAGAAATGCACCTACTTTATCAACAAGAATAAAGAAGGGCTCATTATCAGGTTTGTCAAATCTCCAATCTTTCGCTTACTTTTTTCCATGATTTCCGAGTGCAGAGGAAATTTTAATTTAGGCGAAGACAAAGTTGTCTTTACATCCTTCTCGTGAATAACCCCTCGAAAAATCCCCGAAATTCGCGCCACCTGGCGGATTATCTCCACTCGTCTCCCACTCAAACGCCACGAAATTTCGTCGGCCCACTGCTCATTTTCCTCCAATGGCAGAGCGGGCAACGCTTTCCTTTTTTGCATTTGGCGGAGCGCTTCCTTCCGAATGCACACAATCCGACGCCTCCAAAAAATGAACGCTTTTTTCTCCTTCTTCTACTGCTGCATTTAATCAGGGCCGGCTGAAGACGGAGGAGGAGCCGTTGTTGACGGGCGTAATGCCATTGTTGATGCATTTTAGAGATGCACATTGTCACTCACGCCGTTTAAATACATTAACAATCGTTCATTGTTGTTTTACCGAAAGCATATTCATCTAATTGTAGCGCGCATTCACTATCATTTTTCATTGTTATATCCTTGCAACAATGATGTGCAACAATATTGCTCGGTGGCATTGTGATTTTAACTAACCGTAGATGTTGCTGAGATTTGTTTTAAAAATTATTTGAACGCCAAGTCATTTTGTTTCAAGCGAACATTTCACGTATAATTCATGAATAAAAGATCAAAACCCGTTGGTAGTACTCGAATTTCAGGATGATACTGGTTATATTTTATCATAATATGTTGAGAGATTCTCACATTATTCAAATTATTTATTCGAAAAAATGCAATAAATTTATAAAGGCATTTACTTAGTCATATATGTTTTGAGAATAAATTACCAGAATGAATTTTCCATACGAATTTCATATTATAAACTGTACACAGATTCCAATCATTAGCTAAGTGCTTTCTACTATCATTAGGCAAAATAACTCAAGATAAATTGTAGACATGTTCCGCAAAATTTAATCATACGCAATACTATTTTCAAATGCCTTAAATCTCTTGAACCAAACTAATTCCGTATTTTTTAATTTAATAATGGCGGAGCTTCTCGCTCTTAAATTAAACTGCATCATCAACAAAAATTTTATCAACTTGTTAAGTTTGTAGTTTTCAACCAAATTAATGATTTTAAAAATTTTTCAAGAATCAATCAAAGCTGCATAAAGCCAGTATTGAGAGCATTTCTACATTTTTAATTTCTATTCCAAGGGAAAATTTAAAATCGTTGAAATGTTTCTACCATGTAAGTCATCAAGAAAATTGCTTGTCGGATCTCAGATCAAGACTTGTGATATTAATTTCTGCGTGGCTGTTCTTATTGATATGGATAGCATAGGCACGATTTTTTTTATAATTTTGTCACGCATTTCCAAAAAAGTAAATTATCAGCCGAATCCAGTAAATCATCTGCTTTTGAGCTGATTAGATGGGGAGCAAGCTTTGGCTTCGGTATCGATTCCTCTTTGGAAGGCAGACAATAGCAGTCTATTTTTAATTCCGCCACTTCTTAACCTAAAATATGATCAGCGAGTGGAACTAATGCCGTCAAACCAAATCTACAACTGGATGGGAAAGACGGGTGCCTCGCCGTAATGGTGCTTTGCCAGAGATAAATACTCGTTGAAAGTAAGAGCTGTGGGAAATCGGTGCATAACGATGCACATCCAACGATAAGAACACCTTGCATTCACACTGTCCTGTTATGCAGTAAGAAACTAAAAGCCCCCTCGAGTTTCGCTTTAGATTTCCGGATGTCAGTTGATTTATTTACGCTTTTCATAGATCACGTTGGTTACCACGAAAATCGGTATTCAATTCGATTACGTTAATACCGACCGTTATGATTTATGAAAGGTATGAGGTAGAACTTAAACGTACATTCATTTCTCTAAAAATATTAACCATCGATACCTCTCCCATATATTGGTTTATCTTTTTTTTACCGAAATTTTGTGTTTGTAGGTCGAATTAGCCGACAATCAGATATTCCTAGACAAATCAGGAAAACATTAACTACAAATACTTGCTTCAAGATTTATTTTCTTTGTAAAAATTGTCGTTCAGTTAGTCCTGAAACAAAATAAATCAAGTATATTTTTTTCTGCCTCATTCTTTTATGTCACTGGTAACATATACTTTTAGATGTATAGATGGTTTTATCACATATTTATACGGTAAAACCACAGGAAACAATAAAGTTTTTGGAGAGTTATACCTAGTGGGACAAAATAGGGACTTAGCCCTTTTTGCCAAGCCAATGTTATCAGTTTGTAATTATTTATTAAAATTATATATTATTAATTACCATTTGTCATTGATATCGGCCATATTAACATTTGTTTCTTTTAGTAGCTACTAAGGGTTACTAGGTAGTTGCCGACCGAGCGAGTGACTAACTTAGTTGTAGAATATGATTAGCAGGTTTTAGTAACTCTTTGTGAACTTCTACGAATACTATATTTAGACTTGGAAGCTACTATAGTTCACTAAGTTAGCTTATGAAGTGGGAATGGGATTTTTAATTTCATTTTTGTCTCTTATTGGACCTGGTCGAAACGAGACTTGTTGTGAAGTCTTATAAAAAAAGGCATCCGAAGCGAGTTGCATTTGTAGTGGTATAATCCTACGGCGATGGAAATAGTTTGAAAGGGTCTTGTGTGATGACCCTCTGATTAGAGTGACATGGTGCCTAATGAATATTGAGTTGGCCAATGATAATTATTCTAGAGGGAAGGATTTATGGATCCGTGGGAGTGCATTCGCTGAGTCCATAATGGCATGTCTTCTACGTCCATGATTTGCATTCCATATGCAGTCCACGGAGGTGCAGAGGGAGGGGTCGCCTTGCAACGCCACAAAATCGTTAAAAGCCCCTGCGCGCTGCAGTTTCCGTGATTCTCCCAAGATGGCACTCTAAAGTCTGCAGTCTTAAAGTAGGGAGGGAAAGTACGAATGAAGCCGCGCGGATTTCACACCCGCGCGGCCATCGCGCCTCCGCTGAGGTCATCTTGTGGTCACACTCCCTGCGCTCCCATTACTACCGGAATTGGACGCCTTTTATCACCAGGGGGTGCCTTATTATAAGTTTATCTCGAAATGTGTACTCTCTAAGGAGCTTGCAATGCATTTATTAACTGATCTCGATTGCATTACCTCATTACTTATGGACATTATTTCATTGCGAGGAAAAAAAGGAAGTAATCCAATGCTTGTGAGATTTCGCTCCTTAACGTAGTGTACTTTATATCTGAGGCGTTGTTTAACTCATCCGAAATTGCAGATTTTTCACTCATTGGCTGCAATTTTTCTGTAAAGATAAGCTCAAGAGTTCTTTTATGTAAGTTCATTCAAACTCATCAATTTGTTTTTTAGGTGGTAAACTATTTTAATTCGAAGATAATTTAATTTACAAAAATGATGGAAATACGATCCTTAAAACCACCGTGAAATATCATAAAATTCACGAACAAAACAATGTAGGTATAAACTAGTACATGTATGGAGTATATATTTAATAATCCTTTCTTCACTAATAGACATAAATGAATAGCCGCACTTTTTTATTTCTAAAAAATATTAAACTCTGTTAGAGCGCATAGAGAGTTCAAGAAGAGGAAAAACTTGAAGTTTTTAAACATGAATAATTTCTAGAATCGGAAAAAAATACAATGGCAGGGTTATTGATTGTAATTTACCATAAAAATAAGTGGAACTAATTAATTTTAAAACTAATTAATTCAGAAAGTAGATGACAGTATGATATAGGATGTTAATTGTTTGAATAAGTTAATTGAATTAAAGTAAGCTGAAGAACGGAAAACATGGAGTTTTTCCCTTTCAAAGTACGAATTTTTCTATTTGTAATGTTTGCACCAATTCTTGCACTTCTCAGCATGAAAGCAAATTTTGGTATTCTATTTTTATTGGGAAAGGATGTAAGGGGAGTATGTATTGTTTTAAATGATTACTTACCTAAAAAACAGCCCGACTCAGAGAGGAAATAGAAGTGTCCCACCTGATGTTGAATTTTCCTAAAATTAGTCGTGTAACTTTCAAAATTATTGTAGCGATTGTGTAGAAAATTATCATCATTTTATGAGGTAAAAAATTATTTCAAGTATAACGCAGGGATCAGTTTCAAATTAAAATGAAGCAGAGCAGTGCTAAACAGTCCAACAATAGAAGGTGTCAACAATGGTGCTACAATAGAGCGTAGAAATAGACTACAAACTGCCTTGCAGCATTCTTGCAAGTGTCCAATAATGGAAGGTGTCAACAATGGCACGGCCGCAACAATGAAGTGTAGAAATAGCCTTCTACAAGCGACAAATGAGCGTTTGCCGGAAGCTTTCTGCTCGCCGTACGCGCATTTAATTTTCTTTTCTCTGTTCATGAGCCACCCCATCGAAAATAACGAACGATCTAGTCGGAATCCACCGGTCGATCGTGGATGTCATAGAGATATATCGATTGATCGATGCCAGAGGTATTATTTCCCTCTCCGGAATCAAATCTGCTCGAATCGTCGCTTATGTCTTCGGCTCGTAATTGTTTCACGCATCGGAGGGATCAGGCGCCTGCGATGGGAGAGCGAAAGACCGTCTGCGTCCATTCAGGGCCTCCGACGAAAAACTGTTCGCAGGAAATGAGATTAAGGTCCCTCCTCAATTTATTCCGCACCGCATGCGGAGATTGGATGCGTCATTGTTTCAGGAGTGGGAGCGACAAACGCTGCGAGAATCCTCCGATGGTGTTTTGTCCCATTGAGGGTGCCCAGCGCCCTTCGATTTGTCCACTCCCTGTTATCGGAGGAAATTTTCCGATCGCGAGGCTTTATTAATTTACGGTGTGCTATTCCACAACACTTCGATCATCTCCCATCACTTCCTTCTGCCGTTTCAATGTCATATCTGTCTAATTGTCTTGTATTAAACAAGGTTTTTCTCAAGGGTGGAAAATATAATTATTTCCTTTGGTTAAATTTTCTCTAGTACTAAAATTCCCCAGACATCTAACACCTGGGTAATACCATACATTTTTTCCATAAAATAAAAAGTTGAACTTTTCACATCGTGGAAGGAAGACACGATGAAAATTATTAACTTAGTAACTTATGTAAGCTACAAAGTTTAGGAAGTAAGTCAGGAATCGATAAGAATAGAAGATAGGAAGTTAAGAATTCAGCTATTAATTGTCATCTTTTTCAATACTAAAAACGAATATAAATCATACTCTTTGAACTGCAAATTCCAGAGTCAATTATAACTTTTATTTGTTTTTGGAAAAATGGATAGATTAGTCAATTACAAACTCTTACATTAATAGGTAGAGAAACAAGGTTTACTTTGAGCATATTTTTAAAAATATAACTTTCAAACACCCTATCCTCATTCTACAGTAATCTGATATTCCTTGGTTTATATCTGTTACTGTAAATGAAATATACGAATGATACTTGCTACTTTAGACTTCTTCGGGAGTTCCTTTGAAACGGAAATTCCAATGGATATGGTGAATTCAATATTATGCTTTAAATGTGAAAAGTAACGTACCGAGTGGAAAATTATGCGTTTGAGGATTGTTTGAACCATGCAGGATTAATGAAATCCACAGACATATGGATTAATTTGAGATTATGCGCTGATTTGAGGAATTTCATTGTGTAAAGGATAGATGATTTTTCCCAGTAGAAATTTCAGCTCAATTATTTGGAGAAGGAGGCATTTAATATATAATTAATTTATTGGATTCATTTCCAATTCTGCCATGAGAGAGGCCAATTTCATGGTACATTTATTCTACATCTTCTCGTTGGCTCGATTTGCAAATAAATGCATGCATGTGGTTTAAACTAAAGCCTGTAAGAATTTAATGGTACTAGTCTTTATAGGATAAATTTGTTTTTTTACGGAAAATCTATTGAATCGTAAGAGACGAAGCTATTGCTATTAAGTGTCCCAGTCGACTGGGTTGATAATACCAATTCGAAGATTTATTTAAGAGTATTAGTTTAAGGATTCTCCCCTATGTCTTAATTTGCCCGTCCTCAGTAGAACATTTCCAATGGTGGACATGCGTCCAGAAATCTGTTACTGGACGAATCACAGCCATGCACGAGAATGGGCACATCCACTGGGAGAACTTTAACTGCGTATCGTGAGCGAATAAATGATAAGAGACTGCAGGAATAATGCACTACAATTAATAGTGTGGGATGAGAGAGTGATGAGATGCAAACAGGAGAGTGCATAGGCGTGGGGAGAGACATGCGCTCTCCGGTGCATCCATCGCTGGAGGAGGGAGGTTGCAATCAAGAGAATTCGCACGCCGTACGTAATGACGACGGGCAATTTTTGCACCGACCCCACGGATCGTTAAATTTGCAGAAAGAACGTGGGGCACACAACGGTTAAGACGAGTAAAACGAGATATTTGCTATCGGATTCGGATTCCGGAGGGGGTTCTTATAAATGTATGTTTGCTGGTCTCTGTGGTTGGGGCTCAATCAGTTGATTTCGCGAACCGATTAGGTGCCTCGTTGAGCGATTGGATCATAATTCAAGTTCCCACAAATCTAACACTCCAAAACTCATTCCTTTCTACTTCTCGTTGATCGTTATTGTAAAATTTAAAAATTCATGAAAGATTCTATTCTTCCATTGCTTTTTATAAATTCTATCATTGGAACTTTTGGTGCTGTTGGTCATTTCTTCAAATCAATCCTCATCATCTGTTTGTTTGTGAGCATTTTTTTATTTTCCAACTGGTTTTTGATTCAGTAATGCAAGTTTCTATCTCCTCAGAACGTAGTGAAATTTTGGAATTACCGTTGATTTCCTTTCATATGTTTCTAAGGTTTCCAATATTATGTGGTTTCCTTCTAATTTATTCAATTGATATTATGGAATTTTTAAACTTATTTCGAATTTGAAAGAAAGTGGAAAATATTTTTATTTGTTGAGCTCAGTATCTATAAACTTCCCTTTGCGATATTTGTACGTCGTTTCCTTCTCTTTTATTCAGATTATTGTGTTATTTGTTGTTTTTCCGATGCTCTTTTTGTGTTGTAATGGATGCAACATTTGAGGCTGTTTTCAATTTCCTGTTTCTTCAGATCACTTAGTTAATCTTAACTGTATATTTATAGAAATGGATTTTTCCGTACAACTTCTCTACTTTACTCTCTAAACTGGACCGAGAAAAATGTCGGTTCTATGGATCGAATTAACAATTCACTTTATCAACGATTATATTTAAGTTCACTATCAGCGTGATGATTCTTTTTCGTTCGCGAAACTCTTTTCCGAAACGAATGTCATTGAAAATCACCATTTTTCTACTATTTGGTTGATTTTTACATCCACATAAATTCTCTCTAATCATATCTACATCCTGTGGATTTTTCATTCAATTCGGTCGATTAAAATGCAATGCAACTCCTCAAGTATTTCGTTACGCCCCTGAACATGGCGTCTTCAAGACGATATAAAAATGGGCGACCGTTTAATCGAGCCGATTTAGCACGATTTATGTAGTCCTGCTTAAAACGCGGAGGGCCTTTCCAACCATTCCATCCGAGAGGTTTTCCCATCAGAGGGACGTTTCCTCCAAGTCCACCGGATAAGTACCCGAAAAACATTCGTAAACGCCCACGAGGGATTGGAGGCAGCGACCATCAACATACTGTTTGCAGGCAATTGGGATTCTTGGGGCCGCGTTGAAAGGGGATGCTATGAGGGAGAAGATGGCGGAGCGAGGCGTGTGTGGGCATGGCGGTCGGGCGGGAGGAAGTGGCGGCAAAAGGATTTTGGCGGGAGGACCTTGAAATCGCAGAGACCCCCTCCCCTACCTGTCCCTCTTACCTCATACATCCATTACAAATATCTCGCCTCATATCTCCACTCTCGCTTTGCTTTGCCGTGTAACTGCCCGATTAAACGGTAAGTGCACTCAGGTGCCCGAGGAATACGTTCCAAAGTGCCGGACTGATAAACATTAAACAGCCGATATTTATAGCTTTATTTTCCATAATTCGTCCGGTTTCGTTACGATTATTTTAGATCTCTCTTAGCTTGGGCCATGAAAGGTTTTCGTGTGGCCCACACACGCACTGGATTCCACGCTCAGGTTTTCTAATGGGTTAAATATTTTGAGATCCTGATTTAATGTCGTATCAAATATTAGTTATGGGTATATTTTTTACTTTCTGAAATTCATTACGATTATAAATCAAGATAGGAATGCGTTAGATAAGCAAGTGAGTCTATCTCCTAAGGGCGATGTGTTCAATTAGGCGTCAAAATTTATTAATAGGGATATTTTACATGCACTTTAAAATTATGCGATTGAAAATTTTCATGATACATAGAAGTAATGATGACGAGGACACGAAATAGCTTAATGAGATGCCTAAAATATTCATAGATATTATTTCGCTGGAGATGTAAAGTATTAAGAGTAGCAATGATTGTCACCACTAATACAGAATCGGCATTATTGAAATTTCGACCGAATTAATCAATAATTAATCCAACAAGTATGCAACAAAAAATATTTTGATAAGACAACAATTGAACTTAACATTTCCGAATTGTAACTGGGAAAGAAGTAGTCAATTATTGTATGACAGCAATTTTTGCCTCTGAATATGCATAAATATGAAACCGTGTCTTTTAAAAAGCACCCTTGACCATCTTATTCTTTTATATGGAAGGTATCTAAAATTTTAAGATTATAAAATCGAACTATTAGATAACCGATAATTATTTTCTTTAAATGATGTAGAATCTTCTGAGGTTACTGGCTATTTCTGGATATTTTTCGATATATTCTCACAATATGAATGGAATACTAAAAAAAATAACGCTAGTCAGTGGGAACAAGTTCCATGCAAGACGTCATTGTTCTAGATTTTTTTATTGCTCAATTATAAACAGGTTAAATTTAATACATCCACAGGTTGCATCTAATTCCTAGACATCATACATATCTGGTATATTTTAGAATAGAAGCTCATGTATATTTCAACTGGGATGCTCTATGCTCAAGCGTGAGAACTTTAATTTATATGAGTTAGTGAATAATTCAACGCTTGAATTGGTATATTTCTCCGAGTCTTTCCTTACGAAGAAAAATCAGTTTCCATTTCATCGTGAAAATGGTAATCGATGCTGCAAACTGTGACAGAATTCCACGGCAGTTCCCGCATCGCTAAGAGTGTCTCGAGACAAACTAACTCCATAGATACCGTGTGTTTAAGGTATATAACACTTTGATAAGTCCTTAATCTTGATATTCACGGAAACCGCTTTCTCGCTAGAGAGCACATCAGTGATTCGATGCATGGGTTCGTCCGACCGTCCGAAAATGTTTCTCTTTTCCCAAAAAGCGAAAAAGACCCAATGGAAAAGGGAAGGAAAGAGGCGCTCTAAATCGATTAGAAACCGTTTTCGATTCGTCTCCTTTCGCTAGCTTCGCGCGACGACATCGAGTTGTCATGGGAACCGCGTTATCTCAAATGATGTATGATGTAAAATAGATTAGATTAGATAAATCTTGATTAATTTATTTATTACATAGCACCGCCGCAATTAGCCAAAAGGACAGATGATCACATTAACTTATACTACAATCAATTCAAACAATACTCCACAGTCTATGTATACAAATTCAAAATACAATATCACGACTACAATAATTTTGAATTTAAACGAAGTTTAGAAATCTGAGAAGTGAATTGCTGGATGAAAAGCAATGAATCGAGGGTCGGGAAATGAGTACACCGGTATTTCTAACAACTCAACCGGGAGAGAAATGTGCCATGAACTTGTCGTTGTAGTTGGAAAGGGCTCTTAGGATTAGTTGAAGAATTACGTTAATAATTCATTAGTCATTTTATTGGTATCTAATTATATTATGAAATTTACCCTTAGCTGCTGCATTTCCCGCCACAGGATTATGTTCGAGTTAATTAGTTTTCCTGTTTCTGTGATTAAATTAGTAGTTATGTCTTATATTCGGGTCGGCTTATACGGGAGAATATACAGTAACTTGGTGTATATTTAATGCGTAAATACAATTAGTAAATTATTTTTCCAAATAAATAATTAAAAGATTCATTTTTACAATTTCCACCGTTTATTTATTATAATTATTTATTTGTTATGGATTTCCACAAAGTGAAGCCTTCGACCATAGATTTTAATTATTTTTCCCTTCTTCATAAGCGGTAATTTAGTGAAACTAACCTTCCCACTTTCCCCACGACGTCGCTTTCCGTCGGTCTCCATTTCGACGAATCCCCGTTCGATATCATTCGATACTCTCCCATTCGACGTTTTTCGATATCTCGCCACTCGATAATTCTCCATTTTAGGTTCTCTAATCAGAGTCCCCATTCACTTCCTTTGTCTTCCATTCCAATTCGGAATTCCCTCGACGCCGCCGACCTAAAGGAACCCGCCTTGGGCCACCCCTTCCCAGGGTATTCACAGGGTCCCCCCAGGGATCGAACTCCTTTTTCCGCCATGGTCCGCTGATGTCCGTGAAAGAAATCTCTCGCTTCACGCTCATCCCAATGCCTTCGTCATCATCATCTCGATTTTCCTTTTTGCGAGAGGGGAAGATTTGGTTGCTAATGCATGTTTCTCTCCTTTGAATGGGTGTCTCTTGGTTTGGTGCCAACGCGTTTAGGGGACTCTCATCAACTGCTCCTCGTCTCGAGGTCGCCTCGATAATGACACGCCCACGTCGGGAAATGTTTATGTCTTCGTGCCGCGCAAGAGTCGTTTGAAGCTCCAAAACACGAGGGTTTTAAAGTGAAGAGATTCCCATTTTTGTGGTTCCTTTTTCGGTATAAGTCATTGCAGCACATTGTTCCCTTATCTCTATTTGATTGCCGTATTTTTTCTGAGAGAACGAACTTGGTTAAATCATTCTTTTCTTTCTCTCTATCATGCTAAATTATTGAGCAAAGAGAGAATGACTCGAAGAGAAGGTAAGAGGAAAGGGTCCGGGAGTTCTTAATAAAATCTGTAATTAGTGCTATAATAGTTTACATCAATTTACTTGTAGTAATTTAATAAATAGGACAATACATAAATAACTATGCACACTTTTATTGATATTTCCTCGTTATCTATAGGTTTAAAAAATATTGATTAGCATGTATAAATCGTAAAATTCTTTGCAGTAAAAGAAGGAAGTTTTGAGCCAATTTTTCCAATCTCTCTTTATTTATAAATGTATCACACGAGTCGCCTTTCAGTTTGTTATAGGAGATACATGCTTATTTTTTTATCTTTCTATCTTAAGTATCTTATTGAAAGAGTTAAATTAAATTTTGAATTAATTTAAAGAATTTTCCAAATATTCCAGCATTTTTCATAGAGAATAATTAGAATTGTGAAACAAGAAAATCAAATAATTGACAGTCCTGAATTAATAACAGGCCGTCTAGCAACTCTTGTTTTCCCATACATTTCCTACGCAAGGATAATTCAAAGCGATAGATTGGAAGAATAGGACTATAACACTATTTGAAAAAACTATCCTGGAAACGTGGGATTTGTAAATAACATACGTGTGTATGTCTGTTTTAAATTATATACTCGTGGGCGGCACTTCAATTTCAATACCTCGCAAATCTCGAAACTTTCACTCCTGCAGACGTTTTCGCGACTGAACCCGGAGCGTAGTTCTAAATGCGAATATGTCAGGATATTGCGAATGGTTGAGCGAAACACTTCTGCATCCAAAGAGCAATAATATCGCACATGGCGAGATTGCTTTCCACGGAGAATCACCTCGAGGCCTGTAATGCCATTATTCGAGTAACTCTTCTTTCGCAAATATTTCCAGAGCCAACGCTCCCGCGGCTTCGTGAGAGGATAGATAATTTACGCGAGCAAATCCCCGTGACCACATCCTGCCGCGCTCCTTGTCGAGACAAAGAGACGTAAACAGCTGAGCGTCGACAAAAGCCTCGTTCACTACTTAGATCGAGCATTAGCTATGAATCTCTGCGACTAATGCACAAAATACGACATCCTCCGATCCAAGGAGGCTGTTGGAGATGCTAATTGGGAAATGGAAACTCCTATATTGTCGAATACACGGGGCTAGAAAGATTTAATTAGGTGATTTAATTTTTATTAATAATGTTGTGTAATAATTGTTTATAATAATAATTCGTATTTACTGTTGGGTGTATTTTTAACCAATCATGTGCAGTATTACCGTAAAACCCATATTATTTAACTCAAACAATCAATCATGTCTAAACCAGTATCCGAACCCGAGACCTCAGCGTTGCAAGACTAGTGCGCTAAGCACTACGCCTAAACAGACCTTGTTACAGGGAAAGAAAGAAATCAGCTTCAAAAATATCATTATCAGTGGTTATCATGCGATCGACGAGGATGCGTATAATTTAATTCCGCCTATCCTAACCCATCGTACCTCATGACGACTTCTGTATTTATTTCGTCTTTGAAGCGCATCTACTATTTTCTGCAGTTTAGTCCGAAAGAAAGAGTGGCTGAACTCCCTTGCAAAGGAGTGTAAAATTATTTCGTTTCTGCGTTATTTACTGCAATGCAGATGTATCTTCTGCACGGATATAAGTAATGATAATAAACATACCATTTAATCTTTCAGCGCGTGTTAGGGGGTTAAAGCACTAAGCGACCTCTATTCTACATAGTAAATACGTGCATTTAAAAGTTCGCTTCGAGTTAGAATCAAACGGAAACATTTCGCCTAACGCAGCAATTAAATTCATTTACACTCTCTTTTGTCTCTATGCTAAACAATGTGTACGCAGACGTCGATCGAGTGAGGTCTGGTGATTCCGTGCGTGCCGCCTCACAATGAAAAAGGTTCCCGACCCCTGTCCTAGTCGGTAGCTCGCTCGCCTTTCGGTGGAAGCGGTACCGGGTTCGATGCCAGAGACAGATCAAGTTTCCCGATTCCGGTTGGCGGAAGTAATGGCGTCCGGCCGTAAAAATCGGAGTAAAAAATGCATATTTTATTCGCCATCAACAATGTCGACCCCTAAAAGTGGTACAGTGGCTGTGAACAAACACCATTCCACCTGCTTTGAAACAAGCACTATCCATAATCTCACATAGACGTTTCTTCTGTTACTGTATGTTTTCTTTCCTTATATCCTCAGCGCGTTGTGCGCCTCTGCATTTTCCTCATTTTGCACCGAAGGCGTGTCTTCCGCTGCCGAACTGTTCTTCCTCCACATTATCTCAGACTCCGCTCATTAAATCCTTGTTGCACTTTTCGAAAACCTCCGATAAATTGCCGAATAACACTCTCGGATTATTGGTCCGCGTTTCCCCACCCGTCTGATATATTTCAGGGCTCAAATATTCTTTAAAATGCTTAACGTTTTAAATATATTTATGCTTATGCTAAAGAATTTACACTTGAAAAGAATTGAATTTCCGTGGCCATGTTTCAAATTACTACTTCTCTCAATGAATCCGGGAATCAGGCTTAGACTGGAAGGCTAATGTATTTTTATTTGCTATCCAGTAGCTTCTTGGTACATTATCTAAATTTTATAAAAGAAATGAGAGATGAAAGAATTATTTATAAAATGTTTCCAAAGCATGGAGATGCATTTTATCATGAATCATAGCGAATTCCATATCGTAAATTTTGATTTATACCGCTGTTTTCGATTTTCCGGAAATTTTTGTTTTTTAAATTTATTTTTGAATGGAAAGGATATTTATCACTTTTTCCATTTTAATTGAACCAGCCTAAGGAATAGTATTCTTCCATGTAATGATTCCTAAGCTATGGCAAGGTATTGATTTTTCACTGTTGATCGTTTTAATCAGTCATTCATTTTCTTTATCATCTCTCTACTTCTATCATGTTCACTGATATCGCCTAAATGTTCACTTATGCTACTCTTACACCCTTTATCACATTCCTCAGTTATCACTAACATTTTATATTTCTTTGTAAAATCCACTTCAATTTTCATATTATATTATATAGGATTTATTTATAATTCCTTAAAAATTTCGTCTATATTCTCTGAGCCTAAATAGATGGCCACCCAAGAGGCGGGAAACGAATTCATTTTTGGTCCGTCTGCCTCCTCTAGCCGATTCATTTGAATCTTTTTCAGTGAAAGTATTTGGGGTGAGCGAGTTTTCGCTATCATCGCCACGTAATCTTTAATGCATTATTTATTTTTTTGAGTGAAACAGAAGGAGAAATTGCGAGATATCTCCTCCATGTTCCCCTCTCTATCTAGTTTATGGCTTTCGGGGAGTTTGGCCCACCAAGAGAAGTAGTTCGGCCCACTCTAAATGATCAGATGTTTCCTCGTCTTATATAATCTAAATATGCTAAGACTTGAGTAGAGTTTATCCACATCCAAATGGCGGCATTTCTTTGAATTAAAGAAGTAGAAATCTTTCCCTCTCCAAAAGAGTCCGGAAAATTAAGGTTGTTGTCGGAGCATCCGATTGGCTGAGGACAAATTCTGCTCCTCGAGAAAATGCCAATAAAAAAAGCCAATTATCCCTCGACTTCTTCATAATTTACAATTGAAAATTCGCGATGTTCGATAATCGAATTCGAGAGATTTCGACCCTTTCCGATTCGATAAACAGTTTTTATGAAGTCCGCGAATATTGGCGGAGTATCCTCCGGAGTGACTCTCGAACGTCGCCCATCAGATATTGTTTCTGATCGATTCAATCGGAGGGATGGAATTGGGTGAGCGAAATAATGAACACCCAAGCGGTTTTCCGAAATTTCCGTTCTCGCTTCGTTTCTTAGAGAAATCTTCGAGTTGATGATATCTCCCGTAATGAGATTATGCGCCTTCGCCAGGTGAGGTTTATTGAATGGGGGAAGTGCGTGTCTTTGTTAAGTAACCAGGGAATGGTTTAAAGTGTCATATCACCATTCAAAAATGACACAATATCTGTTTCAATTATGAAAACGCAAGTACTGTCACAATCTCGCCCAATAACCATATTTTCAATCAATAGATGAAATAATATTCCATGTGATAAATACTTGAACTCAATGGCAAAGCGGTACTCCAAGCAATGGATTTCATTTTGTAGTCGTCCGATTTTTTTACAAATTCATAATTACATTTCTGAAGGCCGTAACTACGAATATTAACCATCACCAATTAGGATTATCTTTCTCCTTTAACATTTATAATTGAATAATATGATTTATAATCATGGTTACAAACGGCAAAGGCGCGTTTTTTTAATTCATGTTATCCAAGAAATCGTTCCTTTTGTAAAAAAATAAAATTTTGACAATCGCTAAGAAAATTTTCAATTAATAGCATATTCTATGTTCTATACATTTGTCTAATCCGATGAAAACCCATTATCAGAAAGGCATTAGATTTAAATGAGGAACTTTTCTAAAAATTAAATGTGAAAATTTACTATAAGACATATGAATCATAATATATAAAAGGCTGTTTCAGCATTTTTTCACAGTTTCATCAATTTCATACACATCAAGCATATCAGATGACTCGTATCATTTTTTTCTAAATTAAAAGTTGTAAAATCATTTTTAGTCGAAAAGTGTTCATTCATTTGCCAGGCTGTCGTTCCGTCGAAAATGGTTCCCGTAGAAATTGTAAATAAATTGTCGCCTAGCCATTAAGGATGGATTTAAACCGCTGCAGACCATATTTATCTAGTGAATTTAACCTTTTAACCAATTGCCTGTCACACAGAAGGCTGGGTTCATACCCCAGCTGCGGCAGTTCATCAGATGGTATTTATCGGGGATTCGGGTTCATAGGTCGATTCAGAGAGCAAGAATGAACTCGGGAGGTAATACTCTGTGTATTTGTAGGCGGTTGAGTCGCACTACTATATATCACTATATTGATGGCACACAATCCGTTAGGCCATTTACAGGCATATTTCACTTATAAATGGGTGGTCTGAAAAGTTTCCGACATTTCGTCATTTCTCGGCATGTTTTCTGAAGATAACTGAAAATTTTTTGATGATTTCTGAAATATCTGGGGTCGGAAACTTTTCAGGCCACCCTCGTACATGGATATTCGTGAATGTGAAATTATTTTTAAAATTAACTAAAATTTCGACAGTCTTTAACATTTTGAATAACATTAGGGCTCGAAATCATGGAGAATATTTACTTGAAGCAAGAAACTGCTGGAAAGCAATTGATGCAGCTAAATAATTTTGCTACATCGGTCTATTTATTCCAATGTAAAAAAACAAATTAGGAAAAAACAAATTAATAAAATCCATCCGGTGGAAAATGTAACACAAGCCGTCGAGGGCATTGATACGATTCGGCGACGTATATTTATTTTATTCACGAAAATCATTCGGCGGAGGACATCCAGATAATTCCCTTTAAGATTCGTCCCAGCATCCGCTTAGGTCCGGCGGAGCAATCAAATAATATTTTCCTTTTTGAAACTTTCGATCGGGAGAGATGGGCGACAAAATCCTGGATGTGGTTTCAAAACGACAGACACAAGGGTTTTAGAAATCGATGCTGTTTATTGGAGAAACAAACCATCTGTGAAATCAATAGCCCCCACCCCCTCTCCACCCCCGCACTCCCCCCCAAAATACTCGCTCACTTCAATCTGCTCGCATTCCTTTCTCTTCACTTTGAAACCCCGCACGGTTGGCACCCCTGCAGCCACGCGCTTCCCAACCCACCCAAACCTTCCACTTTTTTCCCACGTTGATAGGAGATGAAGTGGATGCGATGGTTTGGTGGTTGGCACCCCTGATCATTCGCAATCCGGAGTTACACAATCGCGCCCCCCCAAACCGCGGCCTCTGGGTGGGGGCGCAAAGAGTGCTGTATCCCCGCGGGAGGCTGTTTTTTCGATTGCTCTTCGTCCCTCCGCTTTGATGGCCCATCCCGATCGCCGATCGATGCCTCTGCCCCAAAGAAAGGCGCTGCGCTTCGTAATTGTTTCGGAATCCGATAGTGTTTTTTTATCCCCCCCGTCGCCTAGTGCGGTCGCTGCAGCGATGAATGAACGGCCGAAAACGCGCGCGTTAGGAAAAGTGTCGCATTTCCCCGGCTTTTGTGCTCTTCCCAAAAAGAGCAGCGATAAATTAAAAGTTTTCCTCTTTTTTATCTCTGTGGAGAGTTTATTTTCGCCGTTCCCTCCCCCGCGCTACCCACAATGCACTTCGCCGCCCCGTCACCTCCTCTACTATTTCCCGTGGTCTCTTCTATTTTTCGGAGGATTCCTTTATGGTCTTCGTTATCGGAAACGCGGAAGGGTTCTGCTTCTTCTTTTGATGTTTTTTTGCCCCCCTTTGAGACTTTGCGAAAGAGTAAGAATGAGAGTAAGTTTGTTTTAATTCCCCATATCGTTGCTTCCTCTTCCATTGTTCCCAAAAGGGAAGATAGGGTTCGGAGACCTCCCACAACCTTGGGGATTAGAGATTCCTCGGATTCCACCGCTTTCGACGAATGATTTTCAGTATTTATGTACTAATCCTTCCACGTTTGCACAAGAATTTTGTGGAGAAGCAATGAAATTCTGTTTTGTCTGTCTATTTTTGTATTTTTGCTATCATGTTCATCACGAGAAGAGTCATTTCCTTCTCCGATTATTTTATTGCTTAATATAATCGCTGATTAACTTATCGCTTCTCCAACTTACTTCATAACCAACCCAACCTTTTGAATACGTTAATTAGATTTCTGACAATGTTCATATTTTAAAAATACTTATAGACGTATCTCTAATTTACTCTCGCTAAGTAAATATCTCGGCACCATCGAATTCTGCAGCGATCGAGTTATGCTTTTAAGTGTATGCAGCGTCAGGAGGTTGAATTAATAAGCACCTTAGTTTACATGTATTTTTGTCACTCTCTTTTAATATGGCATGATAAATTTAAAATGAATGAATGAAATGAATTTATTTCGCAAAAGAAGAAACATAATCTTATAAAGTTCAATTTAAATTGCCTAGGATTCGATACTCAAAACATGATCCATGCTACAAGGTATAACCTAATTTTCAGGAATAATAATAATAAATCGTCTTCATTGAGATTGAGACCTCATCCATCTAACCCATCGTCATTAATTAGAAAATAAGAAGTAGAAACAATTAGAAGAATTGTGGATGTAAAAAAACCTAAGAGATTCTTAGGAAAAAAATTAACTGCAGGAAAACACCCACAAGGAAGGGGGGTGTGAAAAATCTGCGCAACCTACCGATAGTAATAGCTAAAAGATAAGAGAAGAGAAAAACATTAAAAAATGGGGGGATGAGGAAAAGCGAAAAATCAACAGTAGATATAATGAAAATGATAGGAAGAAAGCTTGGTTTTTTTCTCCCCCATTCCCTCCCCTTTATTGCATCCCTTCCTATTCTCACCTTTTTTCCGATTATTCTTCTACTTTTTTGTGATTATATCGATTTTGATTTTTTCAACTGCATAGTTATTTCTTTGCTATCCGGTATACCTGACTCGGAGTCAAACTGCTATTTTTGATTACAATAACTATAATATTGGCTTCAATTTTCCTCTATTTTTTATCTTGTTATGAGACAACATAACCGAGTTCTAATTCTTTGAAACTATACTATAAATTTAAATGATTTTCGAGCTTCTTTGTTTCTTTATATTGATGTCAAATTTGACATAAATCCAGGAATTGGATCGCGGAGTTCTTCTCGAATATTTTGAAGATACATTTTCAGCTGCTCTCTAAATGCCTCCCACCCCTTCCTCTGAGTACAACCGCCGTATTCCGGGCAACTCGAGGAAGAAGATTGTTTCGCCGGAATCAAAGCATCGCTTTAAGGATCCCCTTTTTTTCCTTTAAATCGCAATTTCAAAAAACTTCCCCCCAACCAATTCATCCTAAGGAAAGGATCTTTTTTTCCGGAGGAAGGCGGTGGGTTTAACCCCTCCTTCCAGAGGAAATCGCATTGCTGACCCCTCTCCGAAGTATCCCCGAGGCGATTGACGTTCAACCCGCTTTGTTCTTCCGCTGCGAAAAAATGTCCGTTCCTCGAACCCTTTGGCTCCCCATTCTGCGTGTCGCTCCCCGGAGGCGCAGTCTATGAGGTTTATTTACTCTGCTCTATCCGATCCTTTATTGCCGGTGCGAAGTGCATAGTGTTAATCGCGCAAGGATCGCCTGCGGGAGGTCGGCGGGTGGGGGGCGGAAGAGTGTCCGCTATCCGCGGGACGTCTAATTTCGAAGCCGTCAGGGATAGTGCTACCGGTTGCGTAAACCCAGGGCCGGCAGCCACGGGGCGCGACAATCGATTGGGCGACAATGATCGGAAAGAGTCGCGAAGTCGTCCAACAATGACGCGCGGGTGCTTACAGCTGTTTGTTGCGCGCAACAATGAGGGAGTGTTGCAGTGGGTCGTGTTGGGGAAGTGGCGGGAGACATCTATCGGTAATGAGTGTTACTCTGAATTATCTAGTAATTCCTCTTTGCTTTAGATATATTTCCCCATTTCGATGATGGATCAATGCGGCTTCGATCTTTCTGTTTTTCCCGTAATTAGAGTTATTGGTGGGCAAAGTGCCGACCACGGTTATGTATGGAGTGGTACCCAACAAAATTAAGGTCAGGAGTTCGAGTTCCGATCAGGTCAGTGGCGTATTTTTACTCCATTTTTGTTGTCATGAGAGAGGAAAATTAAAATGGGTGGAATTGGATTAAATTGGAGTAATTCTATCGATGGAAAAACGAAAAATAGCGCTCGAGTATTTCGTCTTAGTTTGTTATATTATAATTTTTGTAAAAAACAATATTATATTTCATACGAATATATTATATCCTGTTTGGCGATGAAGATTTAGGCAGAGATGTAATCGTTAGGTAATGAAGAAGACCCAGTCGATACACCAAAGTCTCACACCTTCGTAGGACTTCCCGAAGGGGGATTTAAAGGCACTGCTGGGGATTGACTGCCTCCGATAAGCACAGGAACCCTTCTAATCTATTGGGTGGTTGAGACGAAAGGTCGGTTGATATTAAATTCACACATTTAAAAAATAGCAGCATGGCTTAATGTTCTAATATCCCAACGCTATTCAAATTTATTATCTATTTAAGACGCTACACAAATTTATTGAAAATGACAAAATGTTTGGACTTCTTAGGAATGTGGAAAGCCTAGCAGACGGAACAGAAATGTTGAACCAATAAATGAGGATCGAGTAGCAATATTATGCATTATTTTTATGACATCCAATTGCATAAAAGAACTCGTGTACATGCTACTATAAATATCAACCCCATTCCGCAATACGTGTAGAAATGTTGTGGCAGGATGCCAATTAACTTTCGACAATTTTGCTCCCAATACCCGGAAAAAAGTAGCTAATAATTCAATAAATTGTCTGAATTATCGCTGAAATTTAATTTCAAAATAAAACTTTCAAAATACTTTTTTATAATCTCCTTAAGTTTAGGAAGACTTTTTCAAGATTCAGAAGAATTATGCAGATCACAGAAAAGTTTCAGAATTATAAAACACAATATAATTATATTTGGATAAAATAGTTGTATTTACACTGTTCAGAGATTGACAATAATCTCTGGTCTCTATAAATCAAACAGTATTTTGTTGCTAGAACTTCTTCGGATTAAATGATGAAATACCATCAAGTTTAAGTCGAGAAGATTTCGTTTTTATGGCATTTTCTACCTGAATATCTGGAATTGAGTGAATATCGATTTTAGCTGTTGATTTAAAAAGGAAAAAAGTTGATAATATATTCTCAAAGGATGAATTGGGTGGGAATAAAATCTCCAATTCAGTGCGTAAGTTAGGATAGGAAATTGAGAATTTGAAGAGGGGATACACACCCCTTTGCTGCCATGGAAACTCTACCGGTTATAGTAATTTCTTTCCGCACGTAAAATCAACCGAATCCACGCGCGCCCGCGTTATCCCGCTCAGACGCGCACACCCCCTCCTTCTATAAACAAAAGAGAAGCGAAAACATAATTCCGAGCGACTCAATTGGACGTTTGATTCGCCTGCGTCACTAGCGGCCTCTATCGCACTAGGATAAGCAAAAAGAGGATTCCTCTTTTATAAGCCACCCCTCATCGCCCTCTCGCTCTGATGGCTTTATTCCCCATGAGTTCCCTTCCCTCGGCGTCTTTGGTTCGCGGGGAAAGTGCGAATTCGCGAGATCGTCCACTTTGACGAGGGTGGCGAAATTATTCGGGCGGCAGTTGAGCGCTTTTTTGCGATAACTCTCTGATGCGGTTTATCAAGACTCCTTTGAATTGTATCAATTTGACGGGGAAGCTTTCATGCAGGCGAATGGATCGAGGGTGCTTAGCGAGCGGTTCATTTAACCACGCATTCCTCATTCACTATGTCCAAACGAGCGGGGACCCCAGGACGGGTTGTTTTGAAAATTCATACCGAAAAAGTTGCTAAATTTTTTGAAAACATGGTTGAAAGGTGGTTGTAAGTAGTGAGCCAAGATATTGGTTTGATCCTATGTTTTGGAGAGGCTTGATGAGGAGTGAGGTAAGGTGAGGATTGAGGTGATTTGAAGAGTCTAAAGTTCTCATCGACATAAAGAGTAGTGAGTTGAGTTGGTTTGGTCATCTTGGCAAAACTTTGGAAAGAGATGGAGGCACAATATGTTGGATGAGGAGTTAGGTAGTTTAGCAAGTGGAAATGTGTCTCATCATGAAAGAAGTGAGGTAGTATGTGTTGAGTTGGAGAGAACATAAACTTTGACCTGTACAGTAATACAGTGTATAAATTTTACATCCTGAAGGCTACTCGCATCCTCAAATTTTCTACCATCAGCAATCGAAGCTCTAGATTGTCAAGGTAAACTAGGCAAAATGTTGGTAAGGTTAGGTGATAAATCCACATTTTTTAGCAGTTTATATCACTCCTGACTTACAGAAGAAATTCAAGATCAAGGAATGTTATCTATGTTTTCTGGCTTTACTTGTAGGAACGCCTAAAGTAAGCGATCAAATTACTTAGTTGTTTGCAGGTTTAGAGTACCAGTAGCATCATTTCTTTCCGAAGGATCTATCACGGTGTAATGTAACTCGTGGGTGGCTATAGGCAATCTTCGACCGAGGGGAGACTGGGAGACCATCTTTATTCTCAAACATTGTTCTCGATAACAGCTTCTTCCGTAAGCGAAGTTTCCGAACGCTGGAAACTGGTGTTTGTAATGTTACTTGAGAGAAGGGACTAATGAGGAGGAAGCAGGAGGGTGGTGATTTAAGAGAAACGTTGATGAAAAGCATCTCCTGATGCTTAAATAGGAATAAGGAAAGAGGATGGAAGATAGTTCCAGGAGATATTCTCTTGACTTACCTCATGGGTGATCGAAATATCATGGTCTTTCGTCGGTATTTACGATTAAGAGCGTTATAATTATTATTATTATATACATTAGTTACAAGCAGGTAAAAACCAGGTGGTAACTTTTCACAATTTCTTGCTTAATTATAACATAAATATCTTCATAATAAATATAAAACAATACATCATAGTCATACACACACACTATCATCACATCGGTTTATATACAATATCGCAAATTTAATTACACATACGTTGATATCTTCAACCATCATTATATTTTAATTTAAATCATTTTCGAAATTATAAAAAAACACTGTAATTTCCACAATAAATATAATTAATTTTTGTTATGGAAATTATAAAGTGTTTTTTTGTCACTTCTAAATGTCGTTCCACGAAGCATGGCCAGAGAACTTAGAGTTAAAAAAAAATAATTTTCTTTTAAAAATTTTTTCTGTTTTGCGGGAAGGGGCTGAAAATGTCCTTAGGTAGGCCATTCCAATCTACTCCTGTTCTATTTAAGAAGGAAAATTTCCCAACATCCTTCCTGTGGCCTATGCTACTGATTTTAAAATTGTGGTAATTTTTACCCAGAAAACAAGGAGGCATTATCCTATTGATATTGACAACGTTAGAGCTTGGTTACTTATTTTCTACTAATAAAATTCAACTTGAATGTTAAGCAATTCTTATTGTTGGTTCCCATTTAATTCTTATTTTACACAGTAAAGTTGACCGACAATCGAACTTGAAAAGTTTCAGGAACTTTAGAAGTATTCCCATTTATCGTTAAATCTTGTCGTTTTTTCTTTTCGGGAAGTTTTTCTCCTCTCTTATGAGTTAAGCATCTTTACGTTCGTGTCTAAAACATTTCTTAGGACAATTCTCAGTGATGAGCACAATCTTTTAGATAATTTTAAAATTTGCGTCTCATAGTCAATCTTTGACCATCAACTGTCCAATCAAATTTACGTAGAATTTTGATTTAAACGGTAATAAGTGTCTCACGTAGTTGTGTCTTTGTGCACATTCTCCATGCGTTCGTTTTTCAAAAAAAAGTACTCGTGTTAATCCCGTGCGATCCGACTTGCGACCGAACGCAAGACCGGAACGTGCGCGTAACTCGGGCGTCTGCACGCGATCGGAGGCGCAGAGAGAATCGAAGCCGGGTCCACAGGGGAGGAAGCGCTCCCTTTCTGAGGTGGGGTTATGAGGCCAAATGGGGATAATGGGGTAGATGAGGGCCGTGAGTTTGAATAGAGAGAAAGAAAGAAGGGTCGGCACTTTGAGAGGGGCACCGGAAGAGGGGAACGCAGGTGGGGAGAAGCGCACTCGTAAACAACGGTCTGAGAGCAAATAGGGCGAGTTTTGGAAATGGTCCTTCACCCCCCACCACAACCTCCCTTTCTTTCCTCGCTCTTTCTCTCGCCGCTTTCTCTCGATATAAAACGGCGATGCACTTCTCCATTCAGTCCGAATCACATCTGAATCCACGTTTAATGAAATACAACGATCGTGGCTGATAATAAATATTAGAATAAACAACACAGACTCAGGTTTCAATTTGTGTGGCCTTCATTCACGCAAAACGGGTTCATGATAGATCTCTTTACTAGACCAGAAAAAAAACATGCAAGGTTGCTTAGCAAAGCCACATCTTCAGGTGATAGAAAAACATGCATATATTTAGGATCTTTTGGTTTTTTCACCTGAAGATGTAGCTTTACTAAGAAAACCTTAGTCGTTATTTCATCTTTTCTTGTGGTCTAATTAAGAGTTCTTTCATGAACCTGTTTTGCAATATTTTAGCATACTATATTTTTTTTAGTTTGAACGCCTTAGATTTTTTGTAAATCTACGATTGGAATCCTTCAGGAAACGAGTCCATGGCCGGTCAGCATGCATCTCAGTGGACGGCCCATGGCTCAGGAGAGGAATTGCGGGCCCCGGCGTTTTTTTTTCAATATCGGGGCCTTTTTACTCTCTACGTCAACCAAATAAAATTTTAGCGCGGTCCCCGGATATTTGGACCGGCTGCACCCCTTCTCTCCCTCAAAGGATGCCGCAGTGATTGAGTTGCCACGGGTTGGAATAAAGAAAGATGTCGAGGGATTTTGTCATATATAAATCTGAACGACGTAAAACCTTTTATAGAATAAAAAAATTTTATAATGTGAGAACAAATTTAACCGAAAAAAATCTTTTCTTATGTTAGAATATCCAAAGGAAAACAGTGTTTAAGAGTAGGCCAAAAAACTATATTTCTCCAAATGATGGAGGTTTTTTGTATGGTTTATATATGGTGAATACGGATGGATGAAACTTCTTATTTAAGTATGTAAGTTCAACAATGCGTGAGTAACAATTACGACTGTTAACAAGGTAACATCGATGTGTAACAATAATCGACGCCTCAACGATTTAAGGCCTAACAGCAACAATTGAGATATTTTCAATTACGATTGTTAACACAGAAACATCGATGTGTAATAATAGTAGATTCCTCGATTGTTGCTGTCCCAACAACAACAATTAAAGTAACTGGAATAAATCACGCCCATGGGCTGACATTTCTCTGACGTTCTCTTTAGAACCGATGAAGGCCTCTCGAACCAAACTTTTCCAAACACGATTCGGTTTGATCTTTCGGTTTAGGCAAGGGACGAAAAATGAAAGCGTTCTCCAAAATTGATATCCCTCTCTCGGAGGACACACTTAGCCGCGATTAAAGACGGAGGCGTAATAAAGGACCCTTTTTCCGCCCGAGTGCGGATTCCTTCTTTCAGATGGCGCTTCTTTCCCGCGAAATCCGCAGATGCGATGTTTTCATTCAATCCATTAACCCTCGTCCTCCGGATCAAAAGGGACGGCCAAATGGAAGGCCCTTTGTGAGTCGCTATTAGTGGCGGTGTCATCTCGAGACAAAACGCGTTATTTCAAAAGAGCATCGCGTGGTTATCACTTGCTAGAGAAGGCGGTTAATGAAGTCAACTGGGAAAACGTCCTCCGCGGTGACGCCTCCGTTCCATTACCGCCCTGGTAATTACGAATTTCGGAGATTTACGAACGGCGTTCCTTTGATTCGGAGGAAGATTCATATTCCATCTACTCACCACAAACGCACGGCGATTGACGATAGAGGGGATTCGTTCTCAAAAAATGCCCTCAATCACACTACTAATTGGCCTATGTCACATATAATCAGCATCCGAGGGAAGTAATTAGGAAGTGGTCCAGTTTATAAGAAAGATTTCCCTTTTTTGGGGGGGAATCAAACCGATCTCTTTCCCCAGAATTAATGTCGAAACAGGAATGAGTTGTACAAGGACTAGGCGAGAGTGGGAATTATGCAATGGAGAATGAATTGGTCAACACATGGGAAGGGAAGCAAAGGGTGGGGAAAGTCTTCGGCTAATGGATGAGCTTAGAAAACGAAATATTATAGGAAATATGATCACGATACGGAGCATCAACTATGTTGGTAATTAGTGGAACGGCAACTCGTGAGATTGGAGTTACAAAATACTCCATGTATTATGAAATTTAAATCCATCAAACAGCAGGCCTTAAATGGAGTGTCAAACACCACGGCTAGTAGATGAGGCGTCAGTCGACCCTTTATATATTAAAATAGTTGCACATCAATTTAAATATAGGTTAAACAAAAGCTTATTCAATTGCGATGCGCAGAATTTAGGGAAGACGGGTTTTGAAACGTGAGAAAGGAAGCTAGGGAATACTGCTAATGTTACAAAAGCAAACTGACCCTCATCGCCCTCTTAACGAAGCCGTCTGCAAGTACCCAGAGCTGTTGTGGTTCTTCGTATATTATGTTTGTAATGGAAAAACACCATGGAACAATCATAAACTTATTGATAAATATTTATCTAATAGCAATTCGATTTCGCTACTTTAAGCAAAAGTTTTACCTTTGAAAGTTTCGAATTTTAATGCGTACCCCTTTTCAATGTTGAAGAACTGACGCCCCTTCACAGTGCAAGGGCCGTTAGGCGACACCACACTTGCTTTTTGCCACAAGCTGGCCCTGGGCCTCCTTCACTCGCTATATAACGAATCACCTCCCTAGCAATCCTCAGACGACTACTACACTGAACATTACCCAACTAAAGTTGATTCCCAAAATGTTCGTCAATTAATTTTCAAATCCCAACGATATTTCGTGCCCCCGTGGGAGCGGACTTTTTCCCCGGCACGCTCTCCGTAGATAAACAGTGAAAGGAGAGGAGTCTATGTTTACCCGAGTGGTGGAATGGTAGAAATGGAAGCAGCGTACAATGCGGCTGGAGAGAAAGAAGGGCAAGGCGGTGACCACAGATGTAGGTTTCCTGGAAGGGGGACCGACTGAAGGGGAGGAATTGTTAACGAGTTTGCTAAGAGATTGGGAGGGATGTTGGGCCCGGCTATTATTTTAACCTGAATGCGAGGGACTCCGAAGCCCAGCGCTGTTCCGTGCCTCCGATCAATTCGAGATCGCTTATTCCAAATTATCGAATTGTGCCTGTACCTATATATATATATCGCCATTTGCCTCCTTGTTGCTAATCTTTCTCTTTTTCCCCTTTGACGCTTTCTAATGACATTCGCAGGCTCCCTGTTGCATTTTTGTAAATATTCATCCACCTCGGTACCAAACCGCCTTCCGGTGTGTGGCAGGGGGGGTGTACTCCGTTTTACTTGTTTCCGAATTCGGTTACTGTCGCATAGCGGAGAAACTTTATTTTTCGAATCAACCATTCCTCCAGAATAAATTCAATTGTTTTTCACTCTACGTCGGATCAGCTTATGTATCTCGTTAGAGCTATATAAATATCGCATTGAAATAAGGTTTAAAAACCCATTGAAAGCATACGGATTATTGGTCGATTTATGCATCTTTCACTTGGTGACGATTTGAAATCTTTTGTGAAAGATCCATTCAATAAGACATCGAGATGTGGCATACTCAACACGAATCACTCTATGAAACATCACGTAAATTGAAATGAAACTAAACTACCTCACTCCTCATCATTACCTGGTATGCCTCATTCCTCTCTCTCTCTTTACCCAATCGTAGTGGGAATGAGTTTCCAACCGTCCTGAATCGGGCTGAATGCTCCACAGATAGAGAATTATGTTGGTTCTCAGATTGTTTTTTGTTAAGTCATCGTGGTTCATATCACAAAATTGTGTATCATTTGAACTTTTCAAATGCAATATAATCTTTCGTTAGCACTTGATGGTTCATTGAGTGAGTAAGTTGCAATCGCGTGTGTTCGTAACTTTGAATTTCTTCACGAAGGCGCTCGTTGCCGTTCACAAACAGCCATTGTTACTTCTGATTGGCAATACTTTTCATTGTTGGGTACTTTCAACAATACTTCACTACTATTATTCTCTTTTTTACTTTTGTTTGAATCTTAGATGCGGTAAAGCTTAATTCGGAAGGCTTTTGAAGGCCTCTGGATATCGAGAAGCATTTTTCAATTTAAGGGCTATCGATAGTGACAGCATGGAGATGTTAGTTTAACGAAAGATCGTATGCTAAGCCCGTTCATTTAAACTTTTAAACCGAGCAATAATAATGATAATAAAAAAGTGCTTTTCCTCGAGTAGGAATCGAAGACGAGCCCGCTCTTTTCCCGGGCGTCTCTTCATTAAAATGCGGTCTTTCAAAGGTATTTCAAGATAAATAAAGGCGTCGCCGGACGCACCCCTGTGTCACTAAATCGCGATCGTCATTTATTTGCTGGCTGTGTTTCGCACCCGCCGCCAATCCTTTGCTTCCAGTGTGCAAACAAGCCGCGCTCCTGTGTTTGCTCCGCCTCAATATGGGCCGATCATATTTTTATTTCTCCCTCAGATTAAGGGGATTTTTGTGTGAGCCAAGTTGTCGCCGATTCGCCTTTCTCCCCTTTATTTGAAAAACTAATGAATGCATGCAGGGGATTGCGGATCTTTGCTGCAAATATCCGTTTCCATAGCCTTTTCAGCGTCCGCTGCTTTCTCTTATAAAAGGCCTCTCTCGCGGCCGATCGAGTCCGACCTATCGACCCATCGAGCGAGAATAGTCGCCGTGAAGCTTCTAAGATACCTAGCTGTTTTAATTAATTCAAAACTGTTTTGCTTTTTAGACTTTTTGACTCAGGGAAAAGGGATCCAAAAGGTTTCATGAATATGCAAATGCTATCTACGATGATACGTGCTTGAGATATTTTCCATCTAATCGCTGCCATTCTTCTTCGATAGTACATTTATCAGCCACTCTTTCGTAATAATTAAATACCTTTCTATAACGATCAGAACATGTTGCTGACAGATTCAGTGATCTGGGACTCTCAAAATTTTGTTTGCAATCTGTCACGAGACACTGAATGTTAAAAAAACAACAATATTTAGAGTATGGTAGCATTTGAGCATTATTTCACTCGGTTCTAATGTAATAATCTCATGATTAATTTAAAATTCAACCCATGTTCCCTTTTATCCTGCTAAAATCTTGTTTTGGTTTTAGTTGTCACTCGCCTATCTAAGTATTGCGTTTCTAAAATTAATCTCTTGATTAAACTGTCTCCATTAAGCCATCGAGATTTTTGATTGCAGTGCACGAATTCTAACTTCATCCAAAAATAAAATTTATAGAAGTTGGCATAGAATAATGATGCTATAGATCATAATGAATATAATGTCTGTCAACAATCCCTATGTGCCACTTTATTAACTTTTCAATGGTAAAATTGCTACTTGTCCGGTTTTTCTTCACATATGTGAAGGAAGAAAATGTTTTTAAAACTGTCTCAGTATGCAAACGAGTTCTCTTGTTTATTCCCTCTCCTTCTCATGGACATTTGATTCCGAGTTAACTCTAAATACTCCTCCGACGCCTCTGTTATTTTGCATATCACATAATGCAGAGGATACTATTATATTGGCTGTGATACTTGCTCCAATGAGTCTCATCTGAAGAAACGGTGAATTAAAGATTTGGTACTCTCCACTTGTCTGCACTTTCTGGTAATGGTGTTCAAGGCGGCCCCAAGCCCAAGGAATGAATTTGAAAGCAATCCAATCTCAACCTCTCATAAAAACGACTCCTTTGAGTGCATATTAACATACAGAGAAATATTCTCGGAGGAGTTAGAACGGGGTGGCAGTAAAAGGTGTTATTTGGGGGCCTTATCAAGTGCTAAAACATACGGCGGCTCTTCGGCTGCTCGAGAATCGGAGGGAATGAGGTGCTTATCTCCTTGAGGATGAGTGGCAAGCGGAAAGCTTTGTTTCCTCCTTTCCTCTTTTTATCGCCTTTCGGAATGCGATCGTCCCTCGTCACTCATTCCCTCTCGTACATCTTCATAAAACTCGAAGTTTCGGATCCATAGGGAGAGAATTCCTCTCAAATGAATGTTGTAAGAAATACTGTAGTTCTTCGGGAACTAACCGATACCTATTCTATTTACCATTTCCGCAATATGTATGAATAATATACTAGAAGAAACTAACTTGTACTAGCATTGAACTACCTCACTCCTCATCCTGCCTAGTAAGCCTCATTCCCCTCTACTTGCTCTTGGCAGCTAATGTTAGAGTGGGCTCCAACCGGTCTTCTGGCTGAAAACTTCACAGTCAGTGTTCGATTCAGACGTCATGCATTCTTAAAGAAATTCTGTCAGTAAGTCTCTAATTGTTGCCTCCTCTGCTTCGTTTGCAACAATCGAAGGCTTTGTTTAATTGTAAGTAATGATGTTCCGTTGCAACAATCGCCTATCGCCACGGTGTTTCTCCGCTATCAGTTGCGACACAGTTAATTAATCTCTTTGCTAGTTAGCACAGTATAATTTAGCAACTCTCCCTTGTTAGTCACGATAAATCGTTGTAACACTACAACGATTATTGTCGTAGGCTTCTGCCATTGTTGCTGATGTATGTATTCATGAAGTACAACAGGAATGGGAAACTTCTAATTATAATTCATGTACAAGCGTACCCATTGTGTTGTGTACAAGTTTTCACCCTTTATTGCCAAAGACGTTCGTAATTCCGCTGTTCAAACTTTGACGCCCCGTTAATAGCCGCGCCCTGAGGCGGTCCCCCCTTTCGCCGGCCCTGACATGAACTACAATGCGACGTGCAACTATTGCTAACAATGGTCACGTGGTATTTTTATCAATCGCTGATTAATTGTGATGAGGATGGCATCGCCATCGCCTTCCTGCTCGGCGGGTGGTCTTCCCTTCCTTCTCAGTTCCTTATCTTCGCCTTTTCCGCTGCCTCCTTCACCACCCCAAGTGTTGCACTCTAATCTCTCGTTTCGCCGCACTTTCTTCATTCACCGTGCCTCCGTCGCATTCTTGGACGTCTGAGAGATATGGAGTCGTGACCCAAATGTCGCTCTCTTTGGAGATCAACCCTCCTCTTGCAATCGCCGCTTTCCCATTTCTAAATTACCGCAGGAAATCGACGTCTTTAAAATGCGGACCATCGCCTTCAGATCGGAGAGTCGATGGCTTCTTTTTAACCCTTTGAGAGTGTTTGCATAAATTGGCGTTCTTATTCATTGGCTCTTCAACATCTTCTTCTTGAGGTAGTTTAGTTGGCGTAGCATCGTAAGGACTGATCACCAATCAAACTTTCTATTTGATTGTTATCGTTACAAAAGAAATGAGAGATTTAAACGGCTGAATCTCCTCAAACTGTATGCATTGCGTGATTGGCTAATGTACATGAATACTGAACATAGGATAGTATTGTATGCATCGGCAGGATATTCCTGTTGATTAACGTGCTAGAGGTATATTTTAAGAAAATTTCCTGTGGCATATACAAAAAAGTTACTTATAATTCTCATTGTTGCGAGCATAAGGATTTTGCGTCCTCACTAGATTCTTGCAACAATACCGCGCAACAATGCAGCTCGGTATTGTTGATGATTGAAACATTCCCCGAAGCGGTAGAGCTATATTTTACAAACTTTCTGGAACCCTCTTCCCCTCTTTATAGCGAGAACCAAGTATCGCTAAGAGACAATCGATTTAATTATATTCATGCGAGAGATTTTCAACGTCCCCCAACAGGTCCTCCGGCGCTTAGCTAACTGTGAAATTTGATTTGTATTTTGTCACCTGCGCTTCCTTCCGGGAATCCTTATTGTTCTATCAATTACCGATGGAAGAGAGTTGGCCGTCTTCCAGTGCGCCGATGGCATCTGGAGCACGCGTGTGGAGATGCGGAGGATAGAGGGAAGACCACCGGTCTAGCATCCGCCACGCCGGTGCCAATCCCTCCACCTGTTACTCATCCTCCTCTCGTGGCACCTTATAATTTTCTTCACGTGAAACCTTTTCTTATCACATCCACCCGTTGCAACCCTTCTCCGATGGCGGCAGCACCATCGCAATTAAATTATCACCTCCAACAAATTGGAAAGGCGATACGGTCGTCCGCCTCGCTTTATCTATAATGTGTTTGTTTCTCGATCCTCGAGATAAAGTCTTCGGGTGCCTATCGCGCGGTAATATCTAATTTTTGGAATTCGTTGATGACCGGACTTCCATTTCTCGGTTGTGAAAGTTTTCAAAGGCGTTGGCGGAGGTAGCGATAGATGAAGCATGTACGGGGGGCACTTATGATGAATTTCACTTTTCGATAAATTGCGTAAATGGGGCATTGGAATTAGGTTTCAGCATGCGTTAAATGGGAAGTGCCAATCGCAGTTCTCCTGATGTACTTTTAATTTGCTTATTTTGAGAAAGAGCCCTACGAAGTAATCATATGGAAACTATAAGCAAATGAAGGCACTTATTCTAGTGAGCTATGGATGTGACAACTAATTGTAAATTGTATTTTTAATATGAGAATTTTACGATTAAAAATGGAACACGTATGTTAAGGGTAGTAAAGTTGATGGAATTCACGGAAAGCAGGGAAGAATTGATGAATGGGGAAATAAGTTATCAGTTAAAATTTAATGTCATTAAAAAATTAAAATATAATTTTCTTGTTTGTGTACCTCTAGCATAGTAATACTTAAAGTAATACTTTTAATCGTTTATCATTCCCTAGGGGGTCACAGGAAGTTCTTGGAGTTGCCCAATCTGAAATGGAACTACATGCAATAATTCCGAACCGTATTCTTTCGCAACAATGCTGCTCAACAATGAATCAATGAGAATCCAATAATGAATGCATTATAAATGAATATAAATTTAATTATAAATCGTTTCCATACGCATAGGCTCGCTACAATGAGAATCGAAAGAACCGTTTTGTGAATGAGCTTTTTCCGGATACATTTCGAACGCCCTGCGTCCCTTTTTATGTCAACTCCTCTTTTCTATCGAAATTCCGTCGTCTATCGGAGAGCTTCCGATCAAGTGTCCCCCTTCCGCATATAGTTCAACTTCTGCTTACATATCGCGATATCAATTTGCCGATCGCGAAATGTCCAAACCCCAAAAAATACACGGCGGAAAAAGGACGGATTTTTCTCGAACGTGAATGCATTTTTTGCGTCCCCTTTGGCCGTTTGTCCCTCGTTTGCTCCTCTGCATTTATTCATTCCGATTCATTCGGGTGCACGACACGCCCTTCCGCTCCATCCGTCCTCCGCTTTTTAGGCCTTTTCTCCATCTCTCATTACATCTATCCTTGTTTCTATGTCTCCATGTTTCCTCTACGATTCGCATAGCATTCGATGTCCAAATATCCACCGAAAAATGTTCTCCCCCCCGCACAGGGTTTATCTTTTCCTGTCCCCCCGTAAAAATCTCCGGTCCGACCGTCTTCTTCAGGGTATTTGCCCTTTAACCATCAGTCGTAATCGCTCCTCTCATTATCGTCCCGAGTTGCGCATAGTGTTGCTCTTTTGTTCTTCTTATTTTTTTCCTACCGCGTAAAAACTTTCTCCATTAATTTTAAGCCTGTTTTTTTATTCGTGACCCCTTGCCCCCCGCGGGGCGTCGGATCGCCCAATTCCTCCGCCCGGGGCCCTTCGTCTGGGGTTGGGTACATCGCGGTGGTCCTCCCGCCCCCTTCGATGAGTCTATTATACATCTTCGGGCCCCGAAGGGCCCACGGTCTGCTCTCTTTTTTGTATATTTTTTTAAGTTCCGCATATATCGTGGATGCTGTCGATGCATGACTCCGCTGGAAGCTATGCCAGCGATATCTTATCCCCTTGTTCTTTTTTATATGTTCCTTCGTTTTTACATTCGAGTATTTTTTACGACAAAACTCGATATGCGATTCCCGATATATAAATCCTCTCTCCGGTGCATGCGATGCATCCTGTAGATTTTTTTCGGTAAAAATGTTCAAAATTGGTGTTCGCTTTATTCGCGGATAAAAATAAACTGCAATCAATCCCTTGCTGCGTACGTTTATCTTATGCACGAAACTAACAATCCCGTGATTGGGATCGTTTATTTGAAATGATCGACTTCTCGTATTTCAGTAGTCAATAAATTTAGTTTTTAAAGTAAGTATAATTCGGCGAGACTTGGAAAACAATAGCAAAAGAATCGCTACTTTATTCAGAATACTATCTAGTTTTTCTCGGCAAGCAGATCACCGCTTTAGATTTTATTTTTTATAGAAACGTATCTTATTCGTGTCGAGATGTGTAATGCGAGGACTATTTTTCAATTTCAAACTTTCTCTCAGCTATTGGAGTCAATCTGGAAACTTCTAATTCGGCGTTACGCAAAAATACATTTACGTCAAATTTTGGTGAAATTGACCGAAGAATTCGGCAGAGGAATAATTGAAGAGCGTAATTGGGCGTTCGGTGGAAACGGACACGGCGTTGGGAACGCAGCGGAAGACGGCGAAATTTTAGAATATCGATTGGCACCCTTCGCAATATATTTTTCATATCTTTTCCATTCGCCTCCTGATTATGCACGCCCTCCAATAATTCTCGTCCGGCAGAAATCGTATTAATAACTCGTCCATCCGAGTCGCTCTCTTTCCATTATCTCCTTCAATTCTTCATCATTTACGATCTTCATCTTTTTAGCACGCCTTCCCTCACCACCCGATACCTCACTTAACCCACCAACTGCCCAAAGGCCCTCTCATGCATATAGTGGTTATAGCAACAGATAGCCTGTCATTTTTACCTCGCCTCCGTAAATTGTGTGTTTTTTGTCTCGTTGGCCTTTCGAAAGATGGTTTGTTTATTCTTCGGCTCCTCCCGCCCCGCGGCTCCTCTATATTTTTCATTCCAGCTCTAACCCTCTATTCGAACCACAAACACTATGTTTAATCTGACGCTGAGTGCCGGGCGTAAGTTTTAAAACCTCTCTCCTCTTCGCTCTTACCCTCTGACCACTTTTTTACTACGCGCGGGTGGCCCGCTTTCCCCTCCCAAGTTCGCGAAAGATGCATTCAGAAGAATTTCATTTTAGAATCGTAATACAAACTTAAAACAAACTCTATTTATAATCGTGGCTAACAAATCAAGAAATAACACACTAGTTTCTAAAAAAGCCATCAAAAGATTCAGCAGTTCATCTGCACAATTCTTATAGTATTTTCAAATAAATCGCGAGAGTTACTATTAACGATTAAATTATTCTAACAATTAACCCTAGCGATAACCGGATGTTTGAGGATTGGCTTTTGGGGTGGTGAGGGACCTTGCAATTACCGGCACAGTACCCGCGGAGGATTATCTGAATCCCTAAGAAATCCAATATGATAACAAACATACACGATTAAATTGTACTTATTTTCATAAGCTTACGTAAAACTATTATGTTTATCTTTAATACTATTTTATTGTATTACTCGCTCGTTTTATTCTATCCCGGAATTTCATACGTTAAATCCGACTCTCACAGCCCATAATGAAAACATTTTATTTTTTCGATTTCCTAATTTTTTAACAAAATTCCACTGTTTAATAGTGAAAGATTTTTAAGATAAAAAAATTATTTCACGTCATATCATTTTTTAAATAAAATTTCACTGTTCCTCATTTTTATTGTAAATCATTACCTAGACACTCTTACTTTTGGCTTCTTATAAGAGGTTATGCTAGGAAATACTATATTCTACTTGAACAATATTCATGCTCTCCTCCTCCAAAACTTTTGGTTCAAATTGATACTCATCCTGTTTCGTTATGTTAAGCTGCGTTGCTGTTTTTTTGGTATAGGGATCTCCACTCTTCTCTATCCGGCAGGTGCGGTTGGAGCATACATAAAGAGGCCCATAATTCTCGTGCTCTTCTCTTAAGTCAAATTTTGAGAGTTATCCTCCCCAAATGGTTCAGAAATGCAGTATCGAATAACCGGGGCAAATGGGTTCCGGAAGTCGCTCATTGTCGTTCTCATACATTCATTTTTACATCTCACTGTCGTAAGTGGGAGATTGTTGAGGCTTTCAATTATTGGACGTTTGCAACAATGTTGCACAACAATATCATTCTTATTGCAAAATGAAATAATTAAAGAGTCGATATAGTTGTGATTCAAGGAATTAGTACTGGAATTGTTTTTTTGATTGTTGAGGCTTTCAATTATTGGACGTTTGCAACAATGTTGCACAACAATATCATTCTTATTGCAAAATGAAATAATTAAAGAATCGATATGGTTGTGATTCTAGGAGTTAGTTCTGGAATTGTTTTTTGATTCTTGAGGCTTTCAATTATTGGACGTTTGCAACAATGTTGCACAACAATATCATTCTTATTGCAAAATGAAATAGTTTGAGAATCGATATAGTTGTTATTCTAGGAATTAGTACTGGAATTGCTTATTTTTGATTGTTGAGGCTTTTCATTGTTGGACGTTTGCTACAATGTTGCCCAACAATATAACTCGTATTTTAGAATAAAGTCATTGAAGAATCGATATAGTTGTGATTCCAGGGACTAGTTGAGAGCCCTTTTAGCGACCGTTAGTTCTCTTAAAACAAAATCAACTTCTCCTGTTGGCGCAATAGAGAACAGTCCAGTTCTGCACGATCGAACCTCTCTCTCGAAGTAATCGAAATTGCATTTATATTTATAAAGTAAAGTGCGCCAAAGTGTGGCGTCCGCCGATTACTAATTCCAAGGCGCTTTCTCGAAATAGACTGTCTGGAGGTCTTGTTTGAGATGAGGCGTGTGTACGTTTCGGGTTGTCCGTGCAAGTCGTGGTCGACCTTGGAATGCCATTCAGTCTCTCTCCCTATCGATTCCCTATCCATCGCCAGCGCGATTCATAGAGAAAGATGATTTGCTACGTGGCGGCGTTACCATCGCAACTCCACGCTAATCCTCCGATGCACGCGTGAGCTACGCCTCTGGGATTTCGGAGGAGGCGAGGAAATTGTCTCTAACGGTGAGATGAACATTCGACATAGTTTAGTTGCCAATCAGTGGCTACTTCAGGAGATAAAATGCATTAATCGGTCGTTGATGCAACAATTGCGGTATCCGTGGTTACAACTGAAAGAGTAAATATTATCCGGTGAATTTAGCAATTATTACGATTTTTTATACAATCGCAATTAAAACTGAAATAGTAAATTGTTAGCAAAAATAAATTACAGTTTTAAATCAATCCAGAGGCGGTTGCTTATTTAAATAAATGAATGAACACTCTGGAAACTATAAAATAGCGTGAATAATAAATTATTTACAGTAATATTATTATTTATATCATACATTTATATTTGATTACTTATTATTTGCTCCTTTATTGATTCTGAGCATTGCCAAAACTAAGAGTAGTTTTCCTGGGCCACTTCATCACGTACAAATGTCTCACAGGTTACTACGTTCCTCTATAGCAAATCGATTTTAAGATAGGAATGCAGACGGACGGTCGTGCAAAACACAAATCATATCTAAGGATGCAATTGCTTGTAAATTTACATGCATTCGCTGGCACGCAGGCATTTTCGAAATCAGTTCTCCTAGCACTCGAATTTAATTCTCTCAATTATATTTTTGTGAATCATATCATATTTTAAAATTTTCCCATTCAATTAATCATGTACTCGTAGAGTAAATATTTCGCTGTCGATCTCACTTAATTTCTGCAATGTTCCTTTTCGCCATTCATTTGGGCCGTCTTCCCATGATTCCTCTTCGATGACTCCCGAGTTGCATATCCATGTCATTGCGTCGAATCGAAGCAGTCCGTGAGGGCAATTAGGAGTTCCCCCGTACATTCCTCCCCGAGATGAGAAATTGCTTGGGAGTGGGTTCTATGGGATGGATAAGCAGGTTTTGATTAGGGGGTTGCTTTTCTACCTACAACTTAATGACGGGGGAGGGATGGCCCGGAGGGGGAGGGCCGTTGAAAGGTACCAATTTGGAGAATCCTCCCTTCCCCCCTCTTCGATAGCTATCGAGAGCGTGACAACTGCCGATGTTTTACGACCTCTGTCCACCGATTATTAGGCTACGCAGGTAGATACAAGAGGAGTAAAGCATCTTAGAAAATACTGCTTTTTTCTGCCCACAGATTTTTGCCCTTCCGAATTTCTGGGCGTCTTATAACTTAGTGCATCATGTCCCAAGAGTAAACCCCAATGAAGTGTTTAGAGAGGTAAATGTTGGTTCATGCTAACATTTTCACTGTAGATCAATAGTCAATACTGGTGAAAACAATAAGAATATACCATAAAATTCATAAATGGCGTGGTAAGCGCTTAAACAATGTTCTGAGTGCCCTCATTCTTACTCACCAAAATCTATTCTTGCGAAGCATTGTTGTGCATGTAAGCTCGTTCAGACTTTCATTATTTATTATTATTAATTACTTAATATTTGCAACAATACTGATCAACAATTTCGCCATGTTCAAAACAGCGCCAAATGCGGTGTATTGTAATCCTATTACCTGTCTAAATTTCCCTTTCATTTTAAAAATAAAATGCTTCCTTTTTGAAGTTATCTGGAAATATTTCTACTATTCTAACATTCGTAATGGTACAGATTTGTTCTTAGGAAAGCAATACCCTATTTACGCCTCTCTTTCTTGACCTTTTGCGAGATTTTAATTCGGCGACAGTCTAATTGTTGCTTTCTTTCATTTGTTCATGTCTCATCTTTTTAATTTCGTGGTTCCGCGGTTCAAAAATTTGTTAAACCGATAACTTCTTGTTTTTTATGTGAACTAGGAGAGTGTGTTAGTCACTTCGTGAGTTCCCGATTTTGCCTCGAGACTTACAAAATCCGTACACTTTCCCATCCTTGTATTTGGCTATCAGTATTCCGGCCGCTCTTCGCAATTTCCGCAATGAAAAACGCATAGGCAAAGAATCGATTAATATGCCCTCTCTCAGTGATGGCTTAATGCTTTATCACGTTAATACGCCCCGTCCGAGTTATTATCGTGTCGCCAGCAGTTTCATTTGATCAATCTGTTTTCCCTCTCTCCTCCCCCCCACCCGTTGCTGGCCCGTTCTGTGAGGTCCTTAACTACCTCCTCACTTTTTCATCTCGTCTCCCATCGCTCCTACACGCCCATTCCAAACGAAATAGCTGGCAAGTTTGTTTTGCCCTCCCACTTCCTCCTCCAGACCACCACTGCGATAAACGGCCTCCCACACTCCCCTCCCCTGCGTAAATTACACCTTTCCGCTGTAGCCAATCGAAAAAAAGTCCAAAATCAGCTAATGTGATCTTTAAATGGAGCCAAGACTTCCTCCCAAAAAGGCCTTAAAAATGTATTGTTTCGCTCTTACCTGTTTCAAGTTAACTTTTTGGGCTAAATAATCCGTGTGGGACAGAATATGGTAGAGAAAATCAAGCAGTCCGGTGAAAGGTTAGTCTTTTCATAGAGTACTACCATGAAGTTACTTCAGACTCTGCCGAGAATAGTTTAAGAGAAACGCCATTTATAACATGAGCTTTCGGGAAATCTATCTAGAATAAAATATGTATAAACCATCCGTGCATATGAATGAACTAAATCCCATTTATGCTAGATCCACAGTGAACACCATCATCATTACTGGTTTCATACGCTACGCATTAGCAACCATCTTTGATTGTCATCATTAGCACTGAGTATCCTACTCGGCAGTCTTTCCAAGTCTTTAGAATTGCACAGCACTTCTTCGCATGGATTCGAGCTTCGCGGCTCACCAAACCACAAGTTTATTTTAAACTAAAATTAAGGAAAGATGAAAACTCCGGGCAAAAAATAAGATTTCTATTTCTCTATCATAAAATCCCATTGAATTTTACGTTATATGCGGACGATAAGTGAAACTTCCTTTGCATTGCCTATAGATAACCACCGAGAAATCGTAGTTTGTTATGGGAATACATTTGTTGGATTCCCTTGAGATCCGGGCAGAAAAACTGCGTGCATCGACTCTGCAAAGGGGTTTACAAAATGTTTTACTCATTCGCTAGACCAGGGTTTCCTAATTTTTTTCTCCGATGGAACACTTCGCAAACCTGGGAAGTTTAACGGAACACTTAGCTCACATTTAGGTTAGGTAATTCTATTTGTTAAATTTTAAAAATAGTTTAATTACAACTAATTGTTTATTTAGTAATTATTTTTAAATATAAAACTATAATATTATAACATAAACATAAAAATGTGAATCAATAAAGCATTTAATGACTTTTATACTCCAATTCTCCATTGACACTCCAAATTGTCGCGGAACACCTATTCAGGTTCAGCGGAACACCGGTGTTCCGCGGAACATAGTCTGGGAAACTCAACATCAACATCAAAAATCCCTGTCCTCCCTTATCGGCGTAATTATGTGGCCTCAACGCTGCCTAGAGCGCAACTTTACAGCAACTACTCCCACTTGCTAAATCTCTCGCCAGAGGTGCCTCAATCCCCTGAAAATTTTCCGCTAGTTAGCAAAATCGTTCTCCTCGTCTAGCGGAGAAAGTCCCAATCGGCAGCCCTTTTCTTTCGCAACTTTTTTCCGTTAATGAGCCCCGATTGAGTTGGAGGTCTCTTACGCAATATCCGAACGCACCGAAAATTAGATCCGAAATGGGCTGATTGAATTTTATGCGAGTTTTGGGCGTAATTGCGTGGTGTCTCTCCATTCCCACGGAATTCCGCGATTTTATCGGCGGAAACGATCTCGTTATTTCCGCGATAGAATATTGTAATTAAATACCGTTGAGGGACTAATCGGATGGCCCTCATCGACTACTCTTTTTTCCCCATCCGCTCCGGATAAAGACGTTACGTCTTGCTAGTTTACATCTCGAATAAATTACTCGGTGATGATGGGAGGTCGACCCGCCCAAGCCTCTTTTATAAAGCGCGTGGTTTTTCGTTAATTTATGCACAAAAAGAGTTAACTGCGATCCGGAAAGTTTTAGCTCGTTCCAGGAGCCTGTAGAACACTTAAGAATTATGCCAGAAATTAAATACACCCTTCTGTTCATCGAAAACATTTTAGTCGTGGTCTGGAAGTGTAATTCAATAGCAGCAATTAATTATGCCATATACTTACGTTGTGGGGAATCCACTCCGTTAACGATGTAAAATGATCGATTTTAAATTAATCGAAGCCTCGGTTTTTACAGCATTTGATCTATCGAATCGAGAAGGCTGAGTGTTTAAACAGATTCTATTTCCCTGAAAAACACATTAAAACGAAAGCACATATTTTGCAAGCAGTCCTCATCGTGCATTTTAAACTTTAACATAAACAAGAACGAGCAATTTGAGGTCCAGCGGCATGAAAAATGTATCCTCTGGGCCATTCATATTTATGATTTCCTTGTTTCGAGCTTAAAATATTTGTGGCGTGAGGTGGGCAAAAGGGCAGTAGGTAGTTTTGGTGGTCGGCGGGGAGGGTAGCAATCAGGTTTGAGTGGGATGATGAATATGCGTTGGAGAAAGATGTCAAGGTGAGTGGAATACGGAAAAGGTGAGAATGATGGGTTAGCCGAGAGATATACTGCCTTGGGATAGTATTATTATTTTGGAAGTGGGTTTTTATACCGGAGGATTTACTCTCCCGCGGTGGGGAGATTGGGCGGGAATTTTAGGGAGAAATCCGATTTCCTCTTGGTATCTCACTTGGTGCTTGTCTCACTTTCGCTGTACATTTCAGTTGGCACCTCTAAATTCATCACCCATAGCGTGAATGAAAATCAAATGCTTCACAATTTTTTTATTTACGCCCAATCGCTACCATAGTTTCACAGTAATATTGTTGATTACCATGGTGCCCGGCTCCATCCCTTCTGTCTTACATACGCAAAATGCCAGTACTTTGCTGGAAGTGTACCGCGACACAATGGTATATCGTTAATAATATCTTGGTGTATCGTTTTACATCCGAGGCCTAAATTCTTCCTCAATTTTTACATTTATGCGCTTCAGTTTCTGAAGTATCTTTTCGTTTACTGAGATTACTGTATGAAAATAATCTCAGCCCACGTTTAATCGTTCGCTTTTAAAAATTTTAATTCAGACCAAAAGAAAAAAACTAGTGATTTATAGCCTGTCGCTAATTTGGTGTGAATTCTTCTGCATTGAGACTTGTGGTTTTGGAGGCCTCCTCTACACATCCAATCATTGCATATTCACATCAATTGTGAAGTAATCCTCTTGCACACCCCTCGCATTTTCTCCATGGACCATTTCTTGAAAGCGCTTAATGGATATCAAACAACGAGAAAGACGTGTGTAAGTAGGCTTAAGGCCTAATCGTCTCCAGTGGGGAAAACTCGCGGGGGAAAATGGTAAATTAGTTCGTCCTCGGAGCTCCTTTTAGGAGTTGCGAAAATCGAAACATATTCATTAAAGGGCCTCGAATTTCTCGCCAAGTTTCCGTTCTTTTGTCTCCCGTTTAACTTTCAAGCCACACAACCCCTGGTAGCCCCAAAGCCATCCGTCTTGCCTCAATCTTCAACCCCCTCTGGCGAGCCCAACTCGCATTCCTCTGCGCCTCCAACACGTTTACTCTGCATCTTACTTCGGCGCTGCATTCCGCCAATCATTTATCATCCCCTCACTTCGGGTCCTTTACCTGGTTCTCGAAAATCTCGGAACCCATCTGCAACGTGAAACGCATTCTATACATTTTTTACAAGTATTCCTCTACATCTGTATTCATGCTAGGATCTTAGCGGCGTGTGGCAGGAGGTGGAAAGCACAAACTGATTTATTTTACTACTGTCTAGGGCTGTTGGCGGGAAACGTTTATCATAACATCATGCCTATTTCTCCTAATCTTCGGACCGGCTGTGATTGTAGGAAGTTTACTTAATACATATTTTGTCATTGGTAAGAGTTTTTCGCAGAATCTATTTAACAAGCACATCATTGCTTCTATCCATTTTCAATTTGTTATTACCTGATTCAAAGAGAATTGTAGCGCATCTTCCTGTTTTACCTTAGCTTTTTAAACTAATGTTACAATAAAAATTAAATAATGATTTTTACTCCTATTGATGATAAATTTTCAATGAATATTTTACCAAAGACCCGTGTTTACCTCACTAAGGATTTCAAGTGCATTATCTGTTAGACAGACGCATAATATCTGCGAAATGACATCGGCTATTGATGCACCATTAGAATGTACTACTTTGATCTAACGATGAATTGATCACTGAACCTGATCCTTTAACAATTATCGGTGGTGGTTAATTTCCTGAAGTAATACATCCTGAATGTCGTGTCCTGAATAAAACCCATCCACTGATTCGTAAACGTCGAAAAACTGCAATCAGTTTGGAAGGTCACGTGACGCAAGAAACAAAAAGTTTGACGAGAGGTAAACACGTGTGTAAAATATCACGTCCGGCGCTAGCACACCTCCCTTCGGACGGACCACAACACCTCCAGAAAGCCAAGGCGCGCCATCCGATGTGCGCTGTACATATTCAAAGCCCTCTTTGGCATTCCGAGACGTCCTCGCCACTGCGTGCATGAATTAACGATTCGCATTGTGTTAATGCGTACCGCTAAAGGATTTACAGAAAATTCGACGCCCTGTCCCTTTTCTACAGACGCATCGAGGGGTGTTTCCCGTGCTCTCTGGTCACGCGCGTGACGTGGGTGCTCGATCACGGATGCATTGGTGAGGGAACGCCAAACTATTTGGCTGGAAGCGTCTTTTTTTCGTATTGCAATCGCCTTCCGTAGAAATCCTTGACGATCGACTGTAAGGAAGTTGGTAATGTATCTTCAATCTACTTAGGCCCCGTCTTCTGGTAAAAGGGAAGCTACTGCGCTATGAGTGATGCTGAGCTGTTCATATTTATTCCTCGATAAATGTCTGCCTGTGGATGGGCAAACTACCTCACTCCTCATCTTGCTTAGTTGCCTCATTCCCTCTCTGAAACCCTTGATGACTGTAGCTGAAGGGAATAAGCATCGGGATCCCGGATAACCATGTGGGCAGCGCTTTCGGTGCTACTAGAATGAGCATCAAGACAGCCATTGAGCTGTTGCATTTACAGAGGGATATCTATTTTAGATTTTTAATCTATTTGAACAGAATTGCTTATTCCAAATGTGAGAAGGATTCTCGAGAAGAAAAATAGGAAACGTTATAAAGGGAAATCGTTTACGTGGTCAAATTCGGCTGCAGATTGGTTGGGGAGGAAAGAGAGATGAGGATAACTCCCTGGAGATATCTCTGTCTCGTGGACACGGCTGGACCGGAGACCCCCTGTGGTGCGCGGGCCGACGGTAAAGCATAACTCTGTCGCTATCTCTCTGAGGCGCCAATCCTCCGCGGTAACGCTACACCCTCTCACACCACCGCCGTCTTTTCAACTAACGCTCATCCCATCGATGATGGCAGCCGAATAAAGGCCAACCCGACTACATTCTATCTCATTAGTGTCGCCAAGGTACTTTATTTCCGGCTGTTTATTTGTTGAAATTTTTTAAGCGGCGGAGATTTGATGCGGTACTTCTCTTCGTTGGTTTTCCGAAAAGACCTTCCAACAGAAATGTCTTCCTATACGCAGTGGAGATTCTTTTATTCCATTTTTATTAGAGAAAACACGATGTTTCGGGGTTTTGTGCTTCAAGTTACTGATTTTACAATAACGAAAATTACAAATACTCCATGCTTCTCTATTCCTTCAATGCTTCTTTATCACAAGAGTGATTACATCTTACGGCAAAAAATATTAACGCATCCTTCATATACCCTTTTTACTAAAAATTCGGTTATTCGTTTCCATGAATGCGCTAGAGAAACCTACCGCATCAACATCATTTTACCAAGTTTACGAATGACTCATTTTATTTTTAAACCCATCATGAAGTAACTACCCATTAATTTTTTTTGTGGTCTATACATTCCCCCGTTTATAACATCAATAGCAAATAACTCCCAAGGGTAGGAACATACATTAAACTATGTCTATGTATTTCTAAGAACCCTGCAAGCCGCCTTTCGGCGTGTGGCAGGGGGTGCAAGCACCTTGACTCTATTTTCCTAAACTTTTGCTTTCGCGTATACTTCGCGGAAAAAATAATTTTTGAAACGATTCGTTCTAGTATCTATTTCCCTAATCTTTCTGGCAGTATCAGAACGGCCCATATAACAGGGGAGTCGCATTATATCGGTTGCATCATCTGAGAACGTAATTTATCTGTACTTATTTAATAAATTATTATTATTATAATTACTAAAGATATTAATAAAAATGTTATAATAATTACTAACATGTTAAGTACCAGTTTTTAAATACATTTATTTGTTCGTAAATCAAAAACTAAACTAAATAATGTACGCTTGCACAGCATATAGAAAGGCCAATTCATGTAGATGTTCATTCTCTGTGTATTGTTAATCATTCTACATATTAAGTTTTTTAAGTTATATTGCATTTGTGTAGGTGTTCATTACCCACTTATGTATGGACAATGCAGCATTTAGTAAATAACGTAGGAGATTGATTCCGTGAGGGCGATCTAGTAGTAGGCTGTCCGGTAGCAACCGTAATTGGGAGTAGTTCTCGGCCACGGAGTCTTCTGGAAAGGCTGAGTGATCGCTGGGTCCGAATGGCCAAAAGGTGCATCTGTTAAGGGGAATATATATAAGAGCCGCCTCCGAATGTATGCCCACCTCAGACGCCCCCCGTCGCTCGTCCCGCATACGCGACCAGAAACAAATGAATAATCGCCGTCGGCTTTTGTTTGTTCTCAGTCCGCCGACGCCACAGCGCCCCCATGACCACTGCTGCCACCTCTTCCGCGAACCCTCATCTTTTCCGCTTTCTTTTGTTTTTTCTCCGGGACGAGTTCCCGCGCCAGGCGTCGATTCTTCTCGAAAAATTCGTGACGAATCTATGACCAAATAAACTCAGTCGCATGCACGCATTCGGATGGGAAAGTTTAAGAATTTGATAAGTAAAGTACGTCTTTTTCAACTTCTACAATGGTTAGACTTTTCGTGATCTTTTTTTGATCTCTCTTATCGCGACAATGCAATTTGCGATGGAATTTGCACAAGTTGTGTTTTATGGATCACTACGAAATATTCCCACCAAGGCAGAATATGGTTCCATCTATACTTTCTTCTTCAAGTAATTATAATAACTAACTTTATCATGGGAATATGCCCTCCTACATTGTACAAGCAAATAGTATATGCTATGGAATTAAACGAAAAGATCGAACTTATTTTCAATTTAGCTTATCTATGTATGAAGTAAAGCAATAAAAATATATTATTTGATACAGAATATTGGTAATTGGTAATTTGGTATGTAGAAACCTGAATTCTAAAAAATAAGAGAGTTAAAGAAGGAAAAGGTTCAAAGTATTGTATCAATGTAAAGTATCGCTTTTACATAATAAAAGGTAAAACGTGTAACAGTTAATACTATAAAGTAAAAAATATAGTGGAAACTAAAACAATATTTATGCTAGCAAAGTTACAGCAAAAATATTTCGGTGACAATTTTAATCTATTGTGTGACGTTGGGTAGAAATCGAACCTAACAAGAAAATCCATCAGAACTCTTTATAGGTGCACGGATTAACCACTGTAGATGCTATAAATGAAGCTTTCGGAGCAGTGATTTTAAAGCTATCGCTAGCGTATTCACCATTCACCTGGCGGTTTATCTCTTTTTAGAATTCCCCCAATCCATTCCTTTGGCTCCGCCGTCACCTTTCCGATTCTTCCTTTTCCCTCATCGCCTTTGCGTGTTTCGTGTGCGTGTCTGTCACTTCTCATTCTTTTCCCACCACATTCCCTCTTCATTCTCCCATCCATTCTAAGGCCTAACAGGGTATTTTTCGCTTAATTCTCATTAATATTATGATAGCGTATAAAATGACGCTCGTCCTAATTCAGTTGTTTGACAGTTTAAACATTATAACGTGAGTACCGCAATACCGTTATTTCAGCGTGTTATTATTATTTAAAAATGCTTCTGTTTTTATTGTATCAAGCAGGTTTGCCATAGTTATATACAGAAGTACCATGAAGTAAGTGAAATACGCAGTTATATGCGTTACACTTATAAAATACTCGTCGATGCTCTATTGTTTAATAATTATTCATGATATTATGCTTTGTTTAATAATATGTAACTTGATGATGCATCTATACTTCTTTTAATGTAATATTTAATGCAAGTAGTTGTTAGCGCGCTAGTCTTCTAACGATGAGGTCTCGAGTTCGAATCCTGGTCAGGGCATGTTTGTTTGTATGTGTTTAAGAAAGAAAAAAAAGGTGTTTATATTAGGAGCGAAAGTGAAACAAACTTTTTTGTGTTGTGTTTATATTAAGAATGGTCATCGTTGACTAAAATTATTATTATTGACATCCAACAATGAAGACGTATTATTTTTATTATGACTCATTACAGTTAGTGTATGATTCAAATGAACAATTACTCTTGCATCATCATCATAATCATAAAGTATTATTATTTTATCTACTTGACGCAAGAGCGTGCGCCTAGAAAAATTCATGCCTGCGTTATGATTGGGGCCAAATGATGATTGGGTCTGCGTAATGATTGTGTCACCAGTGTAAGATACAACTACGCCATCATTTTTTTAACCACGGCAGTCGTGAAGGCCTATCGGGAGCCCCGAAAATCTTTCGTGAATTCGGAGACGTGTGCGTATTCTGTTAGCGCCGGGAGCACATTCACGTGTCGTGACAATGCTCGTGTCGTTGCACCCTCGAATCCACTGCGAGATGAGGACTACCTCACGTCACATTGGAAACGTGGAATCGTAAATGCGTTGAGTATCGTCAAAAAGAACATTTTCAACTTCTAGAATACAGCGCATAAATTGCTGCAAGTCGTGTGTATTTCAGTAACCGATGACTTAGTCCATAGTTTACAAAGATGAAGCGAGCAATAAAATTGTGAGGGTACACTTAAATCATGAAAAATAGTTTTCGGGGGCGATATTAAATATTTATCGAGGGGTGGAAATATGCGATAGCGTTCGCAGGCTCCCAAGGAAACGTAGCGGAGGTCCGTGTGAGATGGGGAGATATGCGGGCGTCGTGACCCCCATCCACTCCAGAATCTTATTGAGATCTCGGAGGAGCACAGCTTCCTTCCCGAGAAAGACGGCGTTATCTCGGAACTATGCTAGAAACGGATGTTTTCTAAATGAGGTAATAATAATGGCCATTTATTTCTCGGTACGGGATTAATATTTCCAGAGAAGGACGTTGTTTCACTGCGTCATTCCATGAAATGAATCATAGAGCATCTTAGACATCCCTCTATCGAATCAAGACGATTCTATAGGATTTATTTGATGTAGATTGAGTTTATACGATTACGCGAGTAGTCATACCACCCTTCGACGTGTGGTAGGGGAGTTTAAGGAAGTTTAAAATGTTTGTCCATGAAAACTTCTCTTATTTTTCGCACACATCAGAGTTGAGGTTTGCTGCTTCTGAATTCTCCCAAACGGATCGTTTAGTTATTTGCTTTACGTGTTGGCCTCATCAGATGTGATAATGTGTTTCATCGCAACCTTGGAGTTAAATCATCTATGAATGGGAAGATATGCGTGTGTAGCGGATGGCGGGTGCGAAGTATTGGTCGTAAAGTATGTTTTAACGATGCATAAAGTAAAACTAGTCACAGTCAACCTTGTAGCAACATAAGACATGCGTTAAATGCAACTCTATCATAAATCACGGTGATCCATTCGCAGAATAAGTGAAGGATCGAATCTTTTGGCGGCAACAAATTGCATTTAATTAACAAACTCACAATGCAAGATTCTCCTTCCGTTCATTATTTATACAGCTCATGAATGTTTGATCATAATTACACAAGTGTTTCACGAATATACTTAAACACTTTCGCCATCAATTGATAATGATTTGATCGTTCGCATTTATGCTCCCTTCCCAGAACCCGTCTGTCCAACTCGAATAAGGAACAATTGTGGCCGTAAAGTGTGTTTTTTCCTCTCTTCGGCCTTTGAGTCTTTTTCATGGAAGCGGCGTAATCGCTGCTCATTCACTGAATTTTACTGCTTCAAATGGCAACACTTTGTGTTTTACGAGTTCTTTGACCTTTAACAAACGCTCGCAGAATATTTTCGCGGTTTATTGAGGTCATCTAAGATCGCGGAATGGGGGAGTGAGTAATATCTAATCCATTCTTTTCCATAATTACGACCGTAATCTGCGTTTTAATGTAACGAAATACGCTGTAGTTTGAGCTGGACGCGAATTAAAGATGGATTTCGTACCCTTATATTTAAAGGAAGTTACGCGTTTCGTAGCTACTAACTACTCAGTCAGGCTAAAACAGTGATTTAAACGAATTACTCCTCATCTGTGGGAAGAACAACGGTGGTGGCTTGCTTCACATAGAATAGTCATGATCATGACTAAAAAACAAGTAAATGTCAGTGATATTTCAGAACTCATTTCGTTCTGTGGAGAAATAAATGTGCGTGATTAGGTAAGATGATGGATTCAAAACTAGTGGACCTAGTTATAGGAAGCTTGCAGGTTTAACTTCTTCAAAAGAATGCAAAGTTCTGAATTGTTTTCAACCCGTTCAAATACATTAAATTTTACATTTAATTTCTGTGGCATAAAATATTTACCTTTAACTTATTTATCAATAAAATTAGATTTGACAAGTGCGATTTTGAGGATAGAATATTTAAACATAGGCAACAAGTAAATCCGGTAGCTCTGGATGGCCTTACACAGATCCTTACGATGACAGAAATATCCTCCACACCTGACTACACAGTTGGACAAAAGCTAGTTTTTTTAATCGGGCGGATTAGAATTTAGAATTCGGAGACTTGATCTCCGTGTCACATCACCATCATCAGTGGCGTTTTCTTTAGACAGCCATGTAATCATATGTCATTCTGAGACCTCTGGAGACTCTGATGACTTCATTCCATCTAGGCATATCTATTAGTTGATACCGCCTCAAACACATTGCTTCTCCGACCACCAGAAAATCCACAGTTCCGTCTTGAGGTGAGGTGTGCTGCTAACAACTCGGTCTCGATAACTTTTTCGACTCTAAACATTTTAATAGTCTTGTCTATATTGTAACGTTATATTGTTTGGAAGCTTTCTGTTTAATTGTTAAGTCTTGTGAATTAAATCTAACAATCTCCTCTCAAACTATTATTTTTAATGAAGCTCAATTAGTCGTAACAATCATCTCTTCTTTCTTCTAGTAATACCCGGTATTGTTTACGTACCGTATATACTCGTGCATAAGCCGAGTTCTTAAGCATATTTTTAAGCTGAAAGAGAAACCCCCTCGGCTTATACTCAAGTGAGGGTTCCACTTCCCCTTCTCTGGTATAAAATGTCTATCGTAGACGGTAATCGAACTGTGAATTCCTCACTTAATCAATTAACAATTCTTCGTAAATGTTCTCTGCAATCGCATGTGGTCCGTAATTAATGTAATGTTATTGGTATCTATTTATAAATTAACCAGTACCATTTTCCACACCAGACTCATCCTCGATTTAATTAGTTTTCCCAGTTTTTGTGATAAGATTAGGTGCATGGGCTTATATTCGATTCGGCTTATACTCGAGTATATTAAAAACGGTTCTTCGATGTTCGGCGGTGTTCGCGCCGTCCTCCGAAGTATTGCATTCTTTTTGATAGCTTCCCTTAGCGTGAGCAGAGAACCCTGCTCATTCGCCACTTTGATCTCGCTCTGTGATCTATTCCGTTTTGCTCCTCGTGCCTTTTTTATTTCTTCTTTCTGCGTCGAGATGAAACTTCTTTGCTTTCATTTTCCTCCTCTGCCCTCATTGGCAGCTGTGAAATTCCCCATTCGCAGACACTCTTTATCGGCCGTCGCCTTGATAACCTTTCTCGGCATCTCTTATCGTCTCCGATGTGCGTTATTAACCTATTTCATCCTTGGAATTCTCTTCCTTCGCCGAAATCATTTCTCAGATTCACGTGTCACTTAAGTATCTATTGGAGAATATTGATTCACTATTCAGTCGATATTTGTTTCTGCACAATTCTGCATATCTGTAGTCATATGAGTATCGGTTGGTTTATTCCTGAACCCATTATGAAATTTTTGAAAAGTTTTTAGGTTATGTTTCATAAGTGCTGATGTATGAAGTATATAATATAAAGCAGAGAATAAAATGAGTTACTTTTCAGTAAATCTATCACGATAGTGAAGGGATGAATTTTCAAGAATTTCTTTAATTTCTTTTACGAATTCGTCCCAATTTTATTCAGTGGATAATTACGTAATTATCATTAAAAGTAATACGTGTGCATTGATAAATTAATATCGCTCATTTTAATGTTATTTTAATTAATTGCGCTAGCAAATTAATTTATAATTTGATTATAAAATATGATAAGTAAGCAGCAGTGAAAATTTTCCCGACAACATTCTGTGAGAGATATAAGTACTTCATAAATAGCAAAATTAAGTGAATATCAGCCTTCGACCCATAAAACCACGAGGATGAGATTTTGCAATTTTAGCCCACCGTCAAGGAAATCATTATAGAGCGATTGATCCTATTTTGATGTATTTACGATTCCACAAATTAGTCTAGCTCTTGAGAAGAAGCTAAGAACTAACGGATTGAAATCGTATCTACTACATTTAATGTTTTTTATATTACTCGTAAAAGACGAAGCCCTTGTATTCCGAATAGAGAATCCAACTGTTTTATATGAGGACGATCGTCTAGCATTGGACTAGTGATGGACGTCGCAGTTCCTCGGCAGTGGCCTCCATCTGCCCAATCTTCCCCACTTTCGGGAACCACCCATTCGTCCAACAGTGGCATCTGATCTTGGATCTCAAACGACTGCCGGCTTTTTTCCCCTTTTTTCCTTTGTTTCCTTCGTCAGCCCCCCTTCTCTTTTGTTCTTCTTTCCTCCGTGGATTGGTAATCAATCTACTCGCTCCTAGTCCATTTCTAGTCGAAGAACAGTTTCTAAGTTTTTGCAGATTGCTTTCGGGAGCATTCGCAGCCACTTCCGAATTTCTAGATCGGCTTCAATGATTGCTCCTCCCCCTTTATTGATTGCCTTTTTTGTCTCAACCGGCCCTGGCTGCCATCGCATTCGACCAGGGCCGGTTTCACTCAGCTAGGCAACCGTCTCGAGGCATATTGATAAGACATCTTTGGATATCAAAGAGTTCTGCGTACGATTCGAAATAATCGTACTGAAAATTTAGAACCCTTCAAAGAGTATAGAGTCATAAAAGTAAAAAAAAGGAGGGGTTAAAAAGGGAGGGGTAAAAAGGGCTGGGAATAGAAGCCTGGTGTGCCACTTTTTGGATCAAACATTTTATTAATAAATTTGTTAAGTAATGTACTAGGTAATTGTTGATTTATCTTTCTAGTTACATTCTGCATTGTTTATTTGAAATAAAACTGTCGTAAATTTTAATTGTAATTGTTGTAAGCTCACGGTCTTAATTGCTGACTTTATCGAATTGCATTTAAATATTGTTGATGAATGCTACAGCAACCAATTATTGAGTCAACAATAAAAACCTCGTACTGACAACAATTGAAGTAAGAATTCACGAGACAGCAAGTGAACCAAGCAACGCGGAATGGAAAGAGAAGTCAAGAATTGGGACAGCCGCAATTGTTGCCCGAGGGCGGCGTCCAACGCAGTCTTGCGCTGGCGTTCCTTATTATCTCCCGCGACGCATTGGCCGCGTGTCACTTGTTTAGTTAGGGAGGGAGGACGACACTTTTTAAAGGCGGAAGGGCCCTTTGCTCCCGTTGAATTGGGTGCGTGCGCTTGAGATAGGCCAGTTCGGATTACAATAAATGAAAAACGCGGGAGATGGGTGCGATAGGCCGTGCTCGCTGAACACCTGTGACGTGACCTCTTCTGGACCAAAGAAGAACGCAACGGAGTAATGGAATCTTCCTTATGCGAAATAGTATATGATACTAACCTTTTGCTTTTGCTCATTCATACATCCATCTCATACCTCCCGGTTGGTTTATCTGCACTGTAATCCATTTCTGAACGATCTTTTCCTTCACTTATATATTATGAACAACTATAGCACTCCTTACATGCTCCAGCAACTGTCTTTTTCTTGAATTCAATTTCTTCATTTTCTGCTCAACCCCCCTCTATAATTTACCAACCCTCTTCTTTTGACTCCCCTCAACCCTAATCTATCTACATCTCTTGCTCTATCTATTTTTCCTTATCACCCTAATTATTTTTCCAGCATACGCCTAAATCTCATTGCCATCCCCTTGCTTAAAGAGAGAGCTATCTTATACTTCACTCTTGATTCGCATTGCAAAATGGTCCAGTCTTGAAATACATTCCCCCTTTCACCTAATTGCTTTCATCTAAAGTTTTTGGTATGTTAAAAAAATTCATTTCCACGAATCTGCAAGCAAACTAACTAAAGCAAGGTAACGGCGTTACAGAGAATCAGATAGGATTCCATTTTCGATTTAATACATTAATTAAAAAAAATAACTTTTTTCACTCTCGTAGCTCAAGCGTAACCCTTTCAAATTTATTTTATCGAATATTTCCTCTTTCCGAATTCTTTGCGTTGATCCGATTCATTCTAAGTTCAGTTTTTGTAATTACTACGACATTTGGTGGCATTTTTAAAGGATTTCTCTTGTGATCGAGGAATAAATAAAAAGGTCGTCTTCCTGTCCCCATTTACAAGAAGAAGCGAAAGGAAATGCTTTCGTCGAGATACGCCACCTTCGTTTTACCGAACGTACGAAGATTTGCATATTCACCGAGTGATTTGGGTTAACAAAGGGAATTTGAATCGAAGGCTGACGCGGGGATTGGAGTCGCTTAATGTCGGCAGAAACACTGCGAATCGTTAAAAACGAAGATCTTGAGAGGTCTCGGAGGCGCGGCTAAACGATAGTGTCATCATCCGCATCAATTTAACGTCTTAAATATGATCTTGTTATTTTATGGTGTTTTGCCCCTCTTTAGTCTAGTCCGGAATCAACTTTTTTCACTTCTTATTTGAGTTTCCAGAGGCCGAGAAAGTTCTAGTATTCATTAGCACGAGAACTAAAAATACTGGCGCAGTATTAGCAGAAATCTAGGCTCCAATTATTTTTCTAGTTATGAATTTTAAAATAAATATACAAATGCCATTTTTCAAAGGAATCTTGTTCGCTCAGCATGTGCCACTTGAATCGCGAATGAAATTATAAGCATACTTTTTACAGATTTATTATTTAACACAGTTATATTACATAACTTCAGTGTTATTCTCATTTAAAAATATCAAAGCATTACTCAGCCCAGTGATAGTGAAATGTAGAAATATAGCTAGAAATGTATCCTTAACACGACATATATATATATTGCAAAAGCAGCTGCAAACAATACAAACAACTTAGCATGTCATGGAGATAGTTTAGGAAAAGTATCAACAGTGCCTTTATATGCAAACGTCATTTGCAAGTCTGGAACCGTTTATTATTTATAACTATGATCGAATTATAATCCTCCACATAAGAAGGATCTCCTGGTTTCATTTGGAGATGATTCATCATCATGACATCATCTAATTAATTGCATTGTTACAGTTTCAAAAATGAATAAATATTGATTATTTGGCCATAAGTTACGGATTTTTGCAGTGGTCAATAAAGCATTCTGGGGATCGTAAAACTTTTTATCAGAAAAGCGAACTATTTTGGGTGGTGACTCAAACTCGCTCTTCGTAGAATAACCTCAACACTCATAAAGTCGCATTTAATGGAAAATCAGAAAATAATTACCATTTCAAATTTTCAAATCCATAATAAAAATTCTCCTTTAACATGGGATGTCATTACGTCACACTCCGTCTTCGGTTAGGAGCGTGAACAAGGAGAAATTAAATAAGCCTAACTTTATATTTTAAATTCTTATCCTTCTCTTTGAAATTCCATTTTAAGAATGGAAAATATATGTGATATTATTTTAGTGTGACATTAGTTACTTTTTCCCAGTTGAAGAAAAAGCACGCCAGGACGGCGTAAAAGTTGTCCTCTCAGCTCTGAATATACCGGTTGTTTAATTTTCAGTATCAAGTGCCACAAAGTATCGACGTCAAATTTAACTTTAAGAAATATCAATGCGAATATTCAAACGCCGTTCTGATGAAGATTCATATCTAAAAATTAGCCGAGCTCATTCGTCAGCAGCAGTAGAAGGAAAAAAAGAGTGGGGGTTGGGGTCGCTCTTTCGGACGCCTTTCAGCCTCCGTCAATATCTCTGCAATAAGCGTTCATCCTCCTCTCATTCTGATCCGCCATTGTTCGTCCTCACCTAAGAGCAGCAGCAGCCTGCTTCTGTCTCTTCGGAGAAAAGGCAGAGTCCTTTTGTCAATGATCGCACGCCCTTCTGACTGCACCCGAAGGAGTCTTCTTTCTTCTCGCCGCTGCTTTGACCCAACGGCGGCCTCGGACAGATATTAATACGACGGGATTTTGTTATTTCGGAATAGCCCTCTTCTGGATAACATAGACATGCTCTCACATCCTCTCGATTAAGTTGGGAGTTGTTGATAAGCATTTCGCAAATTATCTTCTTTCTCGAAACTATGACAATTTATCCTGATAGAATCTATTTGAGAATAGTTCCTAGACATCAGAACTTAAGTTGGATTGCATATTGTTTTTTTAACTTAAAGAGCTGAAAATATTAGGTCTTGCTAAGCGCCATTTGTCAACGTACGCCAGATTTCCGAGTAAGTTTACACAAATAATTTCAAATGCTATTTTTGAGTAAACTGGTTGATACATTAAGTTGATAGTACGAAATTTGGGTATTATAATTTGTATAATCTAAAATTAAGTAGCATTACCACTAAAGGCTTCGGAAACACAAAACGGTCTTTATGAAAAACATAAATCACCGTAATAATATTAGTTCTATATTTTAAATTTTGCCAGAATTTTGTTCGTAAATTATACAATCATCTTACAAACGGCTGAGTGTACGTGATCAAATTTTTGGGTTCATTGTTTAAAGATTATATATTTAATAAATGTAAACTTGTGATGCTTTCAGAGTAATACACAAAAAATAATCGTATCTATGGAACTCAGGTTTTGTAAACACGAAATTCGGAGAAGCCAAAACGTAAAGGTTTTCTCTCCTTAATTTACTGTGAATCGATATCCACTTTATACACCACCCAACTTTACAACATTAGCACAGGACACATTTTATATATTTAATCGTTATTTTAATTTTTTTCTTCATGCACAATCAAGGTAATTTGTGCTTAAGATAGTTTTGCTTCGGTACGACAGAAAATCATTTATACATTTTTATATATTGGACAATCTTAGTGGAAACCTCTGAAGATTTCTGCTAGGATAGTGCAACGAACCAACATTAGCCTTAAGATACCTCGTTCGAAGTCCCCATCGGACGGACGTGCCCATTGTGAGCGTCATCAGCGCAGGCTCCTTGGATGACCGCGTCCCCACAAAAACAGCGACACTATCCAGCACAAAGGTCCCCGGATTTTCCGCACCCACGCGCTCCCTGCACCCCCCAAATCTCTTCCTTCCTTCTCGTTTTTCTTTAAAAAACTGCTCCTTTTTAAAACAGTCGCCGCGCCTCCTTTGTGACCGCTTTTTTCCTTAAAGGTGCGTGACGGCGTGGAAAAGGAAAGGGTGAGGATTAGCGATTCCCAAGAGTGTATCCCTTTTGATAGCGAGGCTATCTCTTCCGAAAGGAGCACAGGAAGTGTGAGAATGCGCCCATTGGCAGTGGTTTCAGAATAATAAGGGACGGCCTGGAAGTGCCTTTGTTTGCCTTATAATGGCGGGACTTCCTTCTTGCCTCATCTTAGGCTTAGGTGTCCACGCCGCGGGGGAGATGATGCTCCTCCGTTCGCACGATCCTCAACAGCCTCGCTTTTGTATCTCTCAGCTCTTGAGATTTCCTGAAATACATACATAAAATTTCAAAAAAAATATATTTTTTTTTCAAGGTATGTTACTTCGTTGCCCATCTTCTTCGTTTGATGGAAGGGGTCCTGGATTCGAATCTCGTTTCCCAAAATTCTCAACCTGAGTTAGACGAGCTGAAAATTTGTGCTTGCTGTGTGTGTGTGAGCTTGGTGCTTTGTAAACTCAAACTTGACCATTATAATACCAATTGCCTTAAATGCAGACCTTTGGTGGATTCACAGCAGCTCTGATTATTTTGCGAAAGAATCTATTGACATTACTTAAAGATGGTTTTACGATCGCTTCGTACTTACAAAATTCCAATCGAGCGCAAGCGCATGATTCCTAGTTAGGGTGGTCAGACATTGTGCAAATATGAAGCACTGTAAATCATTCACATTGTAACATTGCGAGTGGTTTAATTATTGTAGTAATAATAATATTTATAACGAGCTGAGGTTAGTTCCTAATAGTGTAATACAATCTGCCAGTATTGGATTAAAATAACTTAAAATAGGCCTCCATACAGAAAACATATCTAACATATACATCCAAATATCATATTTTATATAAAGAGATATGAAGTTATGAACATGTTAACGTGAAAAGATTAGTGTTTAATTATCGTAGATTGCTGGAATTATGAGGAATATGTACTTTCATCTAGAATAATATCATAAAAAAGATTAAATTAGTTGGTTCAAATCAAATGATACATGTAGTTCGACAGGTATATGAGTAACAAATCAAGAATATGTTTTTTCAAACAGAATATCTTCATAATCAGTTTTAAATAGCGAAAAAAATACCACACCGTAAGATGCAAACTTATTATTTGTAGAACTAATACCGTGCAGAATTGAAATATAATGCTGTAGTGGCTTTAAGTTATAGCTACGTTGGTGCATGCGTACATTTCCAGTAATCTTGAGCATTGCTTTTTGTGGTCTAATCCCGTTTGTTTGCTTCGTCCATCTGAAGTCAGTTCTGCGACATAAGCATCTGTTTTTGTGTATTGAGAGGAAAGGCGCCATCCTGTCGTTGACTCCTCTGTAATACTAACGAGGGCTACGAAACCCTTCATAAGACACCCCAAAAAAGGGAAACCTCACACCAGGCGATTTTCACACTGCCTCTCCCTCCTTATTCTTGGATTACCTGAGAGACCTCGACGTTGGCTGCATTTGCGATTCATCCGTTGATTTTTGTGAGCGGTGTCATGGTGGGGACGTATTGTTTGCTCGTCATCTTTCTGAGAAATTTTCGGCTTATTCGTGAAGTGTCCCCGAATCTTACACACCGAAGCGTGATGGAATGAAATCAAACAGAAAAGATAAATTTATATCGTTCTTCTAAAGTTTTTGCGGATGATTACTTGCTCCAATAGATAAAAACTTATAATCATCAAATAGCATCAAGATATATTGAGGTATTTAGTAGAAAATATCTATTCTGTCAGTGAATTATTTGGGTTGATAAATCTTAAACATCTAAATCCAATGGGGCACTTTATTTATCTTCCGTGTGAATTCAAGTTCCTGGTAAATTGAATTTTTATTACGATGATCCAGAAACAATCAAAACGATCAAATGGTATTTAATAACCTGAGAGAGATCTTTTGCTGCTATAATATTTCTTGACTTAGTTATCATTTATAATTAGTCTTACGATTTGTATTTTGTGCAATTGTATGTATGTTTAATCTTTTTCAGATGGATTTACCGACTTCTATTTTTACATAAATTAATGATGTTTTATGAAATATGTCTCATATGTAATTGTACTTCCCATTTTACATTCTTTGCTGTAATTTTTGTTTCCTCTCCTACGACATTTGTGATCACAAATCCCCAAAATAATAACCGATTTTGGTTCCCCGAATTAACCCTTGTAAATTATTTTTGTTTCATGTTTTTTTCCTTCCCATCCTCTCTTACTTCAGCCTCAGTCCTACGGTTCATGAAAATTATAAACGCTATTCCTGAGCATCTGAGAGACATCTCTTGCCGTGACGATCCCTCGATCAACTTAGTCCGTTTGTGAGTCGAGGTTGTTATTTTCAAGTTCTACGATGGAAAATGGCAATTTATTTTATCTAAATCAATAAATTAAACGAACGATGTTAGAATTCAGCCCTTAAAATTTGATTTATGTAACGTTATGGAAATATGTAATATCAGCAGTTCTCGGAGTAATTAGAGAAGCTTTAATTTATAACTCAATTAACTCGGCGAAATTTTAAAGTTATAAATACTTGCTGAACCAAGGGGAGTTCAAGAATAAAATTAAATATCATAGGGCTCCCGGATTGTCATGTGGACAGCGCGTTTGCCTTTGATAAAAGCGTTCCCGGGATCGATTCCCTGTGGGAACCAATGTGCGAATCTGTAGAAGCACTTTTAACAATAATAGTACTAAATATCATAGATGCACAAATTTATCGAATCACTTATATAAATTCATTAATTACTTTTCTACATCAAAATACTTGTTTGAGCTAAGATATTACAAAAGCTAAAATATTACAATTTTATTCTTGGAGATAGGTTCTCTGCTTCAACACATTTAATTTCAATCGCTCTGTTATTGCAGTTTCTTATTAACCAATTAAATTTGAGGAACCCATCCTCCAGACGCGGTCATCCCCGATGGAAATAGGACGTCACCATTTCGCCGATACTAATAGGAATTAATATCCAAATCTCACTTAGAATATTTTGTTGATGTAACGATTCTCACTTAAATATATTTGATCCAGAAGAAGACTAATATTCGATGATACAACAACGTAGGAAGTAATTTCTTAGAAGAGTAATAGGCGTTTCAAGTCCTCAATTAATTCGTTGAAGGACTACACCCATCGATAAATAACACTACCTGATGAATTCGTCGAAAAGGCCGTGGCGGCGAAACGTACCTGCTTAGCGACAAAATGGCGGCGGAGAATGGCCCTAGACATGCCCAATTGTCCGTGTACCCCCCTTGAGAAAAAGAGAGGCGAAATCTTTAGGTTTGGAGTGTAGCTGAATTGCAGCCTCCGTGTCCTGACCGGCGCCGCTCCTCCCGCCTGTAACAGCATCGTTTGTATCTCTAATTGCAGGCAGATGTTCCCACAGATGAAGTTTCGGGTGACCGGTCTCGATCCCAAAGCCAAATACATTCTGCTGCTGGATATTATTGCCGCCGACGACTACAGATATAAGTTCCACAACAGGTAGACGAATCGAGACTGGCTTATCTAATACTTTCGTCTATTCGTCTCTCTTTTTTTATCACTCTCTCTCTCTCTGTTTGTTTATATTTTGTTTTTATATATATGCTTCGATCACTTCTTTTCTTCCTCTGCTTCGGACTGCATTTATAGGGACCCTGTTTAACCCCATCCCCTAATCCCAAAGGCCAGATTGGCCAATCCAAAATGCCCTTCTCTCTCGTTTCATATGCATATCTCTGTTGTGTCTTGCAGGCGCATGTTCCCAGCCTACAAAGTTCGGGTAACCGGCCTCGATAAAAAGGCCAAATACATCCTACTAATGGACATCGTCGCAGCTGATGACTGCAGATATAAATTCCACAACAGGTACAAAAAAAAGTAAAAAATTCAGAAATTCGGAATGAATGGAATAAATCGAGGCGAAGAAAGGGAGAGAACAATGCCGATATTTCGGGTGCATTCTTTTCGGGAAAATGACGGAAGTATTCCATTTTGATAAAAAAAGGAGCTCGATCTGAGGAAAAAGCCCTTTTCGCACTCTTGTTTATTTTTTTCGGAAAAATAAAAGAAAAGCGCGGAGCGTGCTTTTGGGTGCTCCCGTGAGTTCGTAAGACTTGGTAGAGCACGGAGTGTCAACAGCGCTCGGCGAAATTCAAATTTGTTTTGGTAACGATGGGAAAATCATTGAGCGAAGTTCCTTGCGTAATTGGTTGTGTTTAATGATATAAATTGGAATACAAAGTAAAAGAGATTAAGAGCTTTGTTGGGCTTTGAACATGAACCCGCATGACTCTTTGATCTTTTATTCCTTTTTATTTTATTTGCATGGTCTATTTGCATGTTTTATGCGAAGCATGTGATCTTTCATATTTTTATACATTTAATCAGCGGAATTTTGATCTTCTATCTAATGATTCCTAATATGTTAGACTACACGTTTTAACAGGCCAATCTCATTTTCTATTAAAAATGTGTAGATTTGTTTCTAACTATAGCAAAGTTAAGCAGTTAAACCAAATATAATTTATTTTATCAGGAAAGTACTTTTTAATTTTTTTTAATTGAGTGTACAATGTGAGAGTTTTGGCGTAAGACTGTAAATAATTTTCAATGAAAACTCTGCGGTTGAATATAGATAGTAAGAGGTCGAATTGTAAGCTATGATTATTATTAAAATTATTAACTGCCGGGAACTTAGCTCTAGAAAAATCACTTATCCACACTCTGATTGACGTAACGATTGATTCATACAAATACTAAATATTTATACATATTTCCAAAGCCTTTCTTTTTTTATGAGATCATTTAGGCCCTATTGCTTTCCGACAGGAAGTTCACATCTGTTTAACGACTTGAATTACTGGAAAATTCCCACTTTCCCCACAGTTAACATGAAAATTACTCACTTTTGTAAATTTACATTCGGCACTTGCGAAATACTTCTCATGTTCATTCAAATCATTTACAGTACGATAACCTCCAAACAACTCAGCATGGCTTGAATGTATTTACAGGAAATTTCAAATCAATTCAATTAAAGTTGAAATGTTATTAGGAGTTAATTTGTAGCTTTAATAGAAGGACGCCATTGGAAATACACGCTCATGTTTATTTTAGAGCATTAAATGTGAATTCCCCGACTGAAATCGAATCGCCACTTTCCCTGTCTCCCTCAAACTGATTCTATAGTTGCTGGAAAAAGTCCTGATCGACATTAATCAAATTGCAATTAAATCTCCAAATTAGTTTATTTCAATTGCTTGTCATAATTATCCAGCAGCCAAAGCTTTCTCGTTCGATTAAATTAAAAGCAAAATATTTGGATTTGTGTAGTTTAATGAATGTGCTTTCACGTGATTTCTAAATATTCACATTTAAATTCGTTACCAGCCAACAAGATATAGCTGGGGACATAGACAACAAAGAAAGTCAATAAAATAATAATTATTTTTGAGTTTTCTTATAAAAGATACCCAAATCTTTATTTTTTGCGGATCGGTATCAATGCAATGCAAGTTTTTAAATGTGATACTGCAATATTTCCGACGGATGTTTCATTTTCTATGCCTTCTGAAACTTCTCACTCATTCGCTTGAAAGAAATATTGACAGACATAAATTAAATAAAAATAGCCATATATTTACATGATACACTCAATTTTGCTACCTTTTTGAGCTTGGATAAGCAATAAAGGCGTTACGACGGAGTACCCAAATGTAAGCTAAGGTTATAAGGCCTGACATGAATAATAAATAGTTGCTTAATTTATGCAAATAACGAGAATCGGATGAGATAAACCTGCCGTTGTAGTTTAGTAGTGAATCGTTTTCCGGTAATTTAGCAGCTTATATTATTCTTGAACTTATTTAATTGTTCAACTTTTTCTCTTCCGTTTATTTTTGGGTGCTTTTCCATAATTCGTTTCTATTTCTTTCCATACATTCTTCTTGAACAAGTTAATTCAAAAATTATAAGTACTATCGCTTTATTTCATTCATTTGAAACAGATAGAAGAAAATAAATGTTGAAAATACATTTTTTCGTTCTTGAATTAAATTTTCCGTATCTCTTTTGCAAATTATGTGACTGAAATCTTTGGTATTGTTCTTGTTGGACCTCAGAAAAACGTCATGGTCTCTGTTGCGGGTCGTAGTACTTTACCGTCTAAATGTTTTCGCTATCACTTCTTTCTTAAGGAAAACCAATGCTTTAAACTTTCTACCTATTGCATTGCCGGAGTTTTACATGTAATTCCTGCTATAAATTTACCAATAGATTGCAAATTGATTTTGTACTTCGTTTATCAAATTCAATTTCGTTTCCCAATTCAATTGCGAACATGGCATGAATGAGTGTAGCGAATGCATTTCTCGTAGGTTGTATTGAATAAGAGGGATGTGTAGTGAATTTGTGTGTCGCCATTTGCAGCCGGTGGATGGTGGCCGGGAAGGCAGACCCCGAGATGCCCAAGAGGATGTACATCCACCCAGATTCCCCGTCGACTGGGGAACAGTGGATGCAGAAGGTAGTCTCCTTCCACAAGCTCAAACTCACCAACAACATCTCCGACAAGCACGGCTTTGTAAGTACTGTACGTTGTATCATTTACCACTCTCTAAGTTAATCAGATTTAAGATAATGGCACCTTTTCCCAGAGTTCTAGAACAGCATTTTGAAAGTTTCTTTTGTCAACAGTTGCACGCCGTGAATGTTTTGGTCACTCACCTGATTTAGGCAGAAAATTGCTCGAACTATTTCGGAATTGCCTTCGCTCGGCGATTGCTTCGAAGGCATCGCTGTTCTTGTACTTCAGTGGAAGATGATATTCATAGTTACGGCTGACTTTAGATCTTGGGGATGGCTTGTTGTTTTCCGTCGGATGCTGGAGAAAGACGGGAAAGCAATGTAAACGATGGAGAAGATGAGATCTTGATGGCATTCGAACATTTTGATCCCTCATCCCGTGTTCTAAACAAACGAAAAACCTATACGCAACCGTCATGTATGCAATACAAATCAAATAATTGGAGACATTGAATAATATTGGAATCAAAACACTTTCATACAACATTTCCGGGAAAATCATCTTCGTCATACCTTTGAAATTATTTCACCTCGTCTCTTCGCATTCAAGAGAGTGTTTTCGGAAGTTGGCAAATTCCACGCTGCACGAACTACACCAACCCGCGGAGCCGAATCAAAAACGAAGGGTTGGAATCCGCACCGATCCTACACGTGTACAACCTCGGGGTACGTGGCTGATGAAAACGCTAATATAAAAATGCGGAAACAAAGTTAAAGAAACGAAGTCAATATTTCGAATATTTCCCCCGAGAGGGCAGTCTATTCGCGGTGAGAGACAAGATACGCGCTCATCTGAGAGTTTCTGTTAAATTGGAGCATTTTTTTACACCCCCGTCCCCCGCCTCCACTCCAAAACACCACATCTCCGTGTATTTTTTTTATTTCTCTCCCCTTTTTTCGCCCCACGTATGTTTTTTGCTTTTGCACTCTGTTTCCCTGCATGGCTTCGTCCACCTGATTCGTGGAGCGCGGTCGTCCAATGGAAGGCCGTCTTCTTTCTCACCCTCTCCTCAACCCTTTCCCTACTCTCCCCCCACCCCCTCCTCTTCATCCCTTATCTGACTACTTCTCCGAGACACCTTCCTCATCTCTTTCCTCAGAATTAAGCGATGCGATTGCCATTCCTCGCCGAGATCGAATTTTGAGGCAGACTCTTTCCTGTTCTACAGTCTTTCGTCCTCTGCCTAGGAATATATAGGTCTGATCGTTTCCCTCTACTCGAAGGATCGATTAAGAGGCACCCGAGGACGGTGTGGCATTTTCTCGCCTTGGCGTATGGCTTCTGAATTTATTCTGTCGTTTCAGAATTTTTGAGGGGGCAAATTTTGAAGCTATAATATGCGTCCTTATCAAATAATCCGGTTGATCGAAATTAGAAATGAGGAACCTGCGGCCTCGTCTTGAGATAAATACAACGATCCAATTAATTTGTTAACTATATTTTCATTTGTTGCTTTATGAGGAAATTGCTTAAAATTTTCTGTCTTAGTTTGAGTAGCGTATACTAATTTTCCCTCTTACGTAAGACATTCCAGTGAAGGCAACAGTCAACTAATGTGTAACCTGATTATTTCAAATGTTAGAGTTACTCATGCTGCTAAATGATATATTAGGCATCTGGATGTAGAAAATTTACAGCCCTGATATAAATATTTAGGTAAATATACGTTTATGTCAATAGTATGTTTCATTTCATCAAATTTGTATACATTATGAGTGAGTAAAAGTATAAATGCCGTCGATTCGTTGTAGTGAATTTATCTAATGATTCCCGTACATAATTTCACGGACTGTAGTTAAAAATTAAAACGATAATAAGATGGTATTTTGGGAAAATTTAAATTGGTCTTGGAATATTATTATCAAGTATTTGAAAATGGTAACATGCGGGACTCTTATGCGTTGTCAAATTACTATACCTACAGTGGGAATCTTAAAAAAATCAGCTACAAATCTCGTGCTTTTCTTTTAAGGTTTAGAGATTGTTGCTCTAAGTTGCGCAGATAGCTTGGCTGTGTGGAAAATGTGAAGAAGCAAAGAACGGCAACGTGGCCTTAAGGGGGGAATCAACCTTGAACCCCCTGAAATTTGACTATATTTTGAAGCATGATATCTTTTGATTGAAAAGACCGATTTGAAAACGGTTTTCACCATTGTAAAGATCACATCTGTTTCAATAGAAATAATTTATTTCATAAAAAAATAACAATCCATATTTACGTTTTACTTATGTAAACATAACCTACAAAAATCATACAAAAAATCCACTTTTGTGCTGCGCGACATAAATTTCAAAAACTCTTCAAGATATAATTTTGGGACTTAGCACACTTACTTATTGGATTACAATGATGAATAATACCGGTTAGAATTAATTTAAAAGCATCAGAGACAAAGTTACAAATTTTAAAATTTTTACATTTTTTTAACCTTAAATTTTAAGTTTAAAATGATTTATTTTTATTATAAATAATGAATATATACAAACCCACCGGTATTATTAAAGAATAAAATGTTGTAAACAAATTAGTAAAGGTTTGATCAAAATCCATTCAGTACTTACTGAGAAAAGTGTCGCGCAAGCTGTTCAGACAGTGTTTTGAGAAAATCGACTTTAAAGATTCAGTCAAAGAAAGAGGTAGAGATCTAGACTATGGTACACTAATAACCCTCAGGAACATATGAATCATCTTTGCTAGCTTCTAGTTCTGCCTGTTTTTGCTCCTTTTTTCAATTCTTGCTGCTTTTGTAGCAGCATGGGCTCTTATATTTGCCGTGGCAACTCTTTTGTCATCACTTGAAATTGCCCATACTACACATACATTCCCAGGGATTATGCCTAGCTCCTCCAAAACTTTAATCTTTCCCCTCATACCATCATTGAAAGAATAACGGCTTCACATGTTGCAATATCAACAGTTTTTTTTCCCAAAAAATCTATCTTTAGGACAGTATTGCCAAATTAGAGCATTGAATGACTCATTAGGGTTTTGAGTATACCCACCCACACATCTCTGCAACAAGTCCTTTTCTGAAAGATCAGTGAATACTTTTCTGCAGGCTTCAATTACTGGCAAAGGAAGTGTATTCTTGGTGTTGTGTTTGTAATCTTTAGCTTTGCCTGCAGCTACTATTTTTTGATACGGGCACCATGAATCAGGGCCTTGTGGACAGAGATGATGGGTGGGTTTTTTATCTGAAGAGGAAAGATGATAAAAAATTGCCCAAATTGCATTGTATGTACTTAGAATCTATATCTTTGTTGGACTGCACTGCCATGCCATAGTAATCAGATATTTTGTCAATCATTTTTTTTTGTCAATCTGCCAGCGCCTCCAAGACCTTTCTTACCACCAAATAATTTACCTTTGCTTTTCTCAACCAATTTTCTCAGTCTTGTGCCCATTCTTTTCCTGACATGAGCAGTGCATTCCAACTTAGTGACTTTACTTTCATCATAAGGTTTGTTATCAGCATTATCCTCTTCCTCTTCTTTGGCAGCTCTCTTCATCGATTCCTGAGCTACTGAGGTTGTTGCACTCTGTATCGCATCCACTGCTTTATCAAATGCTTGTCCAGACACTGCAGGGGGAAATCAATCAATGCTGAAAACTCTTCCAGGGCTTTGTGGCCTAGTCCTAAGCTTTTGAAAGAATACACAGCACGCCGATTTGCCTACGGTGCTTTTCTATCCTTGCCAACTTTCTGGCAACTACTAACTTGCTTGGTAACACCACATTTTTCACATTGGACCTCAAACACTGAGTACAAACCAACAGTTTCTATTTCAACTACTGGAACTGAGTCAGTTCCGCATAAACTACACACCACCATATCGGCAATGCCGTGGAAAACTAAATCAGCGTCTATTACGAGAAATCCCTTCCAATTTTTTCTTGAATCATCTACAATCGGATCCAGTAATCGACCTAGTTTACGGGAGGCTGGACTTTTCTTCCATAAAAATTGATGCTGCAAATGAACTGGTGCACGTATTTCAAAAATGAAACCACTGTTTTAAAGAGGAAAGAATTCTCTATTTTTTTGGAGCAAAAACGAAAAATCGAAAAAAAATTTTTTTTCAAGGTTGATTCCCCCCTTAAACAGGGTGTAGTCGAAAGGTGTTTATCCGTCCCTTTTGATGGCCGTATAGATGTCTGGAAAAGTGGTAGCGATGCACCCACTGTACTGGGACCGTACCTAAAATCTCTCCATCAACGCCACGCCTCGTTCTCGGCGAAGCACATCAGAAGTTCATTTCAATAACGGAAATCAACATCTCAGTTTGCACTTTATCGATGGGGAAATATTCGTAAATATTTCCCTTTTGAAGAAATATTCAGAATAACTTAATAACATGGGCTAATAGACTAATAGCATCGGTACTGCAAGAAGATTCAGTTCGAAAAGCATTAATTCTTTGATTGAAAAATCTTTTGGGAGAACAAGAATTTAATCAAAGCTCGAAGACACTCAAACGCAAGCCATTTTCCAATTCCCCGAATAAAAACGGAAAAAAAATTATTCACGTCAATTATTAAGGTCTTTATTAAAGACCAGATTGAGAATGAAATGTCTCTTCTTCCATCTAACCTTTCGTCAATGGTATTATTTACATAAAAACTTGTGTACACGTGAATAGAAATTAAGTGAAAAAACTTTAAATGGAGTAGAAGTAAAAAAACCTAAGGTGATATCTTAGGAAAAAATATCCACAGCAGGGAAAAATTTGCGCAAACCTACTGATAGTACAAGCTAAAAGATGATAAAGAAATCTGTGTATAATATGGAGATTACAAAAGCAATAGGACTATAACTAAATTACAAATTAGCAATAAAAGAAATCAGAAAAAGGAAAAACTATAATAGTAAACCATGAGGAAACGATTAAGAAGACAAAAGATAAGATATAACATTCAGACGAAATTACAAAACTTAAATTATAACCACATAAATGGGTGAAAAGTGAATGAAATAGTGTTACTGACTCTCTAGTTCCTTATAAAATGAGCAAACCGTTCGAAAAGATACTTAAGTTGGAGTATAATTATATTTAAAAGTTATGGGAAATATTCTCTCGAAGAAGGATATCAAGAGTTTCACCCATTTAGGCCGGACAGATGCCTTGAAAAATCAGGAAAAAGTTTATAGGATAGGGGTCCTGTTGATTCGCAATTTAATAATTATTGCGATATCCATTAAACAGTAGCAGAAGAGGGGGGGGGGGGGTAGGTTGAGCGGAGCAAACTCCAGGCACACGCCAGAAATGGGTACCAAATGGGTATTCTACGAAAGCAACGATTTCTTGAAATCATTATCAGGTTATCTCTCCCTCGGGTGGAAAGTAGCGAGGTTTGAACATAAAGTTTAAACATTAGAGTCTGTCAGAACTGAAAGAACTTTTAGGAGAACGAAACGGCAATTCGTAAATAATCGAAGCCGAATCGAAATAGGTCCGTCATAGTTGAATTAGAAGTATCGATCGGGGATTTCAACGACTGTCGGTGTTATCGAACTTCCTCCGATTTTAGATTAGTTACGAATGCGAATTAATTGCTTCGATCACGAATGGATAAATGAAGCCTTCCGTGGTCTACGAATGCGAAGAGGCAGGTCGGGATATGGTTGCGTGTGAGGGTGGAGACAGTGGAAGGATCTCTTCGCAGATAAAACAGGTATGCATGGCGGAGAAGATGCTGGTGTGGAGGGGGTGTGGTCAGACGTGTGGGCGGAGGAGCCCAAAGTGTCTGCAAAGGAAATATCGGTAGCCTTCGGAAGAATCGCGGGGAATGTCGAGGAAGGCGATAAGGTGTGAAGTTACTGAGGTGCGCTCTTATGGAGGCTGAGGAAATCTCTGAAACACGCACGACTTCGGTATTTCAATAAAATACTTTTTTGCATTTCGGCGGCAGATGTCAGAGATTTCGAACAAGTTCTATAACAAGCGAACCAAGTCATGACTCGCAGAGGGGCTTGTAGTTCTAAACTATTATTACGTACTTGAATCCTCTTTGCTATCGTTGTTTGATGGCTCCGTTCAGGATATTTGTCGTCTGACGCATATTCTCTGAGCTTTGATAAAGGATATCATTTTGAAACTGATATCACATCATGAATTTTAAATTCCTAAATTAAACTAAAATTACAATAAGTTACAAAAGGAGAACACGAACCCTTCGTCCCTACAAATCCATCGACGTTCTGGAATATGGACAAAGATTTTGATTTACTATTTTAACTAATGAAAAGTAACGTTATTATCTAGTTTCAACAGGTAAGGTTCAATATTTCTGAGTTTAATTCATCCCACGTGTGCTTTTACAAGAATTTTGATTACATAACTATAAGAAAATCCTCGGTGCCTCCTCCTAATACTTCTCACCTAATAGCTCAAAAATATGTATCGGAAATGTATTTTATTTCAACTTCAAATCACTAGAATTAACCTGGCATCGTTTCAGTGCTTGAGTAGATTATATGGCAACAGCTCAATTTTATTGCGCAAAGGATGGATATTTTTCATGATTAATCGTCAAAAAACGTAATGCTTCCTCAGAATGTCATTAAAATGTGAAAAGGCTTCTCACTGAATAAGATATGATTACCCAGTTTACGAGAAAACTGAATGCTTACAGTATTTTAGCTTCGCTTTAGTTTTATTTCCGCGTAAACTCTTTATGTACACGAAACAGAAAATGCCTCTACGAGGAAAGAGAGTAAGGAAAATGGGCGGAATTGGGTGGCAGGGTGTTAAATAAATGAGAATATTTCCGGGGGTAAATAAACAGTTTGTATTGGTATTTGGGATGAAAAAGTAGCGAAGAATCGTCAAGGAATATGAGAAATGCGGGTGGAAGTCGTTGGAGGAAGTGGATGAGAGAGGGAAGAAATATTCGGGAAGTGGTAATTGAAGAGGAAGTGAGAAAAAGAACGGGTTTGAAAGGAGTGGATTGGCGGAGGAAGACGCCGTGGGTCGATATGTGCATCGCGTGTGCACGCGTCTTCGTGCATTGTCACCCACCCACTACTGCTGCATTTTTATGTTCTATTATGTCGACCTGTTCGAGCAGTCTGCGTGTCTCGCCTTCTGATACTGATATTTATACATTATGTTTAATTAAATCAAACGTTTGAGATTTGTGAGGATTGGATACGAGTGTCCCTGCTGCGACGAGGCGATTTTAAACTGACGAATAGTTTTGATCGCGTGATGAAATAAAGAGCGAATACCTGAATCATCTGCAAATGATCTCTCAGTTTTTACTATCAATAAAACAACAAATGTTCATTATCTTTCTTAACAATTTGAATTCATGTAAAGATAACTGCTCATTGGCTGAGCACTAATGCTCTTAAGATTGGATTTGAGCACCAACAAAATCATCCTATGCTACGGGACTAATTTTTTTAGCTTTCTTGTCCCATTGCCCTGATAATGCTCATTGAGTTTAAATTTTTTAAATTTTAGTCCTATTCTCAAATTTAATTAGGACATTTTTTGATGTTATGTTGAATTTTTCGTTCACCCAGGTTAATTTTACAGATTAGTGGAATTAATAAATGTATAATTTTATCATCGCGAGCTAATATTCGTTATCTACACATCTTGATCTCTCCTAACCCAGTTTGCAGTTTCCCTATTTTTATTAGGAAAATATACCAGCCATACTTACTACACGAAAAATCCGTTGAAAATGAAAACAATTTTTTTTTTCTGATTTTATATCCGTTAGCCCCCTTTTCAACGTAATTGGTTAACCTAGGAAACCAACGGATGCCTTCAAATAAGACGCAATCTTCATTTGCCCCTTAAGAGTTACAAGTTGTGTTATTTGTCCCCTCCGATACATCCGAAATATTTCAGTGGAGGGAATCGATGACGTGCTCGGAAATGATACGCACGCCGTCTTGATTGTCTCTCAAAGAACCTTTCTCCACTCAGACATGCATCGATTTCCTCCCTCCTTATTAATATTAATACCCTTCAAACACATGTAGACGACGCATCCTTTTATCTGCACAGCGTCGGGAAAGCCTTTTTACTCCTCGAAGATTTAGAGTGTCATCGACCGAAAAGAAAGGTGATTACGTCGAAGTTTACGGTCGCCGAAGACTACCAAGAATCTCGGTCCGATTCTTATTCACCGCACCCCTTTCACGCTATACTTTCCGCTTTACTGCGCTTGGCACCGTCCTCTTGCGCCGTTCACACCGTCCTCTTGAACAAAACACTGCGAGGAAACAAACGTGCGATACTTGTCCGCTTCGACACTCAACATATTCGCCCCTCCTTTGCGGTATTCCTTTTAGAAGTCTATTTCTGAGCAGTTTATGAAAGTGAGGTCCCTAGCAACCACAGCTACCAGTTGTACAGCACTTAGAACCTTTCTCTAACTTCCGTGATTACTGTAATCTAATCGTAACTCAGTAATCGCTGAAAATTATTTCTTGTTGGCACGAGCAAATCAAATGCAGAATTAATTTTATATATCTGTAAGTAAAATCTCAATCACTAGTGAGAGCTTGGGTGACTTTAACACATGCTCAAGAAGTGTTTGTTGTCCATGTGGATCTTTATTAATAGCAGCGCCGCGAATTATGACAATTATTTCAAAGACAATTTCACTCGCATTTACCTAAAATAAGGGAAGGGTCTCATTAGCTGGTTTCTCATTCAATGACGTGGCTTTCTGAGCATTACCGTCATGGTCTTAAGTACGTACCTATGGAGATGGAATTGAGAGGGTTCATATGGTCATTTTGTGACTTCAAAGTAAATTTCCCTTTGCTATTCCTCAAAAGTTCTTTCCCTTTTTTATACTTAGAAAAATGAGAATGAAGAAAGCCAAGGGTTTCTTGTAATCGCTAGATTCTCTCACTCAGAGGAGGTCATTCTTGCCATTTGGCATCCTCAAAGCTAAAAACACAGATTATACTAAATTATTAAGCATTATTTCAGACCTCAAAAGAAATCTTTTCCATAAACAGTCGTGAAAGTCATTTGCATCGCGATATAGTAGTATGTTACGGTGGCTTTCCGTACACTCTCAGAGGTACCCTTGCGAGGGATTAACAAATTTCCTCATTATTTCTTCGGCATTATCTTCGCCAGTCTTCTCCCCCACTCGTCTCCAATCTTCCGCCCCTCTCAGCCGCCCTCACCGCACAATTCGAAACAAACAAGACGTCCTCCTTCATCTTTGAGCGTCGCGACGCCGTCCGCGTCTTCTCCTCGAGACGCGTTAACATTTGAGAAATTTCCGCTGACTGTGGCGACGTCTGGCGGCGAGACTGTGGCCCTGTTATCTGGCCCTCGAGTGAAGAAGGCCTCGAGTATATCGGCGGATGATGGGGGACACACACTGGGTTACTGGGATTCCTCAAAAAATGCAATCGATGGGCCTCGAGGGTTGGCGATAGTGAAGAAGATCTCGCGGTGCAAGGGGCTCGACTTACGAATCTTCGGTAAAAAGTGCCTATGGAAATTGGCCAGAAAATGAGGGGTTAACCAATAGCATTAAAGCCTCATTTCTCGCACATGTTTGGCGAAAATTCGTCTCTAGGACAATAGAGTGAACGAAACATGCTACTTGGGAATTACTGATTTCGGTGTACCTATGCAAACATTGCAGAAAAATATTTCAATTTGAAGTCGCTTTCCCTACGGCAGATCTGTAGCTATCGGTCTCTAGCTTAGAAGTGCCAAATTGTTTATGAGACTTTGATGATAGAAAACCTTAAAACAGAAAGCTGCAAATATTTAGTATTTGTCAACGTGATATTTAGCATCTGAGGTTAATATAAACCACAAAATTGTTGGCGCTACACAGGATCGAACGACGATTATTGAAGCATCTAAGAATAACTTCGTATGTTGGGATATTTAATCATCGTCTTTCTTCCATCACTGGTATTTTTTCCAACTTATTTCCCTATCAAATTGTGCTTAAGTATAAATTGTAGCAAAAATTTTATATGGCAGTTCTACTCTTTATATTAGCATCGCTAGATATCTTAATAACATTCCAGGAGATCGAAATGCGTCAACATACTTGACAGCCAACGTGCTTTATGGTATTGAGGGCTTTCTTCTTTTCTCTACGCGATGATGACATCAATGTTTCTTCGAATGATCTGTCACTTCACCCGAAAGCAATTGCGAGACTTTTTAAATTAAATCCTCAAGAAGAGACACCGAGATAAGACCTTAACGCGTCTGAGTAGCTGCCTGGAGATTGGAAATTGAACCGTCTCTAATTAAAGGACTTCTTTTAAGTTTCTCTGCGAACTCATGTCTCCTTTTATCCAGACCCTTGTGCGGAATATCTTGGTAGGAGGGCCATCGTGCGCTCCTCAAGATGTCTCTCGTTGGAGGATCATCGGCAAATCCTTCCGCCAATGTTTTATTTTCGAGAGGAAAGCAAAACCCGACAACAGGCTGGCAAAAGAAGAGTCCCCGACTCGAGAGATATTTTACTTCGCGGCGAACGGCGTGCATTGCAGATTTTCGAGAGGAAAACGCGTCGCTCTTCGGAAATAGAGCGGAATCGATTCTTAATCAAATAGGGACTGAAACACCACTCGGAGAGCAGTAGTTTTTTCCTCGCCGTTTCAAAACCTCGTAATCATCAATCCGCAATCATCGAATTTGCGTTGGAAATCAAACGATGCGAACGATCCACCTCTCCTTCCCAACTAGCGGCCATCAAAGGCGTCTCCTAACGAATAGGAAGATTCCACGGAAGTTAAGCAATGCCTCGAAATAGAAATTCGTATTTGTTTTCTCTCCAAAGGAGGGAATCTTAGAGGTCACGACTTTGATAAAGTGAAGGAATCAAAAGAGTGGGTCCTCATCCAAACACAATCCTCTGCTTATCTGCGCCACTCTCTGCAGAGGATTCCCATTGGACGGCCACTGCATTCACTTCTTAACGCGTCTCTTGTTTGCTCTTCCAAGGATTGTTAATGGGCTCCCCTGAATAAAATCGCAAATATTTAAAGAACACCGGTTATGAAGCGGATTTCAGGGAAAGTGATTTAGGTGGTGTTAAAGAACATCCCCGCTTTCAACGGTGACTTCATTGAACCCTCAATGATACTCAAATTTATGCCCAAAGTAACCAAGTGCTTCTCTATTTGTTAACATGTTTTCGAAATAAAGTTGGAGGTATTTTTGGTCGGGAAACAAAACAGGTAAAATTTGACGAAAAAGGAACTATATTGAATGTGATCACGTTATTATTACAAAATTGAAGCTATGAGCGACCTGGAATTGTCATTGGCGAAGAGGAAGCTAATAACTCGTAATTAACTGCCCTATAATCACTCGCTATCTTTTGTTGTGGAAATATCAGGCCATCGGCTCCTCTTCCTCTATAAAACAACGTTTTTTTTATTTCATCACTCCTTATAATAGAATATGGGCCCAGTACTTCGATGGTCCCGTCTTTGATTACGGCGCTGAGATTTCCTTTAGGACTGCATATCGCATCCAAATTTCCTCATCGATGTGCTGTTATTTCTGTGCAGATCGCTGTATATTAACCTAAGATTAATTTCTTATCCTTAAGAAAGCTATCACAGGTCCCAACTCGTACTTCAAATACCGTATCTTTTAAAAAAGCATTTTGATTGATTCCCATGCTGTTGCGACCAAACTGATATGATAATTAATATTCCATATCCAATAATTTATGTTTTCTGGAGAAATACGCTGAATAAATTAAATATATAATTTATTTTATTGTCCAGCAGTTAGTACTGTCTACTAACTACAGTTAGTTCAGCAATTAAAGCAGTTATCTCTGCAGTTATTTTAGTCGTTTATGAATAAGACCTAAATCACATGGAAAGAATATAATTACCATCTCACATCTTCGGAAAATTAATATATCAAAATATTTTGGGCGAAGAGTTAATTGCTCAAAATCATTTCCTCTAACCGTAACCATAGGTGCGATTCCAGTCGATGGGTTAGTTGCTTTTCTCTCTAATAGAATTCGTTCGTGCATTATCTCCTTCATCCTAGTTTCGCATCCATTCGGCAATCCCTGGCTGTGATGAGCATTTTTTCCATCTCTCATTCCTTAGTCCTAATGAATCTCGAGCAAACGAATTCGTCCCATTCCATTGGCCATAAATCACAGCCGATAAAAAGTCTTTGCTCTTTCCTTGCGCTCTTGCCGCTCCTCTCCTATTACCATTCCTTTCAGCCGTTCTTCTCCTCATCGCCCATTAGGGATTTGTTTTTATTGTCGCTTTTTACGCAGACCACTTTCTCCTCCCTATCATGGACCTCTCTCAGAGTCCAGCCTCCTTGATGCATGCCGCTCTTAGTTTTTTCATCAAGGGGTTACTCTCCGTCTGAAGCGCAGTTTTGGGTGGAAACTGAAAGTCTTCGATTCTCTTTCCCTTGAGCACGATTTTTTCCGTGTGATTCGCTTTGAGAAATTCTTGGTCGTCCGATTATTTCGGCAGACGTGACTTTGTCGGCGTGAGATATAAACCATGGAGGCTCTGATCGCATGCCGTAATGATTATGATGTAAATGAAGCAGTTTCTTTGTCTCAATTATCTCTATCAGATTTCATGGGGGTTATTACCTTCTCAATGATTTCCATAGTGGATTAAACGCCCTGTATAAAGAGACACGAGGTAAAAAAGTTCTGATGCTTTACCTTTTATTAATGGGAACAATCACCTTAATTTGATAATTATACTCTCCGATTAATAGTTATATCGTAGAATGCTGCACATCTTTATGGACTGTATTTATCAATCATTGAAGAACCAAGTTTCTCAAGACAATGGTTTAGCTCGCATAATCCTGGTATCTCCACATTTGCCATAGCTGCCTGATCTCACCTTATGTTCCTACAACAGTCTTCAACCCAAATTTCCAATAGTTATCTTTTAGATCATCTTTCAGTAAAAATCAGGAGAATTCAGGAATCTTTATTCTTTTCACCATTAGGAACCAAAGAGAATGAGGTTTACTACGATGGATGAGGAGTGAGGTAATTTTGCATTGTTTTCCCCACTGAGCCAAATGCTGTAACTTGATCGACATTGTATAGCGCAATACCATTACTCGATGAATATAATTTTTCCGTAATTTTAAATGAGGAGTAATCAAGACGAATTCCATTATTAAATATCGCAATTCAGCAGATTTAATAATATCACATTTGTCACCAAAACGAAGTCGGAATAGAGCAAAAGATACATTCGCCTCTATAATAGGATGCAAATTTCATTCCGATGATTTATCCGATCATTTTGGTATTTTTTCTCCTTAGCAGTTCTCTTTTTTCTCCGGCATTCATTCTATGGAGCCCAACCCCTTATCTTTCAAATAGTCCGTTCAACCCTCATTCGCTGACCGTCTTCATTCGATTCTGCCATTTTTGCCATCGCCGTCATTTCGCTCCACCCCTTTACCCTTTTTCTTGCCCCAAATTCGATCCTTCTTCTATTTCATGCGCTGTCTTTTCTCTCTAATTCACACTCCAATTACACCCCCTTAATCATCCATCTTTTGGTCTTCATTTTTTCTCCTTCCTTCCTTCGTTTTCTTTTCTCCTTTAGCATCCATTATTCTTTTGGTTTACCCATTCCTCGTCTTCAGCATACTCGTTTTCTTTCTCTAGTTTATGAGCTTCTCTCCTTGAAACATTTCCCTCTATCTTATGTATTTTATAACCAATCAGATTATCTGGTTTTAATATGTAGACATTAGTCGAATTTAAAACTACTCAAACGATAGAGCTTGAAAGGATATTCCATAGGAAAGAAAAGATTCAATAAGAAAGTCTTCGTACAAATTGGCAAATAGATACTGCGTAGCCGTCAAAACCTTAAATTTATGGTTTTAATAGAATGAGTTTATTTATCAACTCGACTTCAGATTATCTTTCCCTTGTTCTTATAAGCCATGGAAACCAATCCGGACTTCAAACCGTTATTATGGAACTGGATAATTCAATGAAATTCGAATTTTGAAACAGAATTATAAATTAATGTATACAAATAAAGTATAAAATAAGCATGGAATACTAAAATATAAACAAAATCGATTAAGGAAGAAGGAAAAGAGAATTTTGTTAGGCTAAAATACTGAGAATTACGCTTATAGAAGAAAAATCTGTTCACTCCAAATAGAATAATGATGCAAATATAAATGCAAAAATAGCGTTAAGCATAACTACTTCCACGATATCGTGTATAAATGTATTTTTATTAATAATTAAATATAACCAATTGGTCATTTACCGTTATATTCTAGTATAGTGGACTAATATTACTTTGCAAATACCTCTGAATCAACCCATGATTGAGTGAAATCTGCTAAATTTTCCCGCATCGCGAGGGTATTTGTTGACCACCTCGATTCATGTCTACGTTCTTATGGCATTTCTCTCGCAAGTTTGAGCACATCTTTCAAGTAGTGGTTTATTAAAAAAATCCTCCAATTCCGCTTTCCTCCCTCTTCTTCCCCAAACCACTCGCTTCTGCAGCCACACCTTTTTTCAAGTCCCGAGTGCACCAAAGAGAGCCGCGAATACACTGAAAGGCGCCGATGTGTGAGTCCACGACTCATGGAGGGAATTTTGGAATCCGCGATGGCTGGCTTTCAAATTTGAACCACTTAAGTTTTTAAATGCCGAAGAATTGGTCACGCTCCAAACCGACATCTATGCGTCGTTTCGTAGAAAATGTTTATCCTAATTTGGTGCTCGTTTCCATGGTTACGGCGTCCTCTCTGATTTTCAAATATTCACAGGCTCACTATTTTACAATTGTTTGGGGTAGGAATGCCTGTTTCGATTTGTTTTATGCCAAATATATTGTATAGCTGGATGGTATATTTCATTAAGCAATAATTAATTTAAGAACTATCCAGATGAAAATTAAAAGTAAAATTAGTAACTTCCGTGCCTACATA